>OZ020606.1:59630145-60323847 GCA_963971545.1 Philophylla caesio
AGTGAAAAAGAAAATTCCTAAATTTACAGCAAGCCTGAATTAAAGTAAAAGCCGATGTTTTAACAATAAATCGAACTTTGCAATAGATAATTAAACGCACTGCGTTTCAAAGAAAATATATTACAATTCGTGTGTTGTCAAGAATGATTTGTAACTCGCAAAAAACTTCAACTCGACACAATGAAAACCTTTGCAGTGAAAGTGAAAGCCGATGTGTTTAAATAAATCGCACTTTGCAAAAAAATATTAAACGCGCTGTGTTTTGCCGTAAGTGTTTAACAATTGATCCGCGTTTTTTTGGTTATGTCCGTTCGTTCACAAACGAAATAAAGTAAAGTACTTGAACTTTCCTCACAATTCCACCAATTATTAAAAAAAAAAAATGTGGGTTTAATTGTTGACAACAAAAAATATTACTTAATGTTTTGTGCACTTGAAATTTCAACCACGTACCTTTAAATTATAAAATTTGGGGCTTGTGTATAACGCTGGTTAATTGTTGCAGAGTGTTGATGCAATCCAGTGGCTGTTTAAGCTGTGCGGCAGATACTGCTGGGCAATCGCTGTTAAAATTGTGGCAGATTATCCTCAGGTGTATAAATGCCTGCCGGTTGAACTCCGACGCTGGGTCTTTAAAATATATGTGTAATTGTGTTAGCCTTTGATTTCTCGGCTCCGAAGGACCAATAAATACACGCGGCACGATGTAATGTAAAAAAGCGCCGGTGTATTATATGAAAAAAGAAATTAATTTAAAACAAAGTTGAATTAATAGGAATCAGTGTGTGTTTATTGTGGTTATAATTGAGCGCTTTTTAGGAACAATATTACCTTCAAATGTGCACAAATGTGGTTGTTGTTGTTGGTGATGGTGATGGGGTTGATGGCTGGTAGTCGCTGCGGTTCAGTTGGCTTCTAGAATCCAATATTGAGTACGAATCAGGCGCAGCATAAGCTGATTCTCCCCATGCAATGAAATCTGGTGGATGAATAGGACTATTAGGCGAGACAACCTGCAATCATAAGGAAGGATAATGGGATGGCGTTCGTTATACGCTAGATCCAGGGATGCGCTGAGACGGCCTCCAGTCCTCATTACCTCATCTTTGTCGATAAATGGGTTTAGGGGCAATATTTCGCTTTTGTTGTCAATTGGTTTTTTAGATTTTAGATTTGAATATTCTTCACTGTAAAACTGCTTCTGGTAAATTGTTATTAAGCGTAGAGTCGTTTCTTTAATTTCAGAAGATGAAATCAATAAAGAATCCGCTTTAAATGAAGCTTTTGTTTGTGAGTGAGTTCTTTTCGAGAATCTCATAACATATGATATAACCCTTAAAGCCCTCGGTAAATCTGAAAATCTGTCGAGAATTGAGTTAAAATTATTAACCTTTGTTGTTGCGTGAACCTGCACCCTTTTCTCTTCTATTTCTGTTTTATAATCTGTAAGTTGTATCGCCCATTTTGATTTGTCTTCTCTTAACCAAGAAGGTCCTTCGGAGCCGAGAAATCAAAGGCTAACACAATTACACATATATTTTAAAGACCCAGCGTTGGAGTTCAACCGGCAGGCATTTATACACCTGAGGATAATCTGCCACAATTTTAACAGAGATTGCCCAGCAGTATCTGCCACACAGCTTAAACAGCCACTGGATTGCATCAACACTCTGCAACAATTAACCAGCGTTATACACAAGCCCCAAATTTTATAATTTAAAGGTACGTGGTTGAAATTTCAAGTGCACAAAACATTAAGTAATATTTTTTGTTGTCAACAATTAAACCCACATTTTTTTTTTTAATAATTGGTGGAATTGTGAGGAAAGTTCAAGTACTTTACTTTATTTCGTTTGTGAACGAACGGACATAACCAAAAAAACGCGGATCAATTGTTAAACACTTACGGCAAAACACAGCGCGTTTAATATTTTTTTTGCAAAGTGCGATTTATTTAAACACATCGGCTTTCACTTTCACTGCAAAGGTTTTCATTGTGTCGAGTTGAATTTTTTTGCGAGTTACAAATCATTCTTGACAACACACGAATTGTAATATATTTTCTTTGAAACGCAGTGCGTTTAATTATCTATTGCAAAGTTCGATTTATTGTTAAAACATCGGCTTTTACTTTAATTCAGGCTTGCTGTAAATTTAGGAATTTTCTTTTTCACTTTGTTGTGTTGCAATTCCCACGAAGCTGCAACTCGTTTTCAATAGCACTGCACTTTGCACTTTGTGAGAACATAACCTCAACGTATATACATACATATATTCGCAGTCCTTTTGCATACGACTATTTTCTTCACAAATTCACTTATTATAACACTACTTTGCAGATTGCGTTTTTTTACTTGATATTGTCCAAACTTGTTGTTATAAAGTTGGGTGGCGAGTTTAGTTTAATCAATTATCGTTTTTAAATTGAAGCGTATCACGTTAAGTTTAACACTGCTGAAAAGATACATATATTTATAAATAAAAATTATTAATTTCCATTGTTGTACAAACAATCATCATAAGCTCTCTGGTTATTTCAATTGTGGTTACTGACTGGTGTGGTTGGGTGATATATTTCGTTTTCGCTTCCTTTCGAGTTTTGAACTAGAAAATCTAATCTAATTCCAATATATATTAAATCTGCTGTCAGATTTCTATCTATATATTGAGATACATATAATAAGAATTTAAAATAATGGACACATTCATTCGGTTAGCAGATTCAGTATCTGAATTTGAAAACGATTTTAATAAAACACAACAGACAAGTCATAGCAAAAACTCGGTTGCTATTGAAAAAGAAGAACTTAAATCGCTATGGGAGAAAACAAAGTCAGCTTATGATGAGCTGATAAGCTCAGCAGAGGTCACTTCAAAAGATTTGGTACCGATAAAAAAGAAATATAAAAGTGCTTACTATTGCTATGTACGATGCCAGACTGCAATGTCCGATCTTTCTGAAAATTTCGATAAGTGCAACGCACCTAAATCCAACAAAGAAAGTGAGGATGAGTCTGCGCGCTGTCACAACATACGTCTGCCACCGTGTGACACAGATGTATTCAAAGGAGACTATATCTCCTGGCCAACATTTAGAGATATGTTTACGGCCATTTACATATTAAACAAGCGCCTCACCCCGGTTGAGAAACTTTTCCACCTCAACCAGAAAACTCAAGGGGAGGCGAAAGATATAGTAAAGAAGTGTCCATTAACGAATGAAGGCTTCACAACAGCCTGGAAAAATTTGTGTGACCGATACGAGAATAAGCGTATTCTCGTTAACACACAACTAAAAATTCTTTTCAATCTCAGCACAGTTGATAGTGAGTGCGGTAGCTCGCTAAAGAAATTGCAGCGAGAGATTAATAATTGTTTGTCATCCCTTAAAAGTCATCAAATTGACATCTCCAACTGGGACGCTATTATTACATATCTCTGCTCAACAAAATTACCAGAATGCACATTAGCTCTATGGGAACAAACCATAGACAATAAAACAGAAATCTCAAAATGGGAGGATATGGATCGATTCCTGTCAAACAGATTCCAAACTCTGGAAACAGTTTCTGGTTTAAAAGCTGTGAAAGTGGTGAAGGCGACAAAGCCGCCAAACAACAGGCACACTACAGAAACACCTCACCATAGACTTGGTGCCTTCCAAGCAAGCGTGGCCAAGTCTAATTGCAAAATGTGCCAATCAAATGAGCACAAGTTACGCAGCTGTCCCAAATTCATAAAGTTAACAACTGCCGAAAAAATTAATTTCGTCAAAGGTATTAATAGTTGCTTGAACTGTCTTTCCGCTGGACATACAGTGTCAAGGTGCACCAGTGCTTTTAATTGCAGCAAGTGCCACTCAAGACACAATACATTGCTCCACATACAGACCTTTCAACCAAAAGCAACAACTCATGGGGGAAATCCGAATCCCTCTGACGATATACCGTCAACATCGAGGCAGGCCCAATCAAGACGCGATTCTGTAAAAGCAAAAAACAGATCCGTTCAAAATGTTAACTCTTGCTATGCCAATTCTAATAAGGGTATACTACTGGGTACAGCCCGTGTTAATATACATTATAATGGAACTAATTTTGCAGCTAGAGCTCTAATCGACTCTGGGTCTGAATGTTCCTTTATTACCGAAAGACTAAAACGCAGAATTAACTTGCCGTCATCAAAGTTGCATGCTCAAGTTTCAGGCATCAATAATTCTAAATCTGCGCAGGTGAAAGAAGCGTGTTCGATCCAATTGCGGTCACCCATTGACCCATTATTACAAATAGATGCACTTGTACTAGTTTTACCACAGCTAACCGGGAATCTGCCTACTTGTTACATCAGTGCGATGACACAGCAGGCATTCCCGGACTTGGTCTTGGCGGACAAAAGATTTTTCGTCAACGAACAAGTGGATCTTGTTCTCGGCGGAGACATCTATCCACAAATTATTATGAAAGGCATAAAGAAGAATGGGCTTAATACACTTCTAGCGCAAGAAACCATATTTGGCTGGATATTAACTGGCAGTGCTGATACGCTTAATCCAACAAAAAATGTGGTATCCTTCTATAACGAGCTGACAGTGGATGAGCAATTGACAAAATTCTGGGAGCTGGAGGATGTGCCAAAAAATAGATACCTAACTGAGAGTGAATCGTATTGTGAAGAGCTCTATAAGCGAACAACGGAGCGAGGTAAAGACGGAAGATATACTGTATCCTTGCCGTTTAAACGAGATTTTCCACTGAACATTCAGCTTGGGCCATCACTTAGAAGCGCGTGCTCTCAATTTTACCGAAACGAGACGCGATTAGCTAAAAATCCCGAGTTGCAAACAGAGTACAACAGAGTTTTGCAGGAATATGAAGTATTAGGCCATATGGAACGGATTTCAACCATCGTGGCTGCCGATTCTTGTGATAATTATTTTTTGCCGCACCACGCCGTCGTAAAGGAAGATAGCACTACAACGAAAGTGCGCGTAGTCTTTAATGCCTCGTGCTCCACGGCCAATGGCTTGAGTTTAAATGATGTCCTCCTCCCAGGTCCAGTCCTTCAGGCCGATCTCACCGTTCTAATACTTCGATGGAGACTTTTCAAATACGTCTTCAATAGCGACATCGAGAAGATGTATTGCCAAATTTTGGTTGACCGCAGCCAAACTAAATACCAGCGGATAGTTTTTCGCACTAGCCCGAAAGAATCTGTCAGCCTCTATGAACTGAGGACTGTTACTTTCGGCATTAATTGTGCACCGTATCTAGCAATCAGGACTCTACATCAACTTGCTGACGATGTGGAGAGCTCCTACCCAATCGCAGCAAGTATATTACGAAAAAGTATGTACGTCGACGACGTACTTGCTGGGGGTCACAGTGTCGAATTGGCAATAAAAGCTAGAAATGAGCTAATACATGTTCTAGACTCAGCCGGGTTTCCATTACGGAAATGGACTTCGAACTGTGCTGACATTCTTGCTGGCATAAATAAATCACATTTGCTCAGCGACTCTTTCCTGGAATTAGAGGACACCAGTTCGGCAAAGGCTCTGGGTATACGATGGAATGGCCACTCAGACCACTTCCATTTTGTAACAAAACCAATAGAGGCCAGTCATACTTTTACAAAACGAAAAATACTCTCAGCTATCGCCAAGCTTTTCGACCCACTCGGATGGCTTGCACCAATCGTTATTGTCGCCAAGATGCTAATGCAACACATTTGGCTGGAGGGGACAAACTGGGATGAGACTGTGTCTCCAGCCACTCTTGATAGCTGGAAAACATTTCTGAGTGGGTACTCGGATATCAATGACATTCGCATCCCTCGATGGGTGCACTTTACACCAACAGATGACATCGAACTTCATGGCTTTTGTGATGCATCGGAAAAGGCATATGCCGCAGCTGTTTACTTAAGAATTAAAACTGGAGACACAGTTTTCGTCAACTTGCTTTTGGCTAAGACAAAGGTGGCTCCAGTCAAGACCATTTCATTACCACGCTTAGAACTTTGTGGAGCAGTGTTGCTCGCAGAAATTGTTGAAGTAGTTATCAGCAACCTCGATTTGGTATGCGTGGAAATGAAACTTTGGACAGACTCAACAATAGTCTTGGCCTGGATCCGTAAACCTCCTTGTTCGTGGTCAACTTTCGTTGCACACCGAATCACAAAGATTGTTGAAAAAGTCGGAAACAAAAATTGGTGCCATGTCGAATCAGCATCAAACCCCGCGGACTTAGCAAGCAGAGGACTATCTGCCAAAGAACTAATCACCAATCCTTTGTGGTGGCAGGGACCTTCTTGGTTAAGAGAAGACAAATCAAAATGGGCGATACAACTTACAGATTATAAAACAGAAATAGAAGAGAAAAGGGTGCAGGTTCACGCAACAACAAAGGTTAATAATTTTAACTCAATTCTCGACAGATTTTCAGATTTACCGAGGGCTTTAAGGGTTATATCATATGTTATGAGATTCTCGAAAAGAACTCACTCACAAACAAAAGCTTCATTTAAAGCGGATTCTTTATTGATTTCATCTTCTGAAATTAAAGAAACGACTCTACGCTTAATAACAATTTACCAGAAGCAGTTTTACAGTGGAGAATATTCAAATCTAAAATCTGAAAAACCAATTGACAACAAAAGCGAAATATTGCCCCTAAACCCATTTATCGACAAAGATGAGGTAATGAGGACTGGAGGCCGTCTCAGCGCATCCCTGGATCTAGCGTATAACGAACGCCATCCCATTATCCTTCCTTATGATTGCAGGTTGTCTCGCCTAATAGTCCTATTCATCCACCAGATTTCATTGCATGGGGAGAATCAGCTTATGCTGCGCCTGATTCGTACTCAATATTGGATTCTAGAAGCCAACTGAACCGCAGCGACTACCAGCCATCAACCCCATCACCATCACCAACAACAACAACCACATTTGTCCACATTTGAAGGTAATATTGTTCCTAAAAAGCGCTCAATTATAACCACAATAAACACACACTGATTCCTATTAATTCAACTTTGTTTTAAATTAATTTCTTTTTTCATATAATACACCGGCGCTTTTTTACATTACATCGTGCCGGAGGCCTAAACAATCTGTCTTCTTTTAAAAATACGGTGACTGAAGATCAAATTATTTCATATGTGACCAAGAATTCCAGTATCAAACGTGACCAGTTGGCCTGCTTTAAGCTCGTAAAAAAAGATGCGGATATAGAATCAATGAAGAAAGTAAATTTAAAACTCGGTGTGGCAGAATCTCTGTTTGATATGGTGCTGAATCCTTTGTTGTGGGCTACTAACGTAAAATTTCGGCCTTTTAATTTTTTTTCAAAAAGAAATTCAAATCAACAAGATTGCTTAGCCTCGCCCGAAAGTGCTAATGGATCTTTCAGAGGTTTCAAAATTTATTTTCAGAATATGGGTGGTATTCGTACTAAATCGAACACCATATACAGTTCATGTGCGCATTTGGACTTCGACGTTTTTATTTTTGTTGAAACATGGCTGAATGCTAATTTCTATGATGAAGAATTTTTCAACTCCAAATTGTTCGTCGTATTTCGAAAGGATCGTGACGCTGAAAGAACCAGTTGTTCTTTAGGTGGAGGTGTACTAATTGCCGTTCGTCGTAATCTTCGAGCATTTCTAACCACGCTTCAGAACGATGACCCCATTTTGGATCAATTGTGCGTTTGCATTCGAGGTTTAAATGGACTTAATTCTTTATTCCTAATTGTTTCTTATATTCCACCTTGCAGTAATTTTGAACTTTATAAAGCGCATACAGATAATATTGTTTCCTTAGTCCATAACAAGATTGCCGATAATCAAGTTTGCGTTTTTGGTGACTTTATTATTCCTGAAATTACCTGGTCAAATAATTTTTCAAATTCTAATCTTATTGCAACTAATGTCTCAACAACAATTGCATCTTATGTTGTTGATAATATGTTAAGTTTAAGTCTAGTCCAAATTAACAGCTTTGTAAACTTACTTGGCAGAATTCTAGAATTCTAGTAACTATTTGCCAATGTATTTTGCCGATTTCAACTCCAGATAAGCACCATGTCCCTTTAAGCGTTGAAGTTGAGTTTTATGAATTCACAACTTCTAAGCTTGAGGAGAGGCTTACTTTCAATTTTTCAGCTTGTGATTTTTCAAAAATTATTGACCTTTTACTCGATTTTAATTGGGAAGATTTATTTTTGAATAGAAATGTTGCGGATTGTTATTCTATTTTTAAATGTCATGTTCTGGAAGTTTTTCATAATAATATCCCAGTATTTAAAAATAAGCAGTATAAGCTCCCTTGGTACACAAGGGAATTGAAATCGCTAAAAAACAAAAGAAATAAATTTTATAAGAAGTTTAAGAAAACTAATGATCAATGTTATTTTTCAAAACATCAATACTATCAAAAACGCTTCAACTGTTTGGAAAAATTTCTTTATAAAAACTATATATTTAGAATTGAATCGAATATCAAGTTAAATCCCAAGAGTTTTTGGCATTATATTAAGTCAAAAAAATCTTGTTCTGAGGTACCATCCGCTGTCTGCTTAGGGGATGAATTTGTAAGTACACCGAGTGAGATAGCTAATCTGTTTGCTAAGTTTTTTAAATCTAATTTCGTTCTGGACCAAGTTTTGTCTGTTGAGCCCAACAACAATAGTTCATTAAATTTTCCCTCTTCAATTAACTTTGGTAATTTGAATCTCACTTTGGACGATGTATCAGAAGGAATTTTAAGTCTTAAGCCTTCGAGTCAAACTGATATTGATGGTTTCTCAGTTATTTTTTTGAAAAACTGTCCAGCGGTTATTAGCCCTATTAAACTGTTATTTAATAAATCTCTATGTACAGGTACTTTTCTAGACGATTGGAAATTGACAACCATTACCCCAACTTTTAAAGCTGGCAAAAATAATGATGTCTATAACTATCGTCCTATTTCTAAGCTTTCATCTGTCTCCAAGCTATTTGAGACTATAGTAAAAAAGAAGATGTATTTTGCGACTAAGAGTTTAATTTCACCCAAACAGCATGGTTTTGTTCCTGGTCGTTCCACGGTTACTAATCTGGCAGAGTTCAGTGAATATTGCGTAAATTCTTTTTCACTGGGATCCCAAGTTGACTGCATTTATACTGATCTTTCAAAAGCATTCGATAAAGTTCCACACAATACTTTATTGTTTAAACTTGCTAGCTTAGGTTTTCATTCTGTGTTCCTGTGCTGGTTGAAATCGTACCTAAGCAATAGACGTTGCGTCGTAACAGTCGATGGTGTTTCCTCTGAACCTTTCATTGCCACGTCAGGTGTACCACAAGGAAGTATCTTAGGGCCGTTGCTCTTCGTTTTATTCATCAATGATATTGGAGACTGTTTTTCATTTAGCAGTTATCTGTTATATGCAGATGACTTGAAAATATATTTCGAATACAATACTCAAGACTGTTGATGAAATCAAAGATCTTGGTGTTATATTTGATTCCAACTTCTCTTTTAATTATCACATCAATTTTATTATATCTAATGCTTACTCAGTTTTAGGCTTTGTACGCCGGCACAGTACACATTTTACTGACCCATATACTCTAAAACTACTTTTTTCGTCTTATGTTAGATCTCGACTGGAATATGCAGCGTTTATTTGGAGACCTTATTCACAGTATTTGATAGATAGAATTGAACGTGTGCAAAAGGTTTTTTTTAAATTTGCTCTACGTTTTTTGAAATTTTCGGATCCCTTACCTTCTTACAATTCGCGTTTTCTTCTTATAAGCCTTAAATCGCTCGAGAAGAGAAGGACAGTTCTTTCACTTTCTTTTGTGTATGGTATAATTGATGGCACTGTTGACTGTCCGTCTTTGCTCCAAAGTATTAATTTCCTTGTGCCATTTAGGACTTTACGTAATTTCAATCCATTCTATCCGGATAAACTCAAAACCAATTGTGCAAGAAACGCCCCTTTGTCACGTGCACTCTGCGAATTCAACGAGATCTCGAATTCTGTCTTCCTCGATTTTTCTTTATGTAAAGTTGAGTTTCTCTCATTATTATATTCTGCCTTGTGAAATTTGTTATTGTTAATCTTATTTTCTGTTATCGTTAAGTTGTAGCTCTAGGTAGTCAGTAAGAACTTTGTTCATTGACTTATGAAATAAATTAAGAAATCCAGCTGTCTGTTTAAGTTAAGTCCAATGTTGGACAATGACGGCATTTTACGATTAGGGGGCCGGATAGACTACGCCGAATGTGTACCAATGTCTACTAAGCGACCAATAATATTGCCAAGGGATCACCCTATCTCGCGACTTATAGCAAAGCATTTTCACGAACTTTTTTATCACAAAAGTTTTGAAGCAGCAGTGTGCGCCATGCGTCGGAAGTTTTGGATTCCTAGTGTGCGCCGTTTGTTGAGGTCGATTAAAGCTGAATGCCAAATATGCAAAAATGCGTCCGCTGTTCCAGAATCGCCACTCATGGGCCAGATACCCAGAGATAGAACTACGCCGTTCGTGCGCCCGTTCACATATTCAGGTGTTGACTACTTTGGGCCGGTGTTAGTAGCCATAGATCGTCGTCAAGAAAAGCGTTGGGTTGCACTTTTCACGTGCCTAACTATTAGAGCTATTCACTTGGAACTAGCTAGGTATCTGTCAACAGATGCTGCAATTATTGTCCGCCGCAACTTCATAAACCGAAGAGGTGTACCGGTGCGACTCAGAAGCGATATGGTAACAAATTTCGTCAGCGCAAGTAAAGAAGATTGGGTAAGCTCTCAAAGTGGTATGCAAGCAGAGTGTGATCGTCGAGGCGTAGAGTGGCTTTTCAATGCGCCTGCTACCCCATCAGCGGGGGGCGTATGGGAAAAAATGGTCAGAAGCGTAAAACGGGTTTTGATGTTCACACTTAAGGAACGCGCACCACAATCTGAGATGCTACAGAGTCTCCTCATTGAAGCCGAAAACTTGATAAATTTGCGCCCACTAACACATGTGCCAATAGAAAGTACAGACGCTGAACCTCTGACACCAAATCATTTTCTGTTAGGCTGCGCGAACAAAGTACAAACTCCTGCACTGTCAGAGAAAATATGTCTACGCAAGCAGTGGCACATAACGCAGCAACTGAAGCAGACCTTTTGGAAGAGGTGGATACTTGAGTATCTCCCCACCTTGACCCGGCGTAGGAAATGGTTTAAGAGTGTGAAGCCGATAGCCGTTGGTGACATCGTTATAGTGTTCGACGACAACGAAAGCCGAGGTCATTGGAAACGGGCTATCGTAACAGAAGCAAAGCCAGCCTCGGATGGTCAAGTCAGATAAGTTTTAGTCAAGACGTCAACAGGAGTCCTGCGGAGACCAGCGTCCAAAGTTGCAGTACTCGACGTAAGAGGTGATTCTCTCACCAGTGATGCGAATCACGGGGGGGAGGATGTTACTGACTAAACCATTATACCTACTGTCTATATCTTATACATAATTACATAAACTACTTTACTGAAATTAAAAACTTAATTAACTAATCGTGAAGTGCAGTTGCTTATGGTTATTCAGATGCGCACGAGGCACGAAAAGATATAAAAACCCCACTACCACATTTTCCAGAAACTTACAAAAATAACCTAAAATTTATCCAACTTTGTTACAACGAATAAATAAATAAAAGCCAACTCGGTTAAAGTGTCGTTATTTATAATTTCGAAAGCATCGTATATTTGGGCCAACGTTACTTTTGCCTGCAACATCTTTTATATATTTTCCTTTCACATATATATCGGTACGGAAGTAATCGCTTTTATATATTTGCATAAATCGTAAATATCGTTAATAAAATCTTCGAGTCACCACGCCTGCGTAAAACCTACCGGAGAAGCACCGCGTTATAACCTGCGTAATAGAAGACCCTTGTCGAACATTCGCGAAACCAAAATGGCCGACAACAATAGTGGGCATAGCTCCTGTACCGACGACGAAAACGTTCGCGCATCAGTCCAACAAGACAAAATAATTGAGGAGCTACGCGAGCAAATAAAAGATTTACACAAGACTTTAGCTTCGTCAGAGAAGGAAAGGATCCAATACAGGGAAACCCTTGATCGCCAAACAGCTAACGACGTCAACCGTGCCGACGTACCTAGCATCGAAGCTATTTCTGCCAGCTTCAAGCCAGCCTTTGCTAACTTCACAACAGGTCTACCCGCAACCGATGTATCAGGATAGAAACTACATCACAGCCGGTGCTAATTCTGCCAGCACCAGTTATGCCGGCGCTACTATTGCTAGCACTAATTATACCAACGCTACCTCTGCCAGCGCTGCTGCACATGGCAGCGTTAATTCTGCCTACGTCAAAGCCGATGCTGTCGGTGGCGCCTATATGCAGCCTGCCTCATGCCGGACAGCAATAATGCAGCCACACTGCTACATAAACAACCCTTATGGTGCTAATTTTCCGCCTGTAAGCTACATTCCTGCTCCGATGCCTACAGTGTTCAGCCCGCACAGTACACTAAGCATGAGCCAGGTACACCCGCCTTGGAGCCCTGGACGCTATCCGCCTACACGTAAGAGTTTAGATTTGCCAGAGTTCCATGGTTCGCCCGAGGAGTGGCCTATGTTTTCTGTGCCCTTTAAGGAAACCACCGAAATGCATTTGTACTCCAAATTGGAGAATTTGTTACGTCTTCAGAAAGCCGTAAAAGGGAAAGCCAGACAACAGGTGGAGTCTTTGTTGATACACCTGTCCAGTGTAGATGCGGTCATGAAAACATTGGAATATCACTACGGCCGACCAGAACTGCTTATAAGAATCCAAATTGCGAAAGCATAAGCCTTTCCACAAGTCACCGGAGGACGAACCCCAGTAATAGATGAGTTAATCAGCAAACTACCGCAGAACAAGAGAGAAGAGTGGACTCGCCACATATTCGAAATGAAGAAGCCATATCCCACCACGCGTGAATTTTGCAATTGGCTGCAGAATACCGCCATGTATGTATCCATGGCAATAGACGTTATGCCAACAAAGTACATGCCCAGCGATCCTGTGTACCACAAACCTAAAACACCATATAAGTCCGTGCTGACTGTAACAAAAGAAGAATAAAAGTGTTTAATATGTGACCAACGTCATTATCTAAATCAATGCTCAATATTTAAAGATGCCGCCTACAAACCTGAAACACCATCTAAGTCCGTGCTGACTGTAACAAAAGAAGAAAAAAGTGTTTAATGTGTGACCAAAGCCATTATCGAAATCAATGCTCAAAATTTAAAGATGCCGATTACAATAATCGCTGGGATATAATTAAAAATAAACATTTGTGTTTCTGTTGTTTGCAGCCAGGTCACAGTGTACAAAACTGCCGAAAGCGACGAGTATGTAGTATATCGTCATGTAATAAATTCCACAATCGCCTACTTCACAATTCCAGCTACAATAATAAAAACAATTCTTCATCAGCCGATACATCTGTGGCAACTGTGTATCAAAATCCACAACATCTACTCGCTCGATCAAATTTACCACGACGTAAACAAACTCTTCTCAAATACTTGCCTGTAAGACTGACAGGTCCCAAAGGGGAAATTAACGTCATCGCTTTCATTGACGAAGGCGCAAAAATATCGCTATTGGAGGAAAGAGTAGCAGACGTTGTCGGTCTCAAAGGCAAATCTGATTTACTTCGGCTGAAGTTGATCGGCAATCAAAGCATGAGCGAACAGTCGCGGCTAGTGTCGCTTGAAATTGTGAGCGCAAGTGAAGCAGCAGCGAGTTACCAAACGAGGGGAGTGCGTACAACAAAAAGGCTGTATTTGCCACAGTAAACGTTAAACTTGAACGAATTCATGCAACGCCACGAACAATTGCGAGATATACCAATCGCCGACTATTGTAATGCTGTGCCGCAAATTCTTATTGGATTGTCACACACAGATTTAATAGGAGCCATTGAAACTGTCAATTTAGATGATGGTTTTGCAGTCCACAAAACAATGTTAGGTTGGACATTATTTGGATCGAACGAATACCATTCTATTGATGGCACGGTTGGCCACGTCGGTATTGAAATTAAATGAGATTAACCAACTAATTGCAGAGTATTTTGCGGCAGAAAAGTTTGAAGTAAAACAATTGCCAAGTGTTCGTTCAGAAGGCGATATTAGGGCGGAAAAATTACTACAACAGACGACTAAGTTCGTAAATGGTAGATACGAAACTGGTTTGCTTTGGCATAGGGATAATGTGAAATTCCCCGAAAGCTTCAGTATGGCCACGAAGCGTTTAGAGCAAATAGAAATGAAAATGGTTCGAGACAAAGACTTTGGGGAGTGGTATAAAGTAAAAATTAACGAGTACATAGAAAAAGGATATGCAAACGGCTTTCGGCCCATGAAGTCAATGTAAATGCGGATCGTACGTGGTATCTACCGCATTTCGCCACATGCAACGTAAACAAAGGAAACAAACTAAGACTTGTTTTCGACGCCGCAGCTAAAATTAATGATACGTCGTAGAATTGCGCCCTTATAAAATGGCCTGAAGAATACCAACCAAAATTATTGTTAACAATACTGTGCAAGTTTAGACAAGGCAAAGTCGCTGTATGCGGCGACATCCGTGAGATGTTTCACCGGATCCTGATTACGGAAGAAGATCAAAACGCGCAGCGCTTCCTTTGGGGAGGAAGCGATCGATCGAAATCGCCAGACGTTTACGTTATGTGTGCCATGATATTTGGGTCGATTAGCTCACCGTGCTCTGCACAATTTGTGAAAAATGTGCATGCGGAAAAATATCGTATTACGAATGCCAGAGGCGTCAATGCTATTGTCGAACGGCACTATGTCGACGATTATATGGACAGTTTCGACACTGTCGAAGAAGGTATTAAGATAACCAAAGAGGTAATCAAAACTCATAGCCGTGCTGGGTTCGAGTTAAGAGGGCTGGCGTCAAGATCAAATGATCTTCTGCAAGCTATATTACACAATGCGCAACCGCGTATACAACAACACAACTGTATATGCCGATCGGAGAGTGCTACCGAAAAGGTGCTTGGTATGCACTGGAACCCAAACGACGACTACTTCTTCTTCAAGTTGCTTTTCTCAAAAGTGCCAAAAGCAGTTTTAGACCATAGCAGACCGCCAACAAAAGATGCTGAGCGTTACTATGTCTATATTTGATCGGTTCGGTTTTGTTTGTGGATGGTGCTACGAGCAAAAGTGCTAATGCAGAGTCTTTGGTGCAGGTGCGTAGATTGGCATGAGCCAATTCCTGAAGATATTTATAAGAAATGGCTGCAGTGGTACAAATGGTACACAATTTTTAAATCCGAAGTGAGATCGCGTTTGCTGCCGTCGCCTTTTGGCGAATTTATCACGCAAATAATACAGACGTCGTTTTTGTTGCAGGCCGATCCCGGTGCAGTCCGCTGAAGCAACTGTCCATCCCAAGGCTTGAACTACAATCTGCCGTCTTGGGAATAAGGTTGAAAGATTTTGGAACGAATTTCCGTCATCCCTTGTCAAGTTTGGTTTGGAGACAAACCGGTTTCGGCGTTGTGCCATCTTCAGTGTAATTTTTCGTTCTGATTATTTTCTGTACGTACGTTAGTCTTTATAGTATTGTCCTTGTCTGTTGCTTTTGGTTAGGTACTCCTTAGCGGACCCTTTTTTGTGTTTGTATTGTAGCCTTAAGTTGCTGTTATACCTGCAGGTATATATAACTTAGTTGTTTACATTTTATTGATTATTATTGTCTGGATTCGAAGGTAGGTAAAAATCCGTTATTTTCTTTCGCTTGGGTTCAGTGGTTTGCATTTGCGTACCCTTTTGTGTGTTAGTTACGGGACTTCTGACCTGTTTTGGGTATAGTAGCCTAAGAGGCTCGAATGATACATCCGAGGCTGTGTTTATCTGTTCGTTTATTATTTTTCCCACGAAGGTTTTTTGTTTGTATATTTCCATGTTTTCTAAAACGTTTAGACGATGTCCTTTATGTTGTACGTGGAGAACTTGGGCTGCTTTCCCTATTTTGCATGGTGTACATTTGTTTTCTGCCATATGGTTTGCGAAGTTTGACTCCGGCGTAGTGGATGGTTTTAGCCTTTTCTTGTTGTAGTCTCTAATATGTTCACGATATCTTGTTTTTATCTTACGCCCTGTCTGTCCTATATAGCTATATTGACATTCGCAGGTCAACTTGTATACACCCTGCTTATCTAATGGGTCTTCTTCGTTGGTGCTATTTTGTAGTATTTTGCCCATATTATTCCTTGTTTTAAAGGCTGTTTTTATATTGTATTTTCGGAACACTTTAGCCAATTTGTAGGAAGTTGTTCCTGTATAGTTTAAGACTGCCCAATTTTTATCGATATCTTCTTTCTTATTCGACTTCTTTGTTTTAGTGCCTTTCATGATTTTGTTTACCAGCTCTTTTTTGTATCCGTTGTTTTCGGCGATAGCATATATTGTTTTAAGTTCTTTGTTGTACGCATCTTTTTCTAGTGGAGTTCGTTGAAGTCTCGTTATTAGATGCCTAAATGCGGCATTTTTGTGTTGCTGCGGGTGGTTCGAGGTGTTATGTATTATTGTGTCTGTGGCTGTGGGCTTCCTATATATTTCGAATTCAAACTTGTTTGTGTCTTTATTTATTTTAATAATATAAAAACAGCCTTTAAAACAAGGAATAATATGGGCAAAATACTACAAAATAGCACCAACGAAGAAGACCCATTAGATAAGCAGGGTGTATACAAGTTGACCTGCGAATGTCAATATAGCTATATAGGACAGACAGGGCGCAAGATAAAAACAAGATATCGTGAACATATTAGAGACTACAACAAGAAAAGGCTAAAACCATCCACTACGCCGGAGTCAAACTTCGCAAACCATATGGCAGAAAACAAATGTACACCATGCAAAATAGGGAAAGCAGCCAAAGTTCTCCACGTACAACATAAAGGACATCGTCTAAACGTTTTAGAAAACATGGAAATATACAAACAAAAAACCTTCGTGGGAAAAATAATAAACGAACAGATAAACACAGCCTCGGATGTATCATTCGAGCCTCTTAGGCTACTATACCCAAAACAGGTCAGAAGTCCCGTAACTAACACACAAAAGGGTACGCAAATGCAAACCACTGAACCCAAGCGAAAGAAAATAACGGATTTTTACCTACCTTCGAATCCAGACAATAATAATCAATAAAATGTAAACAACTAAGTTATATATACCTGCAGGTATAACAGCAACTTAAGGCTACAATACAAACACAAAAAAGGGTCCGCTAAGGAGTACCTAACCAAAAGCAACAGACAAGGACAATACTATAAAGACTAACGTACGTACAGAAAATAATCAGAACGAAAAATTACACTGAAGATGGCACAACGCCGAAACCGGTTTGTCTCCAAACCAAACTTGACAAGGGATGACGGAAATTCGTTCCAAAATACAGCGTATAATTACCCTGTCGGAAACCACAACAACCAAAAAGGTTGAAAGAATTTGTCGTCAACAGCCTTGACGTGAAGCCCCATAGGGTATCATTTTGGTCAGACTCGAAGATAGTTCTTCAGTGGATAAGGTATGACGCCAGGTGCTACAAACAGTTCGTAGCGCACCGTATAGCTGAGATTCTGCAAACTTCCGATGCCCATCAGTGGAGGTGGGTACCGGGTAAGGACAACCCAGCTGGTGATGCAACGCGTATAAAACAAAATGGTAAGTGGTTAAATGGTCCGCCCTTCTTGAAATTGCTTGAAGACAGTTGGCCAGCCATGCCAACCGAAGTTAATGATAACGAATGCCAAAAAGAAAAACGCTCGAAGCCAATATATGCCATTATGAAATTCCGTAAGGTTGGCGCATGCGAAAATGCCAATTTATCAATGTTAATTATCGCAAATGAAATTAAGCAAACCGAAATACTAATATGCCTGTTAGTACAGCAAGATGTTTACGCCGAGGAAGCTGAGTCTTTGAGCAAAGGTGTGCCAATTAAGAAATCCAGCTGTCTGTTTAAGTTAAGTCCAATGTTGGACAATGACGGCATTTTACGATTAGGGGGCCGGATAGACTACGCCGAATGTGTACCAATGTCTACTAAGCGACCAATAATATTTCCAAGGGATCACCCTATCTCGCGACTTAAAACAAAGTATTTTCACGAACTTTTTATCACAAAAGTTTTGAAGCAGCAGTGTGCGCCATGCGTCGCAAGTTTTGGATTCCTAGTGTGCGCCGTTTGTTAAGGTCGATTAAAGCTGAATGCCAAATATGCAAAAATGCGTCCGCCGTTCGTGCGCCCGTTCACATATTCAGGTGTTGCCTATTTTGGGCCGGTGTTAGTAGCCATAGATCGTCGTCAAGAAAAGCGTTGGGTTGCACTTTTCACGTGCCTAACTGTTAGAGCTATTCACTTGGAACTAGCTAGGTATCTGTCAATAGATGCTGCAATTATTGTCCGCCGCAACTTCATAAACCGAAGAGGTGTACCGGTGCGACTCAGAAGCGATATGGTAACAAATTTCGTCGGCGCAAGTAAAGAAGATTGGGTAAGCGTTCAAAGTGGTATGAAAGCAGAGTGTGATCGTCGAGGCGTAGAGTGGCTTTTCAATGCGCCTGCTACCCCATCAGCGGGGGGCGTATGGGAAAGAATGGTCAGAAGCGTAAAACGGGTTTTGATGTTCACACTTAAGGAACGCGCACCACAATCGGAGACGCTACAGAGTCTCCTCATTGAAGCCGAAAACTTGATAAATTCGCGCCCACTAACACATGTGCCGATAGAAAGTACAGACGCTGAACCTCTGACACCAAATCATTTTCTGTTAGGCTGCGCGAACAAAGTACAAACTCCTGCACTGTCAGAGAAAATATGTCTACGCAAGCAGTGGCACATAACGCAGCAACTGAAGCAGACCTTTTGGAGAGGTGGATACTTGAGTATTTCCCCACCTTGACGCGGCGTACGAAATGGTTTAAGAGGGTGAAGCCGATAGCCGTTGGTAAGATCGTTATAGTGTTCGACGACAACGAGAGCCGAGGTCATTGGAAACGGGCTATCGTAACAGAAGCAAAGCCAGCCTCGGATGGTCAAGTCGGATAAGTTTTAGTCAAGACGTCAACAGGAGTCCTGCGGAGACCAGCGTCCAAAGTTGCAGTACTCGACGTAAGAGGTGATTCTCTCACCAGTGATGCGAATCACGGGGGGAGGATGTTACTGACTAAACCATTATACCTACTGTCTATATCTTATACATAATTACATAAACTACTTTACTGAAATTGAAAACTTAATTAACTAATCTTGAAGTGCAGTTGCTTACGGTTATTCAGACGCGCACGAGGCACGAAAAGATATAAAAACCCCACTACCACATTTTCCAGAAACTTACAAAAATAACCTAAAATTTATAACCAACTTTGTTACAACGAATAAATAAATAAAAGCCAACTGGGTTAAAGTGTCGTTATTTATA
Source organism: Philophylla caesio (assembly GCA_963971545.1). Taxonomy (NCBI): domain Eukaryota; kingdom Metazoa; phylum Arthropoda; class Insecta; order Diptera; family Tephritidae; genus Philophylla; species Philophylla caesio. The sequence goes on from OZ020606.1 coordinate 59,649,672, forward strand.
CTTTCGTAATCATCATATATTTTGAGCCAACGTTGCTTTTCCTTGCAACATAGTTTTATATATTTTCCTTTCACATATATATCGGTACGGAAGTAATCGCGTCTATATATATTTGCATAAATCGTAAATATCGTTAATGAAATTTTCAAGTCACCACGTCTGCGTAAAATCTACCGGAGAAGCACCGCGTTATAACCTGCTTAATAAAAGACCCTTGTCGAACATTCGCGAAACCAAAATAGCCGACAACAATAGTGGGCATAGCTCCTGTACCGACGACGAAAACGTTTGCGCATCAGTCCAGCAAGACAAAATAATTGAGGAGCTACGCGAGCAAATAAAATATTTACACAAGACTTTAGCTTCGTCAGAGAAGGAAAGGATCCAATACAGGGAAACCCTTGATCGCCAAACAGCTAACGACGTCAACCGTGCCGACGTACCTAGCATTCTGCCAGCTTCAAGCCAGCCAAAGTTACCTTTGCTAACTTCACAACAGGTCTACCCGCAACCGATGTATCCTGCCCTTCAAATGCAAATCCGACAAGTCTTAGAAACTACATAACAGCCGGTGCTAATTCTGCCAGCACCAGTTATGCCGGCGCTACTATTGCTAGCACCAATTATACCAACGCTACCTCTGCCAGCGCTGCTGCACATGGCAGCGTTAATTCTGCCAACGTCAAAGCCGATGCTGTCGGTGGCGCCTATATGCAGCCTGCCTCATTTCAATATTTCAATAGCGCAGTAAAGAAATACTACAAATAACTCGGATTGAGAACTCCCTAATCTACTGTGGCAGTACAGCTGTAGGCAACACTGTCAATCACTCGTCCACATATTCTACTGTGAACTATTTCTCTAAATTTGTAAATCGCGGTCGTTCCGTCATTCGTTGTAATCAATTCGGACGAGACGCAACCGCGGTAAGGAACATATGACTTATAATTTTATCATTCCACAAATGCGAATGTACATGTACGCACACACGTATATGTTTATTGTATATTTCAGTAATAAACGTATCTATGTAATAGTTAAATTTCGAGTATCGTTCGAACATTCAGCGTTTATATCTATATATACATATAAAACAGGATGTGTGTTTGTATGTAACGTATGAACTCCAAAACGGCTGGGCCGATTTTGATGAAATTTTCAGGGAATCTTCAGAATATTCAAGCGGGTGACACTGTGAATTCTGATTTTTGAGTGCCGTGGCATAATCCAATTTTCATATTGCACCACCAATGACATATCTTGGTCTTTCGATAATTTATTTCTGGGAATTTAACAAACTTGCTAGTTTGGTCATCTGTGTAAAATATTACAACTAATTTTAAGTATCTTAATTACTAATAAAGGATTACAACATTTGCTTGGGGATTTCTGGGCATTGGTTTTCAACTGTAACCTGTTTTTGCAGAATTTTTATTTCGGTAGGTGTGCTTGGCATTAAAGTTTGGTCAGGTTTTAAGAAAGTGGCGGACGCTTTGACGTCTGTTTCAGACAGAGATATGGATAATGAGGAGAAATGCATAACCTCAAATATATAGTTTGAAGTAGATGCGTTGCCTAAAAGACGTAAAATGAAAAAGGAGAATGCGGTTAGGAAGATAGTTAAAACTTTTGGCTATAAACCTGATGTTGGGCCTCCGTTACAGGGAATGCTAACCAAACGTAATACTCATGATAGTGAAAATATTTTGTTGAATACTAAAATAAATACGTTTGAAAATGCAGAGGGATCCTGCACATAGTCGTGGGTGCTAGTGCCAAATTGTATGCTAGAGCTGCAAAGCACAGAGCCATGTGCCAGTGGTCAGGCCAAAGCAAGAGTTTTTCCGCGTCAACGGCGCCCCGGGTTCACAGTGGCAGGTCGGTGTCAGTGCCGAGTGCAGAAAAAATTAAATAATTTTAATTTTAGAAACATGAAAAAAAAAATTAAAAATAAAGTGCTAAATTAAAAGTGCAATTGCAAAAAAATAAAAATTACAAGTTGATTAAATTAAAAATAAAAGAAGAGTGAAAGTGCAGTGGAAAGTGATTGCACCGGTACACGATAAGTGCCACGAAATAAGGTGCAGCCATTCTAAGTGTGTGCAAGTTTTGACCGCCGACACTAGGTGCCATGAAGTCAGGCGGCAGTGGCCCACCGAATTTGCTGCAAGGCCCACATGAACGGCCCAACGTTCACCAAGGCCCCCACCAATGGCTCAACGTGCAGCAAGGCCCACACGAACGGCCCAACGATTTGCTGTAAGGCCCCTACCTACGGCCCAACGAGCAGCAATGCCCCCACCAGTGGCCCAACGTTTCAACGGAGGCCCACACCAACGGCCCAACAGTCAGCAAGACCCTACCAACAGCCCAACGGTTAAATTAATTAAATTAAATAAAATAAAGAAAGAAGAAGAAGAGCGCAAAAAAAGCTCTTCAGAGATTTTCTGAAATTTAATAAACTTTTGAAAAAAAAATTAAAAAGAAGTGAACATTTATTTTAGTTTTGGAACTTTTTCGGTGTAGTTTGATTATGGTACGACTTTCACTTTGTCAAAAATTAGTTGGTTTATTTTTTTTCAATTCAATTTTTGGTTCTTGGTTTGGGTTTTTTCTTTTTCCACTTGACGGATTTTAAAAATATTGATTCAGTGGGGCAAGACGCTTTGCTTGCCACTGGTACGTTTTCCAATTAATTTTCTGAATTCCCGTTTTTAATATTACTCTTGTTCTCGTGGATTCTATATTTCGATTTAAAGGCAGTGCAAGCACTTTGACCAATGCGAATTTGACCACGTGGAGCGAATTAAGTATTTCTTGATTTGAAGTGGTGCCAGTAGCTTCCTGCTATATTTTAGTTTCGGTCTAATTAGAAGACCTTTGCTAAACTTTAGTTTTCCCAGTTCAGTATAACACTGAGGGAAAAAGTAAAATTTTTTTTTTGGATTTTCCACAGTGGTGCGTTACACTGAGGAAAATAAATTTGCTTTAGTCTCTCACTTATTTTTTTTCTCACGTGGAGCAAATTAAATGTTTCGTGATTTGAAGTGGTGCCAGTAGCTTCCTGCTATATTTTAGTTTCGGTCTTATTGTAAGACCTTTGCTAAACTTTCGTTTTCCCAGTTCAGTATAACACTGAGGGAAAAAATAAAATTTTTTTTTTGGATTTTCCACAGTGATGCGTTACACTGAGGAAAATAAATTTGCTTTAGTCTCTGACTTATTTTTTTTCTCACGTGGAGCAAAATAAATGTTTCGTGATTTGAAGTGGTGCCAGTAGCTTCCTGCTATATTTTAGTTTCGGTCTAATTATAAGACCTTTCATTAACTTTAATTTTCCCAGTTCAGTATAACACTGAGGGAACAAATACAATTTTTTTTCGATTTTTATTTCCGGCTGTTTTCGTGATTTTCCCCAGTGGTGCGTTACACTGAGGAAAATAAATTTGCTTTAATCTCTGACTTATTTTTTTCTCGAGACTCAAGCGGGATTTCATTCAGTGATACGATACACTGAGACAATCTTAACAACGTCTTGTCTTTCGAAATATTTTTCAAACGTCGAAGTTTGACAATTTGAAACTTTTTTCGATTGCTTTTTTCGATAGATTTAAAAAAAAAAAAATTAAGCTTTTTCGTGACATGGCCACACTCAACGATTTTTCGCGCGAGTTAATGACGTCATCACAAGGCACGTAAACAACGTTTCCACTAACACCATCAATAACAACCAAACGTGCATTATCAAGAAATGCATTATCAATAACAAACAACTGACCTACACGTAAACAACAGATAAACATGCAAGTTAAAGGACAGTGAGTCCTTTGCACTAAAAAAATTAAGGGCCAACTCTTCCAAGGAAACAGTACAAAATTTAAACAGTGCTTCACAAGTTTATTGGTACAATTTGATTAGCACTAACTATGACAAACTACGTTCACACCCCAAAAGCAACTGTCCCAACTCCCGGTTCTGCTCCCTCTTATAATGTTTCGCGCTGCCGAACTTACGTAAGCGTTCGCTCACCGTCTGGGTGCGAGCGGCATTGGCCTTGACCTCCCACCGGTAGCATAGATTTCGCAACCGTGTGAAATGCAATTATGCTGACGCTGCGACACGTGTAGCTGCCAGGCGTGGGAATAGCGGAAGTAGGCAGTAGCCGGCCGCGTTAACTCCTTCCCCTCTAAAGATCTGCGTGCCGAAGATTAGGTGCTCGAGGAGTATCCCCGCGTTGTTGGCCACGGAGGCTTCTGTTCAGCAATGATATTTTAAGCTCGGGGATTTGCATGCCTGCTGTCATCTTGTTCCAAATAATCCACACAACCATCGCCAAAAAGACAAATCCCATGACTTCAGAGACTATGGACCAATCCGTTTTTTTCTTAAGGAATGTTAAGAGTTTAATATTGCCTGACGTCATTTCGTGAATAAGGTTAAGATTAACTGCCAGGGATTTATTCCTCACATTGGCAAAACAGGTGGTAGCAACTGCACCTCGGAGCTACTGGTACTTCAGTAAGTATGGTTTTTGATGCTTACCGACTCGCTGTTCATCTGAAGGATAAATGAGCCAAAAGGGGTTAGTGGTTAGTGGTTATCCTCCTCGATCATTTTAATAGTGGACTCATTAAAGGAGAATTATCGACAGCTTGTTTCTCCTTCTTGGATAAGACGAGGCAAACATCCTTCTTCTGCTAGTGGATCGACTGATTCTTGTCCGCAAACCATAGCCGCCGTAAGGTGCAGGCAATTACCCTTAATGCCGTAGGTCTCATTCTTGTTCGCCAACATAGTTGTGTAGTTTAATTCTACTTAATATCCATCCTATGGTTTGCCTCACCTTGGACATGGACAGGACGTAGAGAAGAAGGGATCCATTCGTGTAGATCGATGGTCTGCTGTACTCTATGGCTTCGATGGCGTTGCTGCATGGTAGTACTTCTATCTCGCTGATAAGCCGATTAATTTCTTCCTTGCTCAGGAGATTACTGTTCACGACGCCATCGTTAGCCGTTTGACATGCTCGAACTAGCTCATAGACGTCTTCCTTGATGATGGTTATTTTATTCTGGATTTCCTGCGAATTTTGCTCTAGACGGCTGCGATCTTGGACATCGTTTGTGATGGCGGCAATTCCGTTGATCACCTGCAACAGTTCATGAGTTGTTTTGAAGATTTCTGATTTTACCTGATACTGTTGGTAGTTTTGTTTATAAGGACATCCTGCCTTTGAAGAAGGTCGTACCAGTCTGTCGCGTCGGGAGTGCCAGCAATCCATTTCTGGGCCTTTCAAGTCTCGCAGGTGAGATCTTATTTTTTCTATCTGGTAGCTGAGGACGTCAATGGTTGTATCTGATCTGCTGAAGTTAAGGGTGGTGACAGCTTCCTCTAGTCTGTTCACGATTTTGTCGAAGCTCGCCAAGTCTATGGTATGAATCAGCTTAAAGTGTCCATCGATAACCCAGCCATATCCGTCACGGATGGTCACAAGAGGTGAGTCAATTTTGAATAGATCATAAGTTTGCGCGGCTGCGCAGAGGCTGATGCTGTGGGTGTTAAATTTATTGTTGATTTTCTTAATTTTATGTATTACCCCCAGATATAAAATAATTTTATGATAAGTATATATTGTATGTACTAAATTTAATTCACCTAAGCTTAAATTGAGATTAAAATTGTATTCTATTATATGTAAGTATGAATTGCGATTGGTTCAAAGGACATTGTCTTAACTAGTCCACTACTTATGTTAAAATGCTTTATTTTACAATTGTTGCACAATTACGCAATTATTATTTTCACTGATGTGAGTAGTGGCTTGCTTACAAGGTATGAATTTCTTATGACTCTAAATTACTCTATGTTATTAACCTAATTGAGTTTGTTGGGGCGTTACAAGAAATAATGGAAAATTAAGGAAAGGATTCATTGGGATCCAGCAGTGGAAGTGATGGGAAAGATTATTGGTTTGTTGATTAGTAATCATAATAACATTAGTAACAGTTTTTTTTATTTTTTTTTTATTTTCAGTTGTTAATAATTTGTTAAGTGGTTAGTATTAGTAATTATGTTAATTGCTGTTAGTAATTTCTTCTTTTTACTTGGAAATGATATCCCTTTTCTTGTTTTTTAATAAAATGATTGTTGTTTTTCAGAGTATTTCTTTGAAATTATTTATTTCAAATTATTTATTTGAACTTATTTATTTGCAATTAATTATTTGAAATTAATTATTTTGAAATTATTTATTCGAAATTATTTATTTCAAATTATTTATTTGAAATTAATTATTTCAGATTATTATTTAAAATTAATTATTTAAAATATTTATTTGAAATTAATTATTAAGAATTATTTATTTGAAATTATTTGCTGTGCATTCTTCTTGCCTTATGCAGTTTTTCATATAGAGCCTTGCTGTTTTGCTTTGCATCGGAATATAGGCATTATCTCAGATGACATTGGAAGGCTCGCGTTATTCCCTTTTAGTCATAAGCGTTAATAATTGCAAATGGCCTACTCATGGCACGAGATTCTTCACGTCAATTAAAGCCATAGTCCTTTGGTGGGGTTGAACCACTTTGACTGTCGTCACTCGGACCATCGAGTAAATTGGAATTGAACCAACATGAATTGATCAAATACAAAAACTTGTACCCAGACCGCTGGGGCTTAAGGATCATTGCATGAGCTTACCTTCTGACCAATGTTATCTTAGACATTTTTTATGTCGGTTTTGTGGAATTTTTTTCCACTTTCAGTAACAATGGTTACATTTCTGTTTTCGCCAACAGTTTCTTGCTTGTATAGAGGCTTATGTTTGCCTTTTATTTGTCTGTTTGCAATAAAAAGGTTATTGCCTGAATTAAAATTGCGTGGTGCTGTCTGACGAGCATTAATTCTTGTATTTCTAACGTCCTGTTTTTTATGCAACAGTACTTTTACGTTTTCGTAAGTATCTTCCCTAAAGTTTACCTACTCCTGGTAGTTAATCCTGCTTGTTCTATTAAAAAAAAAACATCTGTTGGTTCCCTCTTTGTGACGGAATGAATAGTATTGTTGTAGCGGTCCACTGCGATTGGAACTCGCTCCTTTGGTGTGAGCCTACTAAATTCATCTGCGATGCAACGATATATTTCTATTAGTGTAGAGGGCTGGAGGAAGAGTTTGCAGCGTTTGCACTTGTGCTTGGCAAACATTCGTCAGGAGCAGCTGAGTCGTCTATCTGAGAAGATAGAAAAAAAAATGTATGCACAAATATACGCAATCTCCAATATAATAGAAACCAAGGAATGAAACCGATCCTAGACACCGTTCCTGTTATGGTTTCACATTTGCAAAGTGTTTTGGTTTCGGTTTTAAAATACTAAGTGGTTTTAAACGGTTACGAGTGCCAGTTTTACTATTACTACAGACTAGAGTTTAAATATAATGAAGTAAAAAGTAAAACTAAGTAATGTGTAGTTTACATATATTTATAAAGATTTGTCATGAAAAGACTTTTATTTCTGGCTCGTCGCAAACAGAAGCGCTGCATACTTTTAGGCACATTAAAATTAACGAAAACGGAAATTTTATAACGTTGCAGTATTAACGATTTGATTTCGTTTTGATAACATGGCGCGAAAACGGAAATTTTATAACGTTGCAACATTAACGATTTGATTTCGTTTTGATAACATGGCGCCGAAACGCAACAAACTCATTTCGTTAAGTTAATTTTGCTCGTTAACAAAACAAAATGGTATCGTTTTGTTTGTTGAGCAGCTCTGACAAAAACTCTATCCGTGACAGTTACATCCTCCACAATTCTTTGCGCTATTCTTATCCGATATCTTTGAAAGTTTTCTATATAAACATCCTGTAGGAGAGTAAGAAATCTTTCTAGTATTTTCATGCCATTAATAACGTTTGGATATAGGCATTTTTTCAGAATTGTGGTCAATGCACCACGGTCATGTTGTGGTAATGATATATAAAACCTGCGTTCGCCTTTATGTGGCTCCTCAACGCATCGAGTGCTATACCCTTCCCTGAATATCAATTGGTTCCTAAAGACATTGACAGTCGTTAAATTAGCTTCGCACCGAATAGTCGTGTTCAACCTCGCTTCTGTGTCATTTCCGCTCTCACAAGTGTGTTTTCCAAGTGCATAATATATCCAATTTCATACTTTGCTTTTGTAAAGAAATATAATACATAATATAGCGTGCACTGAGTGTCCCTCATGGAAAATAATATTTCGTTTCCTTCGGGGAACAAATTTAGCATACTTTCTGAAAGTATGTTAACGCCACCAAAATCCAAACGTAAAAAAGCAACTAAGGCAACAAAAGATTTATTTCCACCTCTACCTGAAGTGAATATGTGTAATAACAACAATGATCCAAAATTCATTGTAATTAAACCCACAGACGATTCCAATAACCTTTCTAAATACAGTGTATTCGCAAAAAAGAAGGCACTTGATGGCATAAGCATGGACTACAATTCAGTGAGTATCCTACGTGACGGCAGTCTATTAGTCCTCACAAAAACTAAGAAAGTGGCAGAAAAATTATTAAAGTGTAAAAATTTTGGTGGTTTATGCCCCATCGCTGTATCTCCGCATGAATCACTTAATACCTGCAAAGGTACAATATATGACAAAAACCTCGCCAACACAAAAGAACAAGAGATTCTCGAAGGTCTTAAATCACAAGTTGTTGTTGGTGTTTACAAATTTTCAAAAAATACCAATGGAAAAATTGCCCCTACAGGCCGAATGGTATTAACATTTAACTTGCACAAAGTCCCTCTCAACATCGATGTTGCATGGTATTCGGTTATGCTGGAAAAATATTTCCCCACTCCAATGCGTTGCCGCAAATGTCAACTTCTCGGTCATACCATAAAAAATTGTACCAACAACATTACCTGTGAAGTTTGTAATCTTCCTCCTCACGTACCCGAACCGTGCCAACGTACAATGTGCGCCAACTGCATGGGATTGCATCCTGCTTCTGCTAGAGATTGTCCAAAATTTGTACAACAAAAACAAATACTGAAAATTAAAACACAAAACAAGTGTAACTTTAGTGAAGCCAGGCGACTCTACAAAACTCTAAACCCATTGATTGTAAATGAAAAGCAAACATTTGCATCAGTTATAAACACAACGAATTCTTCAACTTCCCTCAGCAACGGTGTACAATCACATCGTGATACAAATAAACCAGTTTCTGACAATAGCCACAAAAGCAACAATAACTCTTCCTCACAAAATCAACAAACGCCCTTCTCAATGAAATCTGCTTTAAACCTGTGGTCTTCTTCTTTATTAAACTCCTCCTTTCCTAACTCGCATTCTTTCACGAACCACAAAAATAACAAAAACACCACGGCATTAGAACTACAAACACCTTCTTCAGATCCAGCATCCACAATCCACAATCATAATTCTAACTCTCCTACTTTCCAAACTTCATACTCTACTCTTCGTTAACTGATAATGATCTTAATTCTCAAATTTCAATAGCACAAAACTCTCACTTCAAATGCTACAGCATCTTCAACAGCTTCCCAATTCGATCAAACTAACAAACATTCTTCCATCCTCTACCCTCCAAACTCCTACAGAATACAACACATTGATGGAACATGTAAACAAACAACTTAACATTCCAATATCATCCCAAATGCACGCTGACGATGTATTAAGCGATCACTTAGAACCCTCACTATAAGCTGTTTTTATATAAAATAGCTATCATAGTGTACGAAATTTTTAAAGTTATTAAATAATTATTCTTAATATTCTACAATGGAATATGAAAGGATCGTAATCCACACATAATCTGCATTCAAGAAACTCATCCTAAATTCTTCACCATACCCCCCAAAACAAAACACGACATACTTTCACAACCACCCAGACATAAACTCCGCCAAGCAAGGTTGTGGAATACTAGTCCACAAAAGCATACCCCACAAAGTTATAAACTTGACTTCCAGTATTTCTGCAGTTGCAATCGAGATTAAATTAACTTGTTCAATAACCGTTGTTTCTCTTTACATTCCACCGCTTCGGAAATTCTCCGTTCTTTATATATCACAGATCACCTCGAATCTAAATACCCAAATAATTCTTGCTGGAGACTTCAATAGCTGGAGCCCTCTGTGGGGGTCACCAAACCCAAACCACAGGGGAACAATACTGCAGGACTTCATACTAAACTCAAACCTATGTATGTGTCTTAAACAACAATAGTCCCACACACTTCTCTACACACAACACATTCACACACGTTGTTGTAACTATTTGTTCACCGCAACTACTCCCACTTACTTCCCGGTACACATTAAACGACTTACACAATAGCGACCACTTTCCAATAATATGTTCTATCACACTTTCTCCCGTAAACAATCACTCAAATACCAAGCCTATTAAATTTAATAATAACAAAGCTAACTGGGATAAGTATCAAGACATTCTAACTCGTAAACGCTTACCAGATTTCAACTACCAAAATACAAACAAAGAAGCAGCCATAATCAAAAAAGCTGTACGAGAAGCGGCGAATCAATCAATTCCAATAAACTCCAATTCCAAATACTCAAAGAATGTATCTTGGTGGACGCCTGAGATAAACATTCTTCGCAACGAAAAAGTCCTAGCCTGGAGGGAATACCAAAAATCACGTAGCCTAAGTTCTCTAATTACATTTAAAATAAAAATGCCCGGTTTAACAAAGAAAAGAAAATAGCAAAACGAGTAAGTCTAGAAAAATATACAGGAACCTATAAGCCAAACAAAATAACATCCCTAATTACAAATAATTCAACCATTACAAATCCATTTGAAATTTCATTCTAATTTTCGCAATACTTTTCCAAATCTTCCGAAACATCTAATTTTTCATGGAGTTATCCAACAACCTTATGAATATGCGCCCCATCTGCAATATTGACAAGTTAGCCAAGCACCTTGAGGTAACCATCAACCACAGAGAAATATATACCGCCTTAAAATCTGTTAAAGGTACAACACCGGGCTTTGATAAAATCAATTGTGAAATGTGGCGTAAAACCCCGTCAGTTATAAAAAATAGATTGCTTAATCTTTACAATACAATCCTCAACACTGGTGTAATTCCTCAAAATTTTAAAACCGCGACTATAATTCCAATAGTTAAGCCCCAAAAGGATCCGAGTGTTATAGAAAACTACCGACGAATTTCGATTATTACATACCTAAGTAAAACCATGGAGAAAATAATTTCAACACGGTTGATGTGGCTGCTACAGAGAAATAAGCTTCTGTCTCCATTTCAAGTAGGCTTCAAATCTGGCACAAGCCCATTAGATGCCCTCCTATGTCAAGACCATCAAATATGCAAGAGCTTTTCGATAGACTTTAAAAAGGCTTTGGAGGAAATGGACTTGAGGAAATGGACTTCAAATTACAGCATGATATTGCAAGGCATACCGAAAGCTAACTTGCTAAAGGAAGATTTTTTAGAGTTTGAAGATACAAGTACAGTTAAGGCTCTTGGCATAAGATGGAATGCTCATGCCGATTGTTTTTATTTCATAGCAAAGCCTATAGAAGAACATACCACTTTAACCAAAAGGGCGATACTTTCCGCTATCGCCAAACTGTTCGACCCGTTAGGCTGGCTCGCTCCAGTCATAATTGTCGCTAAGATCATTATGCAAAACATATGGTTATAAGGAACAGGTTGGGATGAAACCGTGTCTCCAACGACTTTGGATCGCTGGCATACATTTATGCAGGACTATACGGCGATCAGCAACTTACGTATACCTAGATGGGTTCAATTCTCGACAACAGAGGACGTGGAGGTGCATGGTTTTAGCGATGCTTCTGAGAAAGCGTATGGAGCAAGTGTATACTTACGAGTTAATACAAAAATTGGAGTTTTCGTCACTTTACTGATGGCAAAAACAAGAGTAGCTCCTGTAAAGACTATCTCTTTACCCAGACTAGATCTGTGCGGTGCAGTGCTACTAGCTGAAACAATCGAATCAGTGACTGAAAATCTTAGACTTCGTCACCTAAAAGTAAACCTTTGGACTGATTCAACAATTGTGCTTGCCTGGATACGCAAACCTCCTTGCGCTTGGTCAAACTTTGTGGCGCACAGGATAGCAAAGGTTGGCAACGGAAATTGGCGACACGTGGATTCAACATCGAATCCTGCTGACCTAGCAAGCAGAGGACTTTTGGCACAAGAACTGGTCAACAACTCCTTGTGGTGGCAGGGGCCCTCTTGGTTGCAAGAAGACTTTTCCAAATGGCCAACACAAGTAACGGACTATAACACAACCATTGAAGAAAATAGGGTGCAAGTGCACACAATTACTAAAACTAGTAAGAATTTTAATGATATACTTGGGCGATTTTCCGATTTATCAAGGGCTTTGAGGGTCATCTCATATATTATGAGATTTTTTCAAAGAACTCACTCGAAAACTAGATCTGCTTTCCAAGCAGAGTCCTGCCTAATCTCAGGTGATGAGATCAAGGCAACGACTCAACGCTTGATAAAACTTGTTCAGGGGCCAGAATATATGAGTCTCAAATCTGGTATGTCGATCCATGCGAAAAGTGAAATTCTGCCTCTGAATCCCTTTATCGATAAGGCTGATGTTATAAGAACTGGTGGTCGTCTAGGCGCGTCCCTGGACTTGGCGTACAATGAACGCCATCCTATCATACTTCCGTATGACTGCCGTCTGTCCCGCCTCATCGTCCAGTTCATCCATCGAGTGACCCTCCACGGAGAAAATCAGCTGATGTTGCGCATAATCTGTACACAATACTGGATTCCTAGGGTGAAGAATATGATCCGGTCTATCATCCACGGTTGCAAGGTCTGCACTATCCATAAAAAACGGACCCAAACTCAACTTATGGAAATTCTACCTAGGGAACGCACCACCTATTCGCGGGCTTTCACAAATAGTGGTGTGGATTTTGCCGGACCTTTTGATATTACGAGTTATCGCGGTAGAGGGTGTCGAACGTCAAAAGGCTATGTTTGCCTGTTTGTATGCTTTGCCACCAAAGCTATACACCTTGAAGCTACCACTGATCTTAGTACGGCTTCTTTCTTAGCAGCCTTTGCGCGGTTTACGGCCCAAAGAGGCTGTCCAAAAAATGTTTACTCCGACAATGGCACCAACTTTGTCGGAGCTTCTCGGTCTTTACGATCCGAAGTCAAGGCCTTCATGGCAGAAGCACGTACCAACATCCTAGCAAAGTACGCACATCAATTACTTTCATGGCATTTCATACCCGCTGCAGCTCCGCACATGGGCGGACTGTGGGAGGCGGGTGTGAAAAGCTTCAAGAATCATTTCAAAAAAATAGCATCAAATTACAAATATACGTACGAGGAGTTTATGACGCTTTTATGTCCAGTCGAGTCCTGTTTAAACTCTCGTCCAATTAGCCATTCTTCAAACAACCCATCCGACCTCGAGCCGCTTACCCCAGGTCACTTTTTAGTTGGTGGACATTTACTGGCTCCCCCAGAGCCAGATATGAACGAAAACCCTGCATCTATCATCAACCGATGGCAAAGACTCAAGGCTTTGCACCAAACCTTTTGCCAAAGATGGAAGGCGGAATATCTAGTGGAGATGCAAAAACGCATAAAATGGAAGCATACCCAAAGCAATTTGAAGACAGGAGATCTCGTTGTCATAAAAGAGGAGAACCTCTCACCTAATGAATGGAGGCTGGGACGAGTCTTGAAACTACACCCAGGTTCCGACAATCGAGTAAGAGTTGCAGAAGTAGTTACCGAAAATGGCACAGTCACCCGACCAATTGTAAAACTGGTGCTACTTCCACCCTAAAGAGAAGACACCAAAACCCAAACAACTTCCCAATAAGTCACCCGACCAATTGTAAAACTGGTGCTACTTCCACCCTACAGAGAAGACACCGAAACCCAAACAACTTCCCAATAAGTCCCCAAATAGCCCTTAACTCACCTGTTGCAAAATTCCACTTCGTAACTTGCCACTATTACACTTCGAAACGTGTCCACTATACCACCTTTACAAATAGGTTAAGTGAAGGAAGCTATAGTTCGAATGTACTACGGAATACCAGCGGATATAGGTTACACCAACACGTGCAGCTATAACGAATTCCCGCGAACGGAACGAACAGCTTGAGTCGAGAGGTCAAAATGTCGCAAATCATCTCATATATTTTTATATTGTTAGTAAATACCGTATTAACAGGCCAAACAGAATATTCACAGCGTTCAATATCTAATTTCATTTAGAAATCAAATTAAAAACCTAATTTGCATACATAGCCTAATATAATCACCAAAATAATGCATATCTGAAAGGATTCTCTTTGACTTACATATGTACATATATGAATATTGTCCCGTACATATTGGTAGGCAAAATATACATATGTACATATGTACCCTGCAATATTTGTTGTTAATAAAATATGAATTGTTTCCCTAACATTCGTCGTACAAAGCGCGACACGCTATATATGTAGGCCACTAGGCCGCTCTTTTGAATAATAAGATCCAAACAGTTAAGCTTGTAAATTATTATTAACTTTATTTTCCAAATTGTTGGTCTTATATACTAATTTCCTCACAGAGGAAACTTATTTATAATTCTTAATTAACCAATGGGAAATCAACATGAAATTAGAAATATTTTCTCACGCATTGATTTCACACGGTACTAAATAAAATATGATTTGGGTAAAATGCACTTAGTGTTCGTTTTGTTTATTGGCCTTCAAATTGCCGAAATGCAATGACAGCAATTTGATGCCGGAGTGTGTTATGTGTTTTTGCTAAGCGGTCAATCACCAAAAGTACTTGCACTTGTTGTGTAATGAGCTCGCTGTTCTGCGCCCAGACATTTGGTTTTATGTTGCACTTGTGTGTGGTGCCTTGCGCGCGTGCAGTGTATATTATATGTGTGTGTATGTGTCAGTATGTTTCATTCTGTGCTATGTGCATTGTGTATGTTTGTATGTCTGTATGTTTGTATGTCTGTATGTTATCGTTTAGCATATTTGTATATTAGTTTGTAATGTGTATTGGTTATGTATGTGCATACTACATCCTACCCCTTTAGATAAATGTACAATTGCTGTAGTTTCTTAAAAGTTAAGCAAATGTGCATATATATTATGTTACAATTTATGTATGTATATTAATATGTTATAGTTTACAATTAATTATATATTTCTAGCTTTAATTATATTGTTATTGTGTATTTTAACTAATTTATTTTCTATTTGTATAAAGCTATTGACGCCTTCTTGTCTAATGACTTTGTAAGGGCCTTTAAAAATTTTATCAAATTTTTTCTTTAATATAAACTAAATCATTATTTTTGAAATTACTTATATTATTGTTTGTTTGTTTCTTAATTCTATCAATCTTATTTTGTATTAAAGATTGATGAGCCTTATTATGAGCATGTATAAGTTTCAGTTTGAGCTCTGTCAGATAATCATCAATATTGTATAATTTGTTTTTAGATTTAAGTATTTCGCAAGGTAGACTGCTAATTTTTCCAAACACTAGCTCATGTGGAGAATAATTTGTTGTACAGTTTGGCGTTGTGTTGTAGCAGTACACGTAATAGGGTAATAAGTCTTCCCAATTGTCTTCTTTTTGAAGTGCT
Source organism: Philophylla caesio (assembly GCA_963971545.1). Lineage (NCBI taxonomy): Eukaryota > Metazoa > Arthropoda > Insecta > Diptera > Tephritidae > Philophylla > Philophylla caesio. Next base: position 59,665,365 of record OZ020606.1, read on the forward strand.
CGTAGGTAATCATTTAGTACTCTATGGTTTCGTTCTAATGCTCCTAATGTCTCATGGTGAAATGGTGCTGAAACCTTTTTGTCTATGTTTAATAGTTTACATATGTTGGTAAGTAATTCGTTTGTAAATTCTGTACCTTTGTCAGTTTTTATGGTTTTAAAACATCCATATTTTAATATAAATCCTTCAACAATTGTTCTTGCTACAGTAACTGCATTTTTACTTTGCATTGGAAATGCTGCTATATATTTTGTAAGTTCACATTGAAAAGTCAGAATGTATCTGTATCCATTTGATGGACGTAAAGGGCCTATTGTGTCAACTGTAATTGTTTCAAATGAAGTTGTTGGAGTGTCTGTCATGGTCATTTTTTCTTTCGTATATTTAGTTACTTTTATTTCATTGCATAGTTTGCAGTTATTAATATAATTCTTTACCATGTTACTCATGTTTTTCCAAACATATCTTTGCTTTAATTTTTTAATGCATCTGGAGATTCCTATATGTCCTCCTAATTCTTCATCATGATATTTGCTTATTAGATGCTTCATTTCTTTAATATTCTTTATTTCTTTTGGCGGTGTACATACTATAATGGCTGTATTAGTTTTCATTTCTTTTTGTAGCTTATTCCATTTTTCTTTAAACTCTTGCATGCTTATATATTGGAAAATTTTGTCTTCTGCAGAGACTGCTAATTTAGCTATTTCCTGTTGTTCTACGAATAATCCTAGCTTCCTCAGAATCAACGTCATAGTTGATAACGATTTATCGCTATATTCAACAACAATATTTTTCTTTTGCGCTACTATATTGGCTTTTTCATTATACATAATATTCTTTTTGAACTGAAATTGCAATTTCTTAATATGCGTGACGTCTGATAATGACGTTGCTTCCCAAATGTGAAGGTGATCAAGCTTCTCTTGAGTTGCAGCACTAGTTCTGTTTGCAAGTGGTTTTCTTGCCATGCCATTTATATCTTTATTTAGCTTTTTGCTTTCTTTGCCATTTAATTTTTCATTTAGCTTTTCGCTTTCTATGCCATTTAATTTTTCATTTTCTAATTTTTTACTAGCCGCTCTTGTAATTGTAAGCATATCATATGATGGTATCATTTTTCTTAATTCGTTTGACGTAATTTTAATTCTTGATAGCGCGTCTGCATTTGTATTCATCTTTCCTTGTTTGAAAATTATTTCAAAATCATAATCCATAAGATCTACTCGTATTCTTGTTAACTTTGATGACGGGTTTTTATGTGTGAATAAACTTACTAATGGTCTATGGTCAGTGTATACCATGAATTTTCTACCGAATAAGTAAGGTCTGAAATAGTTAATTCCCCAATGGATGGCTAATAACTCCTTTTCTATTATTGGTTTGTTGACTTCATGTTTGTTCAAAGATTTACTTTGATATGCTATTGGAGTGTCTTCTCCAGGCGTCCCTTGAGATAAAACTGCTCCTAATGCATAGTTTGATGCATCAGTAGTCAAAATAAAAGGTTTGGAGAAATCGGGATATTTCAAAACAGGTGGTGTCGTTAGTTTTGACTTAAGAGTTTTGAAAGCTATTTCACATTCTTTTGACCATATAAAGAGTTTGTTTTTCTTTAATAATTCGTTTAGCGGTTTAGCTATTTGCGCAAAATTTTCTATAAAACGTCTATAGTAGTTACAAAATGCTACAAATCTACGTACCTCGTCTGCATCTTTTGGACATGGAAAGTTAGTTATAGTGTCATACTTATTTGGATCAGTCGTGATACCTTCTGCTGTTATAAGGTGACCTAAATAAACTACTTCTGTTTTTAAGAAGTTACATTTGTCTGGATTTAGTTTTAAATCATATTGTTTTAGTCTTTCGAAAACATTTATTAAATTTTCATTGTGTTCTTTTAGAGTTGAATCAAAAATTATTACGTCGTCTACATATAAAAATGCAGCTTCTTGGAGTCCACTCAAAGCTATAGTCATCATGCGTTAAAAACTATTAGTTGCAATTTTTAAACCAAAAGGTAGCCTTTTGAACTGATAATGTCCTTTATTAGTCGAAAAAGCTGTAAGCGGTCTGGATTGCTTATCTAAAGGTATTTGATGGAATGAGCTGGTCATGTCCAAGGTTGAAAAATATTTGGCTTTGCCTACTTTGTCTAACACATCTTCTAGTCTTGTTAATGGGAATTTATCATTTACAATTTTGTTGTTTAGTTGTCTGTAGTCAACTACTAATCTCCATTTAGTTTCATCATTTGTGCTTTTCTTTGGCACAATTAATAATGGTGAATTATATGGACTGGTCGAATGTTCAACAATGTCCTCTTTAATTAATTTGTCAACTTGTTGGTTAATCTCTTCAACATGTGTATTTGGTAATCTGTAGTTTTTTATATAAACTGGAGTTTTGTCATGTATAGAAATATTTTGTGTATAGAAATTGTTTTTTGTTAAAATGTCTCCTTTTAGATGAAAAATCTCATTGTATTTGGTACAAATATTTATTATAGATTCTCTTGCTTGTGGATCTAAATTTTCAAAATTTATTGTATTTTTAATAAAATTAATTCGGTCGTTTGAATTAAATTTTGAGTCATATTTTAGAATTGTAAAATTTTTTATTGGTTGTATGTGTAATGGAATATCTTTAATTGTTATGTCATACTCATTTGTATTTATGAACTTTATATGTTTGTGACCTTTCTTTGGAATTATTGTGTTAGCTATAAATATGCCTGGTGTTATTTCACTAGCACATACTAAACTGTCTTCATTTAAGTCAATGTCTACTTCTTTAATAATTTCTGTTCTAGGTGGCAAATTAATACTTGGTAATGTACTGAGTTTCATGTACATTGGCAAGATTATTTGTTGTTCTTCATATATAATTGTGAGTACAAAGGCTTCATAATCTATTTTACAGTTATATTTTGTCAAGAAATCTCTACCTATAATTCCATCTGTAGATATGTTAATATTGTGAAAAATATAAAATGTATGTTCAATCATAAATTCATCAGATTGAAGTGAAAGATTTGTTTTCGAATTTGTTGTTAATAAATTGTCACTAAGTCCATTTATGTTATATTGTTGACAATTTGTTATTGGACTGTCTTCTATAGATGCATTTTTTATAATTGATATGTCTGCACCTGTGTCTATTAGAAATGTTATTGGTTTTCGTATTGTCTTTGATTTCATTATGATATAATTTGTGTCTTTTTGGGCTATACTATACGTATTTAAAGTTTTATTTATGACCCCAGCTTCTTTCATCTGGGGACTTCCTAGTTTTCCTGAGAATTTTTATTTTGATTATTATTATTTGTTCTGTTCTGATCAGAATTTTGAGGACGTCGGTCATTATTTCTGTTGTTAGAATAATTTCTATTGTTATTATCATTATTCCTGTTGCTGTTATTATAACTTCTGTTGTTATTGTTATTATTATAATTCCTATTGTTGTTATTATAATTTCTGTTATTATTTGTATTATTAGAAACACGATTGCGATCGTCATACCTTCTGTTTCCATTATTATTTCTTGTATTAAATGGTTGACGCGTGTTATTATTATAGTTATTATTGTAACTAGTATTGTTATTTCTTGTCCGATATATGTTCGAGTTGTTAGTTGGTACATCTGCCTCTTGAGCTGTTTGCAGTGCTTCGGAAAAAGTCTTTGGTCTAGCCGCGAAAACAATTGATTTTAATGGTTCATTTACACCATTTTTAAAAGCGTTTAATGCCAATTGGTCATTTAGTTTGATAATTATCGATTTAGATTCTGAGCCTTGCTGCGATATTTGAATTTCATTAAGTGAGGCTGTTATGCTCTCAATCTTCGATGCAAAATTTTGCAATGGTAAGTTATTTTGTTTTATCACACTAAGCGTGTTTTGTAGCTTCAGCGGATTTTTATTCAATTTATATAATTTTTCAAGAGTTTCTTTGAGCTGATCAATAGTGGTTGGCTCTGTTTCAGCTAATAGTCTGTTTTTTACTTTTTGAGAAAGTTTCCCTGCTAGAATATATTTTGTGAGCATTAATTTTTGTGCATCATTTAAAGTATTAGCATAAAATTCTATAGTGTCTACATATATAGAAAACACTAAAGATAAAATAAAGCAAATTTGGTCAGAATTGATTCTAAAACACAAGCAGCACGAAATAGATGAAATAAAACCAAAATTTCAAGAAATAACTTCAAAAATATATACATTTTTAAATGATAAAATGGCAAACTTTGATATTTCTACTGCTTCAAAGATAATCCCCGAGTTCGGAGGAGAACAATATCTTCTAACCAAATTTGCTTTATTTTATCTTTAGTGTTTTCTATATATGCATTTGAATATGTTCTATTTGGATTCTTTTTTAAATTGATTAAAATATTATTTATTTTGTCCATGTATTTATTTTAATTTTCATATTTTAGCTATTTAGGCACTAATATTGGCCACTGATCTTGTTATTTGTTTTTTAACAAAATTTTTATAATACTTATGTAATCTATATAAACCATATATTATTATAATTACTAATATTAAATAGGTGGTGTTGTGGTCTTCTTTTGTTACTACGCTGTCGTTGATATTATTATTAATTACTTCAGCTGGTCCCTGCTGGTTCTGCTTTGGGCCGCACATTCTTTAAGTTGTTTTAATTTATCTAAGTATTTCTTCTGTTCTTTTCCATTTGTTATATGTATAAGTTGATATAACTCTCGCATTTGTTTTCTATATCTCACCGCTTTACCGGCTCTTGATTTTCTTTTTGACTTCTCAGAAATTGTTTGCTGAAAATTTTTATAATCAATACTGTGTTGTTCCTGTCTTTTTCTGTATTCACTTATCGTAAGTCTTTTTGGGCCTGATTTAATAGGTGTTGGTATATATTTTGGAGCATTTGTTGGTGGATCTTCCGGTTTATATTCAAGAATTTTTGAATATTTCAAAAAAATTTTGATCAAACTCAGCTTTGCTGATCGTTTGATTTATATCAGTCATTTCTTCTATGTCCTGATTTTCAAGTCTTTTTCATTAGATGTCGAAAAAAATTGTCGATGGTCGCCAGTTTGGCAGGATCGCCATGTAATATTTGTTGTTAATAAAATATGAATTGTTTCCCTAACATTCGTCGTACAAAGCGCGACACGCTATATATGTAGGCCACTAGGCCGCTCTTTTGAATAATAAGATCCAAACAGTTAAGCTTGTAAATTATTATTAACTTTATTTTCCAAATTGTTGGTCTTATATACTAATTTCCTCACAGAGGAAACTTATTTATAATTCTTAATTAACCAATGGGAAATCAACATGAAATTAGAAATATTTTCTCACGCATTGATTTTACACGGTACTAAATAAAATATGATTTGGGTAAAATGCACTTAGTGTTCGTTTTGTTTATTGGCCTTCAAATTGCCGAAATGCAATGACAGCAATTTGATGCCGGAGTGTGTTATGTGTTTTTGCTAAGCGGTCAATCACCAAAAGTACTTGCACTTGTTGTGTAATGAGCTCGCTGTTCTGCGCCCAGACATTTGGTTTTATGTTGCACTTTGTGTGTGGTGCCTTGCGCGCGTGCAGTGTATATTATATGTGTGTGTGTGTGTCAGTATGTTTCATTCTGTGCTATGTGCATTGTGTATGTTTGTATGTCTGTATGTTTGTATGTCTGTATGTTATCGTTTAGCATATTTGTATATTAGTTTGTAATGTGTATTGGTTATGTATGTGTATACTACAACCCATTGCCAGCGAATAACCAAGTTTTCAAATTCGCCTCGTATATAATTACATATGTATTTATCATTATTTTTTTATATTTATTAATTGAATATTCATTGAAGTCAGGAGAAGAGAAAAAACTACAAATATAGTATTTATATAATTTGTATTTATGAAACTTTGCATGCATTACTTATGTATTGTCATAGTGTATACGCGCAAAATGAAAAACAAAACCAACAGAAATGTACATGCATACATACATGAAGTAGAACTTAATTATGCTCAAACACGAATTGAAATTAGCCTGAATGAAAACTTCTGTGAAAGGTTTGCATGAAAGCATTCAAAAATAATGCAAAATACGCGTAAACGAAACACTTCTAGAAACATTTAATATTTAACGTAATTGTAACAAAGTACACTACTTGATGAGCAGCAACACTACCGTTCATATAACGACCGGAGGCAATATATCTACATCCGCGAGTGCTCTTTTACAGCAAGGTGGCACAATTTATTGGGAGTCGGTACCAGCCAGTTCGGCTCAAGTATCAACTTGGGTGCTCTCGCTCACCACCACCACAGTAACAAGCAGAACTTTGCCGCAATCGCAAAATCAAATGGCACACGGGATACCCGCTACGAATCTGGCGTTATCGTCGTTACCATTCGATGCCTCAGCAACTTCGCACGCTGGGAACTCAGCGGCTACTTTTACTGTAATGCCATCAACGGTTGGGCGCGCTATCGGTCAATTGCAAATACCGGTCACAAGTGCAGCCGACACGCAAATTCAATCAGTGCCGCTACGGTTTAGCGCGCAGTTGTCATCATTGTCACAGGACGCAAACAACGCCAGTTCCTCCAACACGCTAACGGCCGACCCCGTATCCGTACTGTCAGTGCGATAACACATCAATATGATAGCAATAATACAAATACAAACGCCAACATAAGCAGCGCCGCGCTAAACAATACCAGGACCGCCTACCGCAGGTAATTAAGAGAACGCCGTCAGACTGTGATTGATTCGGCAAATCAGTCGAATGTAATTGGCAAAATTAATGGTTAGAAAATCTATCATTTAAGCTCACACAAGGCTTCTCTTTATGGGAATGAATCGAATGGACACGATCAGCTGAGTAATATGTTGAAGCAAATGGAAACGCACGAAAAAAAAAAAAAAAAAAAAATCCAGAAATTGAGCGCATAAAGAACTGCACAAAGTCAAATACTTATTAAGTTATATACCATTTTTAGGAATGTACATGCATTTATGAACGTTTTATTTAACTTACGATACTTCTGCCGAGTAAGCATACATGGCTATGTCAGAAAATATACATATATACATTTGCCAAGTTCTTCATTTATTGAGCCAATACCCTTGACCGAAATCAAAAAAAAAATTTAATCATTATTGGTATCTCCTGCTGTGTTTGAAAGAGTGGGCTTAGTAGCTTTGCACTCTAGGCCGCCGATATGCAACTAAGGATTGATATTAAGATTTTACCATTTCTAACACAGGAAAGTGACCGAATGTAGACGAGGGAAAGTCTTAAAATTTTTCCATTTGGAAATTTTACACATTTTAATTATAACAAAGACGAATAATGTTTCAAACTGCAGCTTCTGGCCCCACGCATCCGTATGGATTATGTGCAATGAGCTTAGTTGAATATGCCACTTATATTTACGTTAAATACTTATCAACATAAAATATTGGCTCTTGTGTGCAGAAACTTTCCAACATACCTGGTGTGGGCCTCGTGCGCATGCATACATGACATCAGTTTCTGGCATTGACAAATCAAAGATGCCTTTTTAGGACACAAGTCATACGATATGCGCGGGAGGAGTCGAGCGATGGCGCACTGACCGCAGTGGTGTCTTGTGTCCCGATGGATTTATGGCGCTAGTCGATGCGTACGGTGTTAAGAGAAGCGGGCTTCGGAACGTCTGCGCTGTTGAATTGGCTCTGAACGATTTGACCTATGAGGCGGTTGGCATACGAATCGATTCCGGCGCAAATGCGCAGAATCCTCACTATATCGGGGTATCATGGTTTTTGGTTTGGGAGGTAGCGCACAAGTTTCTCGATTGTTGAGTAAGTTTCAGGGCGGATGTTCTTGGTATGCAATTCACTTCATATGGCGTCTACGCTATTACACAAAGAGATATACATATATTAATAATATGAATTAGCAAATGAATTTATACTCACGCACGATACCGGCCGGGAAAAGGTCCAATTGTACGTCTGTGCTTCCCAACTTCCTCTACGCTAATACACAAAGAGATATACATATATTAATAATATGAATTAGCAAATGAATTTATACTCACGCACGATACCGGGCGGGAAAAGGTCCAATTGTACGTCTGTGCTTCCCAACTTCCTTCCGCTAATACACAAAGAGATATACATATGTACATATATTAATACCATGAATCACCAAGTGAATTTATACTCACGCACTATACCGCCGCCTCGTGCAGTTTCCTTTTTCTTTCTTTTCTTCAATGACATTTACTCATTGAGGAAGGCCGCGAAGTCTGCTGCGGTGATGTGCTTAATTTACGAGAACGGCGAATTCAATTCGCCTTGAACAATTTGGCTGTCATTCACAGCAAGTTAATTTTTTCGGCACAATTGCCATTCTTTCAGTATATTGTACCTTGGAGATGGGTGTCGCCACCACTTTCGCAGTTCATTGTACGAGCGGATACATGACATTAACACCACAAACAAGGATTATTGGTTTACCATTTTTCGTTTGAATCAAGGCTGATGTATAAATGCATCATTGCCTTTTTCGTTTGAATCACGGCTGATGTATCAATGCATCATTGCCCATTTCCCACATAGGCGAATACCAATGCACGGTATGAGCGCCATCTGTTGTACATTAGCAGTCACGCGATGATTTCTAACATATGAAGTCTCTTCAAGTGGCAGGGTAGGTGTCGATAACGAAAACTCACCACGCCTGTTTAAGACTGTCTCCGGTCTTTTTTGGGTAGTATACTTTAGGGTGTTCACACACGATTTACGATATTTTCGTAATACGTATCTTTAGGGTGTTCACACGGCCGCATGGAATCATTGCCACCAAAAAATGAACAAACAAAATTAGATGGACACCACGCACAAAATTGACATACACTCATCACGTCTCGAATTCTTTCCTTCTTTTCTATTGCCGCGAATGTATAAACAAATAAAATAATATAACAATAAAGTTATAAAGTTAAAATAAATACACGTTTGTATGTGTATATGCATATGATTTTTTTTCTATTAATAAAAAAAAAAAAAAAAAAACCTGCCACCCAACATAAAATATATTTATACGTAAATTTAATATACAAAAAAAAAAAAAAAAACCATGCATTTTGCAGAACAGAATGGGTCGGTTCACAGTAACCCGAAACAAATCGGAACAACGCGGCGATCGTTTTGAGATCCCATGCCGGCTCTGTCACAAAAACCACGGCATACGCTTCTGCCCGATTTATAGAAGCAGCTCAGCCGAAGAACGTCTGCGAGCGGTACTGGTTCACCGCTACTGCCCAAATTGCTTGTCACCATTTCATCGAATAGAAATATGTAAAAGCACTGGGCGCTGCTATCGATGCCACGAAAAGCATCATACTACGCTGCATCTGGAAGACGATGTTGACCAAAGGCAGAATGCCATCGAGGTTGATACCAGCTCAGACGAGGTGCTATCAATACATGTGAATGAGCAGACTTAGTCTTGGGCTCAACAAGTGGAAGAGGCAGAGAGGCTGGAAGAAGAGCGTCTGACAGAAATGACATCCCCGTCCGTCCGTACGGTTCGGGAAACTTGCACTGCTCGCCCGTTATTGCAGCATGAGCGTCGTGAATGCGGCTCGGGAACTAGTCCTTTCCGAACGCAGAGACGCAGCGACTGCGGATCTCGTCCATACGGACCGCAAGCGACTCGGGAAAACAGCTCGGGAACTCGTCCTTTCCGACTGTCACCGAAAACACGAATCCCCACAACGGGCGGCTCGGGAACACGTCCTTCCCGACCGCCAACCAAACGCGACGATTGGCGACAGGGTGGATCGGTAACGCGTCCTTACCGACCAACGCAGAAACGCCGACCTCAAACAAAAGGAAGAAGCGAAGATATGCTACAGATTGTGCAGCGAGATCAATTGGCTAAATTCCGCACAGGCAGACTAGGTGACAAGGCAGTAGTGCCGCTCATGAGGGCATTTGAGGCCATTGCGCCGACGGCGATAGTAAAGATTGAGGCCGGTGGACGTCTTCACCTACTGCGAGCTCTAGTTGACTCCTGTGCGCCCAACACCATTATAGACAGCGAGTTAGCCCAGGAGCTCCGCCTCGAACGGATTCAAACGGACCGCGGGTCCATGTGCTCTATCGTGTTCCGAGGCAGGCATGGGGTATCGGAAAAGGTGTCCGCGCAAGCGCTCACGATCTCGGGGCATTGTCGTATAACACCACAAACAAACGTGGACCCAAAAGTCGCGCTTCCATTTCGGTTAATGCGCCTTGCGGATCCCCATTTTTTCAAGGCTGCACCGATCAGGTTGACGTTGGGTTGCGATGGCTACCAACACATAATGTTGACGGAGACTCCGCCAACTTCATACGGGGGACTGCTAGCCCAGGGAACTATTTTTGGGCTCATCGTCTCTGGCGCCCACCAAAAATAAATTCTTAAAAGCGTGTACAAATACTCTCTTCATTCAAAAATAAAAATGAAATATATATATATATTAAAAATAGATAAGTGCATTGAACCTTCTTATATTAAGATCAACCACGTGCTCTCTTTCCAAATCCGTATATCATTTCAGCGCAGAGGAACTGAATGGCAGATGGAAGGAGTATCCCTTGGACACCGTTCAATTTATTAACCTTTATGCGAGCGTGGTGGCTGATCCGTGATTCTAAAAATCGATTGCGTACCGCAAGGGGGCCGGTATGTTTAGGTTTCCGACCTAAATACATTCACCGCCCTACCGCACTGTTTGCGTGAGGTTCCGCCTCAACAATTTACGTACAACCCTAGTGTGTAAATCCCTTTATTGATTTACACGCACACACATATATATACACTGCTACCCGTCAAACGGTGAACCAAGTTAAGGAGAAAGTTAACGAAAGTTCACTGTTTGGCGGTCCGATCACCTTCAAAATTAAAAAACTCGGTCACTTGAAGTTACTTCACTACGCAGCAAGGATCAGCCACAGCCACCACGCCGTACCAAAGGTAAAACAAATCGATTGTAATTTATATTTCCACTATTTATTCCTTTCCACAATAGTTACACAATAAACCAATTTAGTTTATAGAATACTAATCAGAATATTCTGTTTCGTTTTTATTTTCTTGTTAATACTCGGTGCGAAATCATTCCGTGATTCGCCACGGTGTATTTATATGCTCATCACGGCAGCACATAGCATTTTATACCACCTGGAGCACCTCATATGAGAGGTCTGTAGGAAGCAGGGGTAAAAAGCATCAAAATACATTTCCGGAAGGTAGCACATTCAATGCGGTTCACCATCGAGGAATTCTCAACGTTGCTGGCGAAGATCGAATCGTGTCTGAAGTCGAGACCGATTTGCCCCATCTCTGAGGATTCTGAGTCAATGGAACCTCTAACCCCCGGCCATTTCTTATTGGCACCCCCCTCCTCGTTGTTCCGATATATTTTGTCAATCGATGGCAAAAGATAAAGGCAATCCACCAAACGTTTTGCCTGGGGTGGAAAGCAGAATACTTGAAGGAGCTGCAGAAACGGACAAAGTGGAAGCTTCCGCAACGCGACATCGAGGTAGACGATCTGGTCGTCATCAAGGAAGATAATCTACCCCCAAATGAATGGCGACTTGGCAGAATAGTTAGAGACTTTTCAGGTCCCGACAGCCGCGTACGCATCGTAGAACTACGAACGGCGCGTGGAAACATAACTCGACCAATTGTGAAATTTGTTCTTTTACCACAATCACTAAAATTTTGAAAAATGGAAACCAGCAACCACCAAGTCTGGCCTGAGGAAATGCCCCGTATGCGGAAAGAACCACCCGCTGGTATACTGCCGGGTGATGCGCAGGAAAGAGCCAGGCGAGAGACTGCGTGCTGTCCTCGTTCATCAGCACTGCGCCAATTGCTTGTCACCGCACCATACGGCGAAAACTTGTTCGTCGCCCCGAAACTGCGATCAATGCAGCTAGAGACACCAGAGTCTCCTTCACCTATACAAAAGAGAAAAGGAAAACGGGTTTTTACAACCTCTCGAGCCCGAAGAGCTTCGTCGTCGCTGCGACAATGCGTACGACGCGGTTGCAGGTGCCTGCCACTGTGGAGACACATCTGTCCCGCATCACCCCACAGCGCACCCTAGATACGCGTGTTGTCAGCGAATTTGACAACTTCCGACTGGCGGACCCTAATTTCAACCGCTCGAGCGCGGTACCGCTGATTCTGGGAGCCGAAGTGTACGCGATGATACTGCATCTAGTATTGATGCCAGCAACTCCCACTCGTTATGAAATAGCAAATGTTATTTATGTAATTTAAAACAGATTTTGTAGTAAACTTATTGCAGAGAAACTTCAAGGCGGGGTTTACTCCAGCTGTTTCAGCATTCACAATTCACTCTGCCATTGTGAATTATTATAATTCAACTTGAAAAAGTCGCTGTGATAGTACGGGAACAGGGACTCGTTATTTCCTCTCACTTTTCTCGAATCCTGTTACCCGTACCGTTTTGATGGGTTTCGCCTTATGCGAAAATCCAGCGCTCTTTCACTTTGTATTTTTTAACCCCCAATTATTTTTCAGCAGTGATTTTATCTTAAACAATAAATTGCTTGCCATCTGCAAGCCCCAATTTGCATCTAAATTGAAACTTACGTGTTTTTATTTGCGAAAGCAAAACAGCATTCAGGGAACTAATTTAAAGATCTTAAAATTTCAGAAGATCGGCTTCCTATATTTCGAACCCCGTTGCCGTTGAACTCAAGAGGAATTTCCGGCCCCTAAATCCTCCCCGCACGAACAGAGGTAATCTTTTTTCCATCTGACTGTAAAGGAGTATTTGTGGTCGAGCGAAAGCAGGGTGTGGATGAAGCGCAATATAGTGGCCATGTTACCCTAGACACCTAGCCAATCCCACATCAAGACCGTAGTGCACGATGAAGAATCGTACCCTTCGAGAGGTGACCTTGTTTCCACCGAACACTACGGATCTAGACCCGGAGGGTGTCGAAACTACCCTTCCCCCCTAATCAAGGGTCTCATGCGTCGCCGTGCCCATGGATGGTTTGCAGTCAGGGGGCTTTTCTGACTGTATTCTATTGGCGCCTCCGGGAGTAACGGTGGACTTGCTGCGGCATGGGGCTCTGCCGTAGTCGACCGCTCCCTTCCCCTTCCCTTTTAATTCCGGCCACCGAACGGTCTCGACGCAATAGGTGGCCGAAGAAGCGATCTCAAGATGATACCCGAGTGGTTCGAAGAGGCGCAGGACTTCCTCCCCTCGAACTGTCGGTATATGGCCATATCAGCTAAGCCATTTAGCTAGACTGCAAAAGAGCACTTGACGCTGGCTGTGCTCGACAAGAGCCATCCCGACGGATATATCAGCACGGACAACTAGAAGTCCGTCGTGATGGGTCTCTGCAGGGTCTATAAGGGCATATTTCTGAAGTATCCCAGCCCTGCACCAGTCGTTCGCGACGTCGGCTGGTATCAAGGGCAAATTAAGCTGGTCGCGTGCGCGGACGAGAGCGCAGTCCGTCTGTACAAGGAGGAATTTTCCTCGGTGGGACAGCTATGGCCCAGGGTATACTTGAAGGCTGTCCAAAGAACGAGATCCCTAAGCGGGCTCGAGTCTGGGCTTGGATCCCAGGGGCACCATCTAAACCGCAGGAGATCCTCGAGTTCATCCGCATTGGCAACGGAGATCTACCCGCCATTGATTGGAGGATTGTCCGAGTTGGCGAGACCAAGGAGAAGCAGCGTTACGTTGACCTCGTCATAAACGATGCTTCTATCCCAGTGCTCGCGGACTGTGGTGGGGTAATAAGATACGGCTTCTACTCCATTACCATTAAAGTCCACAAGAGGACGGAGGGAGCCAGACAGACTGACCAGCCCAAAGAGAAGAGCCAGAGGCAATGAACGTCGGTGATTCTAGAGATGGTGCAGATTCTACAAATTAATCTGCACCACTCTAAGGCAGCTTCGGCTGCCCTCCTTCTGCGACTCAGCGAAAGGGCTGAGGACATCATTCTCATCCACGGCTTGGATCGTCAGAAACAGGGTTTGTAGACTGAACTCTGATGCCTACCAAACGGTAACAGCCCCAGGAGCAGGTAGGATCAGGGCATGTATTCTTATTAAAAACGCACTCTCTTTTATTTCTCCTCCCTCAATACAGCGACGAAGCCACAGTAAGCATAAGCGTCCAGGTGAAAGAGAGCGTCGTCTGGTTCCTGACGAGCTACATGGCCCACGACAGCCAATCTCTCCCTCCAAAAATACTGAAGGAAGCCATCATAGGGCTGACAAGGGAAGACTCCCGGTCATAATTGGAGCCGACTCGAACTCACATCATGAGATATGGGGCTCAAGCGATACCAACCCTCGAGGTGAGTGTTTACTTGATTCTATATTAGCAAATAATCTATATATATGCAACTGGGGAAACGATCCCACCTTCATGACCTCTGTCGGAAGAGAAGTGCTGGATATCACCATCGCCTCAGGCAGCTTGTCAGACCTGATAAGCAACTGGCAAGTGTTCAAAAGGCACTCCTTTTCCGACCACCTCTACATAACTTTTAAGATCACTCTCAATCCTTTTTCTCTAACGGCGTATAGGAATAAAAGACGGACGGATTGGCAGAAATATAAGAACGTCCTCACCGCCTCTCTGTCCAGACACGTTTATCATGCTTGGCTAGGCCTATCGCAAACACCTGACGAAGCGAGTCCCCCAAACACGAAGGTCGTTTCTCTCGTCAAAAATAGATGAAGCTGTAGACCTCATAACAAACGCATGTAATTCTGCTTTTAGAATCTCCTGCCCTAAGACACTCCCGAAGGGTTAAAAGAAACCCCAGTTGGTTGAATCTAGAGATTTCAGCACTCTGGAAAGAGAGCAGGCGTCTCTTTAACGAAGGCCATTAAGGCAACACAACGCAAATCTTGGCAAAATTTCTGTAACATCATAGAAGAAAACTCCGAAGCCAACAGGCTGAGGAAGGTTCTCTCTTAAAGTGCTTCAACGATAAATTCTATTCAAAAACCAAACGGAGAATGGACATCTACAGCCGACGAAATGGTGGAGCTACTAATGACCACTCACTTTCCTGGGTGCTGCGATGACTCCAACATCTTGCCAGGTCTCCAAGCCAACTCACACTTTGGGGAATACCGCAGGGGACATAGTGAGGTACGACAAGGGGAAATGGGCAGTAATGTCCTTCGAACCATACAAATCTCCAGGACCGGACGGAATTTTTCCCGCACAACTGCAAGCAGCAAAAGGCCCTCTTTGTTCCCTGCTTACACAGATTTTTCAGCATGCCTTAACCTCACCCACAATCCTTATGAATGGACGAAGGCGAAAGTCGTTTTTATACCGAAAGGAGGCAGGGCTTCTCACGGAAAACCCAATTACTTTAGGCCCATAAGCCTCACCTCATTCCTTATCAAAACTCTTGAGAGGCTCATAGATGAGCATTTTCGGCGATAATGGAAGCAGCTCATGGCCTTACAACGTGCACCTCTTTAGAACGAGGCATTACTATTTATTCTGACAGCCAGGCTGCTATCAAATACCTGAATTCCTACGGTACAACCTCCAAGTTGGCCTTTGAATGCAGAGCAGCTCTAAGCCAGCTGGCGGATATGTGCTTCGTATGTGTTATTTGGGTCCCTGGCCATAGGGACATTCCTGGCAACTGCCTGGCTGATGAGCTAGCAAGGAAAGGGACGAAACTAACTGTGATAAACTCTGCTCAAGAGGCGGGTTTATCCTTAGCATCCTATAAACACAGATTAAGAGCTGAGCTTATGGGTAAGCTAATTTAAGGTGGGCGTCGCAGCCCACCTGCCACATTAGCAGACAAATCTGGCCAGAAGAAGATGAGAAGCGCTCTAAAGCTCTCACTATGCTTGGCCGCTCCTCTCTCAGACTAGTAGTTGGGGTGATAACCGGGCACTGCCGCATGGGCACGCATACGGAAAGGCTAGGTTACCCAACAAATGATTTTTGCCGCAGTTGCCGAAACGAGGAGGAGGTGGAGAGTATTGAGCACTATCTCTGCCACTGCCCCGGCTTGGCCAAGATGCGCAGTAAAGCTTTTAAGAGTTACTTTCCTGAATGTTTAGCTGACTTGAACTCGGAACACATTTCGACTTTCTACTCTACATTAAGCGCACAGGACGATTCAATTTCTGAAAGAAGTGAGGGAGGGATTGTATGGCTTATGCCAGTGGTGTCACAATGGGCTTCCTACAGCCTAAGTGTGCCACCGTGCTCCTGTGCTCCTCCTAACCTAACCTATAAAGGAGTATTTGTAGTTTTGCTTAACACTGCTAACTCTAATCTCTTTGATAATAAAAAAACAAAAAATGGACTTTTCTTATGGCACAAAATAAAAGGATTTGGTATACGTGGGGTAAGAGAAGTTAAAGTTTCGGACAGGTCAATGTACAAAATTATTTTTGAAACGGCACAAGTGGCTAATGAATGCTTACGGAATGTTAAGCTAATGGCGGCTATTATAAGGCCCTTTATTCCTACATCTTTTATTGAAAGTTATGGGGTTCTAAGATATATCCCGGAAGAGATTGGTGATAACGAGATGTTAAAAAATATCAATTCGGAAAAAAATTTCAATCCGCAGCCAGATTAATGAAGCGAGACAGAGACGATAGGCAAAAGTTCATTCCGACGCAATCAGTAAAGGTGGGGTTTGCTGGTGCTCAACTACCTGAAAATGTTCAAATCTTTATCACGAACTTTAAGGTCATGCATTACTTTCCTCCAGCTAAACAAGGTTACAATTGTGTCAGCCTGGGATGCACAAAGTTAAGTTTGCAAATCAAAAAATTATGCATTTTATGCGGTACAGAAGGTGCATGCAATGAAGAATGTACAAAGAAAAGATACATTCTTTGTGGTGATTAGAATCACACGTCCTTAAATAGAACTATGTATGTATATGCCCTACTTTGGAAAAAGAGCGTACAGTTATTGAGATCATGACGATAAACAAAATTAGTAAAAGAGAAGCTTTTGGGGATTACTCTCAACTAAACTCATAACATAGGTTTGAATTATTGGAGGACTATGAGGTAAATTTTCCTAAGCTTAGCAATATGGAAACAAAAACACAAAATGCTAGTGAGGAGACTAACAAAAGGCTTATAAGAAAAAAATTCAACGACGTAGCACGGAGTAGTGTTTCGAAAGAAGCAATGGTTCCATTGGTTAAGGAGAGGAGGGCAAAGCGGGACAATGTGCCTTGCTATGAATTGTCAGGTTGGTCCAAAGTGACGGAAATTGAACGAATTATTAGTCAATTACAAACACGTTTTAAGCTTCATATAAATGACCCTTTCATTGAAATTATTTCAAACCTTAACGGTGAAATAGAGCACACAGAGTCGTTGACTGAAAGAATGAATAGAATTAGGAAATTAGACTTCACCAACATTCAAACATTTAAGTAGATTGGCAATGGTAAAGATAGCGCATTTTAATTGTCAAAGCCTTAAAGGGCCGTACACATACAGCTTTGATGTTGGGTCGGCCTTGGCGTTGCCTTCAGATCAGCGCGCGTCAAGCAAGCGCTTGCTACATTTAACTTTGACAAAACCGGCTTTGAATATTTGTTGACATAAACAAAAAATACATTCTGCGTCTATTCGTTAAAAAAATATCAGCGGTTTTTATAAAAGAAAACATTTCCAATCAACTTAACCGGTATGTATTAGCATTGATTTAAAGTAAAATAATTGGAAGGTGGTTTGGAATGTAATATATTGTAACTAAATTAGGAAGATCACCAAACAAATACGATGTTCAAAAACGTTATGAGCATAATTTTAATATCACTGATGATGCGAGGGAGTGCTTGCAAAAAATAACCACCACACGAAGGTATTGGGTGCGACCCCTATACTTAACCCGAGACATCGATGGACTTTTTGCAACAACTTTCGAAGAAATGTACAACAACGACTCCGAGCACTTCAAGAAAAACTGTCAGGATGACCAGAGAAGTGTTCAATTTGCTCCTCATACTTGTAAAAGAACGCATGACAAAATATTCGAATAGGCCCTCAATATCGGCCACATTGAGACTATTTTTGACGTTAAAGTGAGTAACAGTTTTGTGTTTGAAATATTAATTTATAATATTCGTTATATTTATAGTTATTTAGCACATGGAGGTAGTCAGCACATGCTCGCACAGGCTTACAAAATGGGCCGATCAACAGTGAACAAAATCATTTCTGAGACTTGCGAGGTACTTTGGACCGAACTTGGCGGCAAATATTTGACTGTGCCAAAAAAAACATAAATGGAAACGGATCCCTATTGATTTCGATTCAATATGGAACTTTTCTAATTGTATCGGTGCTATAGATGGGAAGCATGTAAGCTTAAATGCCCACCTAATTCAGGATCTTTATTTTATAATTATAAAGTAACGTACTTTATCGTCCTCTTGGCGTGCTGCGATGCTAATTACACCTTTACGCCAATCAATATTGGTGCGTATGTTTCGCAGTGATGGTGGTGTATTGAGATATTCGAACTTTGGAAGAAAACTTTTCAATAACCAATTAGACTTGCCGAATGATGAATTTTTACCAAAGTCAATAGTAAAGTTTCCACATTTTTTGTTGGAGATGCAGCATTTCCGTTAAAAAGCTGTCTAATGCGACCCTATCCAGGTTTGAATAAACCTTACCTTTTATATATTTACATCGTTTTTCTAAGAACATATCCCTATACACTTTTTTTGCAGGAATACGAATGCCGCCTGACTGTGAAATTTTTAATAAACGCCTATCAAGAGCACGACGTGTGATAGAAAACGCCTTTGGTATTCTGACAACCCGCTGGAGGATTTTGCTTTCTCCATTACAAATGGAACCAACAAATGCAGAAAGCATCGTCAAAGCAACAGTGTTACTGCATAACTTTTAAAGATGCATGACGGCAGCTATTTTCCACCTGAGTTTGTCGACCAATACCAAGGTGACAATAAGTAAATGGCTTATGGCGGCAAGAAGTTTAAACACCATTATGCGAAAGTTGTCGATTTATGTCAAACAATGCTACCAGAAGTGCTTTCACCTTGAGGGATCAATTTAAAGAATATATAAACATGCACCCAATTTGATTTTATTCAACCGTTATATGGAACTAAAATTGAAATGGCTACACAACTGCATACCCAGAATCTTTCGCAAAACCCTAAACAAAAAAAGATGATTTTATGTTTTAATTTACAGCTTCTGGATTTACGGTATCGAAGATTAAAAAGCAAACAACAAAATTTAAATAAAACATAGATTTATATTGTATATTTAAACATATATTGGAATATATGTATGTACATATGTATGTACATTACTAATTTTTATTGTTGTTTATTAAACAACTTTTTGTTTAATTTCAATGTAAAAATAATTTATAAGCTCTTAATCAGAAAACTTTAAAAATATCCGAAAGTTAGACTTTTACAAGGTTATAAACAGAAACTTACATTTTATATATATTTTAAGGCAGGATAAAGATGTAGGTATTGAATCACGTTTTTAACTATAAGTGTGTGAAAAAATTGTTTCAAGCGCAATGATAGTTAAAAACGTGATTCATATCTCCATCTTTATCCTGTCTTGGACCTCTTCCGAATACTTTAATAAGTAGCTGTCTAGAACCTTATAAAAATCGAAATTTCGGCTATTGTTAAAATTTTCTGATTGAGAGCTAATAAATTCACTGACGGTGTCACACAATGAGCCGAATCTTGTACCGGCCTCATTTTCTAGCCGGCGGTTTTAGAATTATTTGCACTCGGTTGCTGCTCGTTGTCGGTATCCACTGAAACATTTGGATTTTCATACATTCTTTCCACTTCTGCAGTACATTGGCTGCAACTAGGCTCCTCTTCCCCAAATTTCACGTCCAGATTAGAAAAAGCTCTATATGCGAAGAGAAGACGAAAAACAATCACATTAAATATTCAAATATGTATATTTTACATGTTTATTCTTATATGTAATTACATTTATAACTACACCAGCGTATAACTATATATGTACATGTAAGTACACACTATCGTTTATAAATATGCACCATTTACACGAGAACACAACAGCTGAAAACAAAAACTACAACGCTTATAAACATAACTTTTATGTATCAATATTCATGTTAGTTATCAATATATGTACATACATATTGGTTAACATCTAAATATCTACGTATGATAAATATTATAAACATATCGATATATGTATATGTATATGTATGAAAATATACACATTGCCATACTCACATGTAAAAACATATATGTACACATTTTTACACAACGTCTACCTTACCACCGCGGAGTAACATAACTTTTCATGAAGCTCATGGCCTCCAAATACTGCCATGTTACTCCTTCCTCGGCAGCAGCACCAGATTTTGGCTTTGCGGACGTATTTTCCCGCACAAAGCGGTCCCTCAAGGACTGCCACCAAGTTTGACAGTGCTTTTCTATAAGAATTATTCAACACAAATTCAAAATATTATAAACAAAACACTACTTAGATATTGCAAATACGTACCTGATGCTCCCACCACGCTGGCGATGGTCTCCTACGCCTTTTCCTTTAAAATTTTATTTCGGAGCCTTTATCATACAGGCAAATATGCGCCCTGACTGCCTCAATGAGCTTCTCTTCTATTTTTTCTGCAAAAGGGATTGTTTAATAATAAAGTTAAGTGTATGCAATAACTGAATTTGTTTACTTACTTTTTTCTTAATATATTTTATTGCAGCAACAAAGAATGCGCAAAAGAATTGTGCCGACAAATTGCAAACGAGTAGCTTTGTTTTCAATCAGTTGATGGTCAACGCCCGCAAAAAGTTGAGAGTTGGTTGATTTTTTTGTTTTGTGTCGGCGTTGGCGTTTGACAACTTTTGTTATGTGAACATCGTCATACATATAAGTGCAAGTATTCAAACTCAGCTGTAAAAGCAACGCCAACGCCGACGCAACGCCAAAGCTGTATGTGTACGGCTCTTTAGGCAAACCAATCGTACATTGTGATATTTACAAATCAATATGCTATTGATATTATAGGTTTACAAGAAATTTTTTCTCATGACGAGAACGGGGAAAGTCATATACTTACAAAATTTAAATTTTTATTTTTTTATTTTTTTATTTTTTAAACACTATTTTTTTTCAAGCTCGAGGCCCCCAAATTATTTATTTTTGTTTTTTTCTGTCGATATTTCGACCTCAATTTGAGATCATCATCAGGACTATAATTATTTGTGAAAACATATACCAAACAAATATTTAAAATTAGGTTATTAACAAACATAAAAAATACAACACGACTTACACTCTTGTTTGTGCCTGTTCGACTGATTAGGAGTGCATAATTAAAGCTTAAACTAGCGAAAATGAGAAAACGAAAAGATATAAACAATAAGGAGGTAAACAAATTAAAATCCCGTAATGGTAAACAAAAAACTGTTTGTATGTTATAATATGAAACCATAAACAATTGGACGTATGCGGGCTTGTATGTGTAAATTGTGTATATGCATATGTATGTATGTATGACATCTACTTGCTGCTGATCGGCCCACGCATGCGAGCAAGGAACGAGTGTGGACTGGAACGAGTGTAGAAGAGTACCGGAGCGTCGAACACGTGCGTTAGGAATTTTTTTTATATTTTTGCACCAAATTGCGATAGACGTGTGCGCAGTTGTCTGTGTCCGCTTTGTAGTTATTCTGTTGTCATTAGGGGTGTTCACTATATGCAGCATTCCCAAAATATATCTTTTGTTGTAGTTTCTCTCTTCCTCTAAAATGGCAACATTTTCCAAGTCTGGATGGTGTCCGGTATTTATGCAATGTGTTGATAAGGCCGTCTTATTGTCCGTATGTTGGTTCCTCAATTTAATATTTGATTTATGCGCGGAAATCCTTGTCTTGAGTTTTGTTTTGGTTGTCCCTACATATACCTTATTGCATAAGTGGGACCCGTCTCCATTACATAATATTTTATATACCAAGTCAGATTTCTCCTGATCAGGAATTTTGTCCTTAGTGTTGCTGTAAACTTTTCCAAGATTGTTGTTGTATGTAAATGCTATTTGTATATTGTTTTTATCATAAAGTTTGGAGTTCCTAATCCTCTCCGATATACCTGGAACATAAGTCCAAGATGTGTATGTCTTTTTGTCACTGGGTGTCCAAAAAAGGAATTTGTCCTTTTTCTTTTTCAATTGTGAATTTTATTGTCCTGTTGTAGTTGTTTAGTACGTCAAGCATCTTGTCCGCGTCCTCCGTTTTGACCACGGCAAACAAATCATCGACGTACTTGGTTAGAAGACGAGGTTTACTCGTGGAGTCTTTTTCAAACTTTGTCAATAAGTCTTCCATTATTATATCCGCAATCACGGGTGACGCGGGTGATCCCATTGGCATTCCTGACCGTTGTTCATATGGCTTGCCATTGTACTTAACCCTAGAACACACACCCGGGTACAAATGTATCCACTTTCAACTTTTGAACCGCTATACCTCTATACCGCTAACTTCGGATCTAGTAAGATTATTTAGTTTTGAGTTCAAATTCAATTCAAATTTGAACCAGATCGGACCATTGGTTCAGGAGCTACAGCCTTCCAAACACATTATATACGTAAACACACACCCGGGATACGTTTGTACCCCTATAGTAAAAATCCTCATAATAATCAAAAAAAACATTTTTTATATTATTTTTTTATTTGAAAAATTAAAAATATTCATTTCACACATTATATTATTGACTTTTATTATAAAAATTATAAAAATGCATCTTATATCTAAGGAAAATCATGGCAAATAGAGCAATTTGTTGATGTGACCGAATGTTCAAGACACATTGGCTTCTTACATTTGGCGCACAGCTTTCTGGTTTTTCTACGGCGTTTTTCCTCTTGTGCGTAACATAAATAGCAAGATCCGGACACAGGTTTTGGCGTTCGCGCTGCGGCAGATGTTGATGCTGCTGTTGACACCATTGATTCCTCCGGTCGGTTGAAATATGCTTCAATAGCAATTTTAGTCGAAAAATTTCGCGTCACTTGACGATTTATGGCTCTGGCTTCAATAATGGGCATACACAATGCTTCAGCCAAGCTGCGCAGGATCTGCTTACGCTTGTTGTTTGTTCTCCAAGGCAACATAGGGTTATTCAAATCGTAGACAATGTAGGCTGCAAGAGCTGTAATGTCCAACATGTTGAAGAACATCGCTAGTAGCCATCGTTTTGTTTGTCTTTGTGTTGGATATTCCGCAAACATTTGGTCCATTCGATCAACACCACCTTTGGTACGATTATATTATTCAATTATTTCAGGTTTCCCACTGTCAGCTATTTCAGCATCATTATGCATGGTCGAAAGCAAAATTACTGCTTTATTTTTTTTGGGAACATAAGAGCACATTGTCACATTATTTTTGAAGCCAAATGTCGTTGAACCAATTGTCCTGTTTTTGTTCTGCTTCATTTCTTGAGGAATATATGATTTGTTTTTGCGCAAAGTTCCAACGATCGTGAGTTTCCAGGTGAGAAGCAGTTCTGCAACTGGCAAGGTCGTAAACAAATTGTCCATTGTAATGTTTCGGCCACTTCCTTGGTATTTGGCAGACAAATCCTTCACCACTCGTTCGCCTTGGTTCGTTTCCCTACCAGTTTCTGCTTGGCCAGTATATATTTGTCCATGCAGTGGATATGCATTTGTGGCATCGCAAATCCACCAAACCTTGACACCATATTTAGCAGGTTTTGACGGTATGTACTGCGTAAACCGTGTGCGTCCACGGTAAGGAAATAATTGTTCATCAATCGTCAAGCATGAGCTGGGCTTGTAATGTGCAGCAAGATTATTGTTCATCATCGTCCACAACTCACTGATCGGTGCTGCTTTATCAGTTAGTAAGCGTGTTGCACGAGTGTTTTTATCGTCAAATCTTAGGAACCGCAATATCGAACAGAAACGGTTGACTCCCATTGTGGCGCGATATAAAGGATAGTTTTTGACGCTCCATAAATCTCGAACATGTTCTCCATTGCTATGGTTCGCACCAGTCATAACAAGTATGCCAAAAAATGCATACAGCTCTGTTATTGACACAGGCGTCCATGACTTAGGAGTTGTGTTTGGATGCGCATTGTTGTAAGCATTATAAGTTCCTTTTGCTAACTTATTTGTGTGGCGCATAATTATATCAGCCATTTCAACGTTCATGAAACATTTGAATGTTTGCTCTATTGACAACATTTCAGTGCATCTAGCTGGTCCAGAACGTTCTCTTATAATATTTTGTCCGAGTACCTGACGACTTACATTTGGTTCTTTCATCCACTCAGTATGATCACGTGAAACAAATTTTTCGCCACTAGCAGGTAATTCATTATTTTCTTCTACTTCTTCTTCTTCATCGTCTTCTTCATCATCCTCATAGTCCGCATAATCAGGTAATACTTCTGCGGCACTTTGCGAAACTTCAGCATCGTCATCAGCAATTTCAATGTCATTGCTTTGAATTTCTTTTTCATCTTTTGAGTCAAAGTCATAGGGAGCGTCATCGTCACAAATTTCATCAAATAAAGATTGTATATATGATTCTCGCTGTTCCTCAGTTAGCCTGCATAATAAAAAAAATTAGAATATGTTTACATTGTTGCTTATTTTACAT
Organism: Philophylla caesio; assembly: GCA_963971545.1. Taxonomy (NCBI): domain Eukaryota; kingdom Metazoa; phylum Arthropoda; class Insecta; order Diptera; family Tephritidae; genus Philophylla; species Philophylla caesio. The sequence goes on from OZ020606.1 coordinate 59,690,120, forward strand.
TTTTTACCTTCTATATGCTGCACTTGATAAATATTCGTTTCTTCTTGAAGTCATTTCGTATCCAGTTATTTATAGTTTCAGTTATATTTATTTTCACTTATATTTTCACTTCTTACACTTTTGAGCACCAAAACAATAATGAAAATATCAACAGGCAGCATTTATAACAACACCTCGTGTGAAAACAACCCTTGCAGCTGCATATAAAATACAAAAACCAGTTATACCAGTGTATTTGTTACCTACGTACCCATACCTTGCGCGACCTTTTTGCACATATCTTTTGAACCAGGTAGAATATTTCAATGAAATAAAAACCAAAATGTGTATTCGTTGTTACTCTACAAGTATATTATTATAAATTATATTATTTTGTTTTGCATTTATCAGGACAACAACAAAAACAAAAATCCACTGTTGCATGTCCTGACTTTATTTGCCCATATCGCTAGAACCAGTAGGAATATTCGAATGAAACAAAAGACAAAATACTTGTTATATATTAAAATATACATTTCAAAAAAAAAATCATAGAAATCGGTTGAATAAGCATTAAAAAAACCGCAAAATAAGGTCCCGGGTACAAACGTATCCCGGGTGTGTGTTTACGTGGTATTTTCTGGGTGTGTGTTGTAGGGTTAAAATAGCGGTTTTCTTTTATACAAAACTTGACAATACCTAGAAATATTTCTTTATTTAAATTTGTGTATTCCCTAATTTCATTCCACTTTGAAGCGATTAAATCTATGGCTGAGTCTACCGGGATACTGGAAAACAATGACACCACGTCAAATGACACTAGGCTTTCGTCATCAAAAATGTAAGTGTCTTTGATTTTATTCTTGAACTCCATCGCGTCTTTAACGTTATATTTCGAAGATTTTGTTATATTTTTAAGGACATTAACAACGTATTTGCATAAATTATATGACGGAGAATTGACAGACGAACAAACAGGTCTAAGGGGTATACCCTCCTTATGTATTTTTGGTAAACCATAAATCTGCGGTGCGTTTGATGTTCTGCAGAATAAATGATTCCTTTCTTTTGCATTTATTAGCTTGTTTTTAAACATTCTTTCTACTATTTCGTTGTTTTTATCTTGCAACTTACTTGTAGGGTCACGCTTTAGAATTCTATAATTTGAAATATTGTTGACGATTAGCTGTATTTTGTGGTGATAATCTGACTTCTCCATTATAACAGTGACATTTCCTTTAACCGCATTTAAAACTAAAAGGTTTTTGTTTTCCTTAAGGAATGTTTTAGTGGACTTTAACGTATTGTGAATAAACCTATCCCTTCTTGTCATAGTCGTCTTATTAAGGTGGTCATGAATTAGTGTCGCTAGGTGATTTCTTTGATTTTCTTGTTTCTCTTTTTCTTTGATTGTTTGGATACAATTTTTACCATCTGCTATAAATTGGAAGAGTGGGAATTTATTTTTGTCAGTTGGTAATGCGTATTTTGGTCCTAGCGAAAGGAGCCACTGAATATCGTTAGGAATTTGTGTGTTTGAAATATTGCAAAACCATTTTGGGACCCCCTTTATATTTAAAAGTTCTTTGTTTCTATCTCTTAAGGCCATGCCACATAAGACTTGCTTCGCTTTACGTGACATTTGTAACTTTGTCAGAAAAGCGATAAACGCAAAAGGTATGCCACAATAAAACTTTGACAATACATACTTTTCGTTTGTTTATTGTGAGTTGTGAAAATCGCACGGAACTTTATAAACATATTTACATACATTCGGCATAATTATGGACATTATGGAAGTGTTGATAATAGTTCTTTCACTCCACGAAGCCTTATTATGTTTAAAAAACATATCAAGGCGGAAAATGTGGGTAAGGGAATTATATCTTTGCTTCCACCTCCTACACGAACCGGCCACGAAGTGACTTCCACCGTGCTCTGCAATGCTTCTCTATTATAAAAGAAAAAGCCTTTAGTAAATCATCACATATGTATATACATCCATATATGTACGTATATTTAAGCATTTAGTTCAGTTAAATTTTATATTTATGTCAAAAATATACAAAATTGGTGAGAGCGAACTGTCAAAGTCAGCGAAAAGATGAGAGTTGCCCAAGATTTCGCTTCGCTTTGGCGACGGTGTTGCCTATGTGGGAAATTTCGTATAATTGCATGTATTCATCTTTGCTGTCAAAGCTAAACTCTGACGTAAAGCGAAGCAGAAGTTTTATGTGGCATGGCCTTTAGCGTCTCGAATTTGTTTGTTTGTCTTTTCTTAATGTTTGCAGTCAGATTTTGAGTAAGTACTTTTTCACTTTCAAAGGATATTGTGGCGTCATGTGTGCTCAGATTTTTAATAATTTAATTTTTGTCGTTAGGATATTTACCTCTTTCTTATTATGCATGAGTAGCTCATGTTTAATTTTAGTTAATAGGCTCAGAAGTTTCCCTTGGACATTGTTGATGTACGTTGAAATGGAGTTTTTGATTTTTGCTGGTAGTCTTATATTATTGGCGTTGTTGTAGATTATGTAGTGTATATTTTTGGTGGCATTTTCGATGAAATTGGGAATGAAACCGCTTCTCCTGCATCTCTCCAGGAACTTAGCCGATTCTGACAACTTTGTGATGTGCTGTGTTGTGCGTTGGTAATGTTTGATACGTTTGTTGGTGTATATGTCATAATTATTTTTGATGTTTTTGTAGACGTTTAACACGTAACCGTCTTTCCGGTGTGCTCCACGTTTGTACATGTTTGTACAAAAAATTTAAATTCAAAGGCCGATCATCGTAATACACAAACATGTACAAAATTTAATTTAACTAAAAAAAAAAAATTGATGATTATTGAGGTGTACCCATTGGATTCAAAAGAAATATATCCTTCACTAAAATTAAATATCAAACAAGCTTTTATGTTATAAAAGCAAAAACTTAAATAAAAATTTAACTATTTGCACAATTTATATTCCACCTCAAACAAACTCGAAAACATTTGAGGCCAAGATTTCTAGATTACTAACTTTTTTAAATGCGTATCAAAATGTTGTACTTATGGGCGATTTCAATGCGAGAACAGTACTTTGGGGGGGCTCGTGCAACTCGACAAAGGGTAAAATTTTGTTATATCTAGTTGAAAACACTATACTTAAATGTTTGAATGATGGTGAAAACTAATTTCCTAATTATATTAATTTTTTCAGTCAACGACTCTGTGTCCTCTATGGCACCCTTAAGGTTTGAAATAATTTCAATTAAAGGGTCATTTATATGAAAGTTAAAACGTGTTTGTAATTGACTAATAATTCTTTCAATTTCCGTCACTTTGGACCAGCACATTGTCCCGCTTTGCCCTCCTCTCCTTAACCAATGGAACCAATGCTTCTTTCGAAACACTACTCCGTTCTACGTCGTTAAATCTTTTTCTTATGAGCCTTTTGTTAGTCTCCACACTCGCATTTTGTGTGTTTGTTTCCATATTGCCAAGCTATTGCTAATTCAAACCTATTTTGTGAGTTTAGTTGAGAGTAATCCCCAAAGGGTTTTTTTTTTTCTAATTTTGTTTATTGTCATGACGCTCTTTTTCTCAAGTAGGGCATATAGTTCTATATAAGGACCTGTGATTCTTATCACCACAAAGAATGCATCTTTTGTTTGTACATTCTTCATTGCATGCACCTTCTGTACCGCATAGAATGCATCTGGTTTTTGACTTGTAACTTAACTTGGTACGTCCCAGCCTGCCACAATTGTAACATTGCTTAGCTGGAGGAAAGTAATGCATGACCGTAAAGTTTGTGAAAAAGATTTGAACCTTTTCAGGCAGTTGAGCACCAGCAAACCCCACCTTTACTGATTGCGTCGGGATGAACTTTTGCCTATCGTCTCTGTCTCGCTTCATTATTCTGGCTGCGGATGCAACTTTTATTTCCGAATTGATATTTTTTAACATCTCGTTATCACCAATCTCTTCCGGGATATATCTTAGAACCTTATAAGTTTCAATAAAAGATCTAGGAATAAAGGGCCATATATTAGCCACCAATAGCTTAATATTCCGTAAGCATTCATTAGCCGCTAGTGCCGTTTCAAAAATAATTTTGTACATTGACCTGCCCAAAACCTTAACTTCTTTTTCCCCACTTATACCAAATCCTTTTATTTTGTGCCATAAGAAAAGTTCATTTTTTCCTTTTTGATTATCAAAGAGATTAGAGTTAGCAGTGTCAAGAAAAACTGCATATACTCCTTTAAAGTCAGATGGAAACAAGATTACCTACCTAACATTACCACTACCACCACCACTTTGACCAACATTAACACCAACTTCACCTACAAAAACAACATCACGCTGCTGTCCATCTGGGTAAGTATTTTTAAATAGAGTTTTATCAAAACTAGAGTAACCATTAGTAACGCTATTTTGTAACGATCCCTCTGCATTTTCAGACGTATTTTTTTTAGTATTCAACAAAACATTTCCACTATTATGAGTATTACGTTTGGTTAGCATTCCCTGTAACGGAGGCCCAACATCAGGTTTATAGCCAAAAGTTTTAACTCTCTTCCTAACCTCATTCTCCTTTTTCATTTTACGTCTTTAAGGCAACGCATCTACTTCAAAATATATATTTGAGGTTATACATTTGTCCTCATCCTCCATATTTCTGTCAAAGCGTCCGCCACTTTCTTAAAACCTGACCAAACTTCAATGCCGAGCACACTTACAGTTACAGGTTACAGTTGAAAATCAATGCCCAGAAATCCCCAAGCAAATGTTGTAATCCTTTATTAGTAATTATTAAGATACTTAAAATTAGTTGTAATATTTTACACAGATGACCAAACTAGCAAGTTTGTTAAATTCTCAGAAATAAATTATCGAAAGACCACTTAGGGCCGGTATTACAATGCATTTTTAAGTCGAACTTAAGTCTAGTTTAAGATTTTGCGTTTCACCAACAAAATCTTAAGCTCGACTTAAGTTGAACTTAAGTCGCCGAATTTCTCGGCTTAAACTGATCTTATCTTTGCGAACAGCTGATCATTGCTTGTCAAATGAAATTGTAAAGACTTAAATACAAATATTTGAAAAAATCTAAAGAATTTTCGAAATATGGAATTTGATTGGGGTAGTGATGACTTAGATTTCGAGGAAGTTATAAATATTATTGCATTAGGGAGAACTAAAGTAAGTTCAATTGTCGATGAGAAAGACTTTCGCCACCGATTTTATTTCAATAATGCTTGGAATGCCCTTAAATTGAAAATATCGAGTTAAGGCATAAGGCTATCAGGTATATGTATCCTTTATTATTTCCAAAAAAAACATAAACTACTTTAATTTATCTCAGGAACCATGCTTTGTGTCTGGAAAGTATGTTTTTTTAGCATTTCGACAAAGCTACTGTCTCACGAGCCATAACATACAAGTTTACGTCACACCCTATAGCATTGTTGAGAGAAAATTTATAAAACTCCGACAAAGAGAAAAAAGGACAGCGTCAAAATTTAGTTTGCCCCTAGATTACCCACCAAGTAAATCTAATTCGGAGCGAAATTGCTTCTTCTCTTTGTATTTTGAATTTTGTTTAAATTAAATAAATCTATTTCTGTAATATTTGAACTTGAAAATACTTTTTTAATTAACCGCACACAAAAAAAATTTATATCAGTTATTTTCTATTTGAACAAATTTCAAAATATCAAAAAAGCAATTTCTTGTGGTGCTACCATATTTCTGAATTAAATATTTTCCATACTTAAGTATCCATTGTGAAACGCAAATGTGTGCAAAATCTTAAACTGGTCTTAGCTAAGATTTGTCTTAACTAGAACTTAAGATTGGATTGTAAAACCGGCCCTTAGATACTCGTATATGTATGTCATTGGTGGTGCAATATGAAAATTGGATTTTGCCTCCGCCCGCAGACTGAAAATCAAAAATCAGACTTCACAGTGTCACCCTTCTAAATATTCTGAAGATTCCCTGAAAATTTCATCAAAATCGGCCCAGCTGTTTTGGAGTCCATCCGTTACATACATACACACATCCTGTTATACATACATATATATATAGCGATTAGTGAGTTCTCAAGCCGAGTTATTTGTAGTATTTCTTTAGTGCGCTATTGAAATAACAGAAGAATTTTTAAACTCACTTAGGGAGTTCACATGCCGTGTTATTGGTCATATTTCGTCGTATCGCATTATTGTTTCACATGTTAAATTTTCGTACTTCAATACAACTCTGAAAGGTATGTTCAGTGTGTTATTTGATCAGCTCTCTCTGTTCATTTGAGGTTTATTTTTGATTGAAAAATGTTAAACAAAGTCAAATGGTGATGTGCCGTACATCATGTACCTATACATATTTTAAAGAAACCGACAGCTCAAGTTTATTGTAAGTGATTTTTTGTTGAGTTACTGCTTGAATACCAAATACAATAGTAAACGAAATAACACAGTGCGTTCACAAGCTTCTCTGTTATTTCAATAGCGCCCTAAAGAAATACCACCAATAACACGGCTGGTGAACTCCCTATGTTATTTCGTTAGCTATTGTATCTGTAGTAAGTCAGCAAAAAATTACTTATAATCAACTTAAGCGGTCGGTTTCCTTAAAATATGTATGTATACGTAGATCATTATTTTACTTTATTTAACACTTTTCAAACAAAAATAAACATGAAATAACGATAAACAGAAAGAGCTGATCGAATAACACGCCAAAAATATTTTTCAGAGTAGTATTGAAATACGAAAATTTAACATGTGAAACAATACCAACAAGTTTACAACTGTTATTATTATTATTATTTATTAGATATAACAAAATACTTATATCTAAATACAGAGAGTACTCTTGGCAGCTGGCTTACGACTCTATTTTATCGATTGCTCATGCAAACCAATCGTACATTGTGATATTTACAAATCAATATGCTATTGATATTATAGGTTTACAAGACATTTTTTCTCATGACGAGAACGGGGAAAGTCATATACTTACAAAATTTAAATTTTTATTTTTTAATTTTTTTATTTTTAAACAATTTTTTTTTTCAAGCTCGAGGCCCCCAAATTAAATAAACTTCGATGTTTGTTTATTTTTGTATTTTACTGTCGATATTTCGACCTCAATTTGAGATCATCATCAGGACTATAATTATTTGTGAAAACATATACCAAACAAATATTTAAAATTACATAGGTTATTAACAAACATAAAAAATACAACACGACTTACACTCTTGTTTGTGCCTGTTCGACTGATTAGGAGTGCATAATTAAAGCTTAAACTAGCGAAAATGAGAAAACGAAAAGATATAAACAATAAGGAGGTAAACAAATTAAAATCCCGTAATGGTAAAAAAAAACTGTTTGTATGTTATAATATGAAACCGTAAACAATTGGACGTATGCGGCCTTGTATGTGTAAATTGTGTATATGCATATGTATGTATGTATGACATCTACTTGCTGCTGATCGGCCCACGCATGCGAGCAAGGAACGAGTGTGGACTGGAACGAGTGTAGAAGAGTACCGGAGCGTCGAACACGTGCGTTAGGAATTTTTTTTATATTTTTGCACCAAATTGCGATAGACGTGTGCGCAGTTGTCTGTGTCCGCTTTGTAGTTAATTCTGTTGTCATTAGGGGTGTTCACTATATGCAGCATTTCCAAAATATATCTTTTGTTGTAGTTTCTCTCTTCCTCTAAAATGGCAACATTTTCCAAGTCTGGATGGTGTCCGGTATTTATGCAATGTGTTGATAAGGCCGTCTTATTGTCCGTATGTTGGTTCCTCAATTTAATATTTGATTTATGCGCGGAAATCCTTGTCTTGAGTTTTGTTTTGGTTGTCCCTACATATACCTTATTGCATAAGTGGGACCCGTCTCCATTACATAATATTTTATATACCAAGTCAGATTTCTCCTGATCAGGAATTTTGTCCTTAGTGTTGCTGTAAACTTTTCCAAGATTGTTGTTGTATGTAAATGCTATTTGTATATTGTTTTTATCATAAAGGTTGGAGTTCCTAATCCTCTCCGATATACCTGGAACACAAGTCCAAGATTTGTATGTCTTTTTGTCACTGTTGTCTGTATCTCTCACAGACCTAGCTTTGTATTTTCGCAAAAGGGTTTTAATAATGTTTGCCGGGAACTCGTTTTGTTCCAGGATTCTTCTAATTATTTCTTCATTATTCTCATGAAATACCTTGTCGCTGATCGATAGGACCCTGCGTATGAAATTGTATGCAGTATTTAGAATTATTCTCCTATCATGTTTGGAGAAGTAATTTATTAAGCGACCCGACGACGTAGGCTTTGAATACCAGTCAAATTTTAATTTGTTGTTCTTCCTAATTACTAGGGTGTCCAAAAAAGGAATTTGTCCTTCTTTTTCTTTTTCAATTGTGAATTTTATTGTCCTGTTGTAGTTGTTTAGTACGTCAAGCATCTTGTCCGCGTCCTCCGTTTTGACCACGGCAAACAAATCATCGACATACTTGGTTAGAAGACGAGGTTTACTCGTGGATTCTTTTTCAAACTTTGTCAATAAGTCTTCCATTATTATATCCGCAATCACGGGTGACGCGGGTGATCCCATTGGCATTCCTGACCGTTGTTCATATGTCTTGCCATTGTACTTAAAATAGCGGTTTTCTTTTATACAAAACTTGACAATACCTAGAAATAGTTCTTTATTTAAATTTGTGTATTCCCTAATTTCATTCCACTTTGAAGCGATTAAATCTATGGCTGAGTCTACCGGGATACTAGGAAACAATGACACCACGTCAAATGACACTAGGCTTTCGTCATCAAAAATGTAAGTGTCTTTGATTTTATTCTTGAACTCCATCGCGGCTTTAACGTTATATTTCGAAGATTTTGTTATATTTTTTAAGGACATTAACAACGTATTTGCATAAATTATATGAAGGAGAATTGACAGACGAACATATAGGTCTAAGGGGTATACCCTCCTTATGTATTTTAGGTAAACCATAAATCCGCGGTGCGTTTGATGTTCTGCAGAATAAATGATTCCTTTCTTTTGCATCTATTAGCTTGTTTTAAACATTCTTTCTACTATTTCGTTGTTTTTATCTTGCAACTTACTTGTAGGGTCACGCTTTAGAATTCTATAATTTGAAATATTGTTGACGATTAGCTGTATTTTGTGGTCATAATCTGACTTCTCCATTATAACAGTGACATTTCCTTTAACCGCATTTAAAACTAAAAGGTTTTTGTTTTCCTTAAGGAATGTTTTAGTGGACTTTAACGTATTGTGAATAAACCTATCCCTTCTTGTCATAGTCGTCTTATTAAGGTGGTCATGAATTAGTGTCGCTAGGTGATTTCTTTCATTTTCTTGTTTCTCTTTTTCTTTGATTGTTTGGATACAATTTTTACCATCTGCTATAAATTGGAAGAGTGGGAATTTATTTTTGTCAGTTGGTAATGCGTATTTCGGTCCTAGCGAGAGGAGCCACTGAATATCGTTAGGAATTTGTGTGTTTGAAATATTGCAAAACCATTTTGGGGCCCCCTTTATATTTAAAAGTTCTTTGTTTCTATCTCTTAAGGCCATGCCACATAAGACTTGCTTCGCTTTACGTGACATTTGTAACTTTGTCAGAAAAGCGATAAACGCAAAAGGTATGCCACAATAAAACTTTGACAATACATACTTTTCGTTTGTTTATTGTGAGTTGTGAAAATCGCACGGAACTTTATAAACATATTTACATACATTCGGCATAATTATGGACATTATGGAAGTGTTGATAATAGTTCTTTCACTCCACGAAGCCTTATTATGTTTAAAAAACATATCAAGGCGGAAAATGTGGGTAAGGGAATTATATCTTTGCTTCCACCTCCTACACGAACCGGCCACGAAGTGACTTCCACCGTGCTCTGCAATGCTTCTCTATTATAAAAGAAAAAGCCTTTAGTAAATCATCACATATGTATATACATCCATATATGTATGTATATTTAAGCATTTAGTTCAGTTAAATTTTATATTTATGTCAAAAATATACAAAATTGGTGAGAGCGAACTGTCAAAGTCAGCGAAAAGATGAGAGTTGCCCAAGATTTCGCTTCGCTTTGGCGACGGTGTTGCCTATGTGGGAAATTTCGTATAATTGCATGTATTCATCTTTGCTGTCAAAGCTAAACTCTGACGTAAAGAGAAGCAGAAGTTTTATGTGGCATGGCCTTTAGCGTCTCGAATTTGTTTGTTTGTCTTTTCTTAATGTTTGCAGTCAGATTTTGAGTAAGTACTTTTTCACTTTCAAAGAATATTGTGGCGTCATGTGTGCTCAGATTTTTAATAATTTAATTTTTGTCGTTAGGATATTTACCTCTTTCTTATTATGATTTGTCTTAACTAGAACTTAAGATTGGATTGTAAAACCGGCCCTTAGATACTCGTATATGTATGTCATTGGTGGTGCAATATGAAAATTGGATTTTGCCTCCGCCCGCAGACTGAAAATCAAAAATCAGACTTCACAGTGTCACCCTCCTGAATATTCTGAAGATTCCCTGAAAATTTCATCAAAATCGGCCCAGCTGTTTTGGAGTCCATCCGTTACATACATACACACATCCTGTTATACATACATATATATATAGCGATTAGTGAGTTCTCAAGCCGAGTTATTTGTAGTATTTCTTTAGTGCGCTATTGAAATAACAGAAGAATTTTTAAACTCACTTAGGGAGTTCACATGCCGTGTTATTGGTCATATTTCGTCGTATCGCATTATTGTTTCACATGTTAAATTTTCGTACTTCAATACAACTCTGAAAGGTATGTTCAGTGTGTTATTTGATCAGCTCTCTCTGTTCATTTGAGGTTTATTTTTGATTGAAAAATGTTAAACAAAGTCAAATGGTAATGTGCCGTACATCATGTACCTATACATATTTTAAAGAAACCGACAGCTCAAGTTTATTGTAAGTGATTTTTTGTTGAGTTACTGCTTGAATACCAAATACAATAGTAAACGAAATAACACAGTGCGTTCACAAGCTTCTCTGTTATTTCAATAGCGCCCTAAAGAAATACCACCAATAACACGGCTGGTGAACTCCCTATGTTATTTCGTTAGCTATTGTATCTGTAGTAAGTCAGCAAAAAATTACTTATAATCAACTTAAGCGGTCGGTTTCCTTAAAATATGTATACGTAGATCATTATTTTACTTTATTTAACACTTTTCAAACAAAAATAAACATGAAATAACGATAAACAGAAAGAGCTGATCGAATAACACGCCAAAAATATTTTTCAGAGTAGTATTGAAATACGAAAATTTAACATGTGAAACAATACCAACAAGTTTACAACTGTTATTATTATTATTATTTATTAGATATAACAAAATACTTATATCTAAATACAGAGAGTACTCTTGGCAGCTGGCTTACGACTCTATTTTATCGATTGCTCATGCAAACCAGTCGTACATTGTGATATTTACAAATCAATATGCTATTGATATTATAGGTTTACAAGACATTTTTTCTCATGACGAGAACGGGGAAAGTCATATACTTACAAAATTTAAATTTTTATTTTTTAATTTTTTTATTTTTAAACAATTTTTTTTTTCAAGCTCGAGGCCCCCAAATTAAATAAACTTCGATGTTTGTTTATTTTTGTATTTTACGGTCGATATTTCGACCTCAATTTGAGATCATCATCAGGACTATAATTATTTGTGAAAACATATACCAAACAAATATTTAAAATTACATAGGTTATTAACAAACATAAAAAATACAACACGACTTACACTCTTGTTTGTGCCTGTTCGACTGATTAGGAGTGCATAATTAAAGCTTAAACTAGCGAAAATGAGAAAACGAAAAGATATAAACAATAAGGAGGTAAACAAATTAAAATCCCGTAATGGTAAAAAAAAACTGTTTGTATGTTATAATATGAAACCATAAACAATTGGACGTATGCGGCCTTGTATGTGTAAATTGTGTATATGCATATGTATGTATGTATGACATCTACTTGCTGCTGATCGGCCCAAGCATGCGAGCAAGGAACGAGTGTGGACTGGAACGAGTGTAGAAGAGTACCGGAGCGTCGAACACGTGCGTTAGGAATTTTTTTTATATTTTTGCACAAAATTGCGATAGACGTGTGCGCAGTTGTCTGTGTCCGCTTTGTAGTTAATTCTGTTGTCATTAGGGGTGTTCACTATATGCAGCATTTCCAAAATATATCTTTTGTTGTAGTTTCTCTCTTCCTCTAAAATGGCAACATTTTCCAAGTCTGGATGGTGTCCGGTATTTATGCAATGTGTTGATAAGGCCGTCTTATTGTCCGTATGTTGGTTCCTCAATTTAATATTTGATTTATGCGCGGAAATCCTTGTCTTGAGTTTTGTTTTGGTTGTCCCTACATATACCTTATTGCATAAGTGGGACCCGTCTCCATTACATAATATTTTATATACCAAGTCAGATTTCTCCTGATCAGGAATTTTGTCCTTAGTGTTGCTGTAAACTTTTCCAAGATTGTTGTTGTATGTAAATGCTATTTGTATATTGTTTTTATCATAAAGGTTGGAGTTCCTAATCCTCTCCGATATACCTGGAACACAAGTCCAAGATTTGTATGTCTTTTTGTCACTGTTGTCTGTATCTCTCACAGACCTAGCTTTGTATTTTCGCAAAAGGGTTTTAATAATGTTTGCCGGGAACTCGTTTTGTTCCAGGATTCTTCTAATTATTTCTTCATTATTCTCATGAAATACCTTGTCGCTGATCGATAGGACCCTGCGTATGAAATTGTATGCAGTATTTAGAATTATTCTCCTATCATGTTTGGAGAAGTAATTTATTAAGCGACCCGACGACGTAGGCTTTGAATACCAGTCAAATTTTAATTTGTTGTTCTTCCTAATTACTAGGGTGTCCAAAAAAGGAATTTGTCCTTCTTTTTCTTTTTCAATTGTGAATTTTATTGTCCTGTTGTAGTTGTTTAGTACGTCAAGCATCTTGTCCGCGTCCTCCGTTTTGACCACGGCAAACTAATCATCGACATACTTGGTTAGAAGACGAGGTTTACTCGTGGATTCTTTTTCAAACTTTGTCAATAAGTCTTCCATTATTATATCCGCAATCACGGGTGACGCGGGTGATCCCATTGGCATTCCTGACCGTTGTTCATATGTCTTGCCATTGTACTTAAAATAGCGGTTTTCTTTTATACAAAACTTGACAATACCTAGAAATAGTTCTTTATTTAAATTTGTGTATTCCCTAATTTCATTCCACTTTGAAGCGATTAAATCTATGGCTGAGTCTACCGGGATACTAGGAAACAATGACACCACGTCAAATGACACTAGGCTTTCGTCATCAAAAATGTAAGTGTCTTTGATTTTATTCTTGAACTCCATCGCGGCTTTAACGTTATATTTCGAAGATTTTGTTATATTTTTTAAGGACATTAACAACGTATTTGCATAAATTATATGAAGGAGAATTGACAGACGAACATATAGGTCTAAGGGGTATACCCTCCTTATGTATTTTAGGTAAACCATAAATCCGCGGTGCGTTTGATGTTCTGCAGAATAAATGATTCCTTTCTTTTGCATCTATTAGCTTGTTTTAAACATTCTTTCTACTATTTCGTTGTTTTTATCTTGCAACTTACTTGTAGGGTCACGCTTTAGAATTCTATAATTTGAAATATTGTTGACGATTAGCTGTATTTTGTGGTCATAATCTGACTTCTCCATTATAACAGTGACATTTCCTTTAACCGCATTTAAAACTAAAAGGTTTTTGTTTTCCTTAAGGAATGTTTTAGTGGACTTTAACGTATTGTGAATAAACCTATCCCTTCTTGTCATAGTCGTCTTATTAAGGTGGTCATGAATTAGTGTCGCTAGGTGATTTCTTTCATTTTCTTGTTTCTCTTTTTCTTTGATTGTTTGGATACAATTTTTACCATCTGCTATAAATTGGAAGAGTGGGAATTTATTTTTGTCAGTTGGTAATGCGTATTTCGGTCCTAGCGAAAGGAGCCACTGAATATCGTTAGGAATTTGTGTGTTTGAAATATTGCAAAACCATTTTGGGGCCCCCTTTATATTTAAAAGTTCTTTGTTTCTATCTCTTAAGGCCATGCCACATAAGACTTGCTTCGCTTTACGTGACATTTGTAACTTTGTCAGAAAAGCGATAAACGCAAAAGGTATGCCACAATAAAACTTTGACAATACATACTTTTCGTTTGTTTATTGTGAGTTGTGAAAAGCGCACGGAACTTTATAAACATATTTACATACATTCGGCATAATTATGGACATTATGGAAGTGTTGATAATAGTTCTTTCACTCCACGAAGCCTTATTATGTTTAAAAAACATATCAAGGCGGAAAATGTGGGTAAGGGAATTATATCTTTGCTTCCACCTCCTACACGAACCGGCCACGAAGTGACTTCCACCGTGCTCTGCAATGCTTCTCTATTATAAAAGAAAAAGCCTTTAGTAAATCATCACATATGTATATACATCCATATATGTATGTATATTTAAGCATTTAGTTCAGTTAAATTTTATATTTATGTCAAAAATATACAAAATTGGTGAGAGCGAACTGTCAAAGTCAGCGAAAAGATGAGAGTTGCCCAAGATTTCGCTTCGCTTTGGCGACGGTGTTGCCTATGTGGGAAATTTCGTATAATTGCATGTATTCATCTTTGCTGTCAAAGCTAAACTCTGACGTAAAGAGAAGCAGAAGTTTTATGTGGCATGGCCTTTAGCGTCTCGAATTTGTTTGTTTGTCTTTTCTTAATGTTTGCAGTCAGATTTTGAGTAAGTACTTTTTCACTTTCAAAGAATATTGTGGCGTCATGTGTGCTCAGATTTTTAATAATTTAATTTTTGTCGTTAGGATATTTACCTCTTTCTTATTATGCATGAGTAGCTCATGTTTAATTTTAGTTAATAGGCTCAGAAGTTTCCTTTGGACATTGTTGATGTACGTTGAAATGGAGTTTTTGATTTTTGCTGGTAGTCTTATATTATTGGCGTTGTTGTAGATTATGTAGTGTATATTTTTGGTGGCATTTTCGATGAAAATGGGAATGAAACCGCTTCTCCTGCATCTCTCCAGGAACTTAGCCGATTCTGACAACTTTGTGATGTGCTGTGTTGTGCGTTGGTAATGTTTGATACGTTTGTTGGTGTATATGTCATAATTATTTTTGATGTTTTTGTAGACGTTTAACACGTAACCGTCTTTCCGGTGTGCTCCCCATTTGTACATGTTTGTACAAAAAATTTAAATTCAAAGGCCGATCATCGTAATACACAAACATGTACAAAATTTAATTTAACTAAAAAAAAAAATTTATGATTATTGAGGTGTACCCATTGGATTCAAAAGAAATATATCCTTCACTAAAATTAAATATCAAACAAGCTTTTATGTTATAATAGCAAAAACTTAAATAAAAATTTAACTATTTGCACAATTTATATTCCACCTCAAACAAACTCGAAAACATTTGAGGCTAAGATTTCTAGATTACTAACTTTTTTAAATGCGTATCAAAATGTTGTACTTATGGGCGATTTCAATGCGAGAACAGTACTTTGGGGGGGCTCGTGCAACTCGACAAAGGGTAAAATTTTGTTATATCTAGTTGAAAACACTATACTTAAATGTTTGAATGATGGTGAAAACTAATTTCCTAATTATATTAATTTTTTCAGTCAACGACTCTGTGTCCTCTATGGCACCCTTAAGGTTTGAAATAATTTCAATTAAAGAGTCATTTATATGAAAGTTAAAACGTGTTTGTAATTGACTAATAATTCTTTCAATTTCCGTCACTTTGGACCAGCACATTGTCCCGCTTTGCCCTCCTCTCCTTAACCAATGGAACCAATGCTTCTTTCGAAACACTACTCCGTTCTACGTCGTTAAATCTTTTTCTTATGAGCCTTTTGTTAGTCTCCACACTCGCATTTTGTGTGTTTGTTTCCATATTGCTAAGCTATTGCTAATTCAAACCTATTTTGTGAGTTTAGTTGAGAGTAATCCCCAAAGGGTTTTTTTTTTCTAATTTTGTTTATTGTCATGACGCTCTTTTTCTCAAGTATCGCATATAGTTCTATATAAGGACGTGTGATTCTTATCACCACAAAGAATGCATCTTTTGTTTGTACATTCTTCATTGCATGCACCTTCTGTACCGCATAGAATGCATCTGGTTTTTGACTTGTAACTTAACTTGGTACGTCCCAGCCTGCCACAATTGTAACATTGCTTAGCTGGAGGAAAGTAATGCATGACCGTAAAGTTTGTGAAAAAGATTTGAACCTTTTCAGGCAGTTGAGCACCAGCAAACCCCACCTTTACTGATTGCGTCGGGATGAACTTTTGCCTATCGTCTCTGTCTCGCTTCATTATTCTGGCTGCGGATGCAACTTTTATTTCCGAATTGATATTTTTTAACATCTCGTTATCACCAATCTCTTCCGGGATATATCTTAGAACCTTATAAGTTTCAATAAAAGATCTAGGAATAAAGGGCCATATATTAGCCACCAATAGCTTAATATTCCGTAAGCATTCATTAGCCGCTAGTGCCGTTTCAAAAATAATTTTGTACATTGACCTGCCCAAAACCTTAACTTCTTTTTCCCCACTTATACCAAATCCTTTTATTTTGTGCCATAAGAAAAGTTCATTTTTTCCTTTTTGATTATCAAAGAGATTAGAGTTAGCAGTGTCAAGAAAAACTGCATATACTCCTTTAAAGTCAGATGGAAACAAGATGACCTACCTAACATTACCACTGCCACCACCCCTTTGACCAACATTAACACCAACTTCACCTACAAAAACAACATCACGCTGCTGTCCATCTGGGTAAGTATTTTTAAATAGAGTTTTATCAAAACTAGAGTAACCATTAGTAACGCTATTTTGTAACGATCCCTCTGCATTTTCAGACGTATTTTTTTTAGTATTCAACAAAACATTTCCACTATCATGAGTATTACGTTTGGTTAGCATTCCCTGTAACGGAGGCCCAACATCAGGTTTATAGCCAAAAGTTTTAACTCTCTTCCTAACCTCATTCTCCTTTTTCATTTTACGTCTTTAAGGCAACGCATCTACTTCAAAATATATATTTGAGGTTATACATTTGTCCTCATCCTCCTTATTTCTGTCAAAGCGTCCGCCACTTTCTTAAAACCTGACCAAACTTCAATGCCGAGCACACTTACAGTTACAGGTTACAGTTGAAAATCAATGCCCAGAAATCCCCAAGCAAATGTTGTAATCCTTTATTAGTAATTAAGATACTTAAAATTAGTTGTAATATTTTACACAGATGACCAAACTAGCAAGTTTGTTAAATTCTCAGAAATAAATTATCGAAAGACCACTTAGGGCCGGTATTACAATGCATTTTTAAGTCGAACTTAAGTCTAGTTTAAGATTTTGCGTTTCACCAACATAATCTTAAGCTCGACTTAAGTTGAACTTAAGTCGCCGAATTTCTCGGCTTAAACTGATCTTATCTTTGCGAACAGCTGATCATTGCTTGTCAAATGAAATTGTAAAGACTTAAATACAAATATTTGAAAAAATCTAAAGAATTTTCGAAATATGGAATTTGATTGGGGTAGTGATGACTTAGATTTCGAGGAAGTTATAAATATTATTGCATTAGGGAGAACTAAAGTAAGTTCAATTGTCGATGAGAAAGACTTTCGCCACCGATTTTATTTCAATAATGCTTGGAATGCCCTTAAATTGAAAATATCGAGTTAAGGCATAAGGCTATCAGGTATATGTATCCTTTATTATTTCCAAAAAAAACATAAACTACTTTAATTTATCTCATGAACCATGCTTTGTGTCTGGAAAGTATGTTTTTTTAGCATTTCGACAAAGCTACTGTCTCACGAGCCATAACATACAAGTTTACGTCACACCCTATAGCATTGTTGAGAGAAAATTTATAAAACTCCGACAAAGAGAAAAAAGGACAGCGTCAAAATTTAGTTTGCCCCTAGATTACCCACCAAGTAAATCTAATTCGGAGCGAAATTGCTTCTTCTCTTTGTATTTTGAATTTTGTTTAAATTAAATAAATCTATTTCTGTAATATTTGAACTTGAAAATACTTTTTTAATTAACCGCACACAAAAAAAAATTATATCAGTTATTTTCTATTTGAACAAATTTCAAAATATCAAAAAAGCAATTTCTTGTGGTGCTACCATATTTCTGAATTAAATATTTTCCATACTTAAGTATCCATTGTGAAACGCAAATGTGTGCAAAATCTTAAACTGGTCTTAGCCAAGATTTGTCTTAACTAGAACTTAAGTTCAACTTAAGATTGGATTGTAAAACCGGCCCTTAGATACTCGTATATGTATGTCATTGGTGGTGCAATATGAAAATTGGATTTTGCCTCCGCCGGCAGACTGAAAATCAAAAATCAGACTTCGCAGTGTCACCCTCCTGAATATTCTGAAGATTCCCTGAAAATTTCATCAAAATCGGCCCAGATGTTTTGGAGTCCATCCGTTACATACATACACACATCCTGTTATACATACATATATATATAGCGATTAGTGAGTTCTCAAGCCGAGTTATTTGTAGTATTTCTTTAGTGCGCTATTGAAATAACAGAAGAATTTTTAAACTCACTTAGGGAGTTCACATGCCGTGTTATTGGTCATATTTCGTCGTATCGCATTATTGTTTCACATGTTAAATTTTCGTACTTCAATACAACTCTGAAAGGTATGTTCAGTGTGTTATTTGATCAGCTCTCACTGTTCATTTGAGGTTTATTTTTGATTGAAAAATGTTAAACAAAGTCAAATGGTGATGTGCCGTACATCATGTACCTATACATATTTTAAAGAAACCGACAGCTCAAGTTTATTGTAAGTGATTTTTTGTTGAGTTACTGCTTGAATACCAAATACAATAGTAAACGAAATAACACAGTGCGTTCACAAGCTTCTCTGTTATTTCAATAGCGCCCTAAAGAAATACCACCAATAACACGGCTGGTGAACTCCCTATGTTATTTCGTTAGCTATTGTATCTGTAGTAAGTCAGCAAAAAATTACTTATAATCAACTTAAGCGGTCGGTTTCCTTAAAATATGTATACGTAGATCATTATTTTACTTTATTTAACACTTTTCAAACAAAAATAAACATGAAATAACGATAAACAGAAAGAGCTGATCGAATAACACGCCAAAAATATTTTTCAGAGTAGTATTGAAATACGAAAATTTAACATGTGAAACAATACCAACAAGTTTACAACTGTTATTATTATTATTATTTATTAGATATAACAAAATGCTTATATCTAAATACAGAGAGTACTCTTGGCAGCTGGCTTACGACTCTATTTTATCGATTGTTCATGCAAACCAATCGTACATTGTGATATTTACAAATCAATATGCTATTGATATTATAGGTTTACAAGAAATTTTTTCTCATGACGAGAACGGGGAAAGTCATATACTTACAAAATTTAAATTTTTATTTTTTAATTTTTTTATTTTTAAACAATTTTTTTTTTCAAGCTCGAGGCCCCCAAATTAAATAAACTTCGATGTTTGTTTATTTTTGTATTTTACTGTCGATATTTCGACCTCAATTTGAGATCATCATCAGGACTATAATTATTTGTGAAAACATATACCAAACAAAAATTTAAAATTACATAGGTTATTAACAAACATAAAAAATACAACACGACTTACACTCTTGTTTGTGCCTGTTCGACTGATTAGGAGTGCATAATTAAAGCTTAAACTAGCGAAAATGAGAAAACGAAAAGATATAAACAATAAGGAGGTAAACAAATTAAAATCCCGTAATGGTAAAAAAAAAACTGTTTGTATGTTATAATATGAAACCATAAACAATTGGACGTATGCGGGCTTGTATGTGTAAATTGTGTATATGCATATGTATGTATGTATGACATCTACTTGCTGCTGATCGGCCCACGCATGCGAGCAAGGAACGAGTGTGGACTGGAACGAGTGTAGAAGAGTACCGGAGCGTCGAACACGTGCGTTAGGAATTTTTTTTATATTTTTGCACCAAATTGCGATAGACGTGTGCGCAGTTGTCTGTGTCCGCTTTGTAGTTAATTCTGTTGTCATTAGGTGATGAGCTCGGGTAGATTTAGAGGGCTGGTTTCCAAAGGGCGTGAAATAAAAAACATACAAATTGTATAAGTAAAAGGTTTATTTAAATATATTCTGGAACTCAACTTACCACCGTCTATCGTCCGTGAAGATCGCTAAGAGAAGAACCATCATCGATTCTCTCACGAACTTCAGAAAATTCGAAGTTGTGAGCAGAGCTTTTTGACGAAAGTGGTAAGAGTTGCCAAATGGGCGAACGGAGTGAACATTCCGCCCGCCTTGCAGTATTACTGCGAAAAGCGCATATTACCATTTACAATTCATATATTATTTTCATTTGCAACTTATGTATATATAACAATTAAAATTCAAATTCATAAATAACAATTCATTTTCCTTAAGACTAATCGGCTGCAGTTTGTTACTGGGTGACGCCAGAGATTACAAAGCCCAGCAGCGTATTTTGGGCGACCAATTGACCTGCTACCAGGGGAGGCATCGTGCCAGGCTGCATCAACCTCGCGTAAAGGTCAGCTCCAAGTACCATTTGGATCGGTGATGCCTTATAAAACGATGGGTCGGCTAGCCTCAAATTTTTGAAAACTCCCACTGTGTGTTGCGCTAATGAGCGCAGTGGAGTCGGCGTCGGGATGATGTGTTCCACCTTCGCGCAGACTGATATTTCATCCTGTGCGCCAAGATTGCTGCGTAGCGTGATATCGCACACTCGACCGCCGCCACGTTTTTGAGTGCGGAGCCGAAGTCTTGCCACGGTTTCATCAGAGATGCTGGTCGCCGGACTCGCTGGATTAAGCACCGCACGAACCACGGAAAAACGATCCGCAGCACGTATTTTTACTAAAGCCGTTGGTGATAGCGCCAACATTTGCTGCCAAGGAAGGGCTGCTGCTCGCTGCTCAATTATAGTTCGCGCATTTCTTCTCCGACGAGCACCTTGACCGCGCCTTCTTTTCGGCTGGGGTGGCCGACGGGACGAGTCGAGTCCCGTTCGGTCCGGGCTACGCCGCTGAGACGAATCGAGTCTCAGTCGGTCGTTTCCATGCCGCCAGTCCGATCTGAAGTTACCAGCTCGCTTAAGTCGACGAGACGAGTCGAGTCTGGCTCGATCATGAGCAAGTGGTATGCGCTGAGGTTGTCGAGAAGTTGGCAGCGTCCTATTGAGCGGTGGTCGTAATGGATGTGCGAGTGCGTCATCAGTCGTCATAGTAGGCGGTGCTTCTTTCTGCTTGTCAGCTTCGATTTCTGCTAACAACTCGTCCTCTAGATCCATCTGTTGTGCCCAGGAAAGCTCAACCACGTCTTCGTCTATTACGTCATCGACTACGTCATTATGCAGCATCGTGTGGTGAGCCTTTCCGCATCGTTTGCACCGGATCACACTGTCACATTCGCTTATTGTATGGGTTGCAGCGAGACAGTTGCTGCAATAGCGATACATTAGCGCCGTTCTCAACCGGAGTTCGGGAGTCATTTGGCGGAATTTGGAGCACAAACGTAGTGGATGGCTGTCTTTGCAGAGACCGCAAGCAAATTGGGACATTTTCTAAATGAGAAAGATAATATTAATTCAAATCAGATCTAATTTGTTTCGTTTGGTAAGACAACTAATTTGACTACTGGTCTACTGATTATGCCACGTTGGGTTTGTACGTCGACTATTCGTACTTTCGTATCAGGTCCGGGATGAATTTTTACTACCCTACCTAATCTCCACTCATTTGGAGGTATATTTTCTTCGCGAATAATTACTAAGTCGCTAACAGCTAAGTTTTTCTGTGGATACTTCCACTTATACCGCCTTTGGAGTTCTGACAAATATTCAGATTTCCATCTTCTGCAGAACATATGGTTCATAGCTTTCAATTTTTGCCATCTGTTGACCAATGATATAGGGTTATCATTGATTTCTGGCTCGGCTTTTGCAAGAATAGGTGCACCTACCAGAAAGTGTCCTGGTGTAAGGGGTGCAAAGTCATTAATGTTTTCAGACATTGGGCTTATGGGGCGAGAATTTAAACACGCTTCGATTCTAGCTAATAGAGTGGAAAGCTCTTCGAAAGTGTATTTCATCGCACCCGTGATTTTCCGAAAGTGGGCTTTGAAGCTTTTTACTCCTGCTTCCCATAAACCTCCCATATGAGGAGCCCCTGCAGGAATGAAATGCCAATTGATTTCTGCAAAACTATGGTTACTGGAGATGGCTTCAGGCCAAATTTTAAGGAATGCCTTTACGTCTCGTTTGATTTCTCTTGAGGCGCCGACGAAGTTTGTGCCATTGTCTGAATATATATGATTGGGACAACCACGGCGAGAGATAAATCGTGTCAGAGCTGCCATGAACGAGGCAGTTGAAAGGTCACTCGTGGCTTCAAGGTGTATGGCCTTTGTAGAAAAGCAGACAAAGACACACACATAGCCCTTTGTTATTAAACAAGCTCGACCTGTAAAGTTTTTGACATCAAATGGGCCTGTGAAATCGACACCCGTTGTTTCAAATGGTCTCGAAATTTGCGTTCTAGACGCCGGGAGAGCAGCCATTAGCTGCGTTTGTTCCCGTTTTTTATACAAAACACATGGTTTGCAGTTGTGTATAGTAGACCTAATTAGGTTTTTTGCTTTTACCAGCCAATATCGCATGCGTAAAAGACGCAGGACTAGCTGGTTGCCACCGTGAATCGAGACCAAATGAATGAAGTTTACCATTAGTTTAGAGAAATGGCAATTATACGGCAATATTATTGGGTGCCGTTCATCAAAGCTCATGGAAGGGGCATTATTCAGTCTTCCACCGACTCTTAGAAGTCCACTGTCGTCAATATATGGGGTCAACGATAGTATCGTAGACTTTTTTCCCACAGGCTTGTTATTTTCTAACTCCGAATATTCAGAGGCATAATGCGCTCTTTGGGAGATTTGGATAAGCCTTGATTGGACGAATTTAACCTCACCAGGAGTGATGGAAGAAGAATTCGAGATTTCTTTGTGTGCAGGATGAACCCGCTTAAAGAACCTGAAGATTCGAGCAATGACTCGAATGGCCCTTGGAAAGTTGGAAAAGCGTGCTAATATATCTTCAAATGGAAGAACTGACGCTGTATGAACTCGAATAGCTTTAGATTCGAGTGTGGTTTCAAAATCCTTGGGCTGAGAGATTGGCCAGTTTTCTTGGCTGAGGTTAAGCCATTTGGGACCATGCCACCAAAGATGACTCTCTCCTAACTCTTGAGGGGAAAGACCACGACTAGCGAGGTCTGCTGGGTTGTCTTCAGAACTTACATGATTCCAATTTTCGATCATTGTGCTTTCCGAAATTTTAGAAACTCGGTTGGCTACAAATGTAGACCACGAACAAGGTGGTTTTCTAAGCCACGCGAGAACAATTGTGGAATCGGTCCAGAAGTACAACCCTTGACTTTCTATACCCATTTTCGGCAGGAGAAAATCTGCCATTTTCGCGAGGAGAACAGCTCCACTTAGCTCTAGTCTGGGTATAGAAATAGTTTTGACAGGAGCGACTTTTGTTTTTGCGAGAAGCAAATGAGTTTGAACATTCAAACTAGTGTCCTGTACACGAATATATATAGCAGCCCCGTACGCCTTTTCTGAGGCGTCACAAAATCCATGAAACTGTATTTGACAGTGTGGAGTATAACTAACCCATCTGGGGATTTTTATAAAGTTAATATGGGGGTAGTTATCCAAAAACGTCTGCCATTCACTGAGAGTCTTTGGATTTAACTTCTCATCCCAATTTGTTTGTTCCAACCAGATTTGTTGCATTAGCATCTTTGCTACTATGGTTATTGGGCTTAACCAACCTGCAGGATCGAACAGCTTGGCAATCGTGGACAAAACTTCTCGTTTCGTGAACGAATCTTTTTTGTCCAACGATTTTGCCATAAAATAGAAGTGATCCGTTTTAGCATTCCATCGGATACCTAAAGTCTTAGCTTCGCTGGAGTTGTGTAATTCCAGAAAATCAGAAGCTAGCAGGTGGTTGCTCGGCAGGCCTGACAGAATTTCTTTGTTGTTTGATGTCCACTTTCTGAGTGGAAAACCTGCCGAGTTTAAGGCCTCAATAAGCTGATCTCGTGATTTTAATGCTTCGGATATATCATGTGCACCAGCTAATACATCATCTACATACGTACTAGAGCTGAGGATTTCCGATGCTAGCGGGTAATTTAAGTTGGAGTCCTTGGCGAGTTGCAACAAGGTGCGGATTGCCAGATAAGGGGCACAATTAAGACCGAAGGTGACTCTGTCCAACTGAAAGTCCTTGATCTCCCCGTCCAAAGAATCTCTAAAGAGGATTCTTTGATATGCGGTGTGCTGCGGGTTCACGATTATTTGCCGGTACATTTTCTCGATATCGGCATTAAAAACATATTTAAATAATCGCCACTTAACAACCAAAATAGTCAAATCGGTTTGGAGAGCGGGACCAGTGTGAAGAACATCATTCAGGCTCACTCCATTAGATGTGGGACAAGAACCGTTGAAAACCACTCTCAGTTTTGAAGTAGTGCTGTCTGGTTTATGCACAGCATGGTGTGGAAGGTAGTAAGAGTTCGAAGACTCTTCACCTTTAATATATTTAACTTCATGCATATGACCCAGATCAGCATATTCTCGAAGTACCTTATTATATTCCTCCCTTATTAGGGGTTTTTTGCACAAAGACGTTTCACTTCTGAGAAATTGTCTCAAAGCGATATGGCGAGAGGCGCCTATATGTGCATTTGGAGGTAAGAGTTTGAACGGGAGCGAAACTACATACCTTCCCTCATTATTGCGAAAGGTGGTATCTGTGTAGAGTCGTTCGCACTGTTCCTCTTCGACCGTTAGAAGATTGGTCTTTGGTACTTCTTCCAACTCCCAAAATTTCGTGAGTTGTTGATCTAATGAGACCTCATTGAAATAAGTGAGATAATTTGTTGGTTTAAGGTTCCTTCCACTTGGTACGGGTCCGGTTAAAATCCATCCAAACACCGTACGTTGAGCAATCAATGAGCCAAGGATATTTGTCCTCACTCCATTTAGAATGATTTTTGGATAAAGATCCCCACCGATTAATAAGTCAATTGGTTGACTTTTAAAGAAGTTATTATCTGCCAAAGGTAAATCAGGAAGCGTTTTTAAGATTGCTTCACTGATCGAATGCGATGGCAGCGAACCCGTCAGCTTTGGAAGAACTAAGGCATCCCCTTTGATGTGGAAATCTTTATTACGTGGGGAGCCAATACTAAAGGTACAGACCTTTTGAACTTTTCTAGATATGGCTTCGTTTAGACCCGATACTTGTGCAGATATACCTTTACTTGGCAACTTCAGGCGCTTTTGTAAGCGTTCAGAGACAAATGTGCCTTCAGATCCTGAGTCTATCAAGGCTCTGACAGTATGTGTCTTATTTTGATGACAAATGGTCACCATAGCAGTCCCTAGTAGCATACTTCGATTTTTGTCAACAGGACAATTTGAAGTATTAGCTTTTATGGACGCCGTATGAGACTTAGTTGAAGTCTGTTGAGAACTTGAGGTAGAAGGTTCCTCACTTTGATCTCTATGGAGCATGGTATGATGCCGTTTTCTGCATTTTGCACATGTAAAACTACTCTTGCAGTCGTTTATTTCATGCGCATCTGATAGGCAGTTAATGCAGAGATGATACTTTCTGACGGCAGAAAGCTTTGCATTCGGGCTCATTTCTAAAAACTTTTGGCAAGTCTTTAGTATATGAGCCTGAGAAGAACAAACTTTGCATCTTATATTGTTTGTCTTCACATGATGGGTATTTATTCTCTTATTTTGAATATTATTATACGGCCTGAAGTTATTTGGCCGATTATTGTTTACTACCATACTAGGTTTGGGGTGGACGTTAGAATTCCCCTTGAGATCGGATACTGTCTCAAGGGTTTGGAACCTGTTGGTTAGAAATGCATCTAAGTCCACCCACTTTGGAATCTCCGTTTTTGTTTTCAGAGTCTGTTCCCATAGAGCAAGCGTGTTTTCTGGGAGCCTGGTTGAACACAAATAGGTGAAAATTGCATCCCAATGTTCAACGCTTATACCCTGAAGTTGTAGCGCTGAAATGCAGCTGTTAATTTCACGCTGCATTTTCTTTAGCGCTGACCCAGACTCTGAGGAGATATGTGGCAGATTGAATAATATTTTTAGTTGCGAGTTTATTAAAATTCTTTTATTTTCATACCTATCACTTAAGTTCGCCCAAGCTAACGCAAACCCATCATTAGTGAGGGGGGCCTTTGAACTATTTCCCTCGCCTCATCTCGGGTTTTTTGATTAAGGTGGAAAAGTTTTTCCACCGGAGATAATCGCGCGTTATTCCGATAAATGGCGGTGAACATGTCCCTAAATGAGGGCCATTTTAAATAGTCACCATAAAATATTTCGGTATCGCAAGGGGGCAGGTGGAGACTAGGCAGCACTGGCGGTTCAACCAACCGTTCAGGTTGAATTATCGTTGAATTTGTATTTTGGTTGAACGTCGTCAGGTTATGAATTTGTTCACCCATCATAGCCCCGCAACAAACATATGCTTGATAGCAGTTAGAATATTTGAGCTTGATGGATTCAACTGCACTCTCATTACCCGCTGAACTTGTCTCAGACAAACAATTTTTATAGTCAGCCTTTACTTCAGCCCAAAGCGACTTTAATTCCTCTTGCTGGATTTCAAGGGAGAAAGTGCTTTGATTTGCGACTGTAGGCGAAATGTTTGCTTCAAATTCCAAAAGCGCATCTGCTGCTTGATAAAATTTATTTGTCAATGCCATTATAATTTCAGAAGAATTGAAAAGTTGTTAAATGGCAAAGCAAAATCGAAAAAAATTATTTAAAAATGTTAAATCAATTAATTAAATTATATTGCAAAAATCGACTAGCGATTGTTTATTCAAACGTGAATAAATAGATCAACAAATGATCGGAAATATTTAAAATGTAAATTAAGTTCCAGAAAAATTTAATAAAGTGTCAAAATGTTCGATAAATGATCGACTTGACACAACGCAAATATAAAATATAACAAAAATGTTGCTCAATATAATTTGTATTGGCGAAATAAAACAAAAATTTTAAATATAAATATTATTTCACCACAGCAAAGGCACCAGAAAGTCAGAATGAATTAATTTTAAATTCAGAAAGCCAAAATAAATACTCATACATAGTTATATCGATATATGATCGATAACCAAAAACGTTTATAAAAATATTTAATAAAGTATTTATTTGATGCTGACTGAAATTGCGAGGAGGCAGCACAATATTGGTCAAATATTAAATTTGGAAAATTATTTTGAAATTTTAAACACTCGCAACTTTTAGTTTTGAATAAATATTTAAATTATTATCGCTTAAATTTATATAAATTTTTTGCAAAAAAAAATAATCTAAATTTATTTATTAAGCATCGAATTGAGTATTAAAAATGTCACAAAAAAGCAAAATTAAAAATTCGATTTATTTTTTAAAATTAAACTTTTATAAATTATTCACTTTCCTTCAACACTGTGCCAATGCTTAGTTAAGCGCACCAACTACATACATATATATCACTTGCATATGTACATGCACTTCCTTGTATATAAGCGCAACTTTCAGAGTTGGCTAGAGCAAACACATCAAAATGCACTTCACAATAATTTTATTTGCTGTATTAATGAATTTTACAAATAAAATAGAATATACATATATACAATTTCAATATATATACGCACAATTTTCAACACCACAAAAAATCTTTATTTTTAAAATATTTTAATTTGTGCACCTTTTGATTGGTGCCTGCCCACTGTCGTATGTAAGTCCGCTATTCTCCTTTGGTCGGAGTATGCCGTATGCCTGTGGTTGTTGTGCTGCTCCCACACTGCTATTCGGCTGCTCTGCTGCGCCAAAGTTCTGCTGCTCTCTATTACTGCTGCGCTGCCTTTCTAATGCACTAGTGTTCTGCTGCACTTACCACTGCTTTGTTTGTTTTTTTTTTTTTTTGTTATTTACACTTTTATTTTCACTCGCGTATACAGCATATACATATGTATGTTATATGTTTTGCTATTTAATATTCGCTAATTGTAGCGACAATTTATTTTATATGCACGGACATATAAATATGTATGTAAATATTTATTATATGTTGGGCGCAAATTTAATGCAAAAAAAAAGGGCGCGAGAGAAACTCTTGAAAATTTTTTACAGCGAATTAAGAGTAATTTCGGTAGCGGGAAAAACAAATTCTCTCGTCTTTTCTCTTATTTTAATTTACCAGCTACCGCTTGTAGCCTAATAAATATGTATATATGTAAAAATGTTTATGTACTGCAGCACTCTAAAGGAGAGTGCAAATATGCAGTTTAGTTAAATATATAAAGTTAATTTGGCGCAAAGACGAGAGAAAATATGTTTATGAGCATATATAAAATAAATTAAAGATTTATATGTGGGGATGTACATGTGTTTGTATATTTTATATACAAATATGTATGTACATACATATGTGGGTATAAATGTAAATGAAAAGGAGCGGCTTATTTTTTATTATATGAGAAATATAATTTAAGGTATTGTACTTATCGAAGTACACTAACAAAGAATAGTCTTTGCTACCTTTTTTTTTTGTTTTTATATGCAAAAGCAAAGCACTAAAAATATGTTTTAGGCTCTACTTTGCTCAGATTTTATTTTTGACCGCTTTTACAATATGTGTAAATGCAAATCAAATATGTTGATTGCACCTTTTTATATTCACAATTTTACCTGTTTTTTTTGTGTTTGATTGATGTTGTTCGTTTATGTATGTATGTGCGTTAATGTTTTTCCGCCAATTTATGTATGTTGGGTGTATTTCTGTTTAAAATTTACCGCCTGTGGAAATCCGGGTTGAAGGACCAAATGATGAGCTCGGGTAGATTTAGAGGGCTGGTTTCCAAAGGGCGTGAAATAAAAAACATACAAATTGTATAAGTAAAAGGTTTATTTAAATATATTCTGGAACTCAACTTACCACCGTCTATCGTCCGTGAAGATCGCTAAGAGAAGAACCATCATCGATTCTCTCACGAACTTCAGAAAATTCGAAGTTGTGAGCAGAGCTTTTTGACGAAAGTGGTAAGAGTTGCCAAATGGGCGAACGGAGTGAACATTAGGGGTGTTCACTATATGCAGCATTTCCAAAATATATCTTTTGTTGTAGTTTCTCTCTTCCTCTAAAATGGCAACATTTTCCAAGTCTGGATGGTGTCCGGTATTTATGCAATGTGTTGATAAGGCCGTCTTATTGTCCGTATGTTGGTTCCTCAATTTAATATTTGATTTATGCGCGGAAATCCTTGTCTTGAGTTTTGTTTTGGTTGTCCCTACATATACCTTATTGCATAAGTGGGACCCGTCTCCATTACATAATATTTTATATACCAAGTCAGATTTCTCCTGATCAGGAATTTTGTCCTTAGTGTTGCTGTAAACTTTTCCAAGATTGTTGTTGTATGTAAATGCTATTTGTATATTGTTTTTATCATAAAGGTTGGAGTTCCTAATCCTCTCCGATATACCTGGAACACAAGTCCAAGATTTGTATGTCTTTTTGTCACTGTTGTCTGTATCTCTCACAGACCTAGCTTTGTATTTTCGCAAAAGGGTTTTAATAATGTTTGCCGGGAACTCGTTTTGTTCCAGGATTCTTCTAATTATTTCTTCATTATTCTCATGAAATACCTTGTCGCTGATCGATAGGACCCTGCGTATGAAATTGTATGCAGTATTTAGAATTATTCTCCTATCATGTTTGGAGAAGTAATTTATTAAGCGACCCGACGACGTAGGCTTTGAATACCAGTCAAATTTTAATTTGTTGTTCTTCCTAATTACTAGGGTGTCCAAAAAAGGAATTTGTCCTTCTTTTTCTTTTTCAATTGTGAATTTTATTGTCCTGTTGTAGTTGTTTAGTACGTCAAGCATCTTGTCCGCGTCCTCCGTTTTGACCACGGCAAACAAATCATCGACATACTTGGTTAGAAGACGAGGTTTACTCGTGGATTCTTTTTCAAACTTTGTCAATAAGTCTTCCATTATTATATCCGCAATCACGGGTGACGCGGGTGATCCCATTGGCATTCCTGACCGTTGTTCATATGTCTTGCCATTGTACTTAAAATAGCGGTTTTCTTTTATACAAAACTTGACAATACCTAGAAATAGTTCTTTATTTAAATTTGTGTATTCCCTAATTTCATTCCACTTTGAAGCGATTAAATCTATGGCTGAGTCTACCGGGATACTAGGAAACAATGACACCACGTCAAATGACACTAGGCTTTCGTCATCAAAAATGTAAGTGTCTTTGATTTTATTCTTGAACTCCATCGCGGCTTTAACGTTATATTTCGAAGATTTTGTTATATTTTTTAAGGACATTAACAACGTATTTGCATAAATTATATGAAGGAGAATTGACAGACGAACATATAGGTCTAAGGGGTATACCCTCCTTATGTATTTTAGGTAAACCATAAATCCGCGGTGCGTTTGATGTTCTGCAGAATAAATGATTCCTTTCTTTTGCATCTATTAGCTTGTTTTAAACATTCTTTCTACTATTTCGTTGTTTTTATCTTGCAACTTACTTGTAGGGTCACGCTTTAGAATTCTATAATTTGAAATATTGTTGATTAGCTGTATTTTGTGGTCATAATCTGACTTCTCCATTATAACAGTGACATTTCCTTTAACCGCATTTAAAACTAAAAGGTTTTTGTTTTCCTTAAGGAATGTTTTAGTGGACTTTAACGTATTGTGAATAAACCTATCCCTTCTTGTCATAGTCGTCTTATTAAGGTGGTCATGAATTAGTGTCGCTAGGTGATTTCTTTCATTTTCTTGTTTCTCTTTTTCTTTGATTGTTTGGATACAATTTTTACCATCTGCTATAAATTGGAAGAGTGGGAATTTATTTTTGTCAGTTGGTAATGCGTATTTCGGTCCTAGCGAAAGGAGCCACTGAATATCGTTAGGAATTTGTGTGTTTGAAATATTGCAAAACCATTTTGGGGCCCCCTTTATATTTAAAAGTTCTTTGTTTCTATCTCTTAAGGCCATGCCACATAAGACTTGCTTCGCTTTACGTGACATTTGTAACTTTGTCAGAAAAGCGATAAACGCAAAAGGTATGCCACAATAAAACTTTGACAATACATACTTTTCGTTTGTTTATTGTGAGTTGTGAAAATCGCACGGAACTTTATAAACATATTTACATACATTCGGCATAATTATGGACATTATGGAAGTGTTGATAATAGTTCTTTCACTCCACGAAGCCTTATTATGTTTAAAAAACATATCAAGGCGGAAAATGTGGGTAAGGGAATTATATCTTTGCTTCCACCTCCTACACGAACCGGCCACGAAGTGACTTCCACCGTGCTCTGCAATGCTTCTCTATTATAAAAGAAAAAGCCTTTAGTAAATCATCACATATGTATATACATCCATATATGTATGTATATTTAAGCATTTAGTTCAGTTAAATTTTATATTTATGTCAAAAATATACAAAATTGGTGAGAGCGAACTGTCAAAGTCAGCGAAAAGATGAGAGTTGCCCAAGATTTCGCTTCGCTTTGGCGACGGTGTTGCCTATGTGGGAAATTTCGTATTTGCTGTCAAAGCTAAACTCTGACGTAAAGCGAAGCAGAAGTTTTATGTGGCATGGCCTTTAGCGTCTCGAATTTGTTTGTTTGTCTTTTCTTAATGTATGCAGTCAGATTTTGAGTAAGTACTTTTTCACTTTCAAAGAATATTGTGGCGTCATGTGTGCTCAGATTTTTAATAATTTAATTTTTGTCGTTAGGATATTTACCTCTTTCTTATTATGCATGAGTAGCTCATGTTTAATTTTAGTTAATAGGCTCAGAAGTTTCCTTTGGACATTGTTGATGTACGTTGAAATGGAGTTTTTGATTTTTGCTGGTAGTCTTATATTATTGGCGTTGTTGTAGATTATGTAGTGTATATTTTTGGTGGCATTTTCGATGAAATTGGGAATGAAACCGCTTCTCCTGCATCTCTCCAGGAACTAAGCCGATTCTGACAACTTTGTGATGTGCTGTGTTGTGCGTTGGTAATGTTTGATACGTTTGTTGGTGTATATGTCATAATTATTTTTGATGTTTTTGTAGACGTTTAACACGTAACCGTCTTTCCGGTGTGCTCCCCGTTTGTACAAAAAATTTAAATTCAAAGGCCGATCATCGTAATACACAAACATGTACAAAATTTAATTTAACTAAAAAAAAAATTGATGATTATTGAGGTGTACCCATTGGATTCAAAAGAAATATATCCTTCACTAAAATTAAATATCAAACAAGCTTTTATGTTATAATAGCAAAAACTTAAATAAAAATTTAACTATTTGCACAATTTATATTCCACCTCAAACAAACTCGAAAACATTTGAGGCTAAGATTTCTAGATTACTAACTTTTTTAAATGCGTATCAAAATGTTGTACTTATGGGCGATTTCAATGCGAGAACAGTACTTTGGGGGGGCTCGTGCAACTCGACAAAGGGTAAAATTTTGTTATATCTAGTTGAAAACACTATACTTAAATGTTTGAATGATGGTGAAAACTAATTTCCTAATTATATTAATTTTTTCAGTCAACGACTCTGTGTCCTCTATGGCACCCTTAAGGTTTGAAATAATTTCAATTAAAGGGTCATTTATATGAAAGTTAAAACATGTTTGTAATTGACTAATAATTCTTTCAATTTCCGTCACTTTGGACCAGCACATTGTCCCGCTTTGCCCTCCTCTCCTTAACCAATGGAACCAATGCTTCTTTCGAAACACTACTCCGTTCTACGTCGTTAAATCTTTTTCTTATGAGCCTTTTGTTAGTCTCCACACTCGCATTTTGTGTGTTTGTTTCCATATTGCTAAGCTATTGCTAATTCAAACCTATTTTGTGAGTTTAGTTGAGAGTAATCCCCAAAGGGTTTTTTTTCTAATTTTGTTTATTGTCATGACGCTCTTTTTCTCAAGTAGGGCATATAGTTCTATATAAGGACGTGTGATTCTTATCACCACAAAGAATGCATCTTTTGTTTGTACATTCTTCATTGCATTCACCTTCTGTACCGCATAGAATGCATCTGGTTTCTGACTTGTAACTTAACTTGGTGCGTCCCAGCCTGCCACAATTGTAATATTGCTTAGATGGAGGAAAGTAATGCATGACCGTAAAGTTTGTGAAAAGGATTTGAACCTTTTCAGGCAGTTGAGCACCAGCAAACCCCACCTTTACTGATTGCGTCGGAATGAACTTTTGCCTATCGTCTCTGTCTCGCTTCATTATTCTGGCTGCGGATGCAACTTTTATTTCCGAATTGATATTTTTTAACATCTCGTTATCATCAATCTCTTCCGGGATATATCTTAGAACCTTATAAGTTTCAATAAAAGATCTAGGAATAAAGGGCCTTATATTAGCCGCCAATAGCTTAATATTCCGTAAGCATTCATTAGCCGCTAGTGCCGTTTCAAAAATAATTTTGTACATTGACCTGCCCGAAACCTTAACTTCTTTTTCCCCACTTATACCAAATCCTTTTATTTTGTGCCATAAGAAAAGTTCATTTTTTCCTTTTTGATTATCAAAGAGATTAGAGTTAGCAGTGTCAAGAAAAACTGCATATACTCCTTTATAGTCAGATGGAAACAAGATTACCTACCTAACATTACCACTACCACCACCACTTTGGCCAAAATTAACACCAACTTCACCTACAAAAACAACATCACGCTGCTGTCCATCTGGGTAAGTATTTTTAAATAGAGTTTTATCAAAACTAGAGTAACCATTAGTAACGCTATTTTGTAACGATCCCTCTGCATTTTCAGACGTATTTATTTTAGTATTCAACAAAACATTTCCACTATCATGAGTATTACGTTTGGTTAGCATTCCCTGCAACGGAGGCCCAACATCAGGTTTATAGCCAAAAGTTTTAACTCTCTTCCTAACCTCATTCTCCTTTTTCATTTTACGTCTTTTAGGCAACGCATCTACTTCAATATATATATATTTGAGGTTATACATTTGTACTCATCCTCCATATTTCTGTCAAAGCGTCCGCCACTTTCTTAAAACCTGGCCAAACTTCAATGCCGAGCACACTAACAGTTACAGGTTACAGTTGAAAATCAATGCCCAGAAATCCCCAAGCAAATGTTGTAATCCTTTATTAGTAATTAAGATACTTAAAATTAGTTGTAATATTTTACACAGATGACCAAACTAGCAAGTTTGTTAAATTCTCAGAAATAAATTATCGAAAGACCACTTAGATACTCGTATATGTATGTCATTGGTGGTGCAATATGAAAATTGGATTTAGCCTCCGCCCGCAGACTGAAAATCAAAAATCAGACTTCACAGTGTCACCCTCCTGAATATTCTGAAGATTCCCTGAAAATTTCATCAAAATCGGCCCAGCTGTTTTGGAGTCCATCCGTTACATACATACACACATCCTGTTATACATACATATATATATAGAGATTAGTGAGTTCTCAAGCCGAGTTATTTGTAGTATTTCTTTAGTGCGCTATTGAAATAACAGAAGAACTTTTAAACTCACTTAGGGAGTTCACATGCCGTGTTATTGGTCATATTTCGTCGTATCGCATTATTGTTTCACATGTTCAATTTTCGTACTTCAATACAACTCTGAAAGGTGTGTTCAGTGTGTTATTTGATCAGCTCTCTCTGTTTATCATCATTTGAGGTTTATTTTTGATTGAAAAATGTTAAACAAAGTCAAATGGTGATGTGCCGTACATCATGTACCTATACATATTTTAAAGAAACCGACAGCTCAAGTTTATTGTAAGTGATTTTTTGTTGAGTTACTGCTTGAATACCAAATACAATAGTAAACGAAATAACACAGTGCGTTCACAAGCTTCTCTGTTATTTCAATAGCGCCCTAAGGAAATACCACCAATAACACGGCTGGTGAACTCCCTGTGTTATTTCGTTAGCTATTGTATCTGTAGTAAGTCAGCAAAAAATCACTTATAATCAACTTAAGCGGTCGGTTTCCTTAAAATATGTATACGTACATCATTATTTTACTTTATTTAACATTTTTCAAACAAAAATAAACATGAAACGACGATAAACAGAAAGAGCTGATCGAATAACACGCCAAAAATATTTTTCAGAGTAGTATTGACTTGTTGGTATTGTTTCACATGTTAAATTTTCATATTATTTAACATGTGAAACAATACCAACAAGTTTACAACTGTTATTATTATTATTATTTATTAGATATAACAAAATGCTTATATCTAAATACAGAGAGTACTCTTGGCAGCTGGCTTACGACTCTATTTTATCGATTGTTCATTAAAGCTTAAACTAGCGAAAATGAGAAAACGAAAAGATATAAACAATAAGGAGGTAAACAAATTAAAATCCCGTAATGGTAAAAAAAAACTGTTTGTATGTTATAATATGAAACCTTAAACAATTGGACGTATGCGGGCTTGTATGTGTAAATTGTGTATATGCATATGTATGTATGTATGACATCTACTTGCTGCTGATCGGCCCACGTATGCGAGCAAGGAACGAGTGTGGACTGGAACGAGTGTAGAAGAGTACCGGAGCGTCGAACACGTGCGTTAGGAATTGTTTTTATATTTTTTCACCAAATTGCAATAGACGTGTGCGCAGTTGTCTGTGTCCGTATGTTGGTTCCTCAATTTAATATTTGATTTATGCGCGGAAATCCTTGTCTTGAGTTTTGTTTTGGTTGTCCCTACATATACCTTATTGCATAAGTGGGACCCGTCTCCATTACATAATATTTTATATACCAAGTCAGATTTCTCCTGATCAGGAATTTTGTCCTTAGTGTTGCTGTAAACTTTTCCAAGATTGTTGTTGTATGTAAATGCTATTTGTATATTGTTTTTATCATAAAGGTTGGAGTTCCTAATCCTCTCCGATATACCTGGAACATAAGTCCAAGATTTGTATGTCTTTTTGTCACTGTTGTCTGTATCTCTCACAGACCTAGCTTTGTATTTTCGCAAAAGGGTTTTAATAATGTTTGCCGGGAACTCGTTTTGTTCCAGGATTCTTCTAATTATTTCTTCATTATTCTCATGAAATACCTTGTCGCTGATTGATAGGACCCTGCGTATGAAATTGTATGCAGTATTTAGAATTATTCTTCTATCATGTTTGGAGAAGTAATTTATTAAGCGACCCGACGACGTAGGCTTTGAATACCAGTCAAATTTTAATTTGTTGTTCTTCCTAATTACTAGGGTGTCCAAAAAAGGAATTTGTCCTTCTTTTTCTTTTTCAATTGTGAATTTTATTGTCCTGTTGTAGTTGTTTAGTACGTCAAGCATCTTGTCCGCGTCCTCCGTTTTGACCACGGCAAACAAATCATCGACGTACTTGGTTAGAAGACGAGGTTTACTCGTGGATTCTTTTTCAAACTTTGTCAATAAGTCTTCCATTATTATATCCGCAATCACGGGTGACGCGGGTGATCCCATTGGCATTCCTGACCGTTGTTCATATGTCTTGCCATTGTACTTAAAATAGCGGTTTTCTTTTATACAAAACTTGACAATACCTAGAAATAGTTCTTTATTTAAATTTGTGTATTCCCTAATTTCATTCCACTTTGAAGCGATTAAATCTATGGCTGAGTCTACCGGGATACTAGGAAACAATGACACCACGTCAAACGACATTAGGCTTTCGTCATCAAAAATGTAAGTGTCTTTGATTTTATTCTTGAACTCCATCGCGGCTTTAACGTTATATTTCGAAGATTTTGTTATATTTTTCAGGACATTAACAACGTATTTGCATAAATTATATGAAGGAGAATTGACAGACGAACAAATAGGTCTAAGGGGTATACCCTCCTTATGTATTTTAGGTAAACCATAAATCCGCGGTGCGTTTGATGTTCTGCAGAATAAATGATTCCTTTCTTTTGCATCTATTAGCTTGTTTTTAAACATTCTTTCTACTATTTCGTTGTTTTTATCTTGCAACTTACTTGTAGGGTCACGCTTTAGAATTCTATAATTTGAAATATTGTTGACGATTAGCTGTATTTTGTGGTCATAATCTGACTTCTCCATTATAACAGTGACATTTCCTTTAACCGCATTTAAAACTAAAAGGTTTTTGTTTTCCTTAAGGAATGTTTTAGTGGACTTTAACGTATTGTGAATAAACCTATCCCTTCTTGTCATAGTCGTCTTATTAAGGTGGTCATGAATTAGTGTCGCTAGGTGATTTCTTTCATTTTCTTGTTTCTCTTTTTCTTTGATTGTTTGGATACAATTTTTACCATCTGCTATAAATTGGAAGAGTGGGAATTTATTTTTGTCAGTTGGTAATGCGTATTTCGGTCCTAGCGAAAGGAGCCACTGAATATCGTTAGGAATTTGTGTGTTTGAAATATTGCAAAACCATTTTGGGACCCCCTTTATATTTAAAAGTTCTTTGTTTCTATCTCTTAAGACCATGCCACATAAGACTTGCTTCGCTTTACGTGACATTTGTAACTTTGTCAGAAAAGCGATAAACGCAAAAGGTATGCCACAATAAAACTTTGACAATACATACTTTTCGTTTGTTTATTGTGAGTTGTGAAAATCGCACGGAACTTTATAAACATATTTACATACATTCGGCATAATTATGGACATTATGGAAGTGTTGATAATAGTTCTTTCACTCCACGAAGCCTTATTATGTTTAAAAAACATATCAAGGCGGAAAATGTGGGTAAGGGAATTATATCTTTGCTTCCACCTCCTACACGAACCGGCCACGAAGTGACTTCCACCGTGCTCTGCAATGCTTCTCTATTATAAAAGAAAAAGCCTTTAGTAAATCATCACATATGTATATACATCCATATATGTATGTATATTTAAGCATTTAGTTCAGTTAAATTTTATATTTATGTCAAAAATATACAAAATTGGTGAGAGCGAACTGTCAAAGTCAGCGAAAAGATGAGAGTTGCCCAAGATTTCGCTTCGCTTTGGCGACGGTGTTGCCTATGTGGGAAATTTCGTATAATTGCATGTATTCATCTTTGCTGTCAAAGCTAAACTCTGACGTAAAGAGAAGCAGAAGTTTTATGTGGCATGGCCTTTAGCGTCTCGAATTTGTTTGTTTGTCTTTTCTTAATGTTTGCAGTCAGATTTTGAGTAAGTACTTTTTCACTTTCAAAGAATATTGTGGCGTCATGTGTGCTCAGATTTTTAATAATTTAATTTTTGTCGTTAGGATATTTACCTCTTTCTTATTATGCATGAGTAGCTCATGTTTAATTTTAGTTAATAGGCTCAGAAGTTTCCTTTGGACATTGTTGATGTACGTTGAAATGGAGTTTTTGATTTTTGCTGGTAGTCTTATATTATTGGCGTTGTTGTAGATTATGTAGTGTATATTTTTGGTGGCATTTTCGATGAAATTAGGAATGAAACCGCTTCTCCTGCATCTCTCCAGGAACTTAGCCGATTCTGACAACTTTGTGATGTGCTGTGTTGTGCGTTGGTAATGTTTGATACGTTTGTTGGTGTATATGTCATAATTATTTTTGATGTTTTTGTAGACGTTTAACACGTAACCGTCTTTCCGGTGTGCTCCCCGTTTGTACATGTTTGTACAAAAAATTTAAATTCAAAGGCCGATCATCGTAATACACAAACATGTACAAAATTTAATTTAACTAAAGAAAAAAATTGATGATTATTGAGGTGTACCCATTGGATTCAAAAGAAATATATCCTTCACTAAAATTAAATATCAAACAAGCTTTTATGTTATAATAGCAAAAACTTAAATAAAAATTTAACTATTTGCACAATTTAAATTCCACCTCAAACAAACTCGAAAACATTTGAGGCCAAGATTTCTAGATTACTAACTTTTTTAAATACGTATCAAAATGTTGTACTTATGGGCGATTTCAATGCGAGAACAGTACTTTGGGGGGGCTCGTGCAACTCGACAAAGGGTAAAATTTTGTTATATCTAGTTGAAAACACTATACTTAAATGTTTGAATGATGGTGAAAACTAATTTCCTAATTATATTAATTTTTTCAGTCAACGACTCTGTGTCCTCTATGGCACCCTTAAGGTTTGAAATAATTTCAATTAAAGGGTCATTTATATGAAAGTTAAAACGTGTTTGTAATTGACTAATAATTCTTTCAATTTCCGTCACTTTGGACCAGCACATTGTCCCGCTTTGCCCTCCTCTCCTTAACCAATGGAACCAATGCTTCTTTCGAAACACTACTCCGTTCTACGTCGTTAAATCTTTTACTTATGAGCCTTTTGTTAGTCTCCACACTCGCATTTTGTGTGTTTGTTTCCATATTGCTAAGCTATTGCTAGTTCAAACCTATTTTGTGAGTTTAGTTGAGAGTAATCCCCAAAGGGTTTTTTTTTCTAATTTTGTTTATTGTCATGACGCTCTTTTTCTCAAGTAGGGCATATAGTTCTATATAAGGACGTGTGATTCTTATCACCACAAAGAATGCATCTTTTGTTTGTACATTCTTCATTGCATGCACCTTCTGTACCGCATAGAATGCATCTGGTTTTTGACTTGTAACTTAACTTGGTACGTCCCAGCCTGCCACAATTGTAACATTGCTTAGCTGGAGGAAAGTAATGCATGACCGTAAAGTTTGTGAAAAAGATTTGAACCTTTTCAGGCAGTTGAGCACCAGCAAACCCTACCTTTACTGATTGCGTCGGGATGAACTTTTGCGTATCGTCTCTGTCTCGCTTCATTATTCTGGCTGCGGATGCAACTTTTATTTCCGAATTGATATTTTTTAACATCTCGTTATCACCAATCTCTTCTGGGATATATCTTAGAACCTTATAAGTTTCAATAAAAGATCTAGGAATAAAGGGCCATATATTAGCCACCAATAGCTTAATATTCCGTAAGCATTCATTAGCCGCTAGTGCCGTTTCAAAAATAATTTTGTACATTGACATGCCCAAAACCTTAACTTCTTTTTCCCCACTTATACCAAATCCTTTTATTTTGTGCCATAAGAAAAGTTCATTTTTTCCTTTTTGATTATCAAAGAGATTAGTTAGCAGTGTCAAGAAACACTGCATATACTCCTTTATAGTCAGATGGAAACAAGATAACCTACCTAACATTACCACTACCACCACCACTTTGACCAACATTAACACCAACTTCACCTACAAAAACAACATCACGCTGCTGTCCATCTGGGTAAGTATTTTTAAATAGAGTTTTATCAAAACTAGAGTAACCATTAGTAACGCTATTTTGTAACGATCCCTCTGCATTTTCAGACGTATTTTTTTTAGTATTCAACAAAACATTTCCACTATCATGAGTATTACGTTTGGTTAGCATTCCCTGTAACGGAGGCCCAACATCAGGTTTATAGCCAAAAGTTTTAACTCTCTTCCTAACCTCATTCTCCTTTTTCATTTTACGTCTTTAAGGCAACGCATCTACTTCAAAATATATATTTGAGGTTATACATTTGTCCTCATCCTCCATATTTCTGTCAAAGCATCCGCCACTTTCTTAAAACCTGACCAAACTTCAATGCCGAGCACACTTACAGTTACAGGTTACAGTTGAAAATCAATGCCCAGAAATCCCCAAGCAAATGTTGTAATCCTTTATTAGTAATTAAGATACTTAAAATTAGTTGTAATATTTTACACAGATGACCAAACTAGCAAGTTTGTTAAATTCTCAGAAATAAATTATCGAAAGACCACTTAGATACTCGTATATGTATGTCATTGGTGGTGCAATATGAAAATTGGATTTAGCCTCCGCCCGCAGACTGAAAATCAAAAATCAGACTTCACAGTGTCACCCTCCTGAATATTCTGAAGATTCCCTGAAAATTTCATCAAAATCGGCCCAGCTGTTTTGGAGTCCATCCGTTACATACATACACACATCCTGTTATACATACATATATATATAGAGATTAGTGAGTTCTCAAGCCGAGTTATTTGTAGTATTTCTTTAGTGCGCTATTGAAATAACAGAAGAACTTTTAAACTCACTTAGGGAGTTCACATGCCGTGTTATTGGTCATATTTCGTCGTATCGCATTATTGTTTCACATGTTCAATTTTCGTACTTCAATACAACTCTGAAAGGTGTGTTCAGTGTGTTATTTGATCAGCTCTCTCTGTTTATCATCATTTGAGGTTTATTTTTGATTGAAAAATGTTAAACAAAGTCAAATGGTGATGTGCCGTACATCATGTACCTATACATATTTTAAAGAAACCGACAGCTCAAGTTTATTGTAAGTGATTTTTTGTTGAGTTACTGCTTGAATACCAAATACAATAGTAAACGAAATAACACAGTGCGTTCACAAGCTTCTCTGTTATTTCAATAGCGCCCTAAGGAAATACCACCAATAACACGGCTGGTGAACTCCCTGTGTTATTTCGTTAGCTATTGTATCTGTAGTAAGTCAGCAAAAAATCACTTATAATCAACTTAAGCGGTCGGTTTCCTTAAAATATGTATACGTACATCATTATTTTACTTTATTTAACATTTTTCAAACAAAAATAAACATGAAACGACGATAAACAGAAAGAGCTGATCGAATAACACGCCAAAAATATTTTTCAGAGTAGTATTGACTTGTTGGTATTGTTTCACATGTTAAATTTTCATATTATTTAACATGTGAAACAATACCAACAAGTTTACAACTGTTATTATTATTATTATTTATTAGATATAACAAAATGCTTATATCTAAATACAGAGAGTACTCTTGGCAGCTGGCTTACGACTCTATTTTATCGATTGTTCATTAAAGCTTAAACTAGCGAAAATGAGAAAACGAAAAGATATAAACAATAAGGAGGTAAACAAATTAAAATCCCGTAATGGTAAAAAAAAACTGTTTGTATGTTATAATATGAAACCTTAAACAATTGGACGTATGCGGGCTTGTATGTGTAAATTGTGTATATGCATATGTATGTATGTATGACATCTACTTGCTGCTGATCGGCCCACGTATGCGAGCAAGGAACGAGTGTGGACTGGAACGAGTGTAGAAGAGTACCGGAGCGTCGAACACGTGCGTTAGGAATTGTTTTTATATTTTTTCACCAAATTGCAATAGACGTGTGCGCAGTTGTCTGTGTCCGTATGTTGGTTCCTCAATTTAATATTTGATTTATGCGCGGAAATCCTTGTCTTGAGTTTTGTTTTGGTTGTCCCTACATATACCTTATTGCATAAGTGGGACCCGTCTCCATTACATAATATTTTATATACCAAGTCAGATTTCTCCTGATCAGGAATTTTGTCCTTAGTGTTGCTGTAAACTTTTCCAAGATTGTTGTTGTATGTAAATGCTATTTGTATATTGTTTTTATCATAAAGGTTG
Source organism: Philophylla caesio (assembly GCA_963971545.1). Classification (NCBI taxonomy): domain Eukaryota; kingdom Metazoa; phylum Arthropoda; class Insecta; order Diptera; family Tephritidae; genus Philophylla; species Philophylla caesio. Next base: position 59,732,884 of record OZ020606.1, read on the forward strand.
GAGTTCCTAATCCTCTCCGATATACCTGGAACATAAGTCCAAGATTTGTATGTCTTTTTGTCACTGTTGTCTGTATCTCTCACAGACCTAGCTTTGTATTTTCGCAAAAGGGTTTTAATAATGTTTGCCGGGAACTCGTTTTGTTCCAGGATTCTTCTAATTATTTCTTCATTATTCTCATGAAATACCTTGTCGCTGATTGATAGGACCCTGCGTATGAAATTGTATGCAGTATTTAGAATTATTCTTCTATCATGTTTGGAGAAGTAATTTATTAAGCGACCCGACGACGTAGGCTTTGAATACCAGTCAAATTTTAATTTGTTGTTCTTCCTAATTACTAGGGTGTCCAAAAAAGGAATTTGTCCTTCTTTTTCTTTTTCAATTGTGAATTTTATTGTCCTGTTGTAGTTGTTTAGTACGTCAAGCATCTTGTCCGCGTCCTCCGTTTTGACCACGGCAAACAAATCATCGACGTACTTGGTTAGAAGACGAGGTTTACTCGTGGATTCTTTTTCAAACTTTGTCAATAAGTCTTCCATTATTATATCCGCAATCACGGGTGACGCGGGTGATCCCATTGGCATTCCTGACCGTTGTTCATATGTCTTGCCATTGTACTTAAAATAGCGGTTTTCTTTTATACAAAACTTGACAATACCTAGAAATAGTTCTTTATTTAAATTTGTGTATTCCCTAATTTCATTCCACTTTGAAGCGATTAAATCTATGGCTGAGTCTACCGGGATACTAGGAAACAATGACACCACGTCAAACGACATTAGGCTTTCGTCATCAAAAATGTAAGTGTCTTTGATTTTATTCTTGAACTCCATCGCGGCTTTAACGTTATATTTCGAAGATTTTGTTATATTTTTCAGGACATTAACAACGTATTTGCATAAATTATATGAAGGAGAATTGACAGACGAACAAATAGGTCTAAGGGGTATACCCTCCTTATGTATTTTAGGTAAACCATAAATCCGCGGTGCGTTTGATGTTCTGCAGAATAAATGATTCCTTTCTTTTGCATCTATTAGCTTGTTTTTAAACATTCTTTCTACTATTTCGTTGTTTTTATCTTGCAACTTACTTGTAGGGTCACGCTTTAGAATTCTATAATTTGAAATATTGTTGACGATTAGCTGTATTTTGTGGTCATAATCTGACTTCTCCATTATAACAGTGACATTTCCTTTAACCGCATTTAAAACTAAAAGGTTTTTGTTTTCCTTAAGGAATGTTTTAGTGGACTTTAACGTATTGTGAATAAACCTATCCCTTCTTGTCATAGTCGTCTTATTAAGGTGGTCATGAATTAGTGTCGCTAGGTGATTTCTTTCATTTTCTTGTTTCTCTTTTTCTTTGATTGTTTGGATACAATTTTTACCATCTGCTATAAATTGGAAGAGTGGGAATTTATTTTTGTCAGTTGGTAATGCGTATTTCGGTCCTAGCGAAAGGAGCCACTGAATATCGTTAGGAATTTGTGTGTTTGAAATATTGCAAAACCATTTTGGGACCCCCTTTATATTTAAAAGTTCTTTGTTTCTATCTCTTAAGACCATGCCACATAAGACTTGCTTCGCTTTACGTGACATTTGTAACTTTGTCAGAAAAGCGATAAACGCAAAAGGTATGCCACAATAAAACTTTGACAATACATACTTTTCGTTTGTTTATTGTGAGTTGTGAAAATCGCACGGAACTTTATAAACATATTTACATACATTCGGCATAATTATGGACATTATGGAAGTGTTGATAATAGTTCTTTCACTCCACGAAGCCTTATTATGTTTAAAAAACATATCAAGGCGGAAAATGTGGGTAAGGGAATTATATCTTTGCTTCCACCTCCTACACGAACCGGCCACGAAGTGACTTCCACCGTGCTCTGCAATGCTTCTCTATTATAAAAGAAAAAGCCTTTAGTAAATCATCACATATGTATATACATCCATATATGTATGTATATTTAAGCATTTAGTTCAGTTAAATTTTATATTTATGTCAAAAATATACAAAATTGGTGAGAGCGAACTGTCAAAGTCAGCGAAAAGATGAGAGTTGCCCAAGATTTCGCTTCGCTTTGGCGACGGTGTTGCCTATGTGGGAAATTTCGTATAATTGCATGTATTCATCTTTGCTGTCAAAGCTAAACTCTGACGTAAAGAGAAGCAGAAGTTTTATGTGGCATGGCCTTTAGCGTCTCGAATTTGTTTGTTTGTCTTTTCTTAATGTTTGCAGTCAGATTTTGAGTAAGTACTTTTTCACTTTCAAAGAATATTGTGGCGTCATGTGTGCTCAGATTTTTAATAATTTAATTTTTGTCGTTAGGATATTTACCTCTTTCTTATTATGCATGAGTAGCTCATGTTTAATTTTAGTTAATAGGCTCAGAAGTTTCCTTTGGACATTGTTGATGTACGTTGAAATGGAGTTTTTGATTTTTGCTGGTAGTCTTATATTATTGGCGTTGTTGTAGATTATGTAGTGTATATTTTTGGTGGCATTTTCGATGAAATTAGGAATGAAACCGCTTCTCCTGCATCTCTCCAGGAACTTAGCCGATTCTGACAACTTTGTGATGTGCTGTGTTGTGCGTTGGTAATGTTTGATACGTTTGTTGGTGTATATGTCATAATTATTTTTGATGTTTTTGTAGACGTTTAACACGTAACCGTCTTTCCGGTGTGCTCCCCGTTTGTACATGTTTGTACAAAAAATTTAAATTCAAAGGCCGATCATCGTAATACACAAACATGTACAAAATTTAATTTAACTAAAGAAAAAAATTGATGATTATTGAGGTGTACCCATTGGATTCAAAAGAAATATATCCTTCACTAAAATTAAATATCAAACAAGCTTTTATGTTATAATAGCAAAAACTTAAATAAAAATTTAACTATTTGCACAATTTAAATTCCACCTCAAACAAACTCGAAAACATTTGAGGCCAAGATTTCTAGATTACTAACTTTTTTAAATACGTATCAAAATGTTGTACTTATGGGCGATTTCAATGCGAGAACAGTACTTTGGGGGGGCTCGTGCAACTCGACAAAGGGTAAAATTTTGTTATATCTAGTTGAAAACACTATACTTAAATGTTTGAATGATGGTGAAAACTAATTTCCTAATTATATTAATTTTTTCAGTCAACGACTCTGTGTCCTCTATGGCACCCTTAAGGTTTGAAATAATTTCAATTAAAGGGTCATTTATATGAAAGTTAAAACGTGTTTGTAATTGACTAATAATTCTTTCAATTTCCGTCACTTTGGACCAGCACATTGTCCCGCTTTGCCCTCCTCTCCTTAACCAATGGAACCAATGCTTCTTTCGAAACACTACTCCGTTCTACGTCGTTAAATCTTTTACTTATGAGCCTTTTGTTAGTCTCCACACTCGCATTTTGTGTGTTTGTTTCCATATTGCTAAGCTATTGCTAGTTCAAACCTATTTTGTGAGTTTAGTTGAGAGTAATCCCCAAAGGGTTTTTTTTTTCTAATTTTGTTTATTGTCATGACGCTCTTTTTCTCAAGTAGGGCATATAGTTCTATATAAGGACGTGTGATTCTTATCACCACAAAGAATGCATCTTTTGTTTGTACATTCTTCATTGCATGCACCTTCTGTACCGCATAGAATGCATCTGGTTTTTGACTTGTAACTTAACTTGGTACGTCCCAGCCTGCCACAATTGTAACATTGCTTAGCTGGAGGAAAGTAATGCATGACCGTAAAGTTTGTGAAAAAGATTTGAACCTTTTCAGGCAGTTGAGCACCAGCAAACCCTACCTTTACTGATTGCGTCGGGATGAACTTTTGCGTATCGTCTCTGTCTCGCTTCATTATTCTGGCTGCGGATGCAACTTTTATTTCCGAATTGATATTTTTTAACATCTCGTTATCACCAATCTCTTCCGGGATATATCTTAGAACCTTATAAGTTTCAATAAAAGATCTAGGAATAAAGGGCCATATGTTAGCCACCAATAGCTTAATATTCCGTAAGCATTCATTAGCCGCTAGTGCCGTTTCAAAAATAATTTTGTACATTGACATGCCCAAAACCTTAACTTCTTTTTCCCCACTTATACCAAATCCTTTTATTTTGTGCCATAAGAAAAGTTCATTTTTTCCTTTTTGATTATCAAAGAGATTAGAGTTAGCAGTGTCAAGAAACACTGCATATACTCCTTTATAGTCAGATGGAAACAAGATAACCTACCTAACATTACCACTACCACCACCACTTTGACCAACATTAACACCAACTTCACCTACAAAAACAACATCACGCTGCTGTCCATCTGGGTAAGTATTTTTAAATAGAGTTTTATCAAAACTAGAGTAACCATTAGTAACGCTATTTTGTAACGATCCCTCTGCATTTTCAGACGTATTTTTTTTAGTATTCAACAAAACATTTCCACTATCATGAGTATTACGTTTGGTTAGCATTCCCTGTAACGGAGGCCCAACATCAGGTTTATAGCCAAAAGTTTTAACTCTCTTCCTAACCTCATTCTCCTTTTTCATTTTACGTCTTTAAGGCAACGCATCTACTTCAAAATATATATTTGAGGTTATACATTTGTCCTCATCCTCCATATTTCTGTCAAAGCATCCGCCACTTTCTTAAAACCTGACCAAACTTCAATGCCGAGCACACTTACAGTTACAGGTTACAGTTGAAAATCAATGCCCAGAAATCCCCAAGCAAATGTTGTAATCCTTTATTAGCAATTAAGATACTTAAAATGAGTTGTAATATTTTACACAGATGACCAAACTAGCAAGTTTGTTAAATTCTCAGAAATAAATTATCGAAAGACCACTTAGGGCCGGTATTACAATGCATTTTTAAGTCGAACTTAAGTCTAGTTTAAGATTTTGCGTTTCACCAACCAAATCTTAAGCTCGACTTAAGTTGAACTTAAGTCGCCGAATTTCTCGGCTTAAACTGATCTTATCTTTGCGAACAGCTGATCATTGCTTGTCAAATAAAATTGTAAAGACTTAAATACATATATTTGAAAAAATCTAAAGAATTTTCGAAATATGGAATTTGATTGGGGTAGTGATGACTTAGATTTCGAGGAAGTTATAAATATTATTGCATTAGGGAGAACTAAAGTAAGTTCAATTGTCGATGAGAAAGACTTTCGCCACCGATTTTATTTCAATAATGCTTGGAATGCCCTTAAATTGAAAATATCGAGTTAAGGCATAAGGCTATCAGGTATATGTATCCTTTATTATTTCCAAAAAAAACATAAACTACTTTAATTTATCTCAGGAACCATGCTTTGTGTCTGGAAAGTATGTTTTTTTAGCATTTCGACAAAGCTACTGTCTCACGAGCCATAACATACAAGTTTACGTCACACCCTATAGCATTGTTGAGAGAAAATTTATAAAACTCCGACAAAGAGAAAAAAGGACAGCGTCAAAATTTAGTTTGCCCCTAGATTACCCACCAAGTAAATCTAATTCGGAGCGAAATTGCTTCTTCTCTTTGTATTTTGAATTTTGTTTAAATTAAATAAATCTATTTCTGTAATATTTGAACTTGAAAATACTTTTTTAATTAACCGCACACAAAAAAAATGTATATCAGTTATTTTCTATTTGAACAAATTTCAAAATATCAAAAAAGCAATTTCTTGTGGTGCTACCATATTTCTGAATTAAATATTTTCCATACTTAAGTATCCATTGTGAAACGCAAATGTGTGCAAAATCTTAAACTGGTCTTAGCTAAGATTTGTCTTAACTAGAACTTAAGTTCAACTTAAGATTGGATTGTAAAACCGGCCCTTAGATACTCGTATATGTATGTCATTGGTGGTGCAATATGAAAATTGGATTTTGCCTCCGCCCGCAGACTGAAAATCAAAAATCAGACTTCACAGTGTCACCCTCCTGAATATTCTGAAGATTCCCTGAAAATTTCATCAAAATCGGCCCAGCTGTTTTGGAGTCCATCCGTTACATACATACACACATCCTGTTATACATACATATACATATATATAGAGATTAGTGAGTTCTCAAGCCGAGTTATTTGTAGTATTTCTTTAGTGCGCTATTGAAATAACAGAAGAATTTTTAAACTCACTTAGGGAGTTCACATGCCGTGTTATTGGTCATATTTCGTCGTATCGCATTATTGTTTCACATGTTAAATTTTCGTACTTCAATACAACTCTGAAAGGTATGTTCAGTGTGTTATTTGATCAGCTCTCTCTGTTCATTTGAGGTTTATTTTTGATTGAAAAATGTTAAACAAAGTCAAATGGTGATGTGCCGTACATCATGTACCTATACATATTTTAAAGAAACCGACAGCTCAAGTTTATTGTAAGTGATTTTTTGTTGAGTTACTGCTTGAATACCAAATACAATAGTAAACGAAATAACACAGTGCGTTCACAAGCTTCTCTGTTATTTCAATAACGCCCTAAAGAAATACCACCAATAACACGGCTGGTGAACTCCCTGTGTTATTTCGTTAGCTATTGTATCTGTAGTAAGTCAGCAAAAAATCACTTATAATCAACTTAAGCGGTCGGTTTCCCTAAAATATGTATACGTACATCATTATTTTACTTTATTTAACATTTTTCAAACAAAAATAAACATGAAATGACGATAAACAGAAAGAGCTGATCGAATAACACGCCAAAAATATTTTTCAGAGTAGTATTGAAAATTTAACATGTGAAACAATACCAACAAGTTTACAACTGTTATTATTATTATTATTTATTAGATATAACAAAATGCTTATATCTAAATACAGAGAGTACTCTTGGCAGCTGGCTTACGACTCTATTTTATCGATTGTTCATGCAAACCAATCGTACATTGTGATATTTACAAATCAATATGCTATTGATATTATAGGTTTACAAGAAATTTTTTCTCATGACGAGAACGGGGAAAGTCATATAATTACAAAATTTAAATTTTTATTTTTTTATTTTTAAACAATTTTTTTTTTCAAGCTCGAGGCCCCCAAATTAAATAAACTTCGATGTTTGTTCATTTTTGTATTTTACGGTCGATATTTCGACCTCAATTTGAGATCATCATCAGGACTATAATTATTTGTGAAAACATATACCAAACAAATATTTAAAATTACATAGGTTATTAACAAACATAAAAAATACAACACGACTTACACTCTTGTTTGTGCCTGTTCGACTGATTAGGAGTGCATAATTAAAGCTTAAACTAGCGAAAATGAGAAAACGAAAAGATATAAACAATAAGGAGGTAAACAAATTAAAATCCCGTAATGGTAAACAAAAAGCTGTTTGTATGTTATAATATGAAACCTTAAACAATTGGACGTATGCGGGCTTGTATGTGTAAATTGTGTATATGCATATGTATGTATGTATGACATCTACTTGCTGCTGATCGGCCCACGTATGCGAGCAAGGAACGAGTGTGGACTGGAACGAGTGTAGAAGAGTACCGGAGCGTCGAACACGTGCGTTAGGAATTGTTTTTATATTTTTTCACCAAATTGCAATAGACGTGTGCGCAGTTGTCTGTGTCCGTATGTTGGTTCCTCAATTTAATATTTGATTTATGCGCGGAAATCCTTGTCTTGAGTTTTGTTTTGGTTGTCCCTACATATACCTTATTGCATAAGTGGGACCCGTCTCCATTACATAATATTTTATATACCAAGTCAGATTTCTCCTGATCAGGAATTTTGTCCTTAGTGTTGCTGTAAACTTTTCCAAGATTGTTGTTGTATGTAAATGCTATTTATATATTGTTTTTATCATAAAGGTTGGAGTTCCTAATCCTCTCCGATATACCTGGAACATAAGTCCAAGATTTGTATGGCTTTTTGTCACTGTTGTCTGTATCGCTCACAGACCTAGCTTTGTATTTTCGCAAAAGGGTTTTAATAATGTTTGCCGGGAACTCGTTTTGTTCCAGGATTCTTCTAATTATTTCTTCATTATTTTCATGAAATACCTTGTCGCTGATCGATAGGACCCTGCGTATGAAATTGTATGCAGTATTTAGAATTATTCTCCTATCATGTTTGGAGAAGTAATTTATTAAGCGACCCGACGACGTAGGCTTTGAATACCAGTCAAATTTTAATTTGTTGTTCTTCCTAATTACTAGGGTGTCCAAAAAAGGAATTTGTCCTTCTTTTTCTTTTTCAATTGTGAATTTTATTGTCCTGTTGTAGTTGTTTAGTACGTCAAGCATCTTGTCCGCGTCCTCCGTTTTGACCACGGCAAACAAATCATCGACGTACTTGGTTAGAAGACGAGGTTTACTCGTGGATTCTTTTTCAAACTTTGTCAATAAGTCTTCCATTATTATATCCGCAATCACGGGTGACGCGGGTGATCCCATTGGCATTCCTGACCGTTGTTCATATGTCTTGCCATTGTACTTAAAATAGCGGTTTTCTTTTATACAAAACTTGACAATACCTAGAAATAGTTCTTTATTTAAATTTGTGTATTCCCTTATTTCATTCCACTTTGAAGCGATTAAATCTATGGCTGAGTCTACCGGGATACTAGGAAACAATGACACCACGTCAAATGACACTAGGCTTTCGTCATCAAAAATGTAAGTGTCTTTGATTTTATTCTTGAACTCCATCGCGTCTTTAACGTTATATTTCGAAGATTTTGTTATATTTTTAAGGACATTAACAACGTATTTGCATAAATTATATGAAGGAGAATTGACAGACGAACAAATAGGTCTAAGGGGTATACCCTCCTTATGTATTTTAGGTAAACCATAAATCCGCGGTGCGTTTGATGTTCTGCAGAATAAATGATTCCTCTCTTTTGCATCTATTAGCTTGTTTTTAAACATTCTTTCTACTATTTCGTTGTTTTTATCTTGCAACTTACTTGTAGGGTCACGCTTTAGAATTCTATAATTTGAAATATTGTTGACGATTAGCTGTATTTTGTGGTCATAATCTGACTTCTCCATTATAACAGTGACATTTCCTTTAACCGCATTTAAAACTAAAAGGTTTTTGTTTTCCTTAAGGAATGTTTTAGTGGACTTTAACGTATTGTGAATAAACCTATCCCTTCTTGTCATAGTCGTCTTATTAAGGTGGTCATGAATTAGTGTCGCTAGGTGATTTCTTTGATTTTCTTGTTTCTCTTTTTCTTTGATTGTTTGGATACAATTTTTACCATCTGCTATAAATTGGAAGAGTGGGAATTTATTTTTGTCAGTTGGAAAGGAGCGAAATGAGCCACTGAATATCGTTAGGAATTTGTGTGTTTGAAATATTGCAAAACCATTTTGGGACCCCCTTTATATTTAAAAGTTCTTTGTTTCTATCTCTTAAGGCCATGCCACATAAGACTTGCTTCGCTTTACGTGACATTTGTAACTTTGTCAGAAAAGCGATAAACGCAAAAGGTATGCCACAATAAAACTTTGACAATACATACTTTTCGTTTGTTTATTGTGAGTTGTGAAAATCGCACGGAACTTTATAAACATATTTACATACATTCGGCATAATTATGGACATTATGGAAGTGTTGATAATAGTTCTTTCACTCCACGAAGCCTTATTATGTTTAAAAAACATATCAAGGCGGAAAATGTGGGTAAGGGAATTATATCTTTGCTTCCACCTCCTACACGAACCGGCCACGAAGTGACTTCCACCGTGCTCTGCAATGCTTCTCTATTATAAAAGAAAAAGCCTTTAGTAAATCATCACATATGTATATACATCCATATATGTATGTATATTTAAGCATTTAGTTCAGTTAAATTTTATATTTATGTCAAAAATATACAAAACTGGTGAGAGCGAACTGTCAAAGTCAGCGAAAAGATGAGAGTTGCCCAAGATTTCGCTTCGCTTTGGCGACGGTGTTGCCTATGTGGGAAATTTCGTATAATTGCATGTATTCATCTTTGCTGTCAAAGCTAAACTCTGACGTAAAGCGAAGCAGAAGTTTTATGTGGCATGGCCTTTAGCGTCTCGAATTTGTTTGTTTGTCTTTTCTTAATGTTTGCAGTCAGATTTTGAGTAAGTACTTTTTCACTTTCAAAGAATATTGTGGCGTCATGTATGCTCAGATTTTTAATAATTTAATTTTTGTCGTTAGGATATTTACCTCTTTCTTATTATGCATGAGTAGCTCATGTTTAATTTTAGTTAATAGGCTCAGAAGTTTCCTTTGGACATTGTTGATGTACGTTGAAATGGAGTTTTTGATTTTTGCTGGTAGTCTTATATTATTGGCGTTGTTGTAGATTATGTAGTGTATATTTTTGGTGGCATTTTCGATGAAATTGGGAATGAAACCGCTTCTCCTGCATCTCTCCAGGAACTTAGCCGATTCTGACAACTTTGTGATGTGCTGTGTTGTGCATTGGTAATGTTTGATAAGTTTGTTGGTGTATATGTCATAATTATTTTTGATGTTTTTGTAGACGTTTAACACGTAACCGTCTTTCCGGTGTGCTCCCCGTTTGTACATGTTTGTACAAAAAATTTAAATTCAAAGGCCGATCATCGTAATACACAAACATGTACAAAATTTAATTTAACTAAAAAAAAAATTGATGATTATTGAGGTGTACCCATTGGATTCAAAAGAAATATATCCTTCACTAAAATTAAATATCAAACAAGCTTTTATGTTATAATAGCAAAAACTTAAATAAAAATTTAACTATTTGCAGAATTTATATTCCACCTCAAACAAACTCGAAAACATTTGAGGCCAAGATTTCTAGATTACTAACTTTTTTAAATGCGTATCAAAATGTTGTACTTATGGGCAATTTCAATGCGAGAACAGTACTTTGGGGGGGCTCGTGCAACTCGACAAAGGGTAAAATTTTGTTATATCTAGTTGAAAACACTATACTTAAATGTTTGAATGATGGTGAAAACTAATTTCCTAATTATATTAATTTTTTCAGTCAACGACTCTGTGTCCTCTATGGCACCCTTAAGGTTTGAAATAATTTCAATTAAAGGGTCATTTATATGAAAGTTAAAACGTGTTTGTAATTGACTAATAATTCTTTCAATTTCCGTCACTTTGGACCAGCACATTGTCTCGCTTTGCCCTCCTCTCCTTAACCAATGGAACCAATGCTTCTTTCGAAACACTACTCCGTTCTACGTCGTTAAATCTTTTTCTTATGAGCCTTTTGTTAGTCTCCACACTCGCATTTTGTGTGTTTGTTTCCATATTGCTAAGCTATTGCTAATTCAAACCTATTTTGTGAGTTTAGTTGAGAGTAATCCCCAAAGGGTTTTTTTTCTAATTTTGTTTATTGTCATGACGCTCTTTTTCTCAAGTAGGGCATATAGTTCTATATAAGGACGTGTGATTCTTATCACCACAAAGAATGCATCTTTTGTTTGTACATTCTTCATTGCATTCACCTTCTGTACCGCATAGAATGCATCTGGTTTCTGACTTGTAACTTAACTTGGTGCGTCCCAGCCTGCCACAATTGTAATATTGCTTAGATGGAGGAAAGTAATGCATGACCGTAAAGTTTGTGAAAAGGATTTGAACCTTTTCAGGCAGTTGAGCACCAGCAAACCCCACCTTTACTGATTGCGTCGGAATGAACTTTTGCCTATCGTCTCTGTCGCGCTTCATTATTCTGGCTGCGGATGCAACTTTTATTTCCGAATTGATATTTTTTAACATCTCGTTATCACCAATCTCTTCCGGGATATATCTTAGAACCTTATAAGTTTCAATAAAAGATCTAGGAATAAAGGGCCTTATATTAGCCGCCAATAGCTTAATATTCCGTAAGCATTCATTAGCCGCTAGTGCCGTTTCAAAAATAATTTTGTACATTGACCTGCCCGAAACCTTAACTTCTTTTTCCCCACTTATACCAAATCCTTTTATTTTGTGCCATAAGAAAAGTTCATTTTTTCCTTTTTGATTATCAAAGAGATTAGAGTTAGCAGTGTCAAGAAAAACTGCATATACTCCTTTATAGTCAGATGGAAACAAGATTACCTACCTAACATTACCACTACCACCACCACTTTGACCAAAATTAACACCAACTTCACCTACAAAAACAACATCACGCTGCTGTCCATCTGGGTAAGTATTTTTAAATAGAGTTTTATCAAAACTAGAGTAACCATTAGTAACGCTATTTTGTAACGATCCCTCTGCATTTTCAGACGTATTTATTTTAGTATTCAACAAAACATTTCCTCTATCATGAGTATTACGTTTGGTTAGCATTCCCTGCAACGGAGGCCCAACATCAGGTTTATAGCCAAAAGTTTTAACTCTCTTCCTAACCTCATTCTCCTTTTTCATTTTACGTCTTTTAGGCAACGCAACTACTTCAATATATATATATTTGAGGTTATACATTGGTACTCATCCTCCATATTTCTGTCAAAGCGTCCGCCACTTTCTTAAAACCTGGCCAAACTTCAATGCCGAGCACACTAACAGTTACAGGTTACAGTTGAAAATCAATGCCCAGAAATCCCCAAGCAAATGTTGTAATCCTTTATTAGTAATTAAGATACTTAAAATTAGTTGTAATATTTTACACAGATGACCAAACTAGCAAGTTTGTTAAATTCTCAGAAATAAATTATCGAAAGACCACTTAGATACACGTATATGTATGTCATTGGTGGTGCAATATGAAAATTGGATTTAGCCTCCGCCCGCAGACTGAAAATCAAAAATCAGACTTCACAGTGTCACCCTCCTGAATATTCTGAAGATTCCCTGAAAATTTCATCAAAATCGGCCCAGCTGTTTTGGAGTCCATCCGTTACATACATACGCACATCCTGTTATACATACATATATATATATAGAGATTAGTGAGTTCTCAAGCCGAGTTATTTGTAGTATTTCTTTAGTGCGCTATTGAAATAACAGAAGAACTTTTAAACTCACTTAGGGAGTTCACATGCCGTGTTATTGGTCATATTTCGTTGTATCGCATAATTGTTTCACATGTTAAATTTTCGTAATTCAATACAACTCTGAAAGGTGTGTTCAGTGTGTTATTTGATCAGCTCTCTCTGTTTATTATCATTTGAGGATTATTTTTGATTGAAAAATGTTAAACAAAGTCAAATGGTGATGTGCCGTACATCATGTACCTATACATATTTTAAAGAAACCGACAGCTCAAGTTTATTGTAAGTGATTTTTTGTTGAGTTACTGCTTGAATACCAAATACAATAGTAAACGAAATAACACAGTGCGTTCACAAGCTTCTCTGTTATTTCAATAGCGCCCTAAAGAAATACCACCAATAACACGGCTGGTGAACTCCCTGTGTTATTTCGTTAGCTATTGTATCTGTAGTAAGTCAGCAAAAAATCACTTATAATCAACTTAAGCGGTCGGTTTCCCTAAAATATGTATACGTACATCATTATTTTACTTTATTTAACATTTTTCAAACAAAAATAAACATGAAATGACGATAAACAGAAAGAGCTGATCGAATAACACGCCAAAAATATTTTTCAGAGTAGTATTGAAAATTTAACATGTGAAACAATACCAACAAGTTTACAACTGTTATTATTATTATTATTTATTAGATATAACAAAATGCTTATATCTAAATACAGAGAGTACTCTTGGCAGCTGGCTTACGACTCTATTTTATCGATTGTTCATGCAAACCAATCGTACATTATGATATTTACAAATCAATATGCTATTGATATTATAGGTTTACAAGAAATTTTTTCTCATGACGAGAACGGGGAAAGTCATATAATTACAAAATTTAAATTTTTATTTTTTTATTTTTAAACAATTTTTTTTTTCAATCTCGAGGCCCCCAAATTAAATAAACTTCGATGTTTGTTTATTTTTGTATTTTACTGTCGATATTTCGACCTCAATTTGAGATCATCATCAGGACTATAATTATTTGTGAAAACATATACCAAACAAATATTTAAAATTACATAGGTTATTAACAAACATAAAAAATACAACACGACTTACACTCTTGTTTGTGCCTGTTCGACTGATTAGGAGTGCATAATTAAAGCTTAAACTAGCGAAAATGAGAAAACGAAAATATATAAACAATAAGGAGGTAAACAAATTAAAATCCCGTAATGGTAAACAAAAAACTGTTTGTATGTTATAATATGAAACCTTAAACAATTGGACGTATGCGGGCTTGTATGTGTAAATTGTGTATATGCATATGTATGTATGTATGACATCTACTTGCTGCTGATCGGCCCACGTATGCGAGCAAGGAACGAGTGTGGACTGGAACGAGTGTAGAAGAGTACCGGAGCGTCGAACACGTGCGTTAGGAATTGTTTTTATATTTTTTCACCAAATTGCAATAGACGTGTGCGCAGTTGTCTGTGTCCGTATGTTGGTTCCTCAATTTAATATTTGATTTATGCGCGGAAATCCTTGTCTTGAGTTTTGTTTTGGTTGTCCCTACATATACCTTATTGCATAAGTGGGACCCGTCTCCATTACATAATATTTTATATACCAAGTCAGATTTCTCCTGATCAGGAATTTTGTCCTTAGTGTTGCTGTAAACTTTTCCAAGATTGTTGTTGTATGTAAATGCTATTTGTATATTGTTTTTATCGTAAAGGTTGGAGTTCCTAATCCTCTCCGATATACCTGGAACATAAGTCCAATATTTGTATGTCTTTTTGTCACTGTTGTCTGTATCTCTCACAGACCTAGCTTTGTATTTTCGCAAAAGGGTTTTAATAATGTTTGCCGGGAACTCGTTTTGTTCCAGGATTATTCTAATTATTTCTTCATTATTCTCATGAAATACCTTGTCGCTGATCGATAGGACCCTGCGTATGAAATTGTATGCAGTATTTAGAATTATTCTCCTATCATGTTTGGAGAAGTAATTTATTAAGCGACCCGACGACGTAGGCTTTGAATACCAGTCAAATTTTAATTTGTTGTTCTTCCTAATTACTAGGGTGTCCAAAAAAGGAATTTGTCCTTCTTTTTCTTTTTCAATTGTGAATTTTATTGTCCTGTTGTAGTTGTTTAGTACGTCAAGCATCTTGTCCGCGTCCTCCGTTTTGACCACGGCAAACAAATCATCGACGTACTTGGTTAGAAGACGAGGTATACTCGTGGATTCTTTTTCAAACTTTGTCAATAAGACTTCCATTATTATATCCGCAATCACGGGTGACGCGGGTGATCCCATTGGCATTCCTGACCGTTGTTCATATGTCTTGCCATTGTACTTAAAATAGCGGTTTTCTTTTATACAAAACTTGACAATACCTAGAAATAGTTCTTTATTTAAATTTGTGTATTCCCTAATTTCATTCCACTTTGAAGCGATTAAATCTATGGCTGAGTCTACCGGGATACTAGGAAACAATGACACCACGTCAAATGACACTAGGCTTTCGTCATCAAAAATGTAAGTGTCTTTGATTTTATTCTTGAACTCCATCGCGTCTTTAACGTTATATTTCGAAGATTTTGTTATATTTTTAAGGACATTAACAACGTATTTGCATAAATTATATGAAGGAGAATTGACAGACGAACAAATAGGTCTAAGGGGTATACCCTCCTTATGTATTTTAGGTAAACCATAAATCCGCGGTGCGTTTGATGTTCTGCAGAATAAATGATTCCTTTCTTTTGCATCTATTAGCTTGTTTTTAAACATTCTTTCTACTATTTCGTTGTTTTTATCTTGCAACTTACTTGTAGGGTCACGCTTTAGAATTCTATAATTTGAAATATTGTTGACGATTAGCTGTATTTTTTTTTGGTCATAATCTGACTTCTCCATTATAACAGTGACATTTCCTTTAACCGCATTTAAAACTACAAGGTTTTTGTTTTCCTTAAGGAATGTTTAAGTGGACTTTAACGTATTGTGAATAAACCTATCCCTTCTTGTCATAGTCGTCTTATTAAGGTGGTCATGAATTAGTGTCGCTAGGTGATTTCTTTCATTTTCTTGTTTCTCTTTTTCTTTGATTGTTTGGATACAATTTTTACCATCTGCTATAAATTGGAAGAGTGGGAATTTATTTTTGTCAATTGGTAATACGTATTTCGGTCCTAGCGAAAGGAGCCACTGAATATCGTTAGGAATTTGTGTGTTTGAAATATTGCAAAACCATTTTGGGACCCCCTTTATATTTAAAACTTCTTTGTTTCTATCTCTTAAGGCCATGCCACATAAGACTTGCTTCGCTTTACGTGACATTTGTAACTTTGTCAGAAAAGCGATAAACGCAAAAGGTATGCCACAATAAAACTTTGACAATACATACTTTTCGTTTGTTTATTGTGAGTTGTGAAAATCGCACGGAACTTTATAAACATATTTACATACATTCGGCATAATTATGGACATTATGGAAGTGTTGATAATAGTTCTTTCACTCCACGAAGCCTTATTATGTTTAAAAAACATATCAAGGCGGAAAATGTGGGTAAGGGAATTATATATTTGCTTCCACCTCCTACACGAACCGGCCACGAAGTGACTTCCACCGTGCTCTGCAATGCTTCTCTATTATAAAAGAAAAAGCCTTTAGTAAGTCATCACATATGTATATACATCCATATATGTATGTATATTTAAGCATTTAGTTCAGTTAAATTTTATATTTATGTCAAAAATATACAAAATTGGTGAGAGCGAACTGTCAAAGTCAGCGAAAAGATGAGAGTTGCCCAAGATTTCGCTTCGCTTTGGCGACGGTGTTGCCTATGCAGTCAAAGCTAAAGTCTGACGTAAAGCGAAGCAGAAGTTTTATGTGGCATGGCCTTTAGCGTCTCGAATTTGTTTGTTTGTCTTTTCTTAATGTTTGCAGTCAGATTTTGAGTAAGTACTTTTTCACTTTCAAAGAATATTGTGGCGTCATGTGTGCTCAGATTTTTAATAATTTCATTTTTGTCGTTAGGATATTTACCTCTTTCTTATTATGCTCATGTTTAATTTTAGTTAATAGGCTCAGATAGTTAGGATATTTACCTCTTTCTTATTATGCTCATGTTTAATTTTAGTTAATAGGCTCAGAAGTTTCCTTTGGACATTGTTGATGTACGTTGAAATGAAGTTTTCGATTTTTGCTGGTAGTCTTATATTATTGGCGTTGTTGTAGATTATGTAGTGTATATTTTTGGTTGCATTTTCGATGAAATTGGGAATGAAACCGCTTCTCCTGCATCTCTCCAGGAACTTAGCCGATTCTGACAACTTTGTGATGTGCTGTGTTGTGCATTGGTAATGTTTGATACGTTTGTTGGTGTATATGTCATAATTATTTTTGATGTTTTTGTAGACGTTTAACACGTAACCGTCTTTCCGGTGTGTTCCCCGTTTGTACATGTTTGTACAAAAAATTTAAATTCAAAGGCCGATCATCGTAATACACAAACATGTACAAAATTTAATTTAACTAAAAAAAAAAAATTGATGATTATTGAGGTGTACCCATTGGATTCAAAAGAAATATATCCTTCACTAAAATTAAATAGTAAACAAGCTTTTATGTTATAATAGCAAAAACTTAAATAAAAATTTAACTATTTGCACAATTTATATTCCACCTCAAACAAACTCGAAAATATTTGAGGCCAAGATTTCTAGATTACTAACTTTTTTAAATGCGTATCAAAATGTTGTACTTATGGGCGATTTCAATGCGAGAACAGTACTTTGGGGGGGCTCGTGCAACTCGACAAAGGGTAAAATTTTGTTATATCTAGTTGAAAACACTATACTTAAATGTTTGAATGATGGTGAAAACTAGTTTCCTAATTATATTAATTTTTTCAGTCAACGACTCTGTGTCCCCTATGGCACCCTTAAGGTTTGAAATAATTTCAATTAAAGGGTCATTTATATGAAAGTTAAAACGTGTTTGTAATTGACTAATAATTCTTTCAATTTCCGTCACTTTAGACCAGCACATTGTCCCGCTTTGCCCTCCTCTCCTTAACCAATGGAACCAATGCTTCTTTCGAAACACTACTCCGTTCTACGTCGTTAAATCTTTTTCTTATGAGCCTTTTGTTAGTCTCCACACTCGCATTTTGTGTGTTTGTTTCCATATTGCTAAGCTATTGCTAATTCAAACCTATTATGTGAGTTTAGTTGAGAGTAATCCCCAAAGGGTTTTTTTTCTAATTTTGTTTATTGTCATGACGCTCTTTTTCTCAAGTAGGGCATATAGTTCTATATAAGGACGTGTGATTCTTATCACCACAAAGAATGCATCTTTTGTTTGTACATTCTTCATTGCATTCACCTTCTGTACCGCATAGAATGCATCTGGTTTCTGACTTGTAACTTAACTTGGTGCGTCCCAGCCTGCCACAATTGTAATATTGCTTACATGGAGGAAAGTAATGCATGACCGTAAAGTTTGTGAAAAGGATTTGAACCTTTTCAGGCAGTTGAGCACCAGCAAACCCCACCTTTACTGATTGCGTCGGAATGAACTTTTGCCTATCGTCTCTGTCTCGCTTCATTATTCTGGCTGCGGATGCAACTTTTATTTCCGAATTGATATTTTTTAACATCTCGTTATCACCAATCTCTTCCGGGATATATCTTAGAACCTTATAAGTTTCAATAAAAGATCTAGGAATAAAGGGCCTTATATTAGCCGCCAATAGCTTAATATTCCGTAAGCATTCATTAGCCGCTAGTGCCGTTTCAAAAATAATTTTGTACATTGACCTGCCCGAAACCTTAACTTCTTTTTCCCCACTTATACCAAATCCTTTTATTTTGTGCCATAAGAAAAGTTCATTTTTTCCTTTTTGATTATCAAAGAGATTAGAGTTAGCAGTGTCAAGAAAAACTGCATATACTCCTTTATAGTCAGATGGAAACAAGATTACCTACCTAACATTACCACTACCACCACCACTTTGACCAAAATTAACACCAACTTCACCTACAAAAACAACATCACGCTGCTGTCCATCTGGGTAAGTATTTTTAAATAGAGTTTTATCAAAACTAGAGTAACCATTAGTAACGCTATTTTGTAACGATCCCTCTGCATTTTCAGACGTATTTATTTTAGTATTCAACAAAACATTTCCTCTATCATGAGTATTACGTTTGTTAGCATTCCCTGAAGTTTTAACTCTCTTCCTAACCTCATTCTCCTTTTTCATTTTACGTCTTTTAGGCAACGCATCTACTTCAATATATATATATTTGAGGTTATACATTTGTACTCATCCTCCATATTTCTGTCAAAGCGTCCGCCACTTTCTTAAAACCTGGCCAAACTTCAATGCCGAGCACACTTACAGTTACAGGTTACAGTTGAAAATCAATGCCCAGAAATCCCCAAGCAAATGTTGTAATCCTTTATTAGTAATTAAGATACTTAAAATTAGTTGTAATATTTTACACAGATGACCAAACTAGCAAGTTTGTTAAATTCTCAGAAATAAATTATCGAAAGACCACTTAGATACTCGTATATGTATGTCATTGGTGGTGCAATATGAAAATTGGATTTAGCCTCCGCCCGCAGACTGAAAATCAAAAATCAGACTTCACAGTGTCACCCTCCTGAATATTCTGAAGATTCCCTGAAAATTTCATCAAAACCGGCCCAGCTGTTTTGGAGTCCATCCGTTACATACATACACACATCCTGTTATACATACATATACATATATATAGAGATTAGTGAGTTCTCAAGCCGAGTTATTTGTAGTATTTCTTTAGTGCGCTATTGAAATAACAGAAGAACTTTTAAACTCACTTAGGGAGTTCACATGCCGTGTTATTGGTCATATTTCGTCGTATCGCATTATTGTTTCACATGTTAAATTTTCGTAATTCAATACAACTCTGAAAGGTGTGTTCAGTGTGTTATTTGATCAGTTCTCTGTTTATCATTATTGAGGTTTATTTTTGATTGAAAAATGTTAAACAAAGTCAAATGGTGATGTGCCGTACATCATGTACCTATACATATTTTAAAGAAACCGACAGCTCAAGTTTATTGTAAGTGATTTTTTGTTGAGTTACTGCTTGAATACCAAATACAATAGTAAACGAAATAACACAGTGCGTTCACAAGCTTCTCTGTTATTT
Source organism: Philophylla caesio (assembly GCA_963971545.1). Classification (NCBI taxonomy): domain Eukaryota; kingdom Metazoa; phylum Arthropoda; class Insecta; order Diptera; family Tephritidae; genus Philophylla; species Philophylla caesio. Next base: position 59,753,030 of record OZ020606.1, read on the forward strand.
CAATAGCGCCCTAAAGAAATACCACCAATAACACGGCTGGTGAACTCCCTGTGTTATTTCGTTAGCTATTGTATCTGTAGTAAGTCAGCAAAAAATCACTTATAACCAACTTAAGCGGTCGGTTTCATTAAAATATGTATACGTACATCATTATTTTACTTTATTTAACATTTTTCAAACAAAAATAAACATGAAATGACGATAAACAGAAAGAGCTGATCGAATAACACGCCAAAAATATTTTTCAGAGTAGTATTGAAATATGAAAATTTAACATGTGAAACAATACCAACAAGTTTACAACTGTTATTATTATTATTATTTATTAGATATAACAAAATGCTTATATCTAAATACAGAGAGTACTCTTGGCAGCTGGCTTACGACTCTATTTTATCGATTGTTCATGCAAACCAATCGTACATTGTGATATTTACAAATCAATATGCTATTGATATTATAGGTTTACAAGAAATTTTTTCTCATGACGAGAACGGGGAAAGTCATATACTTACAAAATTTAAATTTTTATTTTTTAATTTTTTTATTTTTAAACAATTTTTTTTTTCAAGCTCGAGGCCCCCAAATTAAATAAACTTCGATGTTTGTTTATTTTTGTATTTTACTGTCGATATTTCGACCTCAATTTGAGATCATCATCAGGACTATAATTATTTGTGAAAACATATACCAAACAAATATTTAAAATTACATAGGTTATTAACAAACATAAAAAATACAACACGACTTACACTCTTGTTTGTGCCTGTTCGACTGATTAGGAGTGCATAATTAAAGCTTAAACTAGCGAAAATGAGAAAACGAAGAGATATAAACAATAAGGAGGTAAACAAATTAAAATCCCGTAATGGTAAACAAAAAACTGTTTGTATGTTATAATATGAAACCTTAAACAATTGGACGTATGCGGGCTTGTATGTGTAAATTGTGTATATGCATATGTATGTATGTATGACATCTACTTGCTGCTGATCGGCCCACGTATGCGAGCAAGAAACGAGTGTGGACTGGAACGAGTGTAGAAGAGTACCGGAGCGTCGAACACGTGCGTTAGGAATTGTTTTTATATTTTTTCACCAAATTGCAATAGACGTGTGCGCAGTTGTCTGTGTCCGTATGTTGGTTCCTCAATTTAATATTTGATTTATGCGCGGAAATCCTTGTCTTGAGTTTTGTTTTGGTTGTCCCTACATATACCTTATTGCATAAGTGGGACCCGTCTCCATTACATAATATTTTATATACCAAGTCAGATTTCTCCTGATCAGGAATTTTGTCCTTAGTGTTGCTGTAAACTTTTCCAAGATTGTTGTTGTATGTAAATGCTATTTGTATATTGTTTTTATCATAAAGGTTGGAGTTCCTAATCCTCTCCGATATACCTGGAACATAAGTCCAAGATTTGTATGTCTTTTTGTCACTGTTGTCTGTATCTCTCACAGACCTAGCTTTGTATTTTCGCAAAAGGGTTTTAATAATGTTTGCCGGGAACTCGTTTTGTTCCAGGATTCTTCTAATTATTTCTTCATTATTCTCATGAAATACCTTGTCGCTGATCGATAGGACCCTGCGTATGAAATTGTATGCAGTATTTAGAATTATTCTCCTATCATGTTTGGAGAAGTAATTTATTAAGCGACCCGACGACGTAGGCTTTGAATACCAGTCAAATTTTAATTTGTTGTTCTTCCTAATTACTAGGGTGTCCAAAAAAGGAATTTGTCCTTCTTTTTCTTTTTCAATTGTGAATTTTATTGTCCTGTTGTAGTTGTTTAGTACGTCAAGCATCTTGTCCGCGTCCTCCGTTTTGACCACGGCAAACAAATCATCGACGTACTTGGTTAGAAGACGAGGTATACTCGTGGATTCTTTTTCAAACTTTGTCAATAAGTCTTCCATTATTATATCCGCAATCACGGGTGACGCGGGTGATCCCATTGGCATTCCTGACCGTTGTTCATATGTCTTGCCATTGTACTTAAAATAGCGGTTTTCTTTTATACAAAACTTGACAATACCTAGAAATAGTTCTTTATTTAAATTTGTGTATTCCCTAATTTCATTCCACTTTGAAGCGATTAAATCTATGGCTGAGTCTACCGGGATACTAGGAAACAATGACACCACGTCAAATGACACTAGGCTTTCGTCATCAAAAATGAAAGTGTCTTTGATTTTATTCTTGAACTCCATCGCGTCTTTAACGTTATATTTCGAAGATTTTGTTATATTTTTAAGGACATTAACAACGTATTTGCATAAATTATATGAAGGAGAATTGACAGACGAACAAATAGGTCTAAGGGGTATACCCTCCTTATGTATTTTAGGTAAACCATAAATCCGCGGTGCGTTTGATGTTCTGCAGAATAAATGATTCCTTTCTTTTGCATCTATTAGCTTGTTTTTAAACATTCTTTCTACTATTTCGTTGTTTTTATCTTGCAACTTACTTGTAGGGTCACGCTTTAGAATTCTATAATTTGAAATATTGTTGACGATTAGCTGTATTTTTTTTTGGTCATAATCTGACTTCTCCATTATAACAGTGACATTTCCTTTAACCGCATTTAAAACTACAAGGTTTTTGTTTTCCTTAAGGAATGTTTAAGTGGACTTTAACGTATTGTGAATAAACCTATCCCTTCTTGTCATAGTCGTCTTATTAAGGTGGTCATGAATTAGTGTCGCTAGGTGATTTCTTTGATTTTCTTGTTTCTCTTTTTCTTTGATTGTTTGGATACAATTTTTACCATCTGCTATAAATTGGAAGAGTGGGAATTTATTTTTGTCAGTTGGTAATGCGTATTTTGGTCCTAGCGAAAGGAGCCACTGAATATCGTTAGGAATTTGTGTGTTTGAAATATTGCAAAACCATTTTGGGAGCCCCTTTATATTTAAAAGTTCTTTGTTTCTATCTCTTAAGGCCATGCCACATAAGACTTGCTTCGCTTTACGTGACATTTGTAACTTTGTCAGAAAAGCGATAAACGCAAAAGGTATGCCACAATAAAACTTTGACAATACATACTTTTCGTTTGTTTATTGTGAGTTGTGAAAATCGCACGGAACTTTATAAACATATTTACATACATTCGGCATAATTATGGACATTATGGAAGTGTTGATAATAGTTCTTTCACTCCACGAAGCCTTATTATGTTTAAAAAACATATCAAGGCGGAAAATGTGGGTAAGGGAATTATATCTTTGCTTCCACCTCCTACACGAACCGGCCACGAAGTGACTTCCACCGTGCTCTGCAATGCTTCTCTATTATAAAAGAAAAAGCCTTTAGTAAATCATCACATATGTATATACATCCATATATGTATGTATATTTAAGCATTTAGTTCAGTTAAATTTTATATTTATGTCAAAAATATACAAAATTGGTGAGAGCGAACTGTCAAAGTCAGCGAAAAGATGAGAGTTGCCCAAGATTTCGCTTCGCTTTGGCGACGGTGTTGCCTATGTGGGAAATTTCGTATAATTGCATGTATTCATCTTTGCTGTCAAAGCTATACTCTGACGTAAAGCGAAGCAGAAGTTTTATGTGGCATGGCCTTTAGCGTCTCGAATTTGTTTGTTTGTCTTTTCTTAATGTTTGCAGTCAGATTTTGAGTAAGTACTTTTTCACTTTCAAAGGATATTGTGGCGTCATGTGTGCTCAGATTTTTAATAATTTAATTTTTGTCGTTAGGATATTTACCTCTTTCTTATTATGCATGAGTAGCTCATGTTTAATTTTAGTTAATAGGCTCAGAAGTTTCCTTTGGGCATTGTTGATGTACGTTGAAATGGAGTTTTTGATTTTTGCTGGTAGTCTTATATTATTGGCGTTGTTGTAGATTATGTAGTGTATATTTTTGGTGGCATTTTCGATGAAATTGGGAATGAAACCGCTTCTCCTGCATCTCTCCAGGAACTTAGCCGATTCTGACAACTTTGTGATGTGCTGTGTTGTGCATTGGTAATGTTTGATAAGTTTGTTGGTGTATATGTCATAATTATTTTTGATGTTTTTGTAGACGTTTAACACGTAACCGTCTTTCCGGTGTGCTCCCCGTTTGTACACGTTTGTACAAAAAATTTAAATTCAAAGGCCGATCATCGTAATACACAAACATGTACAAAATTTAATTTAACTAAAAAAAAAAATTGATGATTATTGAGGTGTACCCATTGGATTCAAAAGAAATATATCCTTCACTAAAATTAAATATTAAACAAGCTTTTATGTTATAATAGCAAAAACTTAAATAAAAATTTAACTATTTGCACAATTTATATTCCACCTCAAACAAACTCGAAAACATTTGAGGCCAAGATTTCTAGATTACTAACTTTTTTAAATGCGTATCAAAATGTTGTACTTATGGGCGATTTCAATGCGAGAACAGTACTTTGGGGGGGCTCGTGCAACTCGACAAAGGGTAAAATTTTGTTATATCTAGTTGAAAACACTATACTTAAATGTTTGAATGATGGTGAAAACTAATTTCCTAATTATATTAATTTTTTCAGTCAACGACTCTGTGTCCTCTATGGCACCCTTAAGGTTTGAAATAATTTCAATTAAAGGGTCATTTATATGAAAGTTAAAACGTGTTTGTAATTGACTAATAATTCTTTCAATTTCCGTCACTTTGGACCAGCACATTGTCCCGCTTTGCCCTCCTCTCCTTAACCAATGGAACCAATGCTTCTTTCGAAACACTACTCCGTTCTACGTCGTAAATCTTTTTCTTATGAGCCTTTTGTTAGTCTCCACACTCGCATTTTGTGTGTTTGTTTCCATATTGCTAAGCTATTGCTAATTCAAACCTATTTTGTGAGTTTAGTTGAGAGTAATCCCCAAAGGGTTTTTTTTCTAATTTTGTTTATTGTCATGACGCTCTTTTTCTCAAGTAGGGCATATATGTATGTAGTTCTATATAAGGACGTGTGATTCTTATCACCACAAAGAATGCATCTTTTGTTTGTACATTCTTCATTGCATTCACCTTCTGTACCGCATAGAATGCATCTGGTTTCTGACTTGTAACTTAACTTGGTGCGTCCCAGCCTGCCACAATTGTAATATTGCTTAGATGGGGGAAAGTAATGCATGGCCGTAAAGTTTGTGAAAAGGATTTGAACCTTTTCAGGCAGTTGAGCACCAGCAAACCCCACCTTTACTGATTGCTTCGGAATGAACTTTTGCCTATCGTCTCTGTCTCGCTTCATTATTCTGGCTGCGGATGCAACTTTTATTTCCGAATTGATATTTTTTAACATCTCGTTATCACCAATCTCTTCCGGGATATATCTTAGAACCTTATAAGTTTCAATAAAAGATCTAGGAATAAAGGGCCTTATATTAGCCGCCAATAGCTTAATATTCCGTAAGCATTCATTAGCCGCTAGTGCCGTTTCAAAAATAATTTTGTACATGGACCTGCCCGAAACCTTAACTTCTTTTTCCTCACTTATACCAAATCCTTTTATTTTGTGCCATAAGAAAAGTTCATTTTTTCCTTTTTGATTATCAAAGAGATTAGAGTTAGCAGTGTCAAGAAAAACTGCATATACTCCTTTATAGTCAGATGGAAACAAGATTACCTACCTAACATTACCACTACCACCACCACTTTGACCAAAATTAACACCAACTTCACCTACAAAAACAACATCACGCTGCTGTCCATCTGGGTAAGTATTTTTAAATAGAGTTTTATCAAAACTAGAGTAACCATTAGTAACGCTATTTTGTAACGATCCCTCTGCATTTTCAGACGTATTTATTTTAGTATTCAACAAAACATTTCCACTATCATGAGTATTACGTTTGGTTAGCATTCCCTGCAACGGAGGCCCAACATCAGGTTTATAGCCAAAAGTTTTAACTTTCTTCCTGACCACATTCTCCTTTTTCATTTTACGTCTTTTAGGCAACGCATCTACTTCAATATATATATTTGAGGTTATACATTTGTCCTCATCCTCCATATTTCTGTCAAAGCGTCCGCCACTTTCTTAAAACCTGGCCAAACTTCAATGCCGAGCACACTTACAGTTACAGGTTACAGTTGAAAATCAATGCCCAGAAATCCCCAAGCAAATGTTGTAATCCTTTATTAGTAATTAAGATACTTAAAATTAGTTGTAATATTTTACACAGATGACCAAATTAGCAAGTTTGTTAAATTCTCAGAAATAAATTATCGAAAGACCACTTGGATACTCGTATATGTATGTCATTGGTGGTGCAATATGAAAATTGGATTTAGCCTCCGCCCGCAGACTGAAAATCAAAAATCAGACTTCACAGTGTCACCCTCCTGAATATTCTGAAGATTCCCTGAAAATTTCATCAAAATCGGCCCAGCTGTTTTGGAGTCCATCCGTTACATACATACGCACATCCTGTTATACATACATATATATATAGAGATTAGTGAGTTCTCAAGCCGAGTTATTTGTAGTATTTCTTTAGTGCGCTATTGAAATAACAGAAGAACTTTTAAACTCACTTAGGGAGTTCACATGCCGTGTTATTGGTCATATTTCGTCGAATCGCATTATTGTTTCACATGTTAAATTTTCGTACTTCAATACAACTCTGAAAGGTATGTTCAGTGTGTTATTTGATCAGCTCTCTCTGTTTATCATCATTTGAGGTTTATTTTTGATTGAAAAATGTTAAACAAAGTCAAATGGTGATGTGCCGTACATCATGTACCTATACATATTTTAAAGAAACCGACAGCTCAAGTTTATTGTAAGTGATTTTTTGTTGAGTTACTGCTTGAATACCAAATACAATAGTAAACGAAATAACACAGTGCGTTCACAAGCTTCTCTGTTATTTCAATAGCGCCCTAAAGAAATACCACCAATAACACGGCTGGTGAACTCCCTGTGTTATTTCGTTAGCTATTGTATCTGTAGTAAGTCAGCAAAAAATCACTTATAACCAACTTAAGCGGTCGGTTTCATTAAAATATGTATACGTACATCATTATTTTACTTTATTTAACATTTTTCAAACAAAAATAAACATGAAATGACGATAAACAGAAAGAGCTGATCGAATAACACGCCAAAAATATTTTTCAGAGTAGTATTGAAATACGAAAATTTAACATGTGAAACAATACCAACAAGTTTACAACTGTTATTATTATTATTATTTATTAGATATAACAAAATGCTTATATCTAAATACAGAGAGTACTCTTGGCAGCTGGCTTACGACTCTATTTTATCGATTGTTCATGTTAGATAAAAGTGGAGGATAAAATCGAAAAAAATGTAATGCAACGATCCTTTTACAAACTTTTCATATTAAATACCTTTTAATGAATTGATTTTTTTTAAGAAGTTGTAAATTGTATTTATGTTGGCTGAGATTTCCTTTACGGAACCAATGCTTTTTTTAGCCAAAGTACTTGGAATATTTCACTGAAATTAGCAGGGGGTGTTGGGGTAGCACTGATTCACCGATATTTAACAAATTTTGGGTCCAAATTGTTATAGTTTTAAAGTTATTTGTTGTTAAAATTTTTTCACTGACTTAGCAATATTTTAATACAAAAACCGCACAAATCACTTTTCTTTTTGTTAATACACTTTCATAAACACATTATAAACATAATGCACATATTTTTTTGCTAAAATTTTAACAATAAATACTTCTAAATGCGATATTTGTATATCTTGCTAATTGCACAATGTTCTAAACACAGTTGTTGTCAGATGGCCGCGAAGTATGTGTGATGCCAGATCCTGGAAAATGTTAATAGATATTTTTGATAAAAATGAGACGACGTTTTTTCTTAACCAAATCAATAGATTTAAATTGAAAATTTTTAATAAAAAATCGCGCGACAGATCCTGGAAAATGTTAATAGATATTTTTGATAAAAATGAGACGACGTTTTTTCTTAACCAAATCAATAGATTTAAATTGAAAATTTTTAATAAAAAATCGCGCGACAGATCCTGGAAAATGTTAATAGATATTTTTGATAAAAATGAGACGACGTTTTTTCTTAACCAAATCAATAGATTTAAATTGAAAATTTTTAATAAAAAATCGCGCGATTTTTTATTAAAAATTTTCGCCTGCGGCGCTTTTCTCACATAAATCACTATATCATACCAAATAGAATATTTTTTATAAAAAAACGCGCGATTTTTATTAAAAATTTTCCCCTGCGCCGCTTTTCTCACATAAATCAATATATCATACCAAATAGAAAATTTTTTTATAAAAAATCGCGCGATTTTTTATTAAAAATTTTCGCCTGCGGCGCTTTACTCATATCAATCCATATTTCATGTTAATTTTAAAATCATTTATAAAATTGCGTAAGAAATACGTTGATTTTTTATTACAAATTTCCACCTGCCTAGCTTTTCTCAAATAAATCAATATTTCGTAATAAATTGAAAATTTTTAATAAAAAATCACGTAATATGCGCATAGAGTTTATTATTTTCGTTTTTTTTCGACATATATTCGTGATGTATGGCAGCACGGTATTTTCATTTCATTGCTGCACATAGCAGAAAGTGAGGTTAAAATTTACATTTTTCGCAAGTTTAACAGCAAATTACCTAAAAACTATAAGCCTCCGGCCGGTGGGAACTTCTGATTTGGACTCAGGGGGCTCCCCCCTACACCCCCTTATAACTCTCTTTTTTCAAAGCCTGGTTCCGAAAAGGAAAATTTTCCCTTTATGTTTTCAAGTGTCGGGTCTTTTAGAAGAGTGGATGGCTTTGTTCGAATGAATTATTGGATCCTGCGGTTTTGGAGGACAGTGCATTCATCAAGTTAATGGTCAAATGGGGTTGCATTACACCACGGACAAGTATTTTTAGGTTTCCCCGTGAGAATGTGTTCGTGAGTGAGTAGTGTGTGGCCGATTGGAAGACGTACAAATGCTGAAATTTGGTTTTGCTTTGTGTTATTCGGGAAGTGTGGTTTTTGTCCAGAGCTGTTAAAAATGATGTAACTGGATTTTAACTCTTTCCACAAACTATTCTTTTAGTCCCAATTGTATTTTGCGGCGGCTCTTTTCAGATCGTGTGTTTCGCTAGTGGGAAAAGTAATGCAGGGTTGGTTGGGCATTTCCTTCGCTGCCGTGTCTTTATCAAAGACTATACCAAGAATTTTTAGACTATTGGTTGATTCTATAGATGCATTATTTAAAGATAAATGTAGGTTTGGGCAGAAGTGTATTTTACAGAACTTTTGAGAATGTGACACTGGCTTGTTAGGTCTGCGATTTTTGTGTAAATAATGAGGTCATCTGCGTACATTCCGTAGTCGATTATTTTGTATTTTGCAAGGATCTTTCTAATTTGGTCAAGGGCGATTGTAAAGAACACAGCTGATAGTGGTGAGCCTTGCGGGATACCGTGGTGTAAAGGGTATTTTTTCTTTTTATTATACGGACGTTGGAATAGCGCTCTATCCATCAAGTGGCTCGTAGGAATCTTCGTTGAAGCCGACTTCCCGAGACTACTTGTGTAAAGGGTATAACTTAGAGGACTTGTTATGTATGCGGACGAGGAAGTTCTTTTGCCGAAGTCAAAGATTTTACGACCGACATTCCACTTCGGCAGATGTTTTAGAACAGTGAGTACTCCCACACGATCAAATGCTTTTTCAAAGTCGGTCGCCAAGATTGTGGCATGACCTTTGGGTAAAAGTGCGTTAAGCGAGTTAACGAAATACTTTACTTGAAAAAACTAAAGACAAAATTAATACAACACAGATACCAAACACCCTAAGGATCACGCTCAGGCAAAACTACTTTTAATTTAACATCAAAATATACAGACAAACAAACGGACTGGGAATGGGAAACCCAACTTCGGCCATCCTCATGGAGGTTTTCAGAGAAACAGCTATCTGGATCTAGCAATCAAGACATTTAACTAATAGACTGGAAAAAAACAAATAGACTGAAAAAAAAACTGAACTAAGATCAATATACAATATGTACAGCTGAGAATAACGGATACAAAAAATATGTAGCGAACAAAATCCGACAAAATAAAGACAGACAGAGAAAAAACGACAAAGAGAAAGACAAGAGAAAATTGGCGGTACTAACTTATACTGGGGCAGACACATACAAATTGGCAAACTTTTTAAACAACGAAACGTCCAGACAGCATTTAAAACAATTAATAAGCAAGGAAAAATGCTTCGAACCAGCATGAATTCCAAAGACCCATTTAAAAAACAAGGCGTATACAAGTTGACCTGTCAATGCCTGTTACTGTTTAAGCCTTAAGAAAAATGTTTCTCTATTACAATTAATTCTCTAGTATAAAAAAGCCTGAAAATACGAAATATGTGTACATTAAATTGCAACCGTGCCCTGAACATGTAAACGTCGTTGATTTGGCCGTTGATATCGCCGTTCGCCATTTCAGAGACGTACGAGGACACGAATAAGTAAGACATTTAACTTGCTTTCGAATATTTCTTTAATTAATTTCACTTACAGATATTAAAACTCTCCCTCGCACAAAACCAACAATTTGTATAAAACCACAAAGCATATGAATTTACATTAAAGAGCGTTCTTAACATATTCGTGTTTCTTAATTCAAAATACGTCGTTAGCCGCCCCCTCGTACGAAACTCTAAAGTCGCTACTGCGCCAGCAACAATGCCCATACAGCTACATAGAACCAACAGGACGGAAAATAAGAACATGATTCCGCGAACATATAGCGGACTACAACAAAAAAGTACGAAAGCCGGCCACTGTACTAGATTCGAACTTCGCTAACCACATGTTCAGCAATAAATGTCCACCAGCAAACATTAAGAAGACAGCCGGACTACTTCATGTGCAACAGAAGGGTTCCTGCCTGAACGTACTCGAAAACATGGAGATTAAAAACAAAGAACCTTTGATGGAAGAGTAATTAACGAAGTCACAAATGTTCAAAAGCAGATCCTGAAATAGCGGACAGAAATTGCATTGTGTGACAAAGAGATTCCTGAAAAATTGGAATAAACAAAACCTGCAACAAACTGGAACACATTAGGAAAATCAGGGCATACAGCAAAATATCATTCTTTGACGAAAAGCGCAAATAAAACTAAAGTATGGAACAAGAAATTGCCGCACTAAAAGCACAATTAGCAAATCTAGCTATTAACATGCAGGCGCAACAAACAGAGTTCACTCAACAAATCACAGCAATGGGACAACGCCAAAATTTCCAGCAAATTACTCCAAGCATGCAGCCTGAAGAGATTCGCCTCACCATCAATGATCCTAAAGACATAGATTTGAAGCTCTTCAAATCTTTACCATGATTTGATGGAGATAAAGCCCGGTATAGATCCTGGTGATCACAAACGTGGACATTTGTGGACGCAATTAAGGATTTCGCTAATCATCCTCGCTACTACAGCGCATAGGGTATTTTTCGTACCAAAATTACAGGCTCAACAACGAACGTAATTTCTACGCAATAATAAACCGCCTGGACTACACATATGCCGACCAGCGACCGCTTTACGTGTTACTACACGAAATGAAAAGAATTAAACAGGGACGGCAGACGCTTTCTGAGTTCCTTAGTGAAGTGAGTAAATCACTTAACTTAGCCCTGTCCAAGATCGAAATATCCGGGGACTAGAATAGCACAGCAATGAAGGATTATGCAAACCAGGAAGCCGTTCGAACCTTCATAACGAGTATAAACAGCAAGTATACTAGTGGTACGCTTTTTAGCAACAATCCAAAGAACTTGGAAGTAGCCTACGCAATCGCTTTTACCATTCACCACGACAACGCTATCGTGACAGTCGTCCATCACCACGATACGAGGACAGACAACACCGATAAAACCCAGGTATACAAGTACAATACGGGCATAGTCAGCAATTCCAGCACCAGCAAAAGCCACAGAGACCAGTCCCCATGGAGGTTGACAATTCACGTAAATTTGCCCCCCCCAACTCAGAATGGTATGTATAGTAGTCCCAATAACAAATATAATAACCAATATATAAATTCCCATTCAAAAATATTTTCGACAAAATGTACACTTAAAATCAGGATTTCACCAAATCATCATTAAAGAGAAAGATAGAGAAGAAACAGCATTTTCAGTAAATGGAGCAAAATATGAATTTGTTAGGATGCCTTTTGTTTTAAAAAATGCACTGGCAATATTTTAACGATGCGTTGACGATATTTTGCGTGACTATATTGGAAAATTTGCATATGTTTATATTGATGACGTCCTAATATAGTCTTTCTCACCTGAAGAACATATTGAACACATCTGAACTATAATCAATGCACTCCATAATGCTAATATGAAAACCTCGAATGGAAAGTCGAATTTTTTAAAGATTCCGTTGAATACCTACGACACATCATTAAACACAATAGAGTAACTGTAGACCCAAATAGAAATGAAACAATTAAGGACTTCCTTGAACCAAAAATTTTAAGGGCCGTTTGCACCGTCTCTGGTTAAAATTACCGGCGGTTAGCTACAATTCAGCATACTATTCAGCGCTTGCTTATCTGATGGATGGTCTTAACCGGCGCTTTCAGTTCCGATTAAGCGCTTAAACGGAGATGGTGCCAACGGCCCTAAAAGAGCTAAGATCATTTTTAGGACAAGCTAGTTACTACAGAAAATGTATCAAAGATTTTGCAAAAATAACAAAACCCTTGACTATACATCTCAGAGAAGAACAAGGTATGATAAAAAAAACACAAGCGCGAAAATAAAAGTATAATTAGACGAAGCAGCAATACAGGCCTTTGAAAAGATTAAAATAGAATTACAAGCACAGGTAGAAGTGTATCAACCAGATTTTTCAAAACCTTTTGAACTCACGACTGATGCAAGTAATTTCGCTATAGGAGCTGTACTTGCACAGATATGAAATAAATAGCTTTTATTTCCAGAATTCTAAATATTCTATATCCGAAAATAATTCAATTAGCAAAATAAAGAAAAGGAAAAACTTAATAGAGGAATACGGAGCAAAATTAGTTTACAAAGCAGGCCATCAAAATGTTGTAGCAGATGCACTTTCTTGACAAAAAGTAAATAACTCAACAAATTGTTTAGATCATTCTGCACTAACGACTATTTGTTCCCTCACATAAGTGACGATAAGGACATGATAGCATAAGCACTTACGACTCCCTCACATAAGTGACGATAAGAACATTATAACATTATATAGAAATTCTGTAACAGAATATGTAAACACTAATCATCAAACAATATTTATCAGCTAATAGAAATATTTATCAGCTATTAGAAATATTTGGTATAAATAGATGTAAGCATTCAAATGTAATTTCGATTTTAAATATACGGAATTCAACAAAAGAGCTCCTGCTCAGAAAATATATTTTTTAATATTTTCTCCACGCAGAGCCTTAACTAGCGCGAAATGTTGGATTTGAAGAAGGACATCCATAGTATTGTGCCCTTTCTTGAAACCAGCATGTCTTGGGGTTAGGAGATTGCTTTGTGTTATTACCCAAGAAATTATTGTTGCTATAATCTACTCAAACATTTTAGCCAAGCATTAAAGAAGCGAAATTGGTCGGTAGCTACTAACATTATAACATGGTTTGTTCGGCTTGGGACCACTGTCGCGTTAAGCCAAGTGTATGGATATGCGCCTTATTTAAGCATATTATTTTAAAGATTTAAAAGCTTAGTTTTACCATTTGGAGGGAGGTTTTTTACCTTTGGAAAGCATTTTTGCTTATTTCAGCTCGCTGAGCTTGATTTCTAGGTCGAGGTTTTTGACAGGTAAAGCCTGAAGGCATGGATAATAGTGTAGTGCAAGAATGTTGCCTTCCTTAGCTAAGTATTCGTTGGAAAAGTTATAATCTTCAGAGTAATTGGACCATTTGTCAGCGAAAGCTATTGCAATATTTTTGGGATCAGAGATAACGGAATTATTAAGGCTTATGGAATGGATGGATGGATGTGGGATGCCTGTTAATATTTTGATATTGATAAAGATGCATCAACTTTTTAGTTTTTCTTCGCGTAGTTGCTGGAGGTTTTTATTCCACCAGGGAACTTGGAGTTTGATTGGAAAGGGATTGGTTTGTGGAATACTTTTGTTAGCGGCAGATCCGATGACTTTCCCGTCCCAGAAGGGTCATGAAGAATGTTTTTGAAGCTTCACATTTCGGAATTTTGGGTGCACTCTAATTTAAACATGTTCCAGTTGGCCGAGTCAGTTTTAAATTAAGGAGTAGGACGGAAGTTTGATTAGTTGCAGTTTGTGAGAATTTGCGTGAGGATAGGAAAATGGTCGTAACCGAAAAGGTCATCAAATGCTTGCCAGTTGCCACGCGTAGATAATGAAGTGGAGCAGAGTGAGAGGTCTACATGCGTGATGGTATTTTTTGTCGAAAGGTTAGTTGGAGAGCCTTCGTTAAGAATAGTAATATTCTCGGCGAGAACGAAGTCTTCAATAATCTTTTCTCTGGTGTTAGCTGTTTTCGAGCCCCAAAGTGGGCTCCATGCATTGAAGTCACCCACTATTAGAAAAGGGGTTGGTACAATATGAATTAACGTCATAAGGTCCTGGTAAGACAGATGGTTTGAGGCGGAATATAGTAGTTAATAATTGTGAGGGAGATGTTAAGATTAATTTGTATTGCTAAATATAAGATAATTGAATTTGTTCGTATCATTGAATGGAGAATGTGCCGTTTTATCAGTATGCCAATGCCTTGGTTGGCTGAAATCGAGGGGTTGCGAAAATAACATTTGTAAGCTTTCAGGGAAGCTGTTAGCGTGTGGTTATTAGCTAAATTCGTTTCCTGTAGGCAGATTACGTCAGGATTGAAGTCTTAATGCAACAAATTGAGCTCCGCATAGTTGTTGTAGTAACCATGGTGTTAAGTGGTGTAGATCAGCTGGTAGCGGCATTTCAAAAGTATGCATGTTTGTGGTTACTGCGGTGTATGTGTTACTGTTGTGCTCTGAGTAGGTGAGATAGTTGAAAGTGGGGAGTTTGGATTGATTGAAAAAACCTGCTGTTGTTGACCTGATTGTTTATCACTTAATTCTATTGGTTGATGCATATCGGATGATATTTGCGTGTTAGAGTTGTAATTTGGTGTGAATTCGTTGTTGTTGATTGTGTTTAATTTTTGACGAGCTGTTTTCCGAAATGAGGAGCGTCGTTGGCAACACACTTGGCGACGCCGCTCTCAAAAGCCTCTGGATTAAGCGTTTACCAGAGTGCGCGCAAGCAGTAGTTGCAGCTTCGTCTGATTCAGCCATTAAGTACACGAAAATAGCTGATACTATCATAGATGCCATCACACGAAGCAGCTGAATTACTTAAGTGAGCACCCTCTAGCGAAGTTCACTGCGTGCTATTGTAATGGAAAAAATTCGACAAACTTACAATACGCTGACGCTCGCATAGTCGTAGTCGAACAAATTCACGAAATATTTTAAACGCCCACGACAGCTCTCCAGCGTGTTCGTCTTCACGAGAATCATCGTCAACGTGTGACTGTTGGTATCACCTAAAATACGATAGTAACGCAAAGAAATGCCACAGTCCTTGCCGCCAAAGCAATCATGCGATTCGAGCGGTATGATCCGAACAATCATGACTATTAAAACGCGTGGAGGGTTTGCACCATCAAAGTCATCGGAGAGAAACGCATCCACCTGGACTTGGGCCTTCGTCGGGATTTCTCTCCGATCATCGGCACCGACTTCATACGCTTTAACGATTTGCTCATTGACTTGCGTCGTAACCGACTTATCGACAACCCCAAAAAACTTCAATCGTGATTAACAAAGCCAACGTTGTGCAAAGCAACCGAAATCAAAATATTCGACACAAACGATCCATTCGCCGAACTGCTGGCCAAATATCCGTATATAACGAAGCTGACACCTCATAGTTCCCTAACAAAATCAACGGTCGTCCACAGCATTTTAACAACTGGGCAGTCAGTGTTTTTACGACCACGACGTCTCGCGCCCGAGAAACTGGCTTTTATTCGGCTAAAACCTGCGTTCTTAGCCAACGATGACTTCGATACCTCAAACAAAATTCCTCAATCTGAGGAGCCTACGAAAGCACCTGAACCATTCCGATGACTCCTCTTGAAGTCTATCAACCACATGCCGACGAAATGTGCGAAAACGAAGTGCGCTCCGTTAAAAAATGTGTATAATCCACGCAGGGTTACGCAAGCCGTGGCATATCGTGCGTAGTCTAAGATATGCGTTTTTGAGACGATGGGTACCTGAGCATCTTCCAACGCTAACCCAAAGGTCAAATGGTGTCAGCGAATAGTGCCTCTCAGAGAAGGTGATGAAGTTTTTATTTGTGATCCAAATAGGTCAAGAAATCAGTGGCGACGTGGTATTGTTGAACATGTGCACACTGTCTCGGATGGCGTGGCTTGTCTGTGTTGTAAACTAAAGTTGCGCACTCATTCTGCTTTTTACATTCTTCTACGCCTTCTTTTTTCTTCTTATCTTCATTCGCCTTTGTTGTTTGTCCTATTCATTAATGATATTAGTTCCTGTTTCGTTACTTCCAATTTTCTTGTATATGCTGATGATCTGAAGATTTATTCGGTGATTAAAAGCTCTGATGATTCAGCTGCTCTTAAGGCTGATCTTGCCAAGGTTCAGTTGTGGTTAAACTTAATCATTTTGCATTAAATGTTCTTACTCTACCTTTACAAGGAAGCTTAACCCTTTGATTTCAAGTTATAGCATTTCTGACACACCCCTGAAATTCATGAGCGAAGTCAAAGATGTATGGGTTTTCTACGATGCTAAACTAAGTTTATCTACCCACATTGGTTATGCTTAACCCTCTGATTACAAGTTATAGCATTTCTGACACACCCCTGAAATTCATGAGCGAAGTCAAAGATGTATGGGTTTTTTTCGATGCTAAACTAAGTTTATCTACCGACATTAGTTACGCTATTTGCAAATCTTATGCTATGCTCGCTTTTGTTCGTCGTAATAGTCAACACTAAACCCTAGTTAGGTCAAGGCTAGAATATGCCTCCTTTATCTGGAGGCCTTATCAATACTCTTATATTAACCGGTTAGAACGAGTTCAAAAAACTTTCTTAAAATTTGCTATACGTTCGTAGAATTTCACCGACCCTTTCCCCTCTTACGAAGCTCGATATCTTCTCCTGTATTAACAACCCTTACACAGCAGAAGTATGTACCTATCAGGTGCCTTTGTTGTCAACATTGTGAAAAGTATAGTTGACTGCCCTTCTCTCCTTGAAATATTGTCTTTTAATGTTCCTTGTCGTAACTTGCGAAGTGTCCAATTATTTTATGCAAAATTTGCAAAATCTAAGTATACTGAAAATGCTCCGTTATCTAGAACTCAATCTGAATTAAACCGAATTCCCGGGCTGGATCTGTCCGTTCTAAAAGGTATAATCCGTACGTTACTGTATAATCACTGTGTTAACTAGATTTTAGTCATTTTCTTCTCTATAATCAGTAAGAATTTTATTAATTTGACTGAATTAAATAAATATATAAATCGCTGACTAAAACAGTATTTTGACCGTGAACCTTCGAACAGCGAAGAATTGGTGCAGAATTGCGATAAGATTGTTAAAATCAACTTCTTCAATGTACTATGTGTAAATTAATAAATTGTTACAGATTAAATATACTTACACACACGCTTATAAAGTGTTATCACCCTGTTTACGCAAACTTTTTCGCTTAGCTAAGTCGTAGTCACAACACCAATTTCACGCGCTTTTAATGAGTTCAACCAGAGTCTAAATGTTCTCATTAATCTTTTGAAAACTTTAATGTAATCCTATTTAGTTTTGTGAATATTCTGAAAGAATCGATTGATTATACACTTAAATAGATAAATGAATAAAAAAAAAAGTTTGAAAAAGTTAGATGTGAGGTCACTAGCTGAAATAGTACAACTAAAATCTCAGAAATATATGTAATAAAGTGCACAGGGATATCAAATGACTGCATCCGCATAGATTAAAATAAGAAGTTGATGTTGAGATAGCAAATGCCAGTTCTCAGTTAGGATTCTCAAATAAATTAATACCAAAATTCAGACCACCATACAAAGTATTCAAAATATTAGAACATGATACTTACTACCTAGAAGATGTAGAAGGTTTTCAGCAAACCCAAATACCGCTGGTCCATTTCAAATTTATAGTCTTTATTCGAATGTGAAGCGACAAGAAGTATGGTAAGTACATAATAACTGTTAGACATGAGAATCAGGAGGTCTAGTCAACAATATGGTCGAGTTGTAAGCAATTCTACATAAGCACTATTGTAAGAAACCACGGTCGAGTGAAATAAAGGTTGCGACATCAGGGAACCGCTGGTCCACTCTTTGTCGATTTGACAACATCTCTCCATTCGATGGCGTAGTAATAGTCTTTTCATGCAATAAGCGTCTTTAACACGATCTTACTTGTTTGTAAACATGAGTGACGAGGCGAGAAGTATGAGCAAATGATGGTAAAAAATTCATTTAATCATTCATATTTTATGGTTTTCAAAGTTGCTTGTTTTTTTTACTGTCGGAACATGAGTTTGCGGTAATGAATAAGTGTGCTAGATTTTGCATCGAATACTTTTACATCGCACAATGGTTGCATATAAATATTGCCGTGTGAAGGCACCTAATCAACCGTTTGCATCTTCCTCTTTTTTTTTTACAATTTCTTCTTTGCTCTCTCTTTCTGAGGATACTATTGCGTCATTGATTTTTGCTCTCAGCTCGACTGTCTTTATTTTATCATTCTTGGTAAGAAACCATGGTTGAAATATGAAGGGAGGAATTCAAGCAGATATTCTTTTAGGTTGGATGTCGGTGATCGGTTTTAGGGTGAATCAGCAAAATAACGGATTGTTTGGTAGGCAAGGCACAGTTTAAGCAGGTAACGATGGATGTGTCCGGACCATTTTCTAAGAGTAGGTTGGAGTTCTATGAGCTGGACATTAAACTTTCGGGTAAAGCTCCAGCGAAGGTAATTTTAGGCAGTGAAGTCCAATTGCTAAAAGGTCTGAAGTTTGGAGTAATTGGCGATGTGCGGATGAACGGAAGGGAAGGATCCAACATCTAGGAGGAAGAGCTGAGGGAGGTGCACGATCTGGGAAGGCAGCGTAAGCGATACTGAGTGACAAGAGGGATGCCAGGTATGAGAAGGTGTGAATTGGATTCCAAGAAGCAGGTTTGGTGCTGGGGTATAATCTACAACGAAAGAAGGGCATGTTCCGAAGATTGAATTGCAACTGGAAAGGTCCGTGTAAGGTCATCAAACGGCTTAATGACGTGGTGTATCGAATCTAGACAGGAGGCCTAGGAACAAAATAAAGGTAGTTCATTTGAAAAGGCTTGCTCCATTTTAAACAGTTAGTGTGTCTGATCGGGACGAGCAGACTTAGGTGGAAGGCTGTGTCGCTACATTCCAAAACCCGAATGACAGAACAAAGCGAAACTGAGAAAAAGATACATATTTCTAGAAAACGAAATAGGAACATTCGCAATCGAGAACTTTCGATAATGTTCTAGAGTTTCCATAGTGCACGCAGTTCAGAGTATAAAAGGGCTTTGCCACTGTGTTTGGCAATTAAGTTTGTACGTAAACTTTTAAGAGTCAAGATGTAAAGCAATAAGCTACGAGTTTTGAAGTTTTTTTTTTGAGCTCGAGGCCAGTTTATGGAAGATTTTATTTGAAAAATAATAACAACAGTTTTAAGGAAGATGGAATAAACACAACAGTCCACTCGGCAAGCGTTGGACCGCTTAAATAAAAATATTATTATAAATAAGTCTGATGAGGCAATGTGGTGATTTCCAAAACAGTATTATAACTTCTACTGTTGTTGTTTTTTTTTTTCAAATAAAATCTTCCATAAACTGGCCTCGAGCTCAATAAAATTGTTAATTATGTAAACCAAATTGGACGGACGACAATATATTCCAGGAGGGAAAAAAGTATGGAGACCACGATTGGTAACACTTTTAATCACCTTACAGGCCCCACGTTGTGCGCCATTTATGTAATGGAACCAGGTCTAGGCCACATTGCAACTATTGAGAGTCTGCTATAAGTGCCTATTATTGAGTGCTACATCTGCGGCTAGTGCGCTGGCTTTTTCCGGAGCTTCAGCCTGGGTGGGGTCATTACTCAGAAGCATAACAAGCAACATTCTCCTAAGCTGATAGTCCTTACACGAAGGGACTCAGGCGAAGATGGCTGCAGATGCACCATTGGAAAAAGTGAGTAAAGTGAATTACTTTTAAGAGCTAGTGAAGTGTAGTGAAAATAATTGTTGAATGAAAACAAAGAATACATCATTGTCCATATCCATTCAAGTTCCAAATCATAGATGCAAATGTCCAACATACGCAATTTAATTGAAATTTAACAATTTCTTTGGGTGTGCATTTTGGAAAAAATAACACATTAAGACTTCTTTTATCCATCCATATGTGTATTTATTAAAAAAATATTGAAAGTTATTCATAATTAAAAATACCAATCTTTTTTCCAGATCACATGTAAACACCAGCATGGAGCGGATTACGGAGGATATATCGACATGTGAGCGGTTTATTTTTGTAAAATAAAGGTAGGTCCAATTAAGATAAATTTCAAATGTCTTACTCAAAACTAGTTGCCTTTTCTTTCGATTTAGACTACAATTAAGTTCCTGCTTTGATCATCCTGGCAACATCTTCATCAGATGTTCCTACATGTGAAAGGTAATAAGAACACATACTATATTTATTTTGCTAATTAATTCAAATGTTTTGTAACATATTCGATAGCTTAATCTTTTTATTATTTCAAATAGAAAATTGTAGCTGTAAATATTAATTAGAGAGTATGTTAATATACTAATGTTTTATCCGTTGTATTGTTACTTAAATTTAAAACTAGTGTGTGCAAAAATTTAGAGATTCTGTGAAAACTACAATATGCATGTGTAAGGTAGATGTACGAAATTTTTTGAAGTTGTTAGCCAAGTCTTATTTTTGCACAAATGCTTGATAATTGCAATAGAAATTGTGATTATTAGAAAGAATGTTAAATTTCCTTCTAGTCCATTATATTTTCATTTAAATAAAGATTTCATATTTAAATATGCAAGTTTTGCGAAATGTTTTAGTGCAAGTTAACTTAGGGTAAGTTAATACCACCCAAGTCGCTTGACATATGACTCGCCGTCATATATCAAACACCAAACCGACTGATTAGAACCACCTACATAGACATCCAAGCAGAATCCGAAACCACCCACTCAGCCAAGATGTCGTAAATTAGGCACTTACAATAGACCCGCATTCCAGAGAATCAAATAACACATATGCTATTACGTTATTTGATTACCAACCATAAATTGGCTACACCAAGTCGACCCACATCACATCGCACATCAAATCATTTAATGGTCAACTTAAGAAATGCCAATTCTGCACATGTTGCCCGAAATATGATTACCCATCATAATTCGGCCGCACCAATAAACGTACAGCAAGTCGATCATGCAAAGTGGCGCACAGCTATGTAGACCGGAAACCAGCGAACGATCGACCCAGCACAACTGCACTTGAACCAAATGCAATTGTGTAAACATGACCCGCTCAACAAATAAACATGTGGGCCATAGTCGGAGTCAGCGTAACTGTGACCGAAATTAATGTTGTAAACTTTACTAGCACAACAACACATGGCGACCACCCGCTACATTTAATGTCAACGTGCAGTCGCAGCGTAGCAGCATTTACCACGCAGCAGAATACAGACGCAGCAGAATGCAGTTGCAGCGCAGGCATAGCTAGGTATAAATAGTCAAATTATTGTAACTTAGCTTTAGATTCAATTCACATATCAATAAACGCGGTCGTGCTGACCTTCTCAGCCCCGCAATTAAAAATAAAACTCTTGCTTTATTAACTGGCGCCCGTACAAAAGTCTCGAGCCACGCGAAAACATAAATCCTGAAAATAACAAGTAAGGATACGCGCGCGCATGAGTGTGTAAGCCAGTGTGTAAGCCTGAAAATAAAAAAGTAAGGCATCGCTAAGTTGAAACCGTGTTAAAATCAAAAACGCAAAGTTAAAACAATGTGAAGGCCTGAAAACAAAAAAGTAAGGCATCGCTAAGTTAAAATCGTAAATTTTAAAATCAAAAAACTCAAAGTTAAAAACAGTTTGTAAGCCTGAAAGCAAAAAAGTAAGGCATCGCTAAGTTAAAATCGTGAATTTTAAAACCAAAAAACTCAAAGTTAAAAACAGTGTGTACGCCTGAAAATAAAAAAGTAAGGCATCGTGAATTAAGTGTCCGTGGATAAAAACAAATATTTTCCTCGCGATTATATCGATAGGCCCCTTAGTAGCTAAGGCAAACCGGTGGTAATTATGTACCAGCCTACAATATAAATAAAAAAGAAAAAAAACTACTAAGTAAAAAACTTCAAAAATAGAAAACATTTTTTAACAAACATTTAAAAAAAATATAATAATAATAAAAGGAAACAGTGAAAAAACAAAATAATAATCAACTCTAATCCTCAACGGACGAGAGCAGTCAACGATTCCATCAACATCCTCATTGACGCCAGCATCTGTCATCAGCAGCAGTAGAGTAAGAAAATCACATTAAGCAATACTGTATTTTATAAAATATATTTTAACCCAATACATAGTTCTGTTCATTAATTTTAAAAGACCCAACTACTAACCCCATAATATAAATGGGCGCATTACCATCCGGCTTCGACTATGACGGATTAGATAAAATTGTTAGAAAGGTAGAAGTAGATGAAGAACTAAGAAAACACAGACCCTCGTCTATTAATAGCAACCAACAAAACCCAACACAGACGACACAACTATTAAATAAGGGTGATGTAATATAAAATGTTTTATTTGAAGAATTTTAAAATTTTTAATAGAAATAAAAGAATAAATAAAAAATAAAAACTAAAATTTTTTATCTTTAGAAGAAAACTTTACAATATAAAAGTGTCTTTTCCATATTTAAAGGAAAAATCGGAATTTAATAACCTTTAAAATGGCAAACCCCAATAATTTACTTAGACTCCGCAGAGCTAAATCAGGATGCTCTCCTCTTCAAGGACCAAATAATGCACAATTAAGCATAAGTGACTTGATGAATCTAATATCAGAAATCGCAGCTAATATCCTTAGGCAACAGGGACCGCAAGTGGTTCAAAATGTCCTGAACCCAAACTCGAGTTTGGCTACAGCGGTAGACTAAATAATCGAAGAAGGACACAGGCAAGATTTAAGCGGATTAGATAAAATACCGGACGTCGTAAAATCTCTTAAAGAATTTTCCGGTAAGCCAGGAGAATTCAACTCATGGAAAGAAAGTGTTGATCATATGTTAACACTATACGAACCATTAAGAGGAACGCCCAAATACTATGGTAGCGTAGTAAGAAGTAAGATAACCGGCCAGGCTGATACAGCACTGGAATCTTATAACACACCGCTTGATTGGCCAGCCTTAACAAAATGCTTTACAATGCATTATGCCGATAGGCGCGACTTATCAACCTTGGAATAACTAATGACAACTTTGGTGCAAGGTAGCAGGACAATTTCTGATTTTTATCAGCAGGTGTACAAACAAAGCATTGGATACCTTCATAAGAGGGTTGAATGGTGACCTACCAAGGTTGCTAGGTTTGAAGGAACCTGTTGACTTATCTCAGGCTCTTCACCTTTGTCAAAAACTGGATAACCAGAATTTCAGAACGAACCATGCCAACAGCGCAAGGCAATCGTATCAAAAACCGCAAGCAGCAAAAAATAATTACCCTTCGCGCACCCAGAATTTTTACCCCCAGTTAGCGCATGACGCACAACCAAGACAAGCAAAATGGCAAAATAATAATGCACGCTTTGCAAATGCAAATGCGCCACCTAGGCCACCAAAGCCACAACCACGACCTGAACCCATGGAGGTCGACCAAACCATGTATTCACGGAAAGTGAATTATATGAATAAACCAGCGCAAACCCAGTAGCAAGGGAAAAGACCCTCAGAGGCCCCCAATCAGAAGGTCATCAAAGCGCAAAGGACTTTCCATATATCCGAGCAAAAGGAAAGCGAAATCTCAGAAGACGAACCAATTTCGGATGTTCATTTTTTAGCTTTATGAGCTCTTCACTTCCTTATTTCGAAGCCAGGGCGGAGAGAGGAAAAATACTAAGATTCCTAATCCACTGATCCATTACCGTCGTATAATTCGCGTTTGCTACTATTAGATTTAAAGTCTTTAGAAAATAGGAGATCTATACTTTCTTTATCTTTTGTGCATGGCATTATCCAGGGGGCTTTTGATTGTCCCGCTCTTTTAGAGAAAATAAATTTTAATGTTCCAAGAAGAGAACTTCGTAGTTTTTATCCGTTCTATGGGAAGTGCAGTAGAACTAATTATGCCTATAATGCCCCTATAAGCCGGGCTTTAAATGAATTAAACTTGATCTCAACTGCTATCGAGCTTGATCTTTCAGTAGTTAGAAATATTTTTGTCATTCTCTTGAATTCATTTTTTAATACTAATAATCGAATTTAAGTTTTGTCATAAGAATACTTTTGTTAATAGTCTGTAAGAATTGTTATTCATAGACTTAAAAAAAAAAAAATAAATAAATAAATAAAAGATACAGGATCTAGTAAAAATTATAGTCAACCATGCTTAGTGAAAAGAAGCATAAAAAATAATAAACCATTTCATGCCAAATCGGTGGCAGGTGATATAAAATAAAGGAACACACGTATTTAAAGTTATTTAACCTCGATGACGAAATCAGTTTGTATTTGATGTCATCATTAAAGACTTTCGACGGAACCCTAGGAAACGATACCCTAAGGGATCTCGGAGCCATCGTACACACTAGTGAAAATTTCATAACATTTAAAAATGGGGAAAAAATAATACTTAAACAGCTTCCCTCAAAATCTGTTAACATTATACAGATAAAGGATGAACACCTATCATCTAAACAAAGGATTATCATGAGTAGAGTGATTCAAAAATGTCCTAGTTTATTCTCAGAACCTAATGAGAAATTAACATATACGCCAAAAGTTGTAGGAGAAATAAGGACGGTAACAGATATGGGGTGTAATGGGGTACAGCGGTGCTTCTGGGTATGCAGTTACAGTTGCTCGGCTATACTCAATTCCTACTCTTACGTCCACGTTCGTGCACCCTGGGCAACCCATGTGCGAGGTACGGTAACCAACCCGTGTGGAGCCATGGGTCACGGCTAATAGAGAGGGAGCTTTAGCGGAGCCACTCCGACTTATTCGGTTTAAGGGCCCACTGAAGTTCGCAGCGTCTGTTCACCAGGAGGTGCGGCTGCAAGCGGGCGTCTGTCTTGGAACAAGCGGCTCGCTATATAAACAAACTTAAAATTTTCACCCCAGCAATGGGTTGAGCGCAAGGCTTGGAACCCGCCACTTAAAAAACAACTTCCAATGAAAAGGAAAATTAAGCCTCGGATGAGACCCCCCTTTTTTGATGACGAGTGTTTTTGTATAGATAATTTCTATACATCATTTGCCAACATTGTTATTGTTGCTAATTTGCTTTTATCTTAGTGCATTGGTTTTTTTTAGTTTGTGCATCTAAAACTCTTCGTTATATAGATAGCTCTCAAACTGCATATAAAAAGCCAACTTTTTTTTAAACTCTTTTTTATTGCCATACTTGAAGTAGCTGTTCGAGTTTTGTTTTTAAATTGTCTTGTCTGTGCATCTAAAACTTTTCTTTACATAGATAGCTCTCAAACTCCATATAAAAAGCCTATATTGCTTTAAAACCTGTTTGTTTGATTTATCAACACATTATATCTAGTTTTTAACTTAATACTGTTTAATTATGTGGTCGAGTGAGTAGCGGTGCCTGCTATTATTCGATATGCCGCTGGGTTCGACGTTCGAATCTCAGCCAGGGCAAACAAAATCTAAATCATAGAAAAGTTTTTTTCTAATAGCGGTCACCCCTCGGAAGGCCATGAAAAAGCTTCTCATAAAATACATCTGCCGTTCGGAGTCGGCACAAAATTGTAAGTCCCTCCATTTATGGTATAATATAAAGACGCATACCACAAATGGTAGGAGAACCTCGGCGAAACACTGAGCTATACAGTGTAAGCGCCAAATTATTATTATTATTAAGTAAAATTTCAAAAACCGACAACGACAAGCGCTATATAGCATAGTGGTTGTGGGATGGGGTTCCCCATATTAAATGTTAGGCACATTTATGTAGAGATATGTGGCCGAATAGGGCAACTATACAGAGAGATCAGCCAGTAAAGGCCGACTTTCTCACATTAAAGAAAATAACCTGAGTCTTTGAAACCCTATAAAGCTAGGGGTCCAGATGAGGTCTCACTGGTGCACCTAAAACAGTCATTGGAGTTAAGTACAAACTTGCTGTATTCAATTGACTACTCAGTCCGAAGTAGGAGTTGTTGGCAAGAGAGATTCTCCGTTAGATTTCAATGCTGACGTTGTTATTGGTGTAATTGCTGGTTCCTAGGTAGATATAGAATATGTTTTTATTCTATTTAAAAAATTTTATTTTTACAACTTTTCTTTTATACATTCAGAAAATTAATTATTAAAAAATCAAATTGAAAAATATTGAAAGACAAATTTATATATGAAAATAAAAATATTAAAACAAGTTTAAATTAATAAAGTAGATACATATATTATAAACCCTACATATACTCCCCCTCCAATTAAAAAAAAAAAAAATTAATTAATATTAAATGTAATTTTTTTGGTTTTCTTTGGAAGTGTTAGTGAACTGGAATTAGAAATTGTATGTGCAGGTTTTAATAAGTCTATGGAAATTGTTTTGATTAAGTTACCTTTTTGAATTTTGAATACTTTATTGTGTTTAGAGATAACTTTAAATGGGCCTTCATAAGGTGGTTGTAGATTTGACCTATGAATAACTTTAACAAACACATATTCGCAAGTATCCAAATTTTTGGGAACAAAAAAATCTTCTTTATTATGATGTACAATTTTTGAACGAACGTGTGAAAAATGTTCTCTCAGTTTGGAAAGTGTTTCCATTGTATTATCAAATTCATTATTGTTATTATTATTTGAAACGATTAATTCTCCAGGTAATCTGAGTGTTTGTCCGTAAACTAATTCTGCAGAAGAACATTTTAAATCATCTTTAATAGATATACGAAGTCCCAATAAAATCCAAGGAAGAATTTCAGACCAGTGAATTGAATCGTTTGATGCTGTAATAGCAGTTTTTAAGGTTCTATGAAATCTTTCAATCATTCCATTTGATTGAGGATGATAAGGAGATGTATGAATTTTGTGAGATCCTAATAATTTTGTTAATTCAGTAAATAATTTTGATGTAAATTGTGATCCTTGATCTACTGTTATATTAAGTGGAACGCCGAAACGGGGAATATAATTTTGTACAAATGTTTTGGCAATTGTATTCGCTGAAATATCTTTAAGTGGATAAGCTTCTGGCCAACGTGTATGTCTGTCAATTATAGTTAAAATGTAACGATTTTCTTTTGAAACAGGTAATGGACCAACAAGATCCATATGTATGTGTTCAAATCGTCCAGATGGTATATTAATTTTTTGTACTGGTGTTTTAGTATATTTAGAAATTTTTGATTTCTGGCAGTTAATACATGCGGAAGTCCAACTATTAATTTCTTTACGCATGTTAGGCCAAAAATATTTTGATTGAATTAAACGTCTAGTAGTACGAACACTAGGATGTGATAAAGAATGGATTTTATCAAAAATTATATTCTTCATAGAATTTGGAACAAAAGGTCTAAAAGGTTGTTGAGAAATATCACACCAAATATTGAGATTAAGAACTGGAATATTAATTTCTTTTAAATTATTGTTACAATTTTTGTCAGAAATTAAGTCATGAAGAGTTTGGTCTTTTTGTTGTTCTTTATACAAAGTTTGAAAATTAATATCTTGAGTTAAAATTGTGTTAATATCTGAAATACGTGAAAGTGTGTCAGCAACAATGTTTTCTTTTCCAGAAATGTATTGAATATCATTTGTAAATTGTGCAATGTACTCAAGATGTCTAATTTGTCGAGGTGATCTATCTGTTTTTGAATTTAGAACATGTGTTAAAGGTTTATGATCAGTGTATATTGTGAAAATTCTACCTTCAAGAAAATGTTTAAAATGTTTAATTGAATTGTATATGGCTAAAAGTTCTCTGTCAAATGTTGAGTAAATCATTTCTGTAGAAGATAATTTTCGTGAAAAATAAGCAAGTGGTTCTAAAGTGTTGTTACTAAATTGTTGTAAAACTGCACCTATTGCTACATTTGATGCATCAACAGCAAGTGATAATTTACCATTTTTATCAAAATGAGTAAGTAAAGTTTGTTGAGCAAAGAGTTGTTTAACGTTTTCAAAAGCAGTGGTTGTCTTTTCTGTCCAAATAAGCTGTTTGAGTTTTTGTTTAGTTGCAAATGTTAACATTTCATGCAGAGGACTAAGTTCTGCTGCTAACATTTTCACATATCTATGGTAATAATTTACCATACCTAAGAACTTTTGTAATTTATTTATTGAAAGTGGTTTTTCAAAATTTGTAATGGTTTCAATACGATCGGAAGATGGTCTAATGCCTTGATTAGAAATTTCATAACTGAGAAAATCTAGTTTATTAGTTCCGAAAATGCATTTAGAAGGTTTAATATTTAAATTATATTTCTCAAGTCTTTTAAATATTAGTTTTAAATGTTCTAAATGTTGTTCTTCATTATCACTAGCAACAAGAATATCATCAATATAAATAAATACAAATTCTAAACCGGAAAATACTTCGTTAATAAAACGTTGAAATGTTTGGGCACTGTTTCGTAAACCAAAAGGCATCCGTACGAACTCAAACATTCCAAAAGGTGTGGTTATTGCTGTTTTATGAATGTCTTCTTCAGCCATTGGAATTTGGTGATATGCACGAACAAGATCAATTTTCGAAAATATTTGTTTATTATGTAAATTTATAGCTAAATCATGAATATGTGGCAATGGATAACGATCAGGTATCGTTATAAAATTGAGTCTTCTGTAATCGCCACAAGGTCTCCAATCATTTGGTTCTTTTTTTGGAACTAAATGTAAAGGAGATGCAATGTGAGAGTTTGAAGGTCTGCATATACCAGTTTTTATTAAAAATTCGAATTCAGTTTTTGCTATTTTAAATTTAATTTGATCTAGACGACGAGGTTTTGAAAAAGGTAGAACTCCTTTGGTTTCAATCCTGTGAACCGTATGGTGTTGCACTGGTTTAGTGTAATCTGGTTCACAGGTTATTAAAGGAAAATTATTTAAAAGGATTGTAAATTTATTTTCAGAAATTGGTATTTTGAGTGAAAATATATCGCAAAATCCAGAAGATCCAGAAACTTTTAATTTTGTTGTTAAATCAGTAATTTCTTTATTTCTGATATCCACTAATATCCCGAATTTCTCTAAAAAGTTAGCACCTATAATTGGAGTTGAAATATCTGTTAAAATGAAAGGGAATTCGAAATCACGTCTAAGACCTAAGTCAATTTTTAAAAGTTTGGTACCAAATGTTTTAATAGAGGAACCGTTAGCTGCAGTCAAATTAAGATCGGAATTTCTTTTAAATGATTTGAATTTGGAAGAAGGAATTACAGAAACTATAGCGCCAGTATCTATTAAAAAATTTAGTTTATTTAATTTATCATAAATAAATAGGCGGCGTGATGATTTAATGTTATTTCCATTATTAGCCACCGTCATAATGGAACGTTTCAGTTTAAACAGTTTTGATTTGATTGTTTTTCATTTGTATTAAAACTACAGGGTTTAATACATTTTAAAGCATTATTTTTAGATTTTCTATGATACCAACAAATGGTTTGAATAATATTATCTTTTGATCTAGAAAATCTTCTTGAATTAGAATTACTTCTATTTCTATTTCTAGATCTTGATCTAATTTGTAATTCATTAATATCAGAAGTAATTTTGTTTAAATTTTGATAAATTGCAGTAGTTAATTCTGTTAAATTTTTAATACATTGTTCGAGGATGTTATTTTCAACACTTGCTATTGACAAAGATTTAGAAGATTGAGATTGATTTAATAAATCAAAAAGTTTATCTGCAAGAATAACATTTTCATCTTTATTTTGATTATTACTTGATGTTAAATGAATTTGTATCTGTTGTGGTAATTTTCGGATCCACAATTTGAAAAGTAATTCCTTACTGACGATAGAATCAGAACCTATTAGAGACTTGATATATCTAAAAAGTTCTGATGGAGAACGATCGCCTAGTTCTGTATTTGAAAATAACTTTTTTAATCTTTTTTCTTCGCTAAGAGAAAATCTTTCACACAACGCTTTCTTAATAGTAGCGTACTTATTCATAAAAGGAGGTGGATTGATAACATCCAAAATTTTGGAAATTGTTTCACGTTGTAAAACAATAAGTATGTTTTGAAATTTTATATTATCGTCTTGAATATTATTGATTTCAAATTGTCCTTCAACAAGAAGAAACCAAGCTTCAGGACATTCTTCCCAAAATGGAGGTAATTTAATTGATTTTGAAAAATTTGTTCTTAAGTTATTAGTGTTTTGAGTTAAATTATCATTGTGTATATTTTGTGTAGTGTTTAAGTCTGAAATGTAAGTTGGATTGTTATTTTGGTTTTCCATTGTTGTGAAGTTGTGTGTACGTATAGGTGAACGTGATAGTGGCATATAAAAAAAAAATAATTGGAGAGAAAGTTTACAAAAGTAAATTAAATATAAGTAATAATAATAATTTAAATAATATTAATATTAAGAATTAATATTTAATATTTGTAATAATTTTATTTTAATAAAAGATTTAAGATACGAACTTGATTGCACACAAAATGTTCAGCAAAAAATGGTTGTAGTATTTGTAATTATAAAAGAGATTATAGATGATCTGGAGTGTTATTGCGTTGTTGTAGACACTGTGATGGTTGTAGCGACGTTAAATGTGAATATTTGAAGTTATGTTGTGCGGATTGTTGGTGCTGAATTTGATGTTGAATGTTGAGATTGTTTATTTCGCAATGTTTTAATTCAGGAAAGTAGTTGTTTTTATTTCACAAGTATGGTTTGTGCTTTCGGTATTCGAGTATTCGCACTCTTGGTTTGCTTGCAACGCTCGGAAATGCTAACTTTGTGAGTGCACAAAATGTCTTGGGTTAATGTTAAGTCAGCTTCTAACAATTAATAACACGTTGAATCGATGATTTCCCTTTATTACAAATTCTTGTGAAATATTACTGCAAGATATGGTGCGTCGGCTGGTGATCAGTAAATTTGATTAAAAAATAGTAGCAACGGTCGCACGCGCGATTTTGGTCAAAAATACTGGATCTCACTTTGTAGCGTTATATGTAAAAACGGGAGTAAGTGACCAAAGTGAAAACACGAACGGGTTCACAATTGTTATTATTGTTTCAATGATGGTTATTGATGAATTTTTAAAATGAGTACTTATAAATGCAGGATCGCCAATATAGAATATGTTTTTAAAAATATTGAAAGACAAATTTATATATGAAAATAAAAATATTAAAACAAGTTTAATTTAAACTTGTTTTAATATTTTTATTTTATTTAAAAAATTTTATTTTTACAACTTTTCTTTTATACATTCAGAAAATTAATTATTAAAAAATCAAATTGAAAAATATTGAAAGACAAATTTATATATGAAAATAAAAATATTAAAACAAGTTTAAATTAATAAAGTAGATACATATATTATAAACCCTACAGTAGACAAACTTCTCTCCGTTTTCAAATTTGTTACTGTTAACAGTGATGTGAGTGCCCAGCCGTGTATGTACTGACTGTCTATTTGATGACAGGCGATACTTTGTCTTGCCCTCGTTCACCTTCAGACGCATTCACTTTTCTTCTTTATCCAATTTGGAGAAGGCATAACTAACTTCGCGATTGGAATCCCGATGACATTCTGACAACCTCAAAAGCTGCGTTGAGCGCTCATGAAGCACTCCGAAGCAAGTAAGGAAAAAAAGGTAGTCGTATGGGATGATATACAAGATTGCCAAGAACGCAGCTTCCAGTACATGTACCCTAAGGATGAAGAAGACGGTCGCAAGCGCAATAAGGTGATGGATGAGTACAGGAAGTACCTTACTTCGAAACCAGCAAACCTGAAACCGTTAAACGTGGTTAGTGGAAGGGCGACCAAAAAACGTATTTAAGCCTTCTTAAGTTTTAATTTCAGCTCTCCGGATGACAGCCACACATCAACTTGCACATTTATCATAAGTCTACATGGCGCACGACATGCCGTGTCTACGGCTAATATAACCGTTCTTCGTATTATGTATAGGGATTGATTGGGGTGCAATGGGGTGCAGCGGTGCTTCTGGGTATACTCTTACGTCCACGTTCGTGCACCCTGGGCAACGTGTGAGCAACCCATGTGCGAGATGCGGTAACCAACCTGTGTGGAGCCTTGGGTCACGGCTAATAGAGAGGGAGCTTTAGGGGAGCCACTCCGACATATTGGGTTGATGGGTCCAATAAAGTCCGCAGCGTCTGTTCACCAGGATGTACGGCTCAAGCAGGCGTCTGCCTTGAAGCAAGCGGCTCGCTATATAAATGAACTAAAACTTTTTACCCACAGCAATGAGTTATGCGGTGGGTTTGGGACCCACCATGTAAAATGCATGTTCATTGAAAAGATCAAAACAGCATCGGATAATGACTTCCCCACACGTTGAACACCCCCGCAAACGAAACAAGGACTACAATTTACGGATATGCATCTGGAATGTCCGGACCCTCTATAGGGAAGGTGCCTCTATCGAACTGCTGGATGTCCAAAATAAATATAAGGCTGACATCACTGCAGTCCTGGAGATGCGATGGACCGGGCTCGGATGCAAAAAATATGCATCGTGCGACGTTTACTACAGCTGCCATGATACGGCGCACAAATTTGGTGTGGTTGGGCGGAGACTGAGTGATCTTGTCTTCAGGTTCACCCCTATCAGTGAACGAATTGCCACAATCCGCATCAAAGCGAAATTTAATAACTTCAGCATGATTTGCGCGCATGCGCCGTCGGAGAAGAAGGATGACGGGACCAAGGATATGTTCTACGAGCGCCTAGAGCAGCGATGCCCAAAACTTTCAAATGGAAGTGCGCGCACTACTACATTGACAACGAAATCAATTGTTCAGTGCGTAGCCGTCAAGTTTTTTTGGCAAATTCATGTGCAAAAATAACAAAAACCAAGTAGAAATATAAGCTTCAGCCAATCAGCGAACAGTTCACGCTCTAGCATACCCAGTCGGACTTGGCTGGTTCAAAAGTGTACTCATCACATCGTTTTATGGAATGTTTAAATTTAGCCTTACATTATAGTAAAAAATAACGTCTTTATGCAGATCTGATCATAAAAAAATTACGTGAACTCAAAATACTCCAGATGTAAATTTTTTAGAAACTTTGTTCTGCATGTTTCTAATGGGCCCGCGTACACGTTTCGGTAGTAGGCAAGATAATTGTCAATGCGCGCGCGGGGATGTGCGGTGCACTTTGCTACGCTAAATTTTTTTACAAAAACAAAAAGAGCAGCAGTGTATATGGCGTGGGCATCGCTGGCCTAGAGGATACGAGCGCTGCCCCCGACACGATGTAAAATTTGTTATTGGGGACTTTACCGCTAAGGTGGGCAAAGAAGGCATTTTTGTTCCAACAGTCGTAAACTTCAGCATTCATGAAAATACCTCCGGAAACGGAAAGGCTGAACGACTTCGCCGCGGCGCGAAACATGGTAGTAAGTAGCACCACATTCCAACACCGGAGCATCCACCAAGCCACTTGGGTGTCCCCTTATCAAAACACGCGAAACCAAATTGATCACGTTGTGATATATGCGAGATACGTTTCGTGCGTGCTTGATATTCGTTCTATCCGAGGAGCAGATAAGGTCCGCATGAGCCTCTCTGCAATGAAGAACGCACATCAAGTATCGCAACGAAAGTTCGACGTCGAAAGGCTGCAATCGCAACGGACAGCTGAGAATTTTCAATCTCGACATAATTGGTACAATGACGAATGCCGCGCCGCTGCTGCAGAGAAATACGCAGCATATAAAGCCACCCTGCAGCCAATTACTACGCGTGCAACAATTGAGCGATACGGGGAGAGGAGGAGGGAAGAGAGCCGTCTTTTCAAGAGCAAGAAACGAGAGGCGGAAAGGCGTGAGTGCGAAGAGCTTGAGATGCTTGCAAGCAGGAATATGGCCCGAAAATTCTATCAGAAAATAAGACAGCAAACAAGTGGTTTTAAGACCGGGGCTGGGAAATCTGGTGACGTTCGTACAGAGTACACTTGAGGTATGGAGGGACCACTTCTCAACGCTACTGAATGCGAGCTCTGGTGAGGAGTTTGAAGAAGAGGGGCCCAGAACAATCTTTAGGGATGAACAACAAATCCCTCCACTCGACCAAGGCGAGGTGAGAACAGCACTTAGGCGGCTAAAGAACAACAAAGCGCCTGGCGCAGACGGTATACCGGCTGAGCTTTTGAAAGCCGGCGGCTAAGAGCTGGTAGGAAGCATATACCAGATGTTAAGCACAATTTGGTCTGACGAGTACATGCCACAAGATTGGAACCTTAGTGTTCTTTGCCTAATCCATAAGAAAAGTGATCCTGCCGTTTGCGCCAACTACCGTTGGGTTAAGCCTTCTAAATATCGCATATAAGGTTCTATCGACGATACCGTGTGAAAGACTGAAGCCATATATGAACCAGCTAGTTGGACCTTATCAGTGTGGTTTTAGGCCTGGTAAATCCACTATCGACCAGATATTCACAGCACGTCAAATCCTGGAAAAGACGTTAGATAAGCAAATTGACACACACCACCTTTTTGTCGACTTCAAAGCCGCTTTTGATAGCACGAATAGAAGCTGCCTGTATGACGCCATGTCTAAATTTGGGATCCCCGCAAAACTAATACGGCTATGTAGAGTGACGTTGAGCACAACATTTAGCTCCGTCAAAGTTGGGAAGAACCTCTCTGAGCTTTTTGAGACCAAACGAGGTTTTAGACAAGGTGACTCACTTTCGTGCAATTTCTTCAACCTAATGCTGGAAACTGTAATAAGAGCTGCCAATATGAATCGCAGTGGTACTATATATAACAAAAGTACGATGCTGATTGCGTATGCGGATGATATTGACATCGTTGGCCTTAACAACAGGGCCGTCAGTGCAGCATTTTCCAGTCTAGAGAAGGAAGCAAAACAGGTTGTCTAGTAGTGAATGAAGACAAAACAAAGTACCTTGTGGCAACAAACAAAAAATCCTCGCGTATTGGGACCCACGTCACTGTTGGCAGCTACAATTTTGAAGTAGTCAAGGATTTTGTATACCTTGGATCCAGCATAAACACCACCAATAATGTCAGCATTGAAATCAAACGAAGAATAACACTTGCTAACAGATGCTACTTTGGGCTCGGTAGGCAGTTGAAAAGCAGAGCCATTTCTCGACGAACGAAAATCTCGCTCTACAAATCTCTCATCGTGCCCGTCCTTGCATATGGCGCAGAAACATGGAAGATGTTGACCAGCGATGAGCAAGCTTTGGGGGCTTTCGAGAGAAATGTTCTTCGCAAGATTTATGGCCCTGTTCGCGTAAGCGACGGGTACCGAAGAAGATGGAATGACGAGCTGTACGAGCTGTATAATGATGTGGACATAGTCAAGCGCATAAAAATTCAACGATTGCGATGGCTTGGCCATGTCGTTCGCATGGATGATGATGCTCCAGTGAAAAGGTCCTTAGAAACGAGACCCATGGGTGGGCAAGGGCGCCCAAGAACACATTGGAAGGGCCAAGTGCAGAAGGACCTGTCTACGCTTGGTATGAGTAATTGGCGTAACCTCGCGAAGGAGAGAGGGAACTGGCGAAGATTTTTGATCTCGGCCCAAGCCGACAAACGGCCATAAAAGTAGAAGAAGAACAGATACCGCCGTTTACTGCAAACGTTATCCATATCCAGCATCTCTCAAACCAGAGGTGGAGAGACAGGTAAAGGACCTGTTAGCTGATGGAATCATAAGACCATTTAGGTCACCCTACAATTCACCAGTATGGATTGTTCCGAAAAAATCGGACTCAGAGGGAAGAAAACAATACTGTATGGTAATAGACTATCGAAAGCTGACTTCGGTAACGGCAGCCGATAGATACCCAAGACCTGAAATATCCGAGGTAATTTCTAACCTGACATTGAGAAAACAGCTTTTTCAATAAACAATGGCAAACACGAATTTACCCGGTTGCCATTTGGGTTAAAAAATGCACCCTCAATCTTCCAACGATCGCTTGATGATATACTGCACGAGCACATCGGAAAGTATGCTTACGTTTATATGTATGATATAATAATTTTCAGCAAAACAGAAGAGGAGCACCTCGAGCATATCGAAAACATTTTAAAACGTTAGAAGAAGCAAATATGAAGGTTCAGCTAGACAAATGTCACTTTTTTAAAGAGGAGGTTGAATTTTTGGGATTTGTTATATCGCCAATCGGTGTCAAAACCAACCCTGCGAAAGTGCAGGCTAAATTAGCAAAACCCCTAACATCTCTTTAAAGAGGGGAAGAAGGAAGAATATCAAAGTATAAATCCTCCAGAGTAAGGATTAACTTGGACAAATATGCAGTAGAAGCCTTCAATTGCATAAGACGCTCACTCATTTCCAGAGACGTCATTCTTGCGTATCCCGATTACAAAGAACAATTTGAGTTAGTAACAGATTCCTCCAATTTCGCTATAGGAGCCTTACTATCTCAGGAATCAAAACCATTAGCGTTTATTTCACGCGCATTAAGCAGAGCCGAAGAACATTACGCGGCTAACGAAAACGACATGTTAGCCATAATTTAGGCTTTGGATTCTTTTAGAAGTTATCTTTATGGTTCAGCTAAAGTACAAATATTCACTGACCACCAACTACTTACGTATGCTCTAAGCAATAAAAATAATAACGCTAAAATGAAAAGATGGAAAGCAGCCCTAGAGGAATACTCACACGAGATATGCTACAAACCAGGAAATCAAAATGTTGTCGCTGACGCATTATCCAGGATACCAATTGAAGAGTCCCTCGGC
The DNA here is from genome assembly GCA_963971545.1 of Philophylla caesio. Classification (NCBI taxonomy): domain Eukaryota; kingdom Metazoa; phylum Arthropoda; class Insecta; order Diptera; family Tephritidae; genus Philophylla; species Philophylla caesio. Next base: position 59,790,356 of record OZ020606.1, read on the forward strand.
AGGCAATGGCAAACCTCCGAGGGTATTTCTGCCATGAAAAAGCTTCTCATTAAATACATCTGCCGTTCGGAGTCGACACAAAACTGTAGGTCCCTCCATTTGTGATATAATATAAAGACGCACACCACCAATGGTAGCAGAAGCTCGACCAAACACTGAGCCTATTATAATAGGAAACGAAGAGCATTACAACAATATGCTCAAGGAGAAGTAATTTTCGTTAAGATAAATATGAGATTAGGAAATAAATTGACATCTAGGTATAAGAAAGAAATAGTTTCGGAAAATTACAATACCACAGTTAAGACACATTCAGGAAGAATAGTACATAATAAACAATATTAAACAAAGTTAAATTTTTTGTTTTATTTTTTTTAATACCCTTAAGAAAATTTGAACAAAATAATCAAAATGAAGACAATTGTAATTACCTTGGTCTCATCATTGGTTACGATTACATATGTATATGGCATATCACATCGTTCTAAGTGCAGTACGGATTTTTCAAAAATTATACTAATTTTAAATAGAAATGCATATCATTAGTAATAATAGTCAATTATCTTTCTGCTCATGTTATTTTCTTTTAAAAATATTAATGTTTTGTATGAAAATTTTCAACTTGTAAAAGTTGCCTTTTTGCATGAGCAGAGTACATGTACGGCATTTCACATACTTGTCAGTCAAGTATAAATATCTTGAAAATTTTCGCAAATTTCAAATAAACATGGATGATATTAGAAAGAATAATCTAATATCTTTTAGTTAATTATATATTTTTAAAGCTAATTTTTATTTTTAATAAATTTTGGAACTTTTGAAACATGCATTATCACAGTAATATACGGCATTTCACATACTTGTTAGTCAAGTATAAATATTTTGAAAATGTACGATAATTTCAATAAAAATGGATGCTATTAGAAAGAATAAACAATTGTCTTTCTGTTCATGTTATTTTCTTAAAAAAAAGGAACTAATTTTTTGCAGAAAAATTCTCATCTTTTGATTTAAAACTTTTTTCATTTTTTTATATTTTTAACAAATTACCTGTTTGGTATGGACTTCTGCAGGTTGAAGGATAACGTTCTTTGGGCACCAACGATCATCTTATATATGAGGACTTATGATTAGATAAATACAAGTTATATAAGGAGATTTGTTAATAAATGAGAGTTAAGTCAAAAGTAAAAATTAATTGTATATATATTAAGTGGTCTCATTAGGATTAATTTCAACCGTTATTAGTTAATTTTTATGCTTTTATCGTTGGTATTTTAAGTTGATACATTGTACTTTATATTAAGAAATTATTAATAATTAATATAAGTTTAAATATTGTAACTTGAAAATTATTGTAAAATAAAATACTTAAATTTAAATAAATTATTTTTATATTTAAACAAATTAGTAAACTAAAGGTAACCGTTAGCTAACGGTTAGCGGTAACCAGTAGAAAACAAATTTAATTGGTTAAAGGTAACAAATGAATAACAACTAGGTTAACAAGAATACAAGAAGCTAACCATATGGGTAACATGTAAGAGTGGTTAGCTGTAGCAAGAATATAACAAAGCCGGAGACTTCTAAAACTGATAATGCTAACTGTTCACTCCGTTCGCCCATGTGGCAACGCTTACCACTTTCGTCAAAAAGCTCTGCTAACAACTTCGAATTTTCTGGAGTTCGTGAGAGAGCCGATGATTTGTCTTCTCTTAGCGATCTTCACGGACGATAGACGGTGGTAAGTTGAGTTCCAGAATATATTTAAATAAACCTTTTACTTATACAATTTGTATGTTTTTTATTTCACGCCCTTTGGAAACCAGCCCTCTAAATCTACCCGAGCTCATCATTTGGTCCTTCAACCCGGATTTCCACAGGCGGTAAATTTTAAACAGAAATACACCCAACATACATAAATTGGCGGAAAAACATTAACGCACATACATACATAAACGAACAACATCAATCAAACACAAAAAAAAACAGGTAAAATTGTGAATATAAAAAGGTGCAATCAACATATTTGATTTGCATTTACACATATTGTAAAAGCGGTCAAAAATAAAATCTGAGCAAAGTAGAGCCTAAAACATATTTTTAGTGCTTTGCTTTTGCATATAAAAACAAAAAAAAAGGTAGCAAAGACTATTCTTTGTTAGTGTACTTCGATAAGTACAATACCTTAAATTATATTTCTCATATAATAAAAAATAAGCCGCTCCTTTTCATTTACATTTATACCCACATATGTATGTACATACATATTTGTATATAAAATATACAAACGTATGTACATCCCCACATATAAATCTTTAATTTATTTTATATATGCTCATAAACATATTTTCTCTCGTCTTTGCGCCAAATTAACTTTATATATTTAACTAAACTGCATATTTGCACTCTCCTTTAGAGTGCTGCAGTACATAAACATTTTTACATATATACATATTTATTAGGCTACAAACGGTAGCTGGTAAATTAAAATAAGAGAAAAGACGAGAGAATTTGTTTTTCCCGCTACCGAAATTACTCTTAACTCGCTGTAAAAAATTTTCAAGAGTTTCTCTCGCGCCCTTTTTTTTGCATTAAATTTGCGCTCAACATATAATAAATATTTACATACATATTTATATGTCCGTGCATATAAAATAAATTGTCGCTACAATTAGCGAATATTAAATAGCAAAACATATAACATACATATGTATATGCTGTATACGCGAGTGAAAATAAAAGTGTAAATAACAAAAAAAAAAAAACAAACAAAGCAGTGGTAAGTGCAGCAGAACACTAGTGCATTAGAAAGGCAGCGCAGCAGTAATAGAGAGCAGCAGAACTTTGGCGCAGCAGAGCAGCCGAATAGCAGTGTGGGAGCAGCACAACAACCACAGGCATACGGCATACTCCGACCAAAGGAGAATAGCGGACTTACATACGACAGTGGGCAGGCACCAATCAAAAGGTGCACAAATTAAAATATTTTAAAAATAAAGATTTTTTGTGGTGTTGAAAATTGTGCGTATATATATTGAAATTGTATATATATTCTATTTTATTTGTAAAATTCATTAATACAGCAAATAAAATTGTTGTGAAGTGCATTTTGATGTGTTTGCTCTAGCCAACTCTGAAAGTTGCGCTTATATACAAGGAAGTGCATGTACATATGCAAGTGATATATATGTATGTAGTTGGTGCGCTTAACTAAGCATTGGCACAGTGTTGAAGGAAAGTGAATAATTTATAAAAGTTTAATTTTAAAAAATAAATCGAATTTTTAATTTTGCTTTTTTGTGACATTTTTAATATTCAATTCGATGCTTAATAAATAAATTTAGATTATTTTTTTTGCAAAAAATTTATATAAATTTAAGCGATAATAATTTAAATATTTATTCAAAATTAAAAGTTGCGAGTGTTTAAAATTTCAAAATAATTTTCCAAATTTAATATTTGACCAATATTGTGCTGCCTCCTCGCAATTTCAGTCAGCATCAAATAAATACTTTATTAAATATTTTTATAAACGTTTTTGGTTATCGATCATATATCGATATAACTATATATGAGTATTTATTTTGGCTTTCTGAATTTAAAATTAATTCATTCTGACTTTCTGGTGCCTTTGCTGTGGTGAAATAATATTTATATTTAAAATTTTTGTTTTTATTTCGCCAATACAAATTATATTGAGCAACATTTTTGTTATATTTTATATTTGCGTTGTGTCAAGTCGATCATTTATCGAACATTTTGACACTTTATTAAATTTTTCTGGAACTTAATTTACATTTTAAATATTTCTGTGGGGATTCCGATCATGTGTTGATCTATTTATTCACGTTTGAATAAACAATCGCTAGTCGATTTTTGCAATATAATTTAATTAATTGATTTAACATTTTTAAATAATTTTTTCGATTTTGCTTTGCCATTTAACAACTTTTCAATTCTTCTGAAATTATAATGGCATTGACAAATAAATTTTATCAAGCAGCAGATGCGCTTTTGGAATTTGAAGCAAACATTTCGCCTACAGTCGCAAATCAAAGCACTTTCTCCCTTGAAATCCAGCAAGAGGAATTAAAGTCGCTTTGGGCTGAAGTAAAGGCTGACTATAAAAATTGTTTGTCTGAGACAAGTTCAGCGGGTAATGAGAGTGCAGTTGAATCCATCAAGCTCAAATATTCTAACTGCTATCAAGCATATGTTTGTTGCGGGGCTATGATGGGTGAACAAATTCATAACCTGACGACGTTCAACCAAAATACAAATTCAACGATAATTCAACCTGAACGGTTGGTTGAACTGCCAGTGCTGCCTAGTCTCCACCTGCCCCCTTGCGATACCGAAATATTTTATGGTGACTATTTAAAATGGCCCTCATTTAGGGACATGTTCACCGCCATTTATCGGAATAACGCGCGATTATCTCCGGTGGAAAAACTTTTCCACCTTAATCAAAAAACCCGAGATGAGGCGAGGGAAATAGTTCAAAAGGCCCCTCTCACTAATGATGGGTTTGCGTTAGCTTGGGCGAACTTAAGTGATAGGTATGAAAATAAAAGAATTTTAATAAACTCGCAACTAAAAATATTATTCAATCTGCCACATATCTCCTCAGAGTCTGGGTCAGCGCTAAAGAAAATGCAGCGTGAAATTAACAGCTGCATTTCAGCGCTACAACTTCAGGGTATAAGCGTTGAACATTGGGATGCAATTTTCACCTATTTGTGTTCAACCAGGCTCCCAGAAAACACGCTTGCTCTATGGGAACAGACTCTGAAAACAAAAACGGAGATTCCAAAGTGGGTGGACTTAGATGCATTTCTAACCAACAGGTTCCAAACCCTTGAGACAGTATCCGATCTCAAGGGGAATTCTAACGTCCACCCCAAACCTAGTATGGTAGTAAACAATAATCGGCCAAATAACTTCAGGCCGTATAATAATATTCAAAATAAGAGAATAAATACCCATCATGTGAAGACAAACAATATAAGATGCAAAGTTTGTTCTTCTCAGGCTCATATACTAAAGACTTGCCAAAAGTTTTTAGAAATGAGCCCGAATGCAAAGCTTTCTGCCGTCAGAAAGTATCATCTCTGCATTAACTGCCTATCAGATGCGCATGAAATAAACGACTGCAAGAGTAGTTTTACATGTGCAAAATGCAGAAAACGGCATCATACCATGCTCCATAGAGATCAAAGTGAGGAACCTTCTACCTCAAGTTCTCAACAGACTTCAACTAAGTCTCATACGGCGTCCATAAAAGCTAATACTTCAAATTGTCCTGTTGACAAAAATCGAAGTATGCTACTAGGGACTGCTATGGTGACCATTTGTCATCAAAATAAGACACATACTGTCAGAGCCTTGATAGACTCAGGATCTGAAGGCACATTTGTCTCTGAACGCTTACAAAAGCGCCTGAAGTTGCCAAGTAAAGGTATATCTGCACAAGTATCGGGTCTAAACGAAGCCATATCTGGAAAAGTTCAAAAGGTCTGTACCTTTAGTATTGGCTCCCCACGTAATAAAGATTTCCACATCAAAGGGGATGCCTTAGTTCTTCCAAAGCTGACGGGTTCGCTGCCATCGCATTCGATCAGTGAAGCAATCTTAAAAACGCTTCCTGATTTACCTTTGGCAGATAATAACTTCTTTAAAAGTCAACCAATTGACTTATTAATCGGTGGGGATCTTTATCCAAAAATCATTCTAAATGGAGTGAGGACAAATATCCTTGGCTCATTGATTGCTCAACGTACGGTGTTTGGATGGATTTTAACCGGACCCGTACCAAGTGGAAGGAACCTTAAACCAACAAATTATCTCACTTATTTCAATGAGGTCTCATTAGATCAACAACTCACGAAATTTTGGGAGTTGGAAGAAGTACCAAAGACCAATCTTCTAACGGTCGAAGAGGAACAGTGCGAACGACTCTACACAGATACCACCTTTCGCAATAATGAGGGAAGGTATGTAGTTTCGCTCCCGTTCAAACTCTTACCTCCAAATGCACATATAGGCGCCTCTCGCCATATCGCTTTGAGACAATTTCTCAGAAGTGAAACGTCTTTGTGCAAAAAACCCCTAATAAGGGAGGAATATAATAAGGTACTTCGAGAATATGCTGATCTGGGTCATATGCATGAAGTTAAATATATTAAAGGTGAAGAGTCTTCGAACTCTTACTACCTTCCACACCATGCTGTGCATAAACCAGACAGCACTACTTCAAAACTGAGAGTGGTTTTCAACGGTTCTTGTCCCACATCTAATGGAGTGAGCCTGAATGATGTTCTTCACACTGGTCCCGCTCTCCAAACCGATTTGACTATTTTGGTTGTTAAGTGGCGATTATTTAAATATGTTTTTAATGCCGATATCGAGAAAATGTACCGGCAAATAATCGTGAACCCGCAGTACACCGCATATCAAAGAATCCTCTTTAGAGATTCTTTGGACGGGGAGATCAAGGACTTTCAGTTGGACAGAGTCACCTTCGGTCTTAATTGTGCCCCTTATCTGGCAATCCGCACCTTGTTGCAACTCGCCAAGGACTCCAACTTAAATTACCCGCTAGCATCGGAAATCCTCAGCTCTAGTACGTATGTAGATGATGTATTAGCTGGTGCACATGATATATCCGAAGCATTAAAATCACGAGATCAGCTTATTGAGGCCTTAAACTCGGCAGGTTTTCCACTCAGAAAGTGGACATCAAACAACAAAGAAATTCTGTCAGGCCTGCCGAGCAACCACCTGCTAGCTTCTGATTTTCTGGAATTACACAACTCCAGCGAAGCTAAGACTTTAGGTATCCGATGGAATGCTAAAACGGATCACTTCTATTTTATGGCAAAATCGTTGGACAAAAAAGATTCGTTGACGAAACGAGAAGTTTTGTCCACGATTGCCAAGCTGTTCGATCCTGCAGGTTGGTTAAGCCCAATAACCATAGTAGCAAAGATGCTAATGCAACAAATCTGGTTGGAACAAACAAATTGGGATGAGAAGTTAAATCCAAAGACTCTCAGTGAATGGCAGACGTTTTTGGATAACTACCCCCATATTAACTTTATAAAAATCCCCAGATGGGTTAGTTATACTCCACACTGTCAAATACAGTTTCATGGATTTTGTGACGCCTCAGAAAAGGCGTACGGGGCTGCTATATATATTCGTGTACAGGACACTAGTTTGAATGTTCAAACTCATTTGCTTCTCGCAAAAACAAAAGTCGCTCCTGTCAAAACTATTTCTATACCCAGACTAGAGCTAAGTGGAGCTGTTCTCCTCGCGAAAATGGCAGATTTTCTCCTGCCGAAAATGGGTATAGAAAGTCAAGGGTTGTACTTCTGGACCGATTCCACAATTGTTCTCGCGTGGCTTAGAAAACCACCTTGTTCGTGGTCTACATTTGTAGCCAACCGAGTTTCTAAAATTTCGGAAAGCACAATGATCGAAAATTGGAATCATGTAAGTTCTGAAGACAACCCAGCAGACCTCGCTAGTCGTGGTCTTTCTCCTCAAGAGTTAGGAGAGAGTCATCTTTGGTGGCATGGTCCCAAATGGCTTAACCTCAGCCAAGAAAACTGGCCAATCTCTCAGCCCAAGGATTTTGAAACCACACTCGAATCTAAAGCTATTCGAGTTCATACAGCGTCAGTTCTTCCATTTGAAGATATATTAGCACGCTTTTCCAACTTTCCAAGGGCCATTCGAGTCATTGCTCGAATCTTCAGGTTCTTTAAGCGGGTTCATCCTGCACACAAAGAAATCTCGAATTCTTCTTCCATCACTCCTGGTGAGGTTAAATTCGTCCAATCAAGGCTTATCCAAATCTCCCAAAGAGCGCATTATGCCTCTGAATATTCGGAGTTAGAAAATAACAAGCCTGTGGGAAAAAAGTCTACGATACTATCGTTGACCCCGTATATTGACGACAGTGGACTTCTAAGAGTCGGTGGAAGACTGAATAATGCCCCTTCCATGAGCTTTGATGAACGGCACCCAATAATATTGCCGTATAATTGCCATTTCTCTAAACTAATGGTAAACTTCATTCATTTGGTCTCGATTCACGGTGGCAACCAGCTAGTCCTGCGTCTTTTACGCATGCGATATTGGCTGGTAAAAGCAAAAAACCTAATTAGGTCTACTATACACAACTGCAAAACATGTGTTTTGTATAAAAAACGGGAACAAACGCAGCTAATGGCTGCTCTCCCGGCGTCTAGAACGCAAATTTCGAGACCATTTGAAACAACGGGTGTCGATTTCACAGGCCCATTTGATGTCAAAAACTTTACAGGTCGAGCTTGTTTAATAACAAAGGGCTATGTGTGTGTCTTTGTCTGCTTTTCTACAAAGGCCATACACCTTGAAGCCACGAGTGACCTTTCAACTGCCTCGTTCATGGCAGCTCTGACACGATTTATCTCTCGCCGTGGTTGTCCCAATCATATATATTCAGACAATGGCACAAACTTCGTCGGCGCCTCAAGAGAAATCAAACGAGACGTAAAGGCATTCCTTAAAATTTGGCCTGAAGCCATCTCCAGTAACCATAGTTTTGCAGAAATCAATTGGCATTTCATTCCTGCAGGGGCTCCTCATATGGGAGGTTTATGGGAAGCAGGAGTAAAAAGCTTCAAAGCCCACTTTCGGAAAATCACGGGTGCGATGAAATACACTTTCGAAGAGCTTTCCACTCTATTAGCTAGAATCGAAGCGTGTTTAAATTCTCGCCCCATAAGCCCAATGTCTGAAAACATTAATGACTTTGCACCCCTTACACCAGGACACTTTCTGGTAGGTGCACCTATTCTTGCAAAAGCCGAGCCAGAAATCAATGATAACCCTATATCATTGGTCAACAGATGGCAAAAATTGAAAGCTATGAACCATATGTTCTGCAGAAGATGGAAATCTGAATATTTGTCAGAACTCCAAAGGCGGTATAAGTGGAAGTATCCACAGAAAAACTTAGCTGTTAGCGACTTAGTAATTATTCGCGAAGAAAATATACCTCCAAATGAGTGGAGATTAGGTAGGGTAGTAAAAATTCATCCCGGACCTGATACGAAAGTACGAATAGTCGACGTACAAACCCAACGTGGCATAATCAGTAGACCAGTAGTCAAATTAGTTGTCTTACCAAACGAAACAAATTAGATCTGATTTGAATTAATATTATCTTTCTCATTTAGAAAATGTCCCAATTTGCTTGCGGTCTCTGCAAAGACAGCCATCCACTACGTTTGTGCTCCAAATTCCGCCAAATGACTCCCGAACTCCGGTTGAGAACGGCGCTAATTTATCGCTACTGCAGCAACTGCCTTGCTTCAAATCACACCATAACCGAGTGCGATAGCGTAATTCGGTGCAAACGATGTGGGCAGGCTCATCACACCATGTTGCATATCACGGGCTCCGAAGTAGAAGAACGAGATGAAGACGTCGTTGAGCTCTCCTGGGCACAGCAAATGGATATAGAAGACGCATTGCTAGCAGAAACCGATAATGAGAATCAAAACGTGAAGAAAAGCACTCAACAAACAACCACACCGCCAACCAATGATACGCTCACACACTCATTTCGACCACCGCTAAATAGGACGCAGACAACTTCTCGACACCTACCGCGCACACCACTTGCTCATGATCGAGCTAGACTCGACTCGTCTCGCCGACTTAAGCGAGCTGGTGACTTCCGATCAGACTGGCGGCATGGAAACGACCGACTAAGACTCGATTCGTCTCAGCGGCGTAGCCCGGACCGAACGGAACTCGACTCGTCCCGTCGGCCACCCCAGCTGAAAAGAAGGCGCGGTCAAGGTGCCCGTCGACGAAGAAATGCGCGAACTATTATTGAGCAGCGATCAGCAGCTCTTCCTTGGCAACAGATGTTGGCCCTGTCACCTACGGCGTTAGTACGCATTCGTACAGCGGATAGGTTTACCACAGTGCGTGCGGTGCTTAATCCAGCAAGTCCGGCGTCCAGCATTTCCGATGAAACTGTGTCAAGACTTCGGCTCCGCACTGAAAGACGTGGCGGCGGCCGAGTGTGCGATATCACGCTGCGCAGCAATCTTGGCGGGCAGGAAGAAATATCAGTCTGCGCAAAAATCGAACACATTAGCCCGACGCCGACTCCATTGCGCACGTTAGCGCCACACACAGTGGAAGTTTTCAGGAACTTGCGGCTTGCCGATCCGTCATTCCATAAGGCATCGCCGATCCAAATGGTACTCGGAGCCGACCTCTACGCGAGATTGATGCAGCCTGGTATGATGCCCCCCATGGTAGCAGGACAATTGGTCGCGCAAAATACGCTGCTGGGATTTGTTATCTCTGGCGTAACCCAGTAAAAAACTTCAGCCGATAAATTTTACGAAATAAATGAATTGTTATTTATGGAAATTGAAATTCTAATTAGAAAATTGTTATATATAAGTTACAAATGAAGATACATACATATATGATTTGTAAATGAATTTTAATTGTAATATGCGCTCTTCGCAGTAATACTGCAAGGCGGGCGGAATGTTCACTCCGTTCGCCCATGTGGCAACGCTTACCACTTTCGTCAAAAAGCTCTGCTAACAACTTCGAATTTTCTGGAGTTCGTGAGAGAGCCGATGATTTGTCTTCTCTTAGCGATCTTCACGGACGATAGACGGTGGTAAGTTGAGTTCCAGAATATATTTAAATAAACCTTTTACTTATACAATTTGTATGTTTTTTATTTCACGCCCTTTGGAAACCAGCCCTCTAAATCTACCCGAGCTCATCACTAACAAACAACTACCAGACTAGGTAACCGACATTGTTAGAGCGAGAGTGGAAAAAAAAGATATGTGTAAATGCTATGAGTAAGAGCGAGTATGATGATCACACCGACGTGAAACAGGGAGGGTAATTTTTGTCTCACGGCTAGAACAAATGTGACTAATTTGCTCACAATAGAACAAGTGAACTCAAACGGTTAGCAACTTTGTTTGCTAACCACCCGTCTTGTAGCGTTGTTATCCGAAACAATTATATTAGTTGCCCTTTTTGTTATTAATTTGTTACCTCTAACCATTTCTCTTAATAACCTACTGGTCAGTGCTAACCGTTACCTAACGGTTACCTATAGTTTCCTAAATTTTTTTTAAATAAAAAGAATTGTTTGTTATTTTTCTGTTGGCCTAATAAACGTTAATAAAAGGTTATTTTATTGAGCTTAAGGGCATTTTATTAAAGATTTTGTGTGAAAAAACAAACAGTTTTTAATGGTAGAAGTTATACTTGTAGTACTATTTCCTCATCAGACTTCTTTTTATTAAATAGATTCTTCAGAACCACTTCACCCAGGCTTTGAACTCAGGAGCTCGGATTTGCAGAGCCAACACGCTACATGCTATGCTACGCTAGCCGAGTTGGCTGTTGGGTTTATTTCATCTTCCTTAAACAAACCAACTATAAACAAGAGCAACTGATCAGCCGTTATTTAAACTTGTTTGTGTGGTTGTTGTTTGTGTTTTTGCATATTCTGTTTATTTAATTATTAGAATGCATTTTTAAGGCGTGCTCATCCTTATATATTTAAACGATTGTTATTTTTCTGTTGGCCTAATAAATGTTAATAATTGAGAATTTTATTGAGCTCAAGGACAGTTTATGAAAGATTTTGTGTGAAAAAAAAAAACTATAACTTCTACCATGAAAAACTGTTGTTGTTTCTTTATACAAAATCTTTCATAAACTGGCCTTAAGCTCAATAAAATTGTCAATGATTAAAAAAAATTAGTTTTTACTTTGACTTAAATGTAATTTATTTATATATCTACTTATATAACTTATATTTAAAAACGTCATCCTTAAACCTGCAAATATTCATATTTATTCGGTAAATTTTGCTAAAAATATGAGAAAAAAAAGTAATAAATCAAAAGTTTAAAATTTGCATACAAAATATAATTTTTTTTTAGAAAATAACATAAATTCTATTAGAAAAAATAATCCATTATCTTTCGGATTATTTTTTCTAATAGAATTCAGAATGAAGATGCTAAAAGTATTGCGAAACGTTGGGCTGAAAAAGTGGAATAACTTAGTTATATTCACACTTCATGACTTAGATCAGACTAGTCGAATTAAATCACACTACTAAGAATTCCTTTAAATTTGCAATTTTTTTGCATTTTTGGAAAATGTGTACCTTTCTTACAATTATGCTAAATCCCGTATATGTACTGTGCACATGCATTAAGGCAATTCTCACAATTTTAAAATTTTCATAAAAAATATTTATTAAATTTAAAAAATATAATGGATTAAAAGATAAGTCATTGATCTTTCTAGTAAAATCCATTTCTATTTGAAATTATCGTACACTTGCAAACAAATTATACTTGACTTATAAGTATGTATGTGAAATGCTGTGTAAGTACTCTTCCCATCCAAAAAGGCAGTTATCACAAGTGAAAAATTTTCATACAAAATATTAAGTGTTTTGCAAGAAAATAGTATACAACACAAAATTGCAATTATCGAACATTTCAAAAAAGTTATACTTTGCTCACAAGTATGTGATATGCCGTACATGTACTGTGCACATGGAATAATCAAAGTTTGAACATTTTTTGGAAAAATGGACTAAGAGATTATATATTTATCTTTCTTGTGATATGTATTTACAGTTTCAAATATCGCTTATTTTTCATAAATCAATACTTTACTTACATGTATGTATATGTACTGTTCGGAGCAGCAGCAGACAATGCAGCAAGATGAACCACATTTATTAAATAAGAATAAAGCAAAACATAATGGTATCTGGTCACACTAAATTATCTTCACTCAATTTTGCTAAATCTTCGCATGAACTATGTACATATTTTAATTTTCCCAGTTGCTCATTCTTCTCATGTCATGTGTATGCATGCATATGTACGCACTAGGCATATGTATGGGCATGTGTCCATAGGCATTGCTAGCTTAGCAACAGCGGACAGTCGTTTGCAAATCAGCAATAAATATGTATGTATGTGCATATGCACTACCGTATGCTTTTAGTCGTGCAGGTATATACAAATGTATGTAGGCATGTGTGTACATTCTTAAACATTAAAACAAACTAGTTGTTAGTATTAGATTCACTTATCCAATGCAATTGAAACATATGTAAATTCATATATAGTATAGTTCAAGGTGAACTTTTTCGATCATTCTTAAACGGAAAATCGTTTTCTTATAAATTGATAGCAGCTAAAAAGGCTTAGTAGCTCAACATCTGGTGACCCCGACGTGATCGTACCACGCCATTTTTCGCTGAGCCTGTTACATCTTCAGAAGCCTTGCTATGCCAGGAGAAGACATGGATCGAGTAGCCTTTCTAGGGCTGAAAAGAAAGGCTATATTCAACCGATTGGAGAGCCTAATCAATGAAATGAGTACAGCCTTTCGGCTATGCTAGATTCTCTAGGCGAATTGAAATCTAGCTTTTCTGTCGCACACACAAACCTAAAGGAATTGGACTTCGACTCCATTGCCAGTGACTTGCCAAGTAAATTCGATGCTGCTCTAGTCAACCTTAGAGCTACCTTGCAACGGGAGATTGGAAAACGTAGTGCTTCGCAACATTGTTCCACGCTCAAGATGAACGCTAGTGAAGCTCAATCAATCGTTGTGAATGCTAATAGCTCACGCTTACCACTGCTTACGCTGCCTAAATTCGGTGGCGAGTACACCGAGTGAACCAATTTCCACTCACTGTTCACGTCAATCATCGACAGGGACTGCGACCTCACAAAAATCGACAAATTTCAACATCTGCGTTCATGTTTGAGCGGCGCTGCGCTGCACACCGTGCGATCGCTGGAAATAAACGATGATAATTATAAAACTGCGTTAGATCTTTTACAAAAGCGTTTCGATAACAAACGTCTTATATTTCAGGCACACGTCAGGGAGATATTTGGGCTAGAAAAGGCAGATTCAAACGTATCCAAGCTGCGAAGGCTGACAGACAAAGTCACAGCACACATACGCGCAATGCAGTCACTCGCATCTAATGAACGAATTGCGGACTGTATCCTCGTACAATTGGTGGTTCAAAAACTTGACCAGACGACACAGACGAAATGGGAAGAGAGCTCGCCGATCAGCGAGCTGCCTTCCTGGGATCAATTAGCTGTATTTTTGGGTAAGCGGTGCCGAACGCTCGAGAATATTGAGCATGCTATGCAGACACAGGTGGCAAAGGTCAATAAGAGTGCAAGTACAAATCAAAACAAATCGTTTGTTGCTTACAAAGGCTCAACAGATGCTTGCGCATTTTGTGGGTCTGTCGAGCATGCAATTTATTGCTGTTCACGTTTCGCATATTTGTCTCCGAATTTACGCCGGAAGGAAGTTAAGAAACTCGCTCTTTGTCTAAACTGCCTAAAGACTGGCCATCAAATGCGGGACTGCAAATCCGGATCGTGCCGCACCTGCCAATCGAAACACCACACGCTCTTGCATTTCGAACGCTCAGCTGCATCACCAATTGATAGTCAATTCGAGCCGTCTTCGGCAACCAAAGCTCAATTCAACGCCATGACTGCATCGTTATCAGCCTCGCCCAACGCCCCAGTGTCTCCTTCTGATGCTGTGCTCCTAGCTACTGCCGTGGTTCTAATAAAAAATCGTGCTGGAACTTTCGTGCCCTGTCGCGCGCTCTTGGATTCTGGCTCCCAGTTACACTTCGTTACAACCCGCTTCGCAAATCAATTGCAATTGCTCAAAACAAAATCGTTGGCTACAATATCCGGTATTGGAGATGTAAACTTCTTATCGGAAGGTTACTCCGTCGATCTCGTACTGAAGTCACGGACCTCAGATTTCGTAACAAGCATCACCGCCGTTATGGTGCAAACTATCACTGACATCCAGCCTGGCTGCTCCGTGAGCACCAAGCATTGGAACGTTCCGTCGAACATACAACTAGCTGACCCTGGCTTCAACTTACCGCAGCGTATTGATCTGCTCATCGGAGCAGGACTGTTTTTTGATTTGCTTTGTGTGGGGCAGATACGCTTGGCATCTGGTTTACCGTTACTTCAAAAAACGCGCCTTGGATGGGTACTATCTGGGGGTGGGCAACAAGCTCCGAAACTATCAACATTCGTTGTGAGACGACACCATGGCTAACACTCGGTTGGATCATTTAGTGCGTAGGTTCTGGGAGATCGAGCATGTCTTCGAACCGATCTCTAAAGCCTCTCAGGAAGATATCGATTGCGAAGCGCACTTCCAGGGAAATTACCTGCGATTGCCATCAGGAGAATACTCGGTTCGTCTGCCATTTAAGCACAGTCTGGATTCGCTTGGATACTCTTATTTCCAAGCCCGTCAACGCTTCGAAAGTCTTGAACGAAAATTCTCCCGTAACCCGCATCTTAAAATAGAATACAGTAAGTTCATAAAGGAATATTTTGACCTTAACCACATGCCACCGGTTTCAAAGGAACTTGCCCCACAGTGCAAGTTCTTCCTGCCGCATCATTGCGTCATCAAAGATGATAGCACTACCACAAAGCTGAGAGTGGTTTTCGATGGCTCTGCAGCCACGACATCTGGGTTTTCGCTAAACGACCTGCTGATGGCAGGCCCAACTATTCAACCGAATCTGTTTAACATTCTTGTAAGATTTCGTACTTTTCCCATAGCCCTTACTGGAGACATCTGCAAGATGTATAGGTGTGTTCGAGTCACTCCACCAGATAACATGCTCCAATGTATACTGTGGCGTGAATCTCCTCAAGAAGACCTCAGCATTTACCATTTAGACACGGTAACTTATGGAACTAAGCCTGCCGCATTCCTGGCCATACGAGCCATGCACCAACTCGCAGCTGATGAATCTTCGACTTATCCCATTGGTTCAGCAACGGTACTTCGAGACTTCTACGTAGATGACCTGATATCTGGTGGTGATTCAATCGAAGAAGTACGCAATATCAAACTGCAAACAACCAGCCTCCTTGCTCGCGGAAACTTCAAGCTACACAAATGGTGCTCCAATAGTCCCGATATCCTTCGTGACATTCCAGATGCAAACAAACAAAGTCTGCTCAAATTTGACGATGGAAGCGACATCACCAAGGCTCTGGGACTCGTTTGGGATCCACTCACAGATAAATTGTTATTTTCATTTGTACCACAACAAAAATTAGGAAAAAATTCCAAACGCTCTGCGCTTTCTACTCTAGCCCGTTGTTACGATCCCCTTGGATTAATGGGACCCACGTTGACCAAGGCGAAGATTATTTTGCAACGCATGTGGAGAGATAAGATTGATTGGGACGAGAGTCTGCCACAATCGTTTGACACCGCCTGGTCTGCCTTTTGCAACGGGTTTGCAGACATGCAGCACCTATCATTTCCTCGTTATATCTTGCAGCCTTCGGCTATTACCGAAGTTCATGCATTTTGCGATGCAAGCCTTGAAGCGTATGGAGCTTGCGTTTATACGCGGTCAGCTATGGATGACAACATACAAGTGCACCTATTGTGCTTGAAAGCCCGTGTCGCTCCACTAAAGACCATTACCGTGCCTAAACTGGAACTCTGCGCCGCAACACTACTCGCACAGCTAGTTGATGAGCTTACAAAAATGAAGCTTTTGAACTGTTCATTTCATTGTTGGTCAGACTCCTCAACCGTTCTCTCGTGGCTGCGAGATGAACCATCAAAATTTAACGTATTCGTCGCTAATCGAATTTCCACTATACATCAACTAACGGAGGGTATGCGATGGCTTTATGTTCCCACAGCAATGAACCCGGCTGACGTTTTGTCCAAAGGAGTCACCCCACAGGAGCTCTTGAAATCGACACTTTGGTCGCACGATCCATCGTTTTTGAAAGAAGCTGAGGACCGTTGGCCACGCATGTGCGCGCCTCAAACAAACCTTTTCCAGAATTTCGACAAAGGGTGTTGCTTACCACAAACAACCACAATGACATTTCGCTTTCTTTGAAGTAAATCAATTCATTCGCCACAATGCAACGCATTTTTGGATACGTCAGCAAATTCGTCAATATTAAAAAATCGCTAAGGTCATCGCAGCTCACGGCTGCAGATGTACACCATGGAACTCAACTACTTATTCCCTTAGTACAAAGAGCGCAACTTCGGCCAGAGTACACAGCATTGCAGGCCAACAAATTCATCCCCGCTTCGAGCAGCATTGTCTCGCTAGCACCATTTCTTGATGACTTCGGTATCATTCGAGTCGGTGGTCGCTTAAAAAATTCGATGCTAAGTTTCGAATCTCGCCACCCATGCATTCTTCCAAAGGATCATCCACTGACATATGCAATAATCACCTATTTTCATCGCAAGCATCATCACGCAGGTCCGCAAGCTTTGCTCGCCTTTATTCGCATGCAGTTTTGGCCCATAGGAGGTCGGAAAACAGTAGCGAGATGCCTACAAAAATGCATTATTTGCTGCAAATCGAGACCGCGACTCGTAGAACACATAATGGTTGACCTGCCTAAAGAGCGCATTCAGGTTTCGCGCCCTTTTATAGTTTCCGGTGTCGACTTTTGCGGTCCGTTTTATTATAAGCGTGAAGTGCGGAACAAATCACCCCAAAAATGTTATGTTAGCGTTTTTATATGCTTCGCTACAAAGGCAGTTTGGTTGGAGTTGGCGAGGGACCTCTCAACAGCTGCATTTATTGACGCTCTAAAACGTTTCATCTCTACGCGTGGCATACCCAGTTGTATATGGTCGGATAATGCAACAAGAACGAACTCAATGACCTAAAAACCTTAGTCCTCAGCGAAAACACCGCAGCGAGCTTCACAACTTTTGCCTCAGTAACGGCTTCGATTGGCGTTTCATTCCACCCCGCTCTCCGCACTTCGGCGGTTTGTGGGAGGCGGCAGTAAAAACTGCAAAACAATATTTCTATCGCTCCGTTGGCTCATCGCTGCTTGGCTTCGATGAACTGCGCACATTGGTATGTCAAATCTCTGCTATAATTAACTCGCGTCCTCTTGTACGCCTTTCAGAAAGTCCAGAGGATTTAGATGTATTAACGCCAGGACATTTTTTGATTGGTGGTCCGCTGACAGCCCTTCCTGAACCAGATCTCACGGCTCTAAACTACGACCGACTTGACCGATGGCAGCGGGCAACATATGTACAACAGATCTTTTGGAAGCGGTGGACTCAAGAGTATCTAACTCTTCTCCAGCAACGCGCAAAGTGGCGCACGCCTCAGGCCAGCATTCAAGTCAATGATGTCCTGTACATAAAGGAAGAAAACTCACCGCCCCTGAAGTGGCCTCTAGCACGGGTAATAGAAGTTGTTCCTGGAGCAGACGGTATCGTACGAGTGGCAATTTTACGAACATCCAGCGGTATAACGCGTCGAGCTGTTAACAAGCTGTGCGTCCTTCCGGTGAGGGATTCTGTTGAAAGCCCTGGTCTTTCAACGGGGGGGAGGATGTTCGGAGCAGCAGCAGACAATGCAGCAAGATGAACCACATTTATTAAATAAGAATAAAGCAAAACATAATGGTATCTGGTCACACTAACTTATCTTAACTCAATTTTGCTAAATCTTCGCATGAACTATGTACATATTTTAATTTTCCCAGTTGCTCATTATTCTCATGTCATGTGTATGCATGCATATGTACGCACTAGGCATATGTATGTACGCATGTCCATATGTATGGGCATGCGTCCATAGGCATTGCTAGCTTAGCAACAGCGGACAGTCGTATGCAAATCAGCAATAAATATGTATGTATGTGCATATGCACTACCGTATGCTTTTAGTCGTGCAGGTATATACAAATGTATGTAGGCATGTGTGTACATTCTTAAACATTAAAACAAACTAGTTGTTAGTATTAGATTCAGTTATCCAATGCAATTGAAACATATGTAAATTCATATATAGTATAGTTCAAGGTGAACTTTTTCGATCATTCGTGTACCATCTTTTGCTAAATACAGTTGCCAAACTTAAACGCAAAATCGTTTTCTTATAAATTGATAGCAGCTAAAAAGGCTTAGTAGCTCAACATGTACATTGCCCTATATGTACACAAAATAAGACGATTTTTACAAACTGAATATCTTTACAAAAAACGTTAATTATATTAAAAAAATATATATTGTACTGAAGGATAATTTACTATTCTTTCTAATGATATGCATTTTCATGTAAAATTTTTACAAATGCAACAAGGCAATTCTCAAAAGTTTAATATTTTAACAAAATAAAAATTAACTGAATTTAAAAAATATATTGGACTAAAAGAGGATTATTTCTAATTATGACTAACTTCCAATATTTTTTATAGTATATACATATGGATGGTTAAATAAAACACGAAAAAAAATTCACCCGACATTTTTTCATTCGTCCGGATTGAATCCGCCTATTGTGAGTTGCACCCGAAATAAATTTCGCTTGGAAAATTCGAACATGGAAATTACAACTCTGAAATATGTATACTTGAAGTGTAAAATTATCAAATAATTCAAATTCAATAGTAATTTGACAAAATTTATAAATTTTCCAGATCTTTGAAATATATAGGTCAACAAATTACAACTCTGAAATATGTATACTTGAAGTGTAAAATTATCAAATAATTCAAATTCAATAGTAATTTGACAAAATTTATAAATTTTCCAGATCTTTGAAATATATAGGTCAACAAAGAATCGTTCAAGTATTTATTAGATATGTGCTAATCTCTTAAATACCACCAGCACGAGCGATTTTTCGCTGAAGGTGGATACTAAAAAGATATAGGTTACAGTTTTGAAATTGGGCTGGCACAATCGTCTTTTAGTCAGATTATGCTGAAAGACATAACGCTTTTGGCCAGTTCAAGTCTAATTTGCATAACAAGTTTTTATTTATGCGCACATTTAAATAAAAATTGTTTACCCCTTTCCATTCGGACTAATTTTTAATTGCAGGCCCCAAACTATGCAGCCGTATCTTAGCTGTTTTCATAACTCAGCTTGTTTTCTTTGACAAATCCTCTTGCAATATCCGGTTTTTCCTGCAGCCTACCTAATATTATCCCTCTTTGAACTTTGTTTACTGTTTTGTTCCTGGAATAGGCGATCTTATGTAAACAAATATTAATAAAAATAATTACATTTTGACTCCGCGAAATTTTACGCTTCTCAAAAAATAGTGAACAAATTCAACTAATCCGCCAACTATTTCCGCCCGAAATATGTAAGTGTTGCCGATAAGGGACAACTGTTGGAAAACTGAAATATATATATACTCTGGCAACTCACATATTCATTTACGAGTACCATGTTGAATTTCTTACTCTGTTACATACACATTTTATATTTTTTTTTATTTTGATTACTTCACTTGAATTAAAGTCTTTAAGCGAAATAGATGTGTGTCATTTATTGGTCGACCATCTGAGGAGATTATAATCAACAGGTTATGGTACCAGCTCGTTAGACATCTGCTTAACCAAGTTTCTATTTGAATGAAAGTATAGAAGATGAGTTCTTCGTTGTATAGTATTGAGAAACTAAGCGACTCCAATTACGATTCCTGGAGCTTGCAGATAAAGAGTGTCGTCGTTCACCAAGACCTGTAAAGTGTGGTAGCAGGCGAGGAAGCAAAACCAATCCCTTCCGACAAAAATGAGAAGGAAGTAAGTACTTGGAAAACGAAAGACGAAGAGGTACTGGCGTCAATAATTTTGAGTGCCTCCCTCACAGAAATTACGTACATAAAAGGCGCAACGTCAGCAAGTAGCGCTTGGACTATCTTACGTGAAATTCATCGACGAAGGGGACGGGTACGTAAAGTTACTCTATTTAAACAGCTATTGGCAATGAAGATGGGCGACAATGAATGTATCCAGCAATACATAGTCAACTTCTCGTCGATTGTGGACAAATTATCTTCTTCTTCTTTCATTGGGTCCATAACCGCCCTTACCGCCTGGTCTTTCCAACGCAGAGGAGGCCTCCCTTTTTCTCTGCTACCACCGGCGGGTACCGCGTCGAATACTTTCAGAGCTGGAGCGCCTTCATCCATTCGAACGACATGACCAAGCCAGCGAAGCCGCTGGATCTTAATTCGCTGCACTATATCTATGTCGTTATAACGCTCGTACAGCTCATCGTTCCATCTTCTACGGTATTCGCCATCGCAAAGGCGTAAAGGCCCATAAATCTTTCGGAGAATCTTTCTCTCGAACACTCCTACGTAGAGCCTTCTCATCAGATGTCTTCATCGTCCATGCTAACTGCGCGGTTGTTAAGGCCGATGATGTCAATGTCATCGGCGTACGCCAGCAGCTGCACACTCTTATAAAAGATAGTGCCTGACCGATTTATTTCTGCGGCTCGAATTATCTTCTCCAGCATAAGGTTAAAAAAGTCACACGACAAAGAGTCATCCTGTCTGAAACCTCGTTTGGTATCAAACGGCTCGAAGAGGTCCTTCCCAATCCTGACGGAGCTGGTGGTGTTGCTGAACGTCATTTTACAGAGCCGTACAAGTTTTGCGGGGATACCAAATTCAGGCGTTGCGGCATAAAGGCAACTTCTTTTTGTGCTGTCGAAAGCGGCTTTGAAGTCGACAAAAAGGTGGTGCGTGTCGATCCTTTTTTCTTGGGTCTTTTCCAAGATCTGGCGCACTGTGAATATCTGGTCGATAGAAGATTTACCAGGTCTAAAGCGACACTGATAAGGTCTAATCAGTTCATTGACGGTGGGCTGTAGTCTCTCACACAATACGCTCGACAGAACCTTATATGCAATGTTAAGAAGGTTTATACCACGATAGTTGGCGCGAATTGCAGTATCACCCTTCTTATGGATTGGGCAAAGTACCCTTAGATTCCAATCAGTAAATAGGCATGCATTCGTCCGACCATACTCTACAGATAAGCTGGTGCATGCGCTTTACCAACTCTTCTCCACCGTATTTGAATAACTCAGCTGGCGACCCGTCAACTCCGGGCGCTTTGTTGTTCTTTATCCGTGCTATTGCTATACGGATTTCATCGCAGTAGGGTAACGGAACATGAATGCAGTCGTCATTGATTGGGGTTTCGGGATCATCATCTTCTCCAAGGTGGTCTCTGTCACTATCACTAAGTAGTGTGGAGAAGTGCTCCCTCCATAAACCAAGTATATTCTGAACGTCAGTTACCAGGTCGCCGTTGTCGTTTTTACACGAATTCGCCTCGATCTTAAAACCTTCTGGTAGCCGTCGTACTTTCTGAAAGAATTTTCGGGCGGTTTTCTTGTCGGCCAGCATTTCAATCTCTTCGCACTCACGCATTTCGGCCGTTCTCTTCTTCTCTCGAAAATAGCATCTGGCTTCCTTCTTCAACACACGATATCTCTCCCGCAACGCTCGCGTTGCGCCCGATCGCAAAGAGCGGCGGTACGTAAAGAGCAAGAGATGTGGTTCCATTGCTCTGAAATATCGCTGTGTTGATTAGAGCTCTCAGAAAGCAGGAGTGCGAGTCGAGTAGCAAAGTGCGTGGCTGTCTGTTGTGATTGCAACTTTCCGACGTCGAGGTTTCCTTGTGTGCCTTCACGCACGCTTTTTGACGCACAGAGGCGTGTGCGTATCTTCGCTGCGAAAAGATAATGGTCAGAGTCGATGTTGGCTCCTCGGATCGTGCGCACATCTAGGACACTGGAAGCGTGCCTTTCGTCTATCACAACATGGTCGATTTGGTTTCGTGTCTTACCATCTGGAGACAGCGACGTAGCCTGATGTATGCTCCTATGCTGCAACCTGGTACTACAGACTACCATGTTTCGGGCCCCGGCGAAGTCAATCAGTCTCAGTCCGTTGTCAGACGTTTCCTCGAGGAGACTGAATTTTCCGACTGTGGAACCAAAGATGCCTTCCTTGCCCACGTTGGCATTAAAATCGCCTAGCACGAGTTTTAAATCCGGCACCAACTACAAACAAGAGCAACTGATCTGCCGTTATTTAACTTGTTTGTGTGGTTGTTGTTTGTGTTTTTATTTGCAAATTCTGTGTTTAAGTAATTTTACTTTATATTAGAATGAATTTAGGGCGTGCTCATCCTTTTACAATTTTATTAAGCTCAAGGACAAGAGAAAAATAAACAAACATTTATACGCAAGGATGAGCACGCCTTAAATGCATTCTAATATAAAGTAAAATAACTTAAATACAGAATTTACAAATAAAAACACAAACAACAACGACACAAACAAGTTAAATAGCGGCAGTTCAGTTGCTCTTGTTCGTAGTTGGTTTGTTTAAGGAAGATGAAATAAACACAACAGCCAACTCGTCTAGCGTAGCATAATATGTAGCGTATTGGCTCTGCAACTCCGAGCTCCCGGGTTCAAATCCTGGCAGAAAAGGTTATGATAACTAAATTTAATTAATTTAATAAAAAGAAGTCTGATGAGGAATTGTGGTGATTTCCGAAATTGTACTATAACTTCTACCATTAAAAACTGTTTGTTTTTTCACAAAATCTTCCATAAACTGGCCTTGAGCTCAATAAAATTGTAGAATTAACATTCATTAGGCAGTTTTCGAAAAATTTTACATGTTTCAAACTTTTACTGAGCGCCAAATGAAAAAGAAAATAATGGTTTTGCGAAGTGACAACGGCACTGAATTCGTAAATAATTCTTTTAATGAATATTTACAAAAATGTGGTGTTAAACGACAACTCACCGTGCCCGTGGCTGAGCGCTGCAATCGCACTCTTGTAGAAATGGCAAGATGTATGATTGTTGGTGCCGGAGTAAATGAAACCTTGTGGGCAGAGGCGATAAACACTGCAGCATACCTACGAAATAGATCGCCTACAAAAGCGTTAGAAGGCAAAACTCCGTATGATCTTTGGTTTAAGAAGAAACCGAATGTGTCGCTCTTGAAAGTTTTCGGATCAACAGCCCTTGCTCAGCATAACAAATTTAGGCAAAGAGGTAAAGAATATATAATGGTAGGCATTTCGGATTCCTCTAAAGCATACAGATTCTTTGAAAAATCGTCGGGTAACATTATCGTTAGCCGAGACGTTTACTTTATTGAAAAAACTCAACAAAAAGAATTTATAGATTTAGCATTTGAGTCAAAATTTCCTGATATAGAGAATCAAACCGAGGACGCAGGAGAAAAGATACAAAGCCTATAAAAGAGCAAGATCAACCCATTGGTAAGGCGGAGGAAGGTACGGATAACAAGGAAGACCTACCCAAAATAGGGCCTGGGCGAACGAAACTTCTTCGTCAAGCCGGGCCAGGAAGGCCAAGAAAGCAATACAACGTTCTGAATTTTATAAGCGCAGATGATATTCATATTCCTGAAAACGTTCAAAAAGCATTATCTAGTAAGTACTCACGTGAATGGATGGCAGCTATGCAAAGTGAGTACAACTCTCTCTTAAACAATAATACGTAATATAAGAGCTGCTAAAAGGGCAAAAAGCTATAGGCAGCAAGTGGGCGTTTAATCTCAAACGTGATAAAAGTGGTGCAGTAGGATATGCCCAGATATATGGCATAAATTATACCGAGACTTACTCGCCCGTCGTACGGTACGAAAACATTCGCATGCATGCATTAGCCGCCGAATTCAATCTCCACTTACATCAAATGGATGTTTCCACAGCCTATTTAAATAGTGAGTTAAATGACGATGTATTTATGTAGGGGTGCAATGGGGTACAGTGGTGCTTCTGGGTATGCGGTTACAGTTGCACGGCTGTACTCAAGCCCTACTCTGACGTCCACGTTCGTGCACCCTGGGCAACGTGAGCAACCCATGTGCGAGATACGGTAACCAACCCGTGTGGAGCCATGGGTCACGGCTAATAGAGAGGGAGCTTTAGTGGAGCCACTCCGACATATTCGGTTTAAGGGTCCACTGAAGTCCGCAGCGTCTGTTCACCAGGAGGTGCGGCTGCAAGCGGGTGTCTGTCTTGGAGCAAGCGGCTCGCTATATAAACAAACTTAAAATTTTTCACCCCCAGCAATGGGTTGTGCGCAGGGCTTGGAACCCGCCACGTAAAAACCAACTTACAATGAAAAGGAAAAAAAAAGCCACGGATGAGACCCCCCTTTTTTGATGACGACCACGGCAAACGTTTAAAGGACAATGATTTGAGGGCATGCACCTGGAATGTCCGGACCTTTAATTGGGAAGGTGCCTCTGCCCGGCTGGTTGATGTCCTCAGCAGAGCGAAGGCTGACATCACCGCCATCCAAGAGATGCGATGGACGGGACAAGGGAAAAAATCGATAGGCCCTTGCGACATCTACTACAGCTGCCATGTAAAGGAGCGCAAATTTGGTGTCGGATTTGTGGTGGGAGAGAGACTGCGCCGTAAAGTACTGTCGTTCACTCCGGTGGACGAACGTCTCGCCGCAATCCGCATCAAGGGGAGATTCTTCAACATCTCCCTGATTTGCGCCCACGCCCCGACGGAAGAGAAGGACGATGGGACCAAAGATCGCTTCTACGATCTCCTTGGTCGCACGTATGAGCGGTGCCCCCACCACGATATAAAAATCGTGCTTGGCGATTTCAATGCCAAGGTGGGCAAGGAGGGCATCTTTGGTTCTACAGTCGGAAAATTCAGTCTCCACAACGAAACGTCCGATAACGGAATGAGACTGATCGACTTCGCCGGGGCCCGAAACATGGTAGTCTGTAGTATCAGGTTCCAGCATAAAAAGATTCACCAAGCTACGTGGCTGTCTTCAGATGGTAAGACACGAAACCAAATCGACCACGTTGTGATAGACGGAAGACATGCTTCCAGTGTCCTAAATGTGCGGACGATCCTAGGAGCCAACATCGACTCGGATCATTTTCTTGTGGCAGCTAAGATCCGCACGCGCCTCTGTGCAGCAAAAAGCGCACGCAAACGGACACAAGGAAAGCTCGACGTCGGAAAGCTGCAATCGCAACAGACAGCCACCCACTTCGCCACTCGACTTGCACTCCTGCTCTCTGAGAGCAATAATCAACAGCACGATATTTCCGAGCAGTGGAACCATATTTCTCGATGTCTACATACCGCCGCTGAAGAATCCATTGGATTTCAGCGAGCCCGAAAAACAAATGGTATGACGAGGAATGCCGCGCCGCTACGGAACGTAAAGACGCTGCCTACAGGGCCACACTGCGATCGGGCGCAACGCGAGCTGTGTGGGAGCGTTATCGTGAGCTGAAGAAGGAAGCAAGACGCATTTTTCGTGAGAAAAAGAGAGAGGCCGAAATGCGTGAGTGCGAAGAGCTTGAGATGCTGGCCGACAGGAAAAGCGCCCGAAAATTCTTTCAAAAAGTTCGACGGCTTACAGAAGGTTTTAAGTTATTTTACTTTATATTAGAATGAATTTAGGGCGTGCTCATCCTTTTACAATTTTATTAAGCTCAAGGCCAAGAGAAAAATAAACAAACATTTATACGCAAGGATGAGCACGCCTTAAATGCATTCTAATATAAAGTAAAATAACTTAAATACAGAATTTACAAATAAAAACACAAACAACAACGACACAAACAAGTTAAATAGCGGCAGTTCAGTTGCTCTTGTTCGTAGTTGGTTTGTTTAAGGAAGATGAAATAAACACAACAGCCAACTCGTCTAGCGTAGCATAATATGTAGCGTATTGGCTCTGCAACTCCGAGCTCCCGGGTTCAAATCCTGGCAGAAAAGGTTATGATAACTAAATTTAATTAATTTAATAAAAAGAAGTCTGATGAGGAAATGTGGTGATTTCCGAAATTGTACTATAACTTCTACCATTAAAAACTGTTTGTTTTTTCACCAAATCTTCCATAAACTGGCCTTGAGCTCAATAAAATTGTAGAATTAACATTCATTAGGCAGTTTTCGAAAAATTTTAAATGTTTTAAACTTTTACTGAGCGCCAAATGAAAAAGAAAATAATGGTTTTGCGAAGTGACAACGGCACTGAATTCGTAAATAATTCTTTTAATGAATATTTACAAAAATGTGGTATTAAACGACAACTCACCGTGCCCGTGGCTGAGCGCTGCAATCGCACTCTTGTAGAAATGGCAAGATGTATGATTGTTGGTGCCGGAGTAAATGAAACCTTGTGGGCAGAGGCGATAAACACTGCAGCATACCTACGAAATAGATCGCCTACAAAAGCGTTAGAAGGCAAAACTCCGTATGATCTTTGGTTTAAGAAGAAACCGAATGTGTCGCTCTTGAAAGTTTTCGGATCAACAGCCCTTGCTCAGCATAACAAATTTAGGCAAAGAGGTAAAGAATATATAATGGTAGGCATTTCGGATTCCTCTAAAGCATACAGATTCTTTGAAAAATCGTCGGGTAACATTATCGTTAGCCGAGACGTTTACTTTATTGAAAAAACTGAACAAAAAGAATTTATAGATTTAGCATTTGAGTCAAAATTTCCTGATATAGAGAATCAAACCGAGGACGCAGGAGAAAAGATACAAAGCCTATAAAAGAGCAAGATCAACCCATTGGTAAGGCGGAGGAAGGTACGGATAACAAGGAAGACCTACCCAAAATAGGGCCTGGGCGAACGAAACTTCTTCGTCAAGCCGGGCCAGGAAGGCCAAGAAAGCAATACAACGTTCTGAATTTTATAAGCGCAGATGATATTCATATTCCTGAAAACGTTCAAAAAGCATTATCTAGTAAGTACTCACGTGAATGGATGGCAGCTATGCAAAGTGAGTACAACTCTCTCTTAAACAATAATACGTAATATAAGAGCTGCTAAAAGGGCAAAAAGCTATAGGCAGCAAGTGGGCGTTTAATCTCAAACGTGATAAAAGTGGTGCAGTAGGATATGCCCAGATATATGGCATAAATTATACCGAGACTTACTCGCCCATCGTACGGTACGAAAACATTCGCATGCATGCATTAGCCGCCGAATTCAATCTCCATTTACATCAAATGGATGTTTCCACAGCCTATTTAAATAGTGAGTTAAATGACGATGTATTTATGTAGGGGTGCAATGGGGTACAGTGGTGCTTCTGGGTATGCGGTTACAGTTGCACGGCTGTACTCAAGCCCTACTCTGACGTCCACGTTCGTGCACCCTGGGCAACGTGAGCAACCCATGTGCGAGATACGGTAACCAACCCGTGTGGAGCCATGGGTCACGGCTAATAGAGAGGGAGCTTTAGTGGAGCCATTCCGACATATTCGGTTTAAGGGTCCACTGAAGTCCGCAGCGTCTGTTCACCAGGAGGTGCGGCTGCAAGCGGGTGTCTGTCTTGGAGCAAGCGGCTCGCTATATAAACAAACTTAAAATTTTTCACCCCCAGCAATGGGTTGTGCGCAGGGCTTGGAACCCGCCACGTAAAAACCAACTTACAATGAAAAGGAAAAAAAAAGCCACGGATGAGACCGCCCTTTTTTGATGACGACCACGGCAAACGTTTAAAGGACAATGATTTGAGGGCATGCACCTGGAATGTCCGGACCCTTAATTGGGAAGGTGCCTCTGCCCGGCTGGTTGATGTCCTCAGCAGAGCGAAGGCTGACATCACCGCCATCCAAGAGATGCGATGGACGGGACAAGGGAAAAAATCGATAGGCCCTTGCGACATCTACTACAGCTGCCATGTAAAGGAGCGCAAATTTGGTGTCGGATTTGTGGTGGGAGAGAGACTGCGCCGTAAAGTACTGTCGTTCACTCCGGTGGACGAACGTCTCGCCACAATCCGCATCAAGGGGAGATTCTTCAACATCTCCCTGATTTGCGCCCACGCCCCGACGGAAGAGAAGGACGATGGGACCAAAGATCGCTTCTACGATCTCCTTGGTCGCACGTATGAGCGGTGCCCCCACCACGATATAAAAATCGTGCTTGGCGATTTCAATGCCAAGGTGGGCAAGGAGGGCATCTTTGGTTCTACAGTCGGAAAATTCAGTCTCCACAACGAAACGTCCGATAACGGAATGAGACTGATCGACTTCGCCGGGGCCCGAAACATGGTAGTCTGTAGTATCAGGTTCCAGCATAAAAAGATTCACCAAGCTACGTGGCTGTCTTCAGATGGTAAGACACGAAACCAAATCGACCACGTTGTGATAGACGGAAGACATGCTTCCAGTGTCCTAAATGTGCGGACGATCCTAGGAGCCAACATCGACTCGGATCATTTTCTTGTGGCAGCTAAGATCCGCACGCGCCTCTGTGCAGCAAAAAGCGCACGCAAACGGACACAAGGAAAGCTCGACGTCGGAAAGCTGCAATCGCAACAGACAGCCACCCACTTCGCCACTCGACTTGCACTCCTGCTCTCTGAGAGCAATAATCAACAGCACGATATTTCCGAGCAGTGGAACCATATTTCTCGATGTCTACATACCGCCGCTGAAGAATCCATCGGATTTCAGCGAGCCCGAAAGAACAAATGGTATGACGAGGAATGCCGCGCCGCTATGGAACGTAAAGACGCTGCCTACAGGGCCACACTGCGATCGGGCGCAACGCGAGCTGTGTGGGAGCGTTATCGTGAGCTGAAGAAGGAAGCAAGACGCATTTTTCGTGAGAAAAAGAGAGAGGCCGAAATGCGTGAGTGCGAAGAGCTTGAGATGCTGGCCGACAGGAAAAGCGCCCGAAAATTCTTTCAAAAAGTTCGACGGCTTACAGAAGGTTTTAAGACCGGGGCGAATTCCTGTAAGAATGAAAACGGCGACCTGGTGACTGATGTCCACAGCATACTTAAATTATGATGGGAGCACTTCTTCACACTGCTTAATGGAAGCAGCTGCAACAACGATGGAGAAGATGTTGAACCCGAAACACCAATCAATGATGATGGACGTGATGTACCATCACCCGACCATGACGAAATTCGGAAAGCGATAGCACGGCTGAAGAACAACAAAGCCCCCGGGGCTGACGGGTTACCAGCTGAGTTATTTAAGTACGGCGGAGAGGAGCTGGTTAAGTGCATGCACGAGCTCATCTCTAGAATATGGTCGGAAGAACGCATGCCTACTGATTGGAACTTAAGTGTGCTCTGCCCAATCCACAAAAAGGGTGATCCTGCAGTCTGTGCCAATTATCGCGGGATTAGCCTTCTTAACATCGCGTATAAGGTTCTGTCAAGTGTATTGTGCGAAAGACTTAAGCCCACCGTCAACGAACTGATTGGACCTTATCAGTGTGGCTTTAGACCTGGTAAATCCACCACCGACCAGATATTCACAATACGCCGAGACCCGAGAAAGAAGAATCGACACACACCATCTTTTTGTCGACTTCAAAGCTGCCTTCGACAGCACGAAAAGAAGTTGCCTTTATGCCGCAATGTCTGAATTTGGTATCCCCGCAAAACTTATACGGCTATGTAAAATGACGTTGCGCAACAGCACCAGCTCCGTCAGGATTGGGAAGGACCTCTCCGAGCCATTTGATACCAAACGAGGTTTCAGACAAGGTGACTCTCTGTCGTGCGATTTCTTTAACCTGATGCTGGACAAAATAATTCGAGCCGCAGAACTAAATCGGTCAGGTACCATCTTTTATAAGAGTGTGCAACTGCTGGCGTACGCCGATGACATTGACATCATCGGCCTTAACAACCGCGCAGTTAGTTCTGCCTTCTCCAAACTGGATAGAGAAGCGAAGCGAATGGGTCTGGAGGTGAACGAGGGCAAGACGAAGTATCTCCTGTCATCAAATAGACAGTCGGCACATTCACGACTGGGATCACAAATCACTGTTGACAGTTATAACTTTGAAAAAGTTGAGAACTTCGTTTACTTAGGAACCAGCATTAACACCAATAACAGCGTCAGCCTTGAAATCCAACGGAGAATCTCTCTTGCCAACAAGTGCTACTTCGGACTGAGTAGGCAATTGCACAGTAAAGTCCTCTCTCGACGGACAAAAACCATACTCTATAAGACTCTCATCATGCCCGTCTTATTGTATGGTGCAGAAGCATGGACGATGACAACATCAGATGACAGGGCTCTTGGAGTGTTCGAGAGAAAGATTCTTCGAAAGATTTATGGACCTTTGCGTCTTTGCGACGGCGAATACCGCGTTCGATGGAACGATGAACTGTACGAGCTGTACAATGACGTAGATATAGTGCAGCGGATTAACAATCAGCGGCTCCGCTGGCTAGGTCACGTCGTTCGAATGGATGAAATAGCTCCAGCCCTGAAGGTTTTTGACGCGGTACCCGCGGGTGGTAGCAGAGGAAAAGGAAGACCTCCTCTGCGTTGGAAAGACCAAGTGGAAAAAGACTTGGCTATACTTGGGACTTCCAATTGGCGCCAGTTAGCACGAGATAGGGACAGCTGGCGTGCTTTGTTGACCTCGGCCAAAATCGCTTAGGCGGTTAATGCGCCAATTAAGTAAGTAAGTAAGTAAGTATTTATGACACAGCCTAAATAATTTGGTAATAAAACCTTTCTAAATCGCGTTTTAAAATTAAGAAAAGCTCTTTACGGCCTGAAACAAAGTGGGAGACAGTGGAACATCAAACTAGAAGGCATTTTAAAAGGCATTGGTTACAATCAGTCTAAAAGTGAACCATGCCTGTATACCAGAAATAAAAACGGCAGGATCAATCTTATTCCCATATACAGAAGCTCAGACCCACACCAAGAACATATGGTCACAGCTCAACGAATCTTAAAGTACTTAAGCAAAACATCCTACTTGCAACAAAAGTATCACAAAACTGGCAGGCCAATTACATGTTTTGTAGATGCAGACTGGGGAAGTGACGAAGTTGATCGTAAATCGTATATATTCGTAAATTACTTCGCGAGATGAACATTTATAACGGTGACCCACTATCAATAAATGGTGACAACTTGGGTGCGATGCATCTTGTTAAGAATCCCGTACGAATCCCCCAAAAATTTTTATACAAACATTTGAAATACCACTAGGGCCCTTTCACAACAAATCCATGCCAATTTTTCATCTTTGCCAATTTCACAATAAATTCCACTTCAACATGGCTATGCTGCGTAATCTATAGCTTGTCCTCTCTAGCACACGTGATTTCTGATCTGTAATATTCGGAATATTGCCGTTTCTTCTAACATAAGGAAACTATCGAAATATTAAACTGCGAATGTGTTGGCAACAGTTTAAAAAGTTGTGTTGGTATTTGTGAATTGAATTCGATTGGTTATTTCCGTATTGTAGGGTGTGCATACATACATATGTATGTACATTACTCCAAATCTTAAGTTCAAGGGCGATCAACTAGCGGCTTGCCGAATTCTTATCACAAGCAATTGATGTTTAAAGGGCCGTACACATACAACTTTCCTCGCTTTACTTGACAATTCGAACTTTAACAACAAAGCATGAGGTGTAGAAGGTTTGCTACATAGAACGCTTTGACAGTTTCTGCGATAATTGTTTGTTTTGAATTGCGATATGTGCTTATTCCGAGTATTTTCATTAATAAAAGAATAAGAAATGTGTTTTACATCTACTTATGGATGTTTGAAATTCGCGAGTGTAATAAACTTTATTAAGACTGAGATGTAACAAGTCTTCTTGCAACATCTTTCGACAAAATAAATAAAAACCGATCCAGGGGATTTTAGGAAAACGATGAGGATGGTTAACAAAGAGGTGTTTCATTTGCTATTTGTTCATATTTCTCTTCTTTTCTCTTTTTAAAAGTAATTATATATGCGAAAATTATGAAATACAAGTGAATTCTCTAAATCGTGTGTATATGCACGCAGAAATAAAATGGATATGTAAACAGTTGGTTGTCAAAGTGTACAAAAGTTGAGAGTTCGCCATGATTTTGCTTCGTTTTGCTTTGCTTTACTTTTCTCGCCTTGTATTTAGCAGCACTCATATAACATCAGGTCTTCAACTTATCTGTCAAAGCGAAACTCTGAAGCAAAGCAAAGCGAAAGTCTTATGTGTACGGCCCTTAAGCGATTGTAGTGAAAGAGGTTCCCCTGATTTTGAATCTGAAAATCCCACCCACCGGAGGCTTACAGTTTTTAAGTAATTTGTTGTTAAAGTTGCGAATAATGTCAATTTTAATCTCACTTTCTCCTTTGTGCAGCAATGAATGAAATACTTATGTCGAAAAAAAAGAAAATAATAAAGTCTATAGGTATATTTCAAGATTTTTAATTACAAATTTTAAATACATTATGAAATATTGATGTATTTAAGAAAAGCGGCGCAGGCAAACATTTTTATTGAAAAAACGCGCCCACATTTGCATCTATGTCCAACATGAGCAATCTAATTGAAATTTATTAATTTCTGAGGGTTTGCATGTTGGAAAAGATAATATAATAGGACATATTATATTGAACCATGTGTATATGATAAAAAAAATATTTAAAACTAGTGTTAATTACAAATAACAATCTTTTTTCCAGATCACATGTAAACACCACTGTTAACGCGACTTCCAAAATCCCCATGATTTATGTATTGATCGGAATTGCGCAATGTGCCAAAATCCCCCTGACGACAAAATGGCGTCGTGCATAAAATGCCACAAACTGTTTCATAGAGGTTGTGCCAATGTCACAGATAGCATAACCTACGAATGTCCACAATGTTCGGACAATAGACCAGCCTCACCTGTTCCTAGTGCCACAAGTCGTTGTTCTAATCAGTCTCGAAAGTCTCAATCGCGTAGCATTCAACTGCAACTTAAAAAGCTACAAGAGGAGCGGGAAATTGATCTACAACAATCTCGCCGTGATCGCGAATTCGTAAATAAAAAATATCAGCTTTTAGAAGAAGCAGAAGACCTCCGCTCTAATTCATCCCAAAACTCTCATTCCGTACGGGAGTGGTTAGAAGATGCTCAACAGGATAGCAGTCGCCAACATGTGACTAATAATGTAGAACATGCGGGATATGTCGAAACATCTTACTAACCAAATCAAACTTCACATGTTGATATACCTACAAGTCCGGCAAATCAAATTGTATATTCCTCAAATATAACTTGCATTTCTACTGCACAGATGTCACAGCAACCAAATGCATACGGTATAACATCGGTTAACAATGTTGCAGTAAGTTCATCGATCCTAAACAGCGCACCAATTAGTGCTTCAGCTGTTACCACCAATCGTGGCTATCAACGAACACTGCCTTTTAATCCGACCAATGCCCACCCACCAGCTGCTGCGCCATTTTCATACCTACCTGTATGCTCAAACTCCTCAATTCAACGCCCACCTGGTAATTCAAACGCAACACAAAATATACCATTTATTCAAAACGTGCCGATGTCGTCCACCATGCATATAAATACAAACAATTTCACTACACCACAATTTAACTCCACACAACATATACTACAACAAAGTCATATGACTACAAGGCAATCAGTGCCTAAAGATTTACCTATATTTTCTGGCCAACCAGAAGAATGGCCCATATTTTCCTCCACTTACAAGTGGTCCACCACAGCCTGCAACTTCACCGATATGGAGAACCTCATTCGACTCCAAAAGGCACTAAAAGGTAAAGCACTGCAAAGTGTCCAACATATGTTAATACACCCCGCAAACGTCATCGAAGTACTTCGCATGCTGTATGGCCAACCAACTTTTTGGGCGATTAGACATTTGGGCGATGTGACATATGTCCAATCGCCCAACTTTTTGGGCGATCTGTCATTTGTGCAGTGAGACATTTGGGCGATTTGACATTTGGGCGATTTGACATTTGGGCAATTAGACATATGTCAAATCGCCCAACTTTTTGGGCGATTTGACATTTTTTTTTTTTAGCAAATTTGTCAAAATAATAAAATAAAAGTACGGTAAATATGCTCTCAACTAAAAGCAATACCCTCTCAGATTTTTTTTTTCCCTTTTACTTTCAGTATCGTAGTAAGTGGGGGGTTTTAGGGGTTGTATAGCTCTATGTTAGGGGTTATGTTATGAAGATGTGTGAATAAATATGTAGCAAAATATAAATTAAGATTAATTAGCATTATAATTATGTATTTTACTAATATTTCATTTTACAGAAGTAAACATTTTGTAAAAGGGAGAATTATAGAGGAGAATTATTAATTCACCCTTTTACAATATGTTGGCATGAAGAAGTAAACATTTTGTAAAAGGGAAAATTAGATTTAAAAATTTTCAAAGAACTAACCATTTTCCCTTTTACAGAAGTTGACAAGAAGTTTTTTGCATTTTTGGGCGATTTGACATTTGGGTGATTAGACATTTGGGCGATCTGTCATTTGGGCGATCTGTCATTTGGGCAATTAGACATATGTCTAATCGCCCAACTTTTTGGGCGATCTGTCATTTAGGAAATTAGACATTATTTCCAATCGCCCAACTTTTTGGGCGATCTGTCATTTGGGCTATTAGACATATGTCAAATCGCCCAAAATGTTGGGCGATTTGACATTTTTCGGTTTTGGGCGATTAGGTTTTGGGCGATCTGACGCACAGCCCAATATAGCAGTTGAACATCCCTGTACAAAGATAACCCCATCATATAACAGAGATCATAAACAAAACAGTAACAACAACAACAATAGCAGCAAAGCACCCACAAGCAGAACAGCTTATGTTTACTCTCATAGTGATGAGCGTAAGTGTGTCGTTTGCAACAACAACTGCAAAGCAGTAAGTGACTGCCTAGAATATCAGTCGCTAAATCGTAGCGAAAGATGGAATGTGGTGAGAAAGAAGAAACTATGTAAATATTGTTTGTGTGTACATAGCGGAGAGTGTAGGCGCAGGAAAAGGTGCGGTGAAGAGGGGTGCGATTGTTTTCATCATTCTTCATTACACCGCTATCATGGTACAAATAAACAAACGTCAAATACGAGCAAAACAAATGCAAACAACATCCATGTTGTAGAAGAAGAAGTGATAAACAATGCACACAGTGCTAGTTCGCAAAACATTTTGTTTAAAATAATACCAGTTACCATTTACGGCAATGACAAAGAAATTCAAACCTTTGAATTTATCGATGAGGGATCTTCCATCAGCCTTATGGACGAATCAATTGCTGATCAATTAAGAATAAGTGGTGTGCCCAATCCCTTGTGTTTACGGTGGACGGGAGGTATGCAAAGGAATGAAAAAAATTCAAAGAAATTAAAAATTAATGTTTCAGGAGGAAACAAACAACGTTTGGAAATGAATGTGTGTACAGTGGAGTCATTAAATTTGCCAACACAGACATTGGACTACGAATTATTGTCGCAGCGTTATCGCCACCTGCGAAAATTACCAATAGAAAGCTGCGAACGAACGAAAAATTACACTGAAGATGGCACAACGCCGAAACCGGTTTGTCTCCAAACCAAACTTGACAAGGGATGACGGAAATTCGTTCCAAAATACAGCGTATAATTACCCTGTCGGAAACCACAACAACCAAAAAGAATACAATAGAAAGCTATACAAATGCAAAGCCAAAATTATTGATTGGTTTAAATAATTTCAAATTGGTAATTTCGACTAAAATCTTTGAGGGTGCTCCACATGAACCCGTGGCTGTTTGTACAAAACTCGGATGGCTTATTTACGGCACAATAGCAGAACACAATTCACGTAAGCAATTTAATTTTCAGTTATGCGATTGTACGGTAAGCGATCAGCAACTGGACGAGTTAGTTAGGAGTTTTTATACTCTCGATACTGTTGGCATATGTGCTAAGACCCTATGCTTGCTGAAAATGAAAAGCGTGCATTAAACTTATTGAATAGTTTTACCCATTTTAATGATAATGGGCATTATGAGGTCCCATTGTTATGGAAATTTGACAGGTTCAAGTTGCCAGATAGTTATCACATGGCTTTGAAACGGCTTAACTGTCTTGAGCGGAAATTAGGCCAGAATTTTGAACTTTTTACAATATTTAAAAATACAATTTCAAATTATCTCTCTAAAAAGT
The DNA here is from genome assembly GCA_963971545.1 of Philophylla caesio. Lineage (NCBI taxonomy): Eukaryota > Metazoa > Arthropoda > Insecta > Diptera > Tephritidae > Philophylla > Philophylla caesio. The sequence goes on from OZ020606.1 coordinate 59,827,314, forward strand.
ACATACGCAAATTAGATAAAAATGAAATTAAGCGTGCCGATGGAAAAATTTGGTATCTGCCTATTTTTGCGGTGTTTAATAAAAATAAGCCCGGTAAATCGCGGGTCGTTTGGGACGCCGCTGCTAAATCATGTGGCTCATCTTTAAATTCGTTTCTGCTAAAAGGCCCTGATATGTTGGCCTCCCTGCCATCAACTCTATTTAAATTTCGCCAAAATGCGGTGGCTGTTTGTGGTGACATCGAGGAGATGTTTCATCAAGTGCACATAAGACCAGAAGACCGTGATGTTCAGCGGTTTCTTTGGCGGGATGGTGATCAAAACAATGCACCTGATGTTTATGTCATGGATGTCTTGATATTTGGTGCTACATGTGCACCTAGCATAGCACAATACATTATAAATTTGAATGCCGATAAATTTCAAGATGAATTTCCTTTGGCTGCAAAGGCAATTAAACAAAATCATTACGTTGATGATTTTTTGGACTCAGTCAACACGCCACAAGATGCAATAAAACTAATTACGGATGTTTCATATGTACATCGCCAAGCTGGCTTCAATATAAGAAATTGGATTTCTAATAATGTTTCGGTACGGCAAGCCTTCCCAGCACCAAGTTCCACGGATGTAAAGTGCATAAATTTCAAAAACGAGACGCAAGTTGAAAAAGTTTTGGGAGTTTTTTGGGAACATCAGGAGGATGCTATAACTTTTAAAATTGCATCATGGCTTTTAGAACGTAATTTGTTATCCGTTGAAAAATCTCCAACAAAGCGAGAAATGGTGAGGCTTGTTATGTCAATTTATGACCCACTAGGGTTAATTGGCCATATAATAATGTACGTCAAGGTGCTAATGCAAGACGTATGGCGTTCTAAAATAGATTGGGATGAACAAATTCCCCTTGAATTGATACCAAAGTGGAACCAGTGGGTTAAAATTTTACCCGATATACAAAAGATTAAAATTGGTCGTTGTTATCTGAAATCATTTTCAAATTATGATGATGTGGATGTGCAACTGCATACATTTGTGGATGGTAGTAAAAATGGATACGCCGCCGTGAGTTACTTCAGACTGAAGAAGAATGATATTATTTTCTGCTCGTTAGTTGGTGCTAAAACTAGGGTGGCACCAATAAAAATTACGTCTGTACCTAGACTTGAGCTGATGGCCGCTCTAATTGGAACTCGTTTTGCTAAACTTATTATGGAGAACCATGAAATAAAAATTTGTAAAAAATATTTTTGGAGCGACTCACGGACAGTGCTTAGCTGGATTAACTCCGATCCCCGGAAATACACTCAATTCATTGCATTTAGAGTTACCGAGATATTGGAGCTTTCTTCGATAAAAGAGTGGAATTGGGTACCAAGTAAACAGAATGTGGCTGATGATGCTACAAAATGGTCAAAAGTTCCAGTCATTTCTAGTTCCAGCAGGTGGTTTAGTGGACCTGATTTTCTGTTCAAGCCTGAAGATAATTGGCCACAATCAGAGGCTCCCTCTAACTCAACAGAGGAGGAAAGTATACACCATGTACACCAAGTAACAAAGGTTGAAATGTTTATTAATGTAGAACGTTTTTCAAAATGGTCACGTATTGTCAGAACGGTGGCGTATGTTCTGCGCTTTATTAACAATTGCCGTAAAACCTTTCAACTTAAAAGTGAATTTACTCAAGATGAGATTTTAAGTGCTCAATATGTACTATACAAGGCAGCACAGAATGAAAAATATTCTGCAGAAATTTCAGCACTCAAGTCAAATATCCCTATATCAAGATCAAGCGATATTTATACTAAGTCACCCTACTCAGAAGATGAAATTTTGCGTGTAGATGGGAGAATCGACAAGGCAGATGTGTCCCCGGAAAAAAAACGACCTGTTATAATGCCGAAAGACAGTTATTTAACTAAATTAATTTTGCTTCACTACCATCAGAAATATTACCACAGTAACCACGAAACCGTTATAAATGAATTACGTCAAAAATTTTCTATATCGAGACTTCGCGCAATTTATAAATCGACGATTCGTTCGTGTCAAATGTGCAAAATTACGAAGGCTGTTCCTGAAAACCCTCAAATGGCAAAGTTGCCTCGTGCTCGAATAGCTTCATACGCGGCACCGTTTACGTATACTGGTATAGACTTTTTTGGACCAATCCTGGTTACCGTAAACCGCCACAAAGAAAAGCGCTATGGGTGTCTTTTTACATGTTTGACAATAAGGGCCGTACACATTGAGATTGCACATTCTCTAACGACAGGCTCCTGCATATTAGCAATACGCAACTTCATGGCACGCAGAGGAATCCCAAATGAGTTCTTCAGCGACAACGGGACTAATTTTGTCGGGGCAGAAAGAGAGCTGAGAGAGGCTTTAATCGACGTTGATCGAGATGAGTTCGTGAAAACGTTCACTAGTACTACGACAAAATGGTCATTCAATCCACCTGCCTCACCCCACATGGGCGGAGCTTGGGAGCGTTTGGTACGCTCGGTGAAAACGATTTTATATAAAATCATGCCGTCGAGGAATCCTACCGATGAGCTTCTACTGAGCATGTTATTAGAAGTAGAAAAGATGATTAATTCGAGACCGCTTGCATATGTTCCTATTGCAGAAGATACTGCTGAAGCTGTAACTCCGAATCATTTTTTAATAGGAAGTTCCAATGGGCTTAAACCGATGACTACGTGCAACGACAGTGGGACATTATTGAGACAGAATTGGCTGATTTCACAGCAATATGCGAATATATTTTGGAAGAAGTGGCTAAACGAATACCTACCGTCGTTAACATGTAGAACAAAATGGTACGAAAAATCTAAACCTTTAAGTCAGGGGGACTTAGTGATCATTGTTGACCCTTCACTTCCTCGAAACGTTTGGCTGCGGGTACTTGAAACAAGATTGGCAAGTGATGGACAGATCCGCAGTGCAAAGGTGTTAACAGAATGTGGTATAATGGACCGTCCAGTAACGAAGTTGGCTATTTTGGATGTAGCTCCTCAACAGAAGTCTGACATCGAAGAAGCGTCTTGCCATACTGCGGGGGGAATGTTAACGTGACTTCCAAAATCCCCATGATTTATGTATATAAAATCTGGCAACCCCAAAAATAGTGGTAGTCGATAACTTTCTTTATTGTCAACCTTTAATTATTAGTTAACGAAACTTTGAAAACGTCAAGTAGCATCGTAAATCTTCACCATTTTGTTCGTAAAGTAACTGAAAGCAAGTTGGCTAATACGCGGTGTCTTTGGAGATACATATATATATAATTCAAGGAAAAGTTTCTAGTGGTTTCCAAACCAAAAGTAGGTTAAATTTGAAATAATTATTCTTAAAATTATTATTGTATTTCATTATATAGGAATTTTAATAAAAACACTTTTTGGATAAAATCAAGTATATTTTGAAGCTGGCGTGTTTTATTCAAAATCCAGTGGAAGCCATTAGCGCCAGGCCTAGCTGCCTTTTCAACAACCACCATGGAGCGGAGCACGGAGGAAATGTCGACATGCGAGCGGTTTCATCTTATCTTGGTAAAGTAGAGGTAGGTACGTGGTTCAAATATTTTACTCAGAACTAATTGCCTTTTCTTTCGATTTAGACTGCAGTTCCTGCTTTCACCATCCCGCATAACAACTTCACCAGCTGTTCCTGCATATTAAAGGTAATAACAACAAACATATTTATTTAGCATAATTAATTCAAATGTTTTGTAAAAAATTCGGTAGTTTTGTCTTGATTTTTTTCAAATAGAGAATTGTAGTTGTAAATATTATTTAGATAGTGTGTTAATATTCTAATGTTATATCCGTTGTATTGTTATTTAAATTTAGAACTATTATGTGCAAAAATTTAGAAATTCTGTGAAAACTTAATACATATATGCATGTGCAAGGTAGATGTACGAAATTTTTTGAAGTTGTTAGCCAAGTCTTATTTTTCCAAAAATGTTTGATAATTGTAATAGAAATTGTGATTAATAGAAAGAATGTTAAATTTCCTTCCAGTCCATTATATTTTCATTTAAATAAACTAACATTTCATATTTAAATCTGGAAGTTTTGCGAACTGTTAGTGCATGTACTGAATACATATGTATACCACAGTTCCCAAAGTTGCAAGTAAGGTATACATTTTGTAAATATGTGTTATTAATTTAAGTTCAAACGGTGCTATTAGAAAGATAAATCAATTATCTTTTAGTCCAATATTAATTTATTTTTTGTAATTTTAGTTAATTTTTTTGTTAAAATATTCAACTTTTGAGAAATGCCTGTTTGCATGCACGAGTATAGTACACATATACGGCATGTCTTATAGTTCTAAGTGGAGTATTGATTTTTCAAAAATGTGTATTAATTTTTAATAGAAATGCATATCATTAGTAAGAATAGTCAATTATCTTCTGTTCATGTTATTTTCTTTTAAAAATATTAATATTTTGTATGAAAATTATCATCTTGTGAAAATTGCCTTATTGCATGTGCAGAGTACATGTACGGGATTTCACATACTTGTAAGTCAAGTATAAATATTTTGAAAACTTTCAAATATTTCAAATAAAAATGGTTGCTATTAGAAAGAATAATCAATTATCTTTCTGTTCGTGTTATTTTCTTAAAAAAAAAAATTTATTTTTTTGCAGAAAAATTCTCATCTTTTGATTTATAACTTTTTTTTCATTTTCTTATATTTTTGGCACGATTCGCCGGAACGATATAGACTTATGCAAGTTGAAGGATGACGTTCCTTTGGCACCAACGCTCATCTTATATATGAGGACTTATGTATAGATAAATATAAGTCATATAAGTAGATTTGTAAATAAATTAGAGTTAAGTCAAAAGTAAAAACTAATTGATTGGTATATATAGTGATATATATGTATATAAGTTAACACCGGTAAACACGTATCCGGTCAATACTCCACTCCCACCGATATTGCTGACGGTGCGTCGGCGGGTTTGAGTGTGGAAATAGCATAACAGCAACTCTCCCATCGATACTGATGACGAAGCGTCGACCAGGTAGCGCGTGACAACAACAACATCGTTATGTGTCTTGGAGACAAGCAGCTCATACTGCTTATAGGGTGTTCGAAGCGTATCAGGGGAGCTGAGGGCACTACCAAGCGGTAGGCGTAATACGAAATAAAGTACTAGGAGCCGGAGATAGTGTTTTATCCTCTTTTAATACAGTTTTAAATTTTCACGCTATCATTTCTCGACTAGACTTTGCCTATGCGGACAAAAGGTCAATTTATTTAATTGAACAGGAGTTATCAACCCTTTGGCAAGGAAAATCATCAGTAGTGGAGTTCTATGATGCAGTGGAGAGAAAGTTGACTCTGATAGTCAATAAAACAATCATGACCCACGGTGAGAACACCACGCTGATAGGATCACTTAACAAGAAATATCGGGATGATGCCCTTCGCGTGTTCATCTCGGGGCTCAATCGCCCTTTGTGCGATGTTCTTTTCTCCTCTAGACCCGCTGATCTTCCGTCAGCACTTGCACTAGCGCAGGAACTGGAAGCGAACCAAGCCAAATGAACATTTGCAAGCTCCTTTAACAGACAGGCACCCCATAACTTAGACCCTTATTATTATTCACCCTAATACCGTAGAATACCTCAAGACCAAAGAGGACAAAATCGAACTCAGCAAACTCCAGTACCAATGGACATAGACCCGTGTCAACAGGCTTGAATAAAGAAAAAGCTGAGAAAAGACAGCATGGTAGTGATCAGCTGCCAATACAAAAAGTTCAGCGTATCAACAATCTCACCCAGGACCAATATGAACCAGAAAGTGAATATTGGAGTGATACTGGGTATGATGACTATTATCATGACACAGAACTTAAGAGTGCTGAGTATGACCTGGACGCACCGAAGGACGACGTTAATTTTTTAGGACTAAATCCCTCTTGCCTATGTCGAAAGGACACTTGGAGGAAGAGGAATAATATTTTTAATCGACACCGGTGCTGCAAAGAGCTATGTTAAACACTTTAACGCTCTAAAGGGAATAAAACCTGTGAATAACCTGTAGTATAATCATACATACAAACACACACGCACACACAAAATACACAAAACCTAATTATACATACCGACATACACACGCACACACAGAATGTACAAAATATACAAAGTGTACAATAATAAATAACCACACAGAATTATGCAGAAAAAGCGATCGATGGTAAACGTTGGCTAGGAGGAAGTAAAGAGTACTGTCTGCTAGTCACACTCGATGTCAAAAATGCATTTAATAGCGCAAGCTGGAAGGAAATACTGAACGCACTTCGCAGCATGGAGGCCCCATTCTACCTGCAGCGAATAATCTCCAGCTACCTCTCTGATAGAGTGCTACGCTACGATTGCGACCACGGGATCGTTGAACATGAAATAACTGCAGGAGTACCACAGGGATCGGTGCTGGGGCCCATACTGTGGAATATCATGTACGATGGAATTTTACGACTTACCGTACCAAAAGGCGCAACATTTGTTGGTTTCGCGGACGATATATGCATTGCAATAACAGGGAAAACGATTGATCAAATAGTACATGTCGCTGAGAACTCGATTAAAGCAGCAGAAGAGTGGCTAAGAGAGAAATCGCTCACTCTAGCTGCCCACAAGACGGAAGCCGTTCTCATCAGCAGCCGCAAGAAAGTGGAAACGGTCTCAATTAGAGTAGGTGATACTATTGTAGAGTCTAAACCATCGGTGAGGTACCTTGGTGTCTTAGTGGATCACCGCCTGTGTTTTCGTGACCACTTGGAGTATGTCAATAAAAAGGCCGCGACGGCCACAGTAGCCCTGTCCAGACTAATGGCAAACATTGGAGGGCCAAGACAGCAGTCCAGGCAAATCCGAGTAGGAGTTGTCAGGTCGATACTCCTCTACGGATCGACGGTATGGCACAATGCTCTTTCGCGAACATCATATGCCCGGAACATTAACTCAACATATCGCCTCTGTGCTCTCAGAGTATGTTCTGCATACCGAACAGTTTCCAAAGACGCGGCCCTTGTTATTGCAGGACTATGCACGCTTGACCTCGTAGCTCGTGAGATGTGCGAGATCAGCAAAACAAAACACGATCAATACAACATTGATGACAGCAGCCTCAGAAACGCGGCAAGACAGCGAAGCATATCGCTGTGGCAGTCACGATGGGTAACATCAACAAAGGGCAGATGGACGTACCGACTCATACCCGTCCTAGATAAATGGCTCAACTGGCAACATGGAGCCGTGGATTTTTACCTATCACAACTCATCAGCGGCCACGGATGCTTTAAAGCTTATCTCTACCGCTTCGGGTACGAGACGAACCCCTTCTGCGAAAGATGCGGACCCCCGACAATCGAAGACGCGGAACACGTTTTCTTCCAGTGTCCAAGGTTTAGTAATCAAAGGTATGTATTCAATAACCCTCTAAGCGTATGTGCAACACCAGAAAACTTTATATCCCTGTTGTTAATGAGCAAAACGGCATGGAATAAAGCCTGTCATATGGCTGCCGTAGTCATGCAAGAGTTGAGAAAAAGCGAGCAGGCTAGACGCGCGCTCGATCGGCGTATTGCTGCAAACTCAAGCACATGAATACAAGTTGGGGGGAGAATAAGCTTAATGGCGTATATAGATAGAATCATTACTAGTACAGTGGGTGGTAACAAGTAGATGCAATTTTTTGACGGACTGCATCAGACCAGTAACTGACGTAGAGCTTAGCGCTCAAACCGCCTCCCGACGCAATACTTAACGGTGGTACCGGGGGGATTGGTACTTGACGGTAGGAGGTTTAGTGCGGTTAAAGTCCCACACTGACGGGGTATAGGCTTTCGATGCTTCCTCCTCTGAAAAAAAAAAAAAAGATAAAAACACAGAATTATGCAACACAATATCACATAACAATACATACTGACACACACACACACAATGCGTATGGCACACGCGCAAGGCACCACTTACAAAGTGTAACATGAAATATGTCTTGACGCCGAGCGGCGAGAATGCATACATATTTACATTCTGGCATCAAATTGCTGACACTTGCATTTTTAGCAATTTGAAGGCCAACATTTCAAGTGCATTACCCCAATAAAATATATTAGTTTACTACCGTGTGAAATCAATGCATGAGAAAGTAATTGTAAATATCACATTGATTTCTCATTGGTTAATTAAGAATTAAGTATAAGTTTCCTCTGCGAGGAAAATAGTATATAAGCTAAAACTTTTGTAAATAAAATTTAATATTAATCTTCAAGCTGATTCAGTTTGTTTGATTTCTATTCATATAGCAAGACAGGCATTTTACTGCTATGCAATAATGAGCCTACGAGGAAGCGCATTCGCTTCAACTTAGGAAATATAACTTCACAAATAATATTACATGGCGATCCTGCCAAACCGACAAAATTTTTAGATCCTGCTAAAGAAAAATTAAAATTCCAATAAATTTGTTTAAAATAAAATGGATGAAATTTTTACTTTTGAAGAATTTCACAATACCTTTGCAAAATATGAGAATTTATTAAACCAACAGAAAAATACTGAAGTAAAATCAGATATAACAGAAAAATATACTGTAGAGGAAGTAGCTGATGCTCCAGTGTACAAGGCAACTCCCAAAGTGGCTGGACCGAAGGCTATCTCCCTGGAAGAGTATAAAATAAGATTGCAACAACAAAAACAAAATTATACAAATTTTCATGAATCCATAAAAGAAGTTCATACCAGAAGACCTAGAGGGGGTAAAGCTGTAGTTACAGAAAGGAATGTAAGGAATTGTATCAAATGATACATTTATCCTACGGAGTGGAGAAGAGACAATACCTAGAAAAGTTAAAAATTCTAAAAAGATGTGCGGTCCAAAACAGGAACGACAAAACCCGTCAGAAGTAATAAACAACAACATTAATGATAGCATAATAACCAAGGAAGACCACAGTCTGCAACATATAGTTTATTTGTTAATTTTTATTATTATTATTTACGGTTTATTCAGGTTACATAATTACTATAAAAATTATGTTAATCAACAAATAAGTAGATCTGTAGCCAATCTTAGTACATAAATAATAAATAAAAAAAAAATTATGAAAAATAAAATTTATTTATGGATGAAATACAAAACATATTAATTAAATTAAAAAAGAGTCCAAATAGGACATATTCTGATGTATATATAGAGCATACAAAAACTATAATCAAGCAAATTTGGTCAGAACTAGTAGTGCAACTCAAAGAGCACGAAATAGAGGATATTAAATTAAAATTTCAGCAAATAACTGCAAAAATACATTTACTTTTAAAAAATAAAATGGCAAATTTTGACTTTGCCACTGCCTCAAAAATCATTCCTGAATTTGGAGGGGAACAATATCTTCTGGCAAAATTTCTTGATACAGTTGAATTTTATGCAAATACATTATCAGAAACACAGAAAATTATGTTATTAAAATATATTTTAGCTGGAAAACTTTCACAAAAAGTAAAGAATAGACTTTTAGCTGAAACAGAGCCAATTACTATTGAACAACTAAAAATTACCCTGGAAAAATTATACAAGTTAAATAAAAATCCGCTAAAGCTACAAAATACGCTTAGTGTGATAAAGCAAAGCAACTTGCCATTACAAAATTTTGCTTCAAAGATTGAAAGCATAACAGCTTCACTTAATGAGATTCAAATCTCGCAGCAAGGATCAGATAATAAATCAATAATTATAAAGCTTAATGACCAGTTAGCATTAAACGCATTTAAAAATTGTGTTAATGAACCACTTAAATCTATTGTTTTTGCGGCTAGACCTAAAACGTTTTCTGAAGCACTCCAAACAGCTCAAGAAGGAGACATTCCAACTAACAATTTGAACATGTTTCGTAACAAAAATAACTATAATAATAATACGCGACAATCTTTTAATAATGGAAACAGAAGGCATGATGATCACAATCGAATGTCTAATAATACAAATTACCACAGGAGTAATAATAACAACAGAAGCTATAACAACAACAACAGAAATAATAATAATAACAGTAGAAGTTATAACAACAGCAACAGGAATAATGATAATAACAATAGAAATTATTCTTACAACAGAAATAATGACCGACGTCCTCAAAATTCTGATCAGAACAGAACAAATAATAATAATCAAAATAAAAATTCTCAGGAAAACTAGGACGTCCCCAGATGAAAGAAGCTGGGGCCATAAATAAAACTTTAAATACGTATAGTATAGCCCAAAAAAACACAAATTATATTATAATTAAATCAAAGACAATACGAAAACCAATAACATTTCTAATAGACACAGGTGCAGACATATCAATTATAAAACATGCATCTATAGAAGACAGTCCAATAACAAATTGTCAACAATATAACATAAATGGACTTAGTGACAATTTATTAACAACAAATTCGAAAACAAATCTTTCACTTCAATATGATGAATTTATGATTGAACATACATTTTATATTTTTGACAATATTAACATATCTACAGATGGAATTATAGGTAAAGATTTCTTGACAAAATATAATTGTAAAATAGATTATGAAACCTTTGTACTCACAATTATATATGAAGAACAACAAATAATCTTGCCAATGTACATGAAACTCAGTACATTACCAAGTATTAATTTGCCACCTAGAACAGAAATTATTAAAGAAATAGACATTGACTTAAATGAAGATAGTTTAGTATGCGCTAGTGAAATAACACCAGGCATATTTATAGCTAACACAATAATTCCAAAGAAAGGTCACAAACATATAAAGTTCATAAATACAAATGAGTGTGACATAACAATAAAAGATATTCCTTTACACATACAACCAATAAAAAAATTTTCAATATTGAAATATGACACAAAATTTAATTCAAAACAACGAATAGATTTTATTAAAAATACTATAAATTTTGAAAACCTAGATCCAGAAGCAAAAGAATCCATAATAAATATTTGTATCAAATACAATGAAATATTTCATCTAAAAGGAGATATTTTAACAAAAAACAATTTTTATACACAGAATATTTCTGTACATGACAAAACTCCAGTTTATATAAAAAACTACAGATTACCAAATGCACATGTTGAAGAGATTAACCAACAAGTTGACAAATTAATTAAAGAGGACATTGTTGAACATTCGACCAGTCCATATAACTCACCATTATTAATTGTGCCAAAGAAAAGCACAAATGATGAAACTAAATGGAGATTAGTAGTTGACTACAGACAACTAAACAACAAAATTGTAAATGATAAATTCCCATTAACAAGACTAGAAGATGTGTTAGACAAATTAGGAAAAGCCAAATACTTTTCAACTTTGGATATGACCAGTTCTTTCCATCAAATACCGTTAGATAAGCAATCCAGACCGCTTACAGCTTTTTCGACTAATAAAGGACATTATCAGTTCAAAAGGCTACCATTTGGTTTAAAAATAGCGACTAATAGCTTTCAACGTATGATGACTATAGCTTTGAGTGGATTACAAGAAGCTGCATTCTTATATGTAGACGACGTAATAATTTTTGGTTCAACACTACAAGAACATAATGAAAATTTAATAAAGGTATTCGAAAGACTGAAACAATACGATTTAAAATTAAATCCAGACAAATGTAACTTCTTAAAAACAGAAGTAGTATATTTAGGTCACCTTATTACAGCAGAAGGTATCACGACCGATCCAAACAAGTATGACACTATTACAAATTTTCCATGTCCTAAAGATGCAGACGAGGTGCGTAGATTCGTAGCATTTTGCAATTACTATAGACGTTTTATAGAAAATTTTGCACAAATAGCCAAACCACTAAACGAACTATTAAAGAAAAACAAACTGTTTATATGGTCCAAAGAATGTGAAAAAGCTTTCAGAACTCTTAAGTCAAAACTAACAACTCCACCAGTTTTGAAATATCCCGATTTCTCCAAACCTTTTATTTTGACAACTGATGCATCAAATTATGCCTTAGGAGCAGTATTATCTCAAGGGACGCCTGGGGAAGATACTCCGATAGCATATGCAAGTAAATCACTTAATAAGCATGAAGTCAACAAGCCAATAATAGAAAAGGAATTATTAGCCATCCATTGGGGAATTAACTATTTTAGACCCTACTTATTCGGTAAAAAATTTATGGTATACACTGACCATAGACCGTTAGTAAGTTTATTCACGCATAAAAACCCGTCATCAAAATTGACAAGAATACGTGTAGATCTTATGGATTATGATTTTGAAATAATCTTCAAACAAGGAAAGATGAATACAAATGCAGACGCACTATCTAGAATAAAAATTACATCAAAAGAATTAAGAAAAATGATACCATCATATGATATGCTTACAATTACAAGAGCGACTAGTAAAAAATTAGAAAATGAAAACTTAAATGGCAAAGAAAGCGAAAAGCTAAACGAAGAAATAAATGGCAAAGCAAGCTAACCACTTGCAAAAAGAACTAGTGCTGCAACTCAAGAGAAGCTTGATCACCTTCACATTTGGGAAGCAACGTCATTATCTGACGTCACGCATATAAAGAAATTGCAATTTCAGTTCAAAAAGAACATTATGTATAATGAAAAGGCCAATATAGTAGCACAAAAGAAAAATATTGTTGTTGAATATAGCGATAAATCGTTATCAACTATGACGTTGATTCTGAGGAAGCAAGGATTATTCGTAGAACAACAGGAAATAGCTAAATTAGCAGTCTCTGCAGAAGACAATATTTTCCAATATATAAGCATGCAAGAATTTAAAGAAAAATGGAATAAGCTACAAAAATAAATGAAAACTAATACAGCCATTATAGTATATACACCGCCAAAAGAAATAGAGAATATTAAAGAAATAAAGCGTCTAATAAGCAAATATCATGATGAGGAATTAGGAGGACATATAGGAATCTCCAGATGCATTAAAAAATTAAAACAAAGATATGTTTGGAAAAACATGAGGAACATGGTAAAGAATTATATTAATAACTGCAAATTATGCAATGAAATAAAAGTAACTTAATACACAAAAGAAAAAATGACCATGACAGACACTCCAACAACTTCATTTGAAACAATTACAGTTGACACAGTAGGCCCTTTACGTCCATCAAACGGATACAGATACATTCTGACGTTTCAATGTGAACTAACAAAATATATAGCAGCATTTCCCATGCAAAGTAAAGATGCAGTCACTGTAGCAAGAACAATAGTTGAACAATTTATATTAAAATATGGATGTTTTAAAACCATAAAAACTGACAAAGGTACAGAATTTACAAATGAATTACTGACCAACATATGTAAACTATTAAACATTGAAAAAAAGGTTTCAGCACCATTCCACCATGAGACATTAGGAGCATTAGAAAGAAACCATAGAGTATTAAATGATTACTTACGAGCACTTCAAAAAGAAGACAATTGGGAAGACTTATTACCCTATTACGTATACTGCTACAACACAACGCCAAACTGTACGACAAATTACTCTCCACATGAGCTAGTGTTTGGAAAAATTAGCAGTCTACCATGCGAAATACTTAAATCTAAAAACATATTATACAATATTGATGATTATTTGACAGAGCTCAAATTAAAACTGATACATGCACATAACATGGCTCATCAATCTTTGATACAAAATAAAAATGATAGAATAAATAAACATACGCATAATAATATAAGTATATTTAAAACTAATGATTTAGTTTATATTAAAGTAGGAAATAAGAGAAAATTTGATAAAAATTTTAAAGGCCCTTACAAAGTCATTAAACAAGAAGGTGTCAATAGCTTTATACAAATAGATAACAAATTAATTAAAATACACAATAATAATATAATTAAAGCTAGAAATATTTAAATTACAATATTTTAAAGTACAAACATAAATTAATACATATATGTACATTTGCCTAACTTTTAAGAAACTACAGCAATTGTACATTTATCTAAAGGGGTAGGATGTAGTATAATCATACATACAAACACACACGCACACACAAAATACACAAAACCTAATTATACATACCGACATACACACGCACACACAGAATGTACAAAATATACAAAGTGTACAATAATAAATAACCACACAGAATTATGCAACACAATATCACATAACAATAAATACTGACACACACACACACACAATGCGTATGGCACACGCGCAAGGCACCACTTACAAAGTGTAACATGAAATATGTCTTGACGCCGAGCGGCGAGAATGCATACATATTTACATTCTGGCATCAAATTGCTGACACTTGCATTTTTAGCAATTTGAAGGCCAACATTTCAAGTGCATTACCCCAATAAAATATATTAGTTTACTACCGTGTGAAATCAATGCATGAGAAAGTAATTGTAAATATCACATTGATTTCTCATTGGTTAATTAAGAATTAAGTATAAGTTTCCTCTGCGAGGAAAATAGTATATAAGCTAAAACTTTTGTAAATAAAATTTAATATTAATCTTCAAGCTGATTCAGTTTGTTTGATTTCTATTCATATAGCAAGACAGGCATTTTACTGCTATGCAATAATGAGCCTACGAGGAAGCGCATTCGCTTCAACTTAGGAAATATAACTTCACAAATAATATTACAAACCCTTTCACTGTTAAATCCATCCACGGTACCGATATAATCAACAAAAAATGTACAATAAATATATTAAATAAAAATGTTGAATTCTTTGTCCTACCCAGTTTGGAAACCTTTGACGGTATTACAGGATTCGACTTACTAAAAGAGGTAAATGGTCGTATTGACCTGAAGAGTGGTACGTTGAGTTATGACGGTGGAAAGGAAAAACTCTTGTACCACTACTGTTCGGACGTTAACAAGTTAGTAGCTCTGTAATCTTGGCAAACATGGGAAGTGCTAGATTTTTCTCGACAATAGATCTTAAATCAGGATTTCACCAAATCAAACTTGCGGAAAAGGATAGGGAGAAAACGGCTTTCTCAGTTAATAATGGAAAGTACGAGTTTTGTCGGCTGCCCTTCGGACTGAAAAATGCCCCCAGTATTTTCCAGAGAGCGATTGACGATGTCCTTAGAGAAGAAATTGGGAAAACGTGCCATGTTTACATAGACGACGTTATAATCCTGACAAAACTTTTCGATGCCAATATGCGCGTTTCCCCTGAGAAATCCAAGTTCTTTCAGGCAAGTGTTGAATTTCTAGGCTTTACCGTGTCAAAGGAGGGAATCAAAACATGCCCCGACAAAGTCAAAGACATTTTAGAATTTTCTATTCCAAAATCGTTACGAGCTTTGCGTTCATTCCTAGGATTAGCAGGATATTATTGACGGTTTATAAAGGACTATGCCTCGATTGCAAAACCTCTAACGAAGTACCTAAGGGTGGAAAACGGAAATATAGGCGCTAATAAGTCGAAGAAAATTCAAATTACTCTTGATGAAGAAGCACTTAATGCATTTAATAAGATTAAGAAAATCCTTGCATCAAAAGACGTATTGCTTCTTTATCCTGATTACAAGCAAACATTTGATCTGACTACAGATGCCTCTTTTTATGCTATAGGCGCCGTTCTGTCACAGAATGGAAGACCTATCACGATGATTTCCAGGACCCTCTCTTCAACCGAAGAGAACTACGCTACCAATGAGAGAGAACTGCTGGCAATAGTATGGGCTCTACAAAACCTGCGTAAATATTTGTATGGCGTAAAGAATTTGAATATTTACACCGACCACCAACCACTCACATTCGCCCTCTCCCGACAACATATAAATGCATTAGACCACGACATGGACTTGCAAGCATGACTGCGAATAGCGTAGAGTCGCTGTCTCAAACAATCCCCACTGTAAAGAATCCCATAAATTGTTTTCGGCATCAAATAGTCCTTGAAGAAGGAAATCCCACAACGCTTAGCCCGAAAATTATATTTAAATCCCGTATGAGGCACCGAATATCGTTCAATAATGTAGGAGAACTGATGAAAACTATAAAACAATGCGTCAACCCAAATGTTGTGAACGGCTTTCAGTGTGAATTGCCCATCCTGGCAAAGATTCAAGATGAACTGGCCACGGCATATCCGGCCGCCAAATTCCGTCATACCACCAAACAGGTAATAGACGTCTTCAACAAAGATGACCAGCGCGAGATACTTCAAATTGAACATAACCGAGCTCATCGGTTACTCCGTGAAAACCAGGAACAAGTCCTTGAAAGTTATTATTTCCCCGAAATACGGAAAATTTTTAGGGAAATAATTTCTAATTGCAAGATATGCCACGAGGCCAAATACCAACGGCATCCCCCAAACCCAGAAATAGGATCGACTCCTTTACCTGAATATCCGGGAGAAATCCTTCATGTTGACATTTATTCCACCGATAAGACACATTTCCTAACATCAATAGACAAGTTCTCAAAGTTTGCTATAGTATTTCCAATCAAATCTAGAGCCATAGTTGATGTTAAAGAAGCCATATACGAACTTGGCATCACTTTGGCGTCAAAAAGCGCAGAAACCTCTTGTGCTATAGTGTACTATCAATAGACTACGCTGCTCAGCCATGTTTACAAATCGCAAAATACGATCACTTTGTTGTAAAACTTCGTTGGATTTGCGGTAAGTTGCCTTTATTTTAAGTTTTATTAATTAAAATATCGATATTTTGTATTTTATTTCAGCAGAAGCAACGGGGAAAGGATATTTGAAAGGTGTGTATAGAAATTTCGACGAGTACATATATTTTAACTAATTTTATTGAAACAGGTATCGCACACCCAAGCCGGCATATAATTCTCGGAGAAGATGGTTGCAGAGGCACTATTGGAAAAAGTGAGTAAAGTGAATTACTTTTAAGAGCGAGTGAAGTGTTCTGAAAATATTTGTTGAATGAAAACAAAGAATGCATCAGTGTCCATATCCATTAAAGTTGCCAATCCAACATGCGCAATCTAATTTATCAATTTCTGTGGGTTTGCATTTTGGAAAAGATAATATAATAGGACTTATTATATTTAACCATGTGTATGTATATGATAAAAAAAAAATATTGAAAACTGGTATTAATTACAAATAACAATCTTTTTTCCAGATCACATGTAATCACCACCATGGAGCGGAGCACGGAGGAAATGTCGACATGCGAGCGGTTTCATCTTTGTAAAATAAAGGTTCAAATATTTTACTAACAGAACTAATAGCAGTTCCTGCTTTCACTTGTTAAAATGTTTTGTAAAAATTCGGTAGTTTTGTCTTGATTTTTTCAAATAGAGAATTGTAGTTGTAAATATTATTTAGATAGTGTGTTAATATTCTAATGTTATATCCGTTGTATTGTTATTTAAATTTAGAACTATTATGTGCAAAAATTTAGAAATTCTGTGAAAACTTAATACATATATGCATGTGCAAGGTAGATGTACGAAATTTTTTTAAGTTGTTAGCCAAGTCTATTTTTTTGCAAAAATGTTTGATAATTGTAATAGAAATTGTGATTAATAGAAAGAATATTAAATTTCCTTCCAGTCCATTATATTTTCATTTAAATAAACTAACATTTCATATTTAAATCTGGAAGTTTTGCGAACTGTATTAGTGCATGTACTGAATACATACATATGTATACCATAGTTCCCAAAGTTGCAAGTAAGGTATACATTTTGGAAATATGTGTTATTAACTTTAGTTGAAACGGTGCTATTAGAAAGATAAATCAATTATCTTTTAGTCCAATAATTATTTATTTTTTGTAATTTTAGTTAATTTTTTTTGTTAAAATATTCAACTTTTGAGAATTGCCTTTTTGCATGTACGAGTATAGTACACATATACGGCATATCTCATAGTTCTAAGTGAAGTATTGATTTTTCAAAAATGTGTTTTAATTTTAATTAGAAATGCATATCATTAGTAAGAATAGTCAATTTTCTTCTGTTCATGTTATTTTCTTTTAAAAATATTAATATTTTGTATGAAAATTATCATATTGTGAAAATTGCCTTATTGCATATGCAGAGTACATGTACGGGATTTCACATAATTGTAAATCAAGAATAAATATTTTGAAAACTTTCGGCAATTTTAAATATAAATGGTTGCTATTAGAAAGAATAATCAGCTATATTTCTGTTCGTGTTATTTTCTTTAAAAAAACGATTTCTTTGCAAAAAAATTCTCATCTTTTGATTTATAACTTTTTTTAATTTTTTTATATTTTTAGTAAGATTCGCCGGAACAATATAGACTTCTGCAGGTTGAAGGAAGACGTTCCTTGGGCACCAACGCTCATCTTATATATGAGGACTTATGTATAGATAAATATAAGTCATATAAGTAGATTTGTAAATAAATTAGAGTTAAGTCAAAAGTAAAAATTAATTGATTGGTATATATAGTGATATAATTAAGATTATTTTCAACTGTTATTAGTTAATTTTTATGCTACTATTTTTGGTATTTTAAGTTGAATCATTGTTCTTTATATTAAGAAATTATTAATAATTAATATAAGTTTAAATATTGTTACTTGATAAATATTGTAAAATAAAATGATTAATTAAAACAAAAAAATTATATTTTTATTTAAACAAATTTAGTAAACTGAAGGTAACCGTTAGCTACCGGTTAGCTATAACCAGTAGTTAACAAATAGAAGTGGTTAGAGGTAACAATTGAATAACAAATAGGGTAACTTATAAAAGTGTTTCCGAGAACAAGAAGGTAGCAATAACAAGTAGATAACACAGCTCGTAACTAATAAAACTGGTACTGCCATCAAACATTTACCAGACTACGTAACCGACAATGTAAGAGCGAGAGTAGAAAAGATACGTGTAAATACCATGAGTAGGATGAGCACACCGTCGTGAAACAGGAAGGGGAAATTGCTCCTTTTTTCACATGGCTAGAAAAAATGTGACTAATTTGGTAACAACCGATCAAGTGAACGTAAAAGCTTAGCTACTTTGTTTGCTAACCATTACCCGTCTTGTAGGGTACTGAATACCATTCTCTTCGTTTTCCGAAAGTGGCGAACGTGATCTCTTTGATTTGTGAAAAGGGGTGGAAACAGCTGTCGCTTCTGACTGAGACAATGTTTGTCTCTCTATATGTGAACTCGAACAACTAATATTTAAGGACCTGTATCACTTTTTACAATCACGAGCAAATCACAAAGTTTGAAATCAATTTTTGCGAGCGCAGATCAACAATATCTATATTCAACTGGCTATTACATGCTTGTTTACGGTACTTCGCTATCTTAAAATGCATCCCTTTACAGTAAAAGAGCAGCCACCCTTTTTTCGAACTCGCTGGAAGCGAACGTTCCACGTTGTCAAACAAACGCCTATAAAGGCAGGTGCTCATCGTCTTTTACCTTCTCTTCTTTTTCTACTACCATCGTGGGAACCTCACTTACACCCAGACTATCTTCGAGGGTATATTTCACAGCATATACCAGAAGACTCAATCAGCTTTATACTTATCATCAAACATCATTTGCATCTGCATCCCGATCATCGATCTAAGTATACAATTTTTAGTTATACATAATTATTTCGGTATCCACTTGAATTAGTTATTGAATCAAACCAATGTATACATATGCACATGTACACACATTCCTACATATGATTTGTGGCTTCAACGTTAAAGATTCATTTCACGCTGTAAAATACAGTCTCTAATGCAATTTATATAATTCCATTAAATACTGAATAGATTTAAGCTCAATTTAATGTTAATACATATATAAATAATATTTTCAATGCTAAAAATACAAATATAAATCGCGCGTTTTTTTATTACAAATTTTCTATATATTACGAAATATTGATTTATAATAAAAACTCGCGCGACTTTTAATTACATATTTTCAATATATAACGAAATATTGCGTTATTAAACCTTCTAACCAGTAAGAGCGTCTGTATACGGTCATTGCATTTTCTTAAATTTTCCAGTTAAAACAATTTTTTTTTAAATTTGTACTTTTTGGATCAAAATAAATAAAATAATAACCTAAACGCGCTGGGTTTTGCAAAAATACCTTTTTAGCATTGAAAAATGTTATGCGAGATTTATGAGTTGAATTCATACCTCATATTATTTATTTACATTAAATTGAGCTTAAATATATTAAGTAATTAATGGAATTATATAAATTGCATGAGAAACCTTGGTACAATTAACAGGTAGCCGCATTAGAAAAATTTCAACCCTGCTTGTATTTTGTTGTTGTTTACAAAATCTAAAGTGTCTAAACAGAAACGTCAAAAGTGGTGATTGTAAACACAGTTTGACAAATCAAAATCGATGTCAAAGTAAAAAAGTAAGTATTGAATATTGAAAATTTTATGTACCAAAGCTATTCAATGATTAATTTTTCATACAGTTACTCAAAAAGACAAACGTTTTATTGAGTTCGGCAAACGTGCTTTCATACACACAAGTCAAACCGTTTAATGTTGCTGCCAATAAAATCAAATATGGACCATACGAAAATGTTGCAGGTATTCCAAGTTATATTTAATAGCTCAGTTATCCCAGATGAATATGATATATCTATATACTTGCAGCATTTACCAATCAGTCACTTCGTGTACACTATTAAAACGAACGCTGTACCATTCCATCATTTGAATATATGCCGAGACAGGTATCAATTACGTACCTCGACACATTGGGCAAAGCTGCTGTAACGTTGTACACCAAAAACGTGAATGAATATTAACGTGAATGTAGTATATAATATATATGGCTAGAAAGGTATTTATTTATTTATTTATTTATTTATTAATTTCAGTCAAATGAATACCATTCTTACTGACTATAAAGAAAAAATGACTTAAATCTAATGAACTGAGTGATTATAAAGTAACGTACGGATTATACCTATTGGAACGGACAGATCCAGCCCGGGAACTCGGTTTAATTCTGATTGAGTTCTATATAACGGAGCATTTTCAGCATACTTAGATTTAGCAAATTTTATATAAAATAAATTGACATTTCGCAAGTTACGACAAGGAACATTAAAAGACAATCTTTCAAGGAGAGAAGGGCAGTCAACTATACTTTTCACAATGTTGACAACAAAGGCACCTGAGAGGTACATACTTCTGCTGTGCAAGGGTTATAAATGCAGGAGAAGACAACGAGCTTCGTAAGAAGGGATAGGATTGGAAAAATTCAACGAACGTAGAGCAAATTTTAAGAAACTTATTTGTACTCGCTCTAACCGGTTAATATATCAGGAATGATAAGGCCTCCAAATAAAGCCTTGACCTAACTAAAGAGATATAAAGCAATTTAAGTAAGTTATATGTGTGTAATATTACATAATCAAAGGTATTTACCGTTGTTCATTATAATACGTATGAAGATGTTCTAAATATTTATTGTAACAAAAAATGTCATATCAACTTTAAATGTGTATTGATATACATATGTATATACATAAGTGCTAGTATTGACAGTGATTAAAAGGTATTTTAATACACTTTCGTATTACTCAATTTTTGAGCTTTATTAATTTTTTCGGTCCTTAAAAGGACGTTTTAAAAAGCTGTGTTATTTGATCTCTATGAATTTAAACTGAGCGTACGTGCATTGGAAACATTACTGAAATAAAAGTTTTGGCGAAAGTAAATTAAAATTTAAATAATGAAATATTGATTTGGTTACCAATTCAAAGTTTTATTTTGCTTAATTTTTTGTAGCGCAAAACTTTTTGTTTCGCTTTCTGCACTTTGAGTTGCTTATTTAAGTTCCGAACACTAAAAAATATCCGACATTTAAAAAAGAAGTGCTTTACGCTTTCCGCTCTTTTATATTTTAGCAATGTGCTTATTCCTCCAGGTTGACCGCGAGAAATACCAACTCCAATTTTTTAACACCTGCAACGAAACGAGGTGACGGTTTTTTCAATTAACCCTTCGACACCTGATCGACCCACGTAAATGATGCATCACTGCAATCCTCATGTTGTGTGAGATGCTGTTTTCGAATTATGTAACCTGCCATATATTCCAGTGCATCGTCTTGCAGGGCGTCGGTGTTACCATTAGCATGAGCAACGCTAAGACCCTCGACAACTTCCTGCTCTTCTTCTTCGGGGTTTTCAATTTTTGGGTCTTCAACCTCCGGCTCATATTGCATTGAGTTCAACAGCGGTTGCGGGTTTGACGAGTTCAGCCACTCGGGTGATTCTTGCTCAACGTTGCCTGTATTTGCCAAATTTTCGGAGTTTCTTGCAAGCATTCATGTACATACGTATAAATGCATACATATATACATATATACATATATACATATATGTGAATAGATACACATTTATATGTACATACATACATAAATAACTACATGCATAAGCATATATGTAGAAATATACAGGTATATACCTACAGAATAAAATGGTAATAATCTACAAATTTCGAAAATATAAGCCTGAATTTGAATTCTTTCGGCGTAGGGTTTTCATTTAGTTCCCCTTTACTGCGGATATTGCCGAAGAATTGTTCCACGAGGTCCTGATTAAGTCGCCGGGTAACTACGTATTCGAAATTGTACCTCGCTGCTACGTAATCGTACAACGGTAAGAGGGCATTATTGGACAACAAGACGCCTTTTTAAAAAAACCGGCAAGCTTTTTTTGCCAGGAATTGTAATTCCTGACATAAAGGTGGTCATGCGGTTTAAAATTTCTCGCTGCTTCTGCAACTGTAGCCCAAATGGTTCATGTAATTAAACGCTTTTTAACATATTTTTTTCAATAAAATATTAAAGTTATGCAAAATATCATCTTTCCAGGATAGTTGAACGTTTGAACGGATGAGTTCAGCACTTCGAACCAATCGTTCATCAACTAATCCAGTTCTGCTGTCCCCACTGCACCAGCCAAGTTCATCCCGAGACTATAGCAGCGCAGTATGGCATTTGCAGTGGTGTTAGAAAGCAATTGAGTCGTTAGTTTCACCTTCTGCCTACCTAAAATTTTAATACGTAACATATTTTTTTACACGCTCATGTATGTACATACATATAAATATTTTATATTAATATACCAATTCCTTAACAGATAGGTGTTCTTCTATCAATTTGAAGGCAATGGATAGATCAGACGCAGATGTGTGGTTAATTACGTCCACCATTGCACGCGTGGATACAATACCGCCTTTCCAAATTAAGCCCGTGTCGATGAAGTGGTTGCGAATTAGTTTAAGCAAATGCGGGGCATCTGCAAACGCAAACACTTTTTCTTCCGAATTCGTGGGGTTGGTGAACCAGGGCTTTTCTAAATTATTGGAAATTAGTTAGGAAACAAATATATTGGGAACTTTTTATATTATTTATACCTGTTGAAATGCCAAGTTCTCTCCATAACTTCTGATTGGAAGTGCCCATGTCACAGACCGTACGGCAACATGTAGTGCTGAAATAATCGAATAAAAAATGTCTACAGTTATTTTGCAGTCAAAATCAAAAAATACAGGCTGCTGCCACGACTTCCATAATCCGTGCGCCATCACCACTTGGACATAATTCGCTGGTTTCCTAACGAAATCTCTGGTAGGCTCATATTCGCAAGTTTCCGTGACCTTCATCTCATCAAAAGCCAGAACGCAAACTTTTTCGACCTCATTGAGTTCATGCATTTGACGAATAAAATCCATCGCTACGGATAGTATACCCTCGTTCACGCAAATTTTGCGCGACCACCGTTGGGGTGTGGTAACGTGGGGCAGAGGAAAGCCTTTTAGGTAAAGGTGTCTATATGCGCGCGGGCCGGCAGCATGAACGCATATGGCGTTCGAGATATCGCTCCACGACCATTGCATACCTTTGCCTACAATCATCTTTCGAAGCTGACCTTCCGTAACTATCGACCGAATGGAGGATATTACGGCGGCATTTTCGCGGAGCTGAAATTTCAATTCGTCAATTGCTCCGAGCAACTGCTTATTTCGCGATTTTAAATCGGCAATCTCTATGTTTTTGGTATGCTCTAAAAGTATTGCGCTAAATATTTTATTTAGGACATATCGTATAATCACTTATATACATATATCTATATACACACAAGCATTATCTCAGATTACTTACTCAGTTTGTGTGGGACAACTTGAATATGCAACATATTGTTCAGTGGTTCCTAAGGAACCACTTTTTACCACTTCTGAGTTTTTTTTCAACTTAAATCTAACGGTACTTCGGAAATAAATTCCACGTCATCATACCCATCTCCAACATCGTTTCCAATTCTAAAATTAATCCAATATTGGGACATATCTCTATGCCCTCAGCATCCTTGTCTGCAAATATATTTACATACATCGGAACTGAACTTATATTAATTGTTGGAACAGAATTAGGCATCAGATGCGTTCGTTGTGCTCCACCAATCAAACCAGATTTCGCAAATGGTCCATACAAACCATGTCGTTTGCTGTGAACACGATACGCACGAATGCAACAGTGCAGCGGCTACCTATTTATTGTACCAAGATGAGAGACTGTATTTTACAACAATCATATGTAGGAATGTGTATACATGTGCATATGTACAAACAGATACATATGTATGTATGCAAATATGTATATGCGTGTAGATATTGCTAATACATTGGTTTGATTTAATAACTAATTAAAGTGGATACCAAAATTATTGTGTATAACTGAAAATTGTATACTTAGATCGATGATCGGGATGCAGATGCAAATGATGTTTGATGATAAGTATAAAGCTGATTGAGTCTTCTGGTATATGCTGTGAAATATACCCTCGAAGATAGTCTGGGTGTAAGTGAGGTTCCCACGATGGTAGTAGAAAAAGAAGAGAAGGTAAAAGACGATGAGCACCTGCCTTTATAGGCGTTTGTTTGACAACGTGGAACGTTCGCTTCCAGCGAGTTCGAAAAAAGGGTGGCTGCTCTTTTACTGTAAAGGGATGCATTTTAAGATAGCGAAGTACCGTAAACAAGCATGTAATAGCCAGTTGAATATAGATATTGTTGATCTGCGCTCGCAAAAATTGATTTCAAACTTTGTGATTTGCTCGTGATTGTAAAAAGTGATACAGGTCCTTAAATATTAGTTGTTCGAGTTCACATATAGAGAGACAAACATTGTCTCAGTCAGAAGCGACAGCTGTTTCCACCCCTTTTCACAAATCAAAGAGATCACGTTCGCCACTTTCAGAAAACGAAGAGAATGGTATTCAGTACCCTACAAGACGGGTAATGGTTAGCAAACAAAGTAGCTAAGCTTTTACGTTCACTTGATCGGTTGTTACCAAATTAGTCACATTTTTTCTAGCCATGTGAAAAAAGGAGCAATTTCCCCTTCCTGTTTCACGACGGTTTGCTCATCCTACTCATGGTATTTACACGTATCTTTTCTACTCTCGCTCTTACATTGTCGGTTACGTAGTCTGGTAAATGTTTGATGGCAGTACCAGTTTTATTAGTTACGAGCTGTGTTATCTACTTGTTATTGCTACCTTCTTGTTATCGGAAACACTTTTATAAGTTACCCTATTTGTTATTCAATTGTTACCTCTAACCACTTCTATTTGTTACCTACTGGTTATAGCTAACCGGTAGCTAACAGTTACCTTCAGTTTACTAAATTTGTTTAAATAAAAATATAATTTTTTTGTTTTAATTAATCATTTTATTTTACAATATTTATCAAGTAACAATATTTAAACTTATATTAATTATTAATAATTTCTTAATATAAAGAACAATGATTCAACTTAAAATACCAAAAATAGTAGCATAAAAATTAACTAATAACAGTTGAAAATAATCTTAATTATATCACTATATATACCAATCAATTAATTTTTACTTTTGACTTAACTCTAATTTATTTACAAATCTACTTATATGACTTATATTTATCTATACAGAAGTCCTCATATATAAGATGAGCGTTGGTGCCCAAGGAACGTCTTCCTTCAACCTAAAGAAGTCTATATTGTTCCGGCGAAGCGTGCTAAAAATATAAAAAATTTAAAAAAAGTTGTAAATCAAAAGATGAGAATTTTTTTGCAAAGAAATCGTTTTTTTCAAGAAAATAACACGAACAGAAAGATAATTGATTATTCTTTCTAATAGCAACCATTTATATTTAAAATTGCCGAAAGTTTTCAAAATATTTATACTTGACTTACAATTATGTGAAATCCGGTACATGTACTCTGCACATGCAATAAGGCAATTTTCACAAGATGATAATTTTCATACAAAATATTAATATTTAAAAAAAAAAAACAACATGAACAGAAGATAATTGACTATTCCTACTAATGATATGCATTTCTAATTAAAATTAATACACATTTTTGAAAAATCAATACTTCACTTAGAACTATGAGATATGCCGTATATGTGTATAGCACCGTTTCAACTTATGTTGCCTCCCGCTTGCCCTTTTTCATATTCGTTAAGTCGACATTTATACCAATGTATCTATTTTTGTTTAATTGTTGTCAATGTAAGCCGTGCATACGGTATGATCTGCACATCTACTTTGTCCTCGGTAACATCTTCGTATGTGCCTATGTACATTCCTATGTAATCTTCGTATTTACTTACATTCGTATGTGCATACGTGTCAAACTCCTATTTATAGATTTCAAACCGTTTTGCAGCATTTATCATAGTTTTTGTTTCTCCGTTAAACGGGCATATTCTATGTTATATACTAAATGAGATATGTTCATGGAAATTGTATGTGCGTGTATACATGTGTGTATATTGCATTTGTTCGCTAACCGCAATGCGTCAACCGTTTTTCTCCTTTGTACACACGTATATATGTATTTGCATATGTACGTAATTAGCCAAATTTACATTTGCTTACATTTTAAGAATATTACTTCAGTCGTCGATCATCAGAGAAAAGCGAAGGACACACTGCGGTAAGTTTTACATACATATTTGTACATGCGTATGTTCGTATACAATATTTGATGTTTGATTTCTAGAAATAAACCGAATCTAATTGGAGTTTAAGTTCAGTCAGAACAACTTACGCCTTTTATTTGGATTCGCGTTAAATTCGCTATCGCGATCGACGACATCTTTATTTCGCAGTCCAAATTTGCCATATTTGAGACTGAGAATCTATTTGCACGTTAATAGCCATTGCCAACTTGCTACATACGCAAGTAGTTGCAGCAATATAACATCGCTGAAGGTTACATGGGCAAACCACCTCGTCGCAGCCCTCGATTAAATACCGAAATGGAAGGTAAAGATTCAGCTTCGACTCCTGCCACGTCGAACAGTGTCGGAACGAAACCCACTGCCGATAGTGGAATCGCTACCAAAATTACAAGCACAGCCAGCGCCCAACAATTTGCCACCACCGCCGAAGGCACAGCCAGTGCCTCAAAATCTGCCTCCACTTCCGCCGGAGCAATTAGCCGTAACTCATCAACGCCCTCTACTCGTCAAGAGGTTATGATGCAGGCTATGCAAAAGCGTATCGCCTTGTTAGAAAATAGCTTAAAAGCAGCCGAAGCAAAGTTAAAGGAGCACGAATCTCAAACTGAGATTGATAATGCGTCTAACAATGCGCACATAGCCGGAACTTTAACTTCCCAATTTCCTACAACACATCGTCAAGTTGCACCGTCACCGGAATTACAATTACCGACGGTGTCTATCAGCAATCAGCTTCCAGTAACGTCATTTGCAGATAGTCGTCAATCGCCTTTGCAATTCGTAGCATCGGTGCCCGCTCATCAATTCGTCACATCGAATGGCATGCCATTGCTGCACAATGCATACGCGTGTTCAGGCACCCCTAACAGTGATGCCATTTCCGCGAACAGCAAAGCGTCCGCCCACGCGAACTTGGGTTCTGCAGACAAACACAGGTCTTACCTGCCTAGGCAAATGCAAGCACTACCGGAATTTTGTGGGAAAGCAGAAGACTGGCCCGTATTCTACGCTGCCTTTACAGAATCCACCGCTGTCTATTCGTACAGTGACTTCGAGAACAATCAGCGGCTTCATAGGTGCCTGCGGGGCGAAGCTCGGGAGACTGTCAAGTCTCTGCTTATACATCCGAGCAACGTCAATAATGTTATTGAACAGCTGAAACTTAGATTTGGTCGTCCTGAACAGCTGATTCGTTGTCAGTTAGCGCAAGTAAGGGAGATTGCGCCCTGGACTGGCTAAGCGAGTGCCATTTGCCACCAAGGTGAACAACATGTGCATCTTCCTGCAATCGGCCACCAGAGGAGAACAACATCTGAGCAACCCTATGCTGCTCGATGAAATTATTATGAAGTTGCCGATGAGCAAACGAGTTGAATGGGCAACTTACGCAGCAACTACACAGCCGTATGCTACGATTAGACAGTTTAGCGAGTGGCTTACAAAAATAGCAAACGTTATCGCAGCAGTGTATAATGTCGAACCAGTACGAGACCCCAAACGCCGCGTCGTATTGCATACCGCCGAGCCACACCGTCATGTTAAATGCCCAATATGCCAGGGCTCACACAAGATAGCTGAGTGTAGAACGTTCACCGATTTCACTGTGTCGAATAGGTGGACCGAAGTTAAGAAACGTCGCCTTTGTTTCTCATGCCTTAACGCCGGACATGGAACTCGTAACTGCCAGCGGCAAAGGTCTTGTGCCATAGAAGGGTGTAGAAGAGTACACCATAAGCTATTGCATGAAAGCGAGTGTAGGCCCAACGGCATGACCAGGGAGATTAATCATCGTAATAGGAACATGCCACTTACCGAACGCGGCTCGCATACTCATGATTCGACGCATTGCCAACAGTCCAGTGACGCTGGTGCCGCAGTTCTCAGTTGCAGTAGAGGTTCCGTTGAAAACAAACTATTATTTAGAATTTTGCCAGTTGTATTGTATAATAATAATAAGCGCGTTGAAACATATGCCCTAATGGACGAAGGTTCGTCGATCACAATGATCGATAACGCTCTCTTACAAGAATTGGGTTTACACGGCATTGAACAGCGACTGAATTTGCAATGGTTCGGAGGGCGCGCGGCGCAAGAACCAGCCTTGGTGGTAGACCTGTTCATTAGCGGCGCTGGCATGCAGAAGCGACATAAATTGCGAAGCGTTTATGGAGTTTCGAATTTACAGCTGCCGTCGCAAAGTTTAAGTAGAGCGGAGTTGAGCTGCGATGACGTACACATACGTAAGCTGCCAATAAGAACGTACTCACAGATCCGGCCTAAGTTGTTGATCGGACTGGATCATTGCCACCTTGGCTTACCCTCGTCTACTCTGAAAATGAATATGAATGGGCCGTTTGCAGCGAGCACCGAGTTAGGTTGGGTGGTGTATGGCCCAACTACAAATAAAAGACAGTCGTTGCCGATGTGCTTGCATGTGAATAGCCGGAGTGATTTGTGGTTACATAATTTAGTGGCTGACTATTTTGACACCGAAAGTTTTGGGGTAAGGCCATCACCCCCCATCGAAAGCGAAGATGATGCTCGTGCGAAGAAAATTCTAGAAGAGACTTCATGCCGCGTTAATGGGAGATTTCAGACGGGTCTCTTATGGAAGCATGACAAAGTTGAGCTTCCGGATAGTTATCACATGGCGCTGCGGAGGCTTATAGGTATCGAAAAGAAAATGAGTCGCGATGGTGTGTTCGCTGCTGAATACAAACAGATCCTAGAGTCATATATAGCTAAGGGATATGCGCGCAAACTGTCACCAGCAGAAGCTGCCATGTGGTCACCGAGAACCTGGTACTTGCCACACTTCGCCGTTGCCAACCCGAATAAGCCTGGCAAGCTGCGACTGGTATTTGACGCTGCTGCGGAGGTTGAGGGCATTTCACTCAATACGCTTCTACTAAAGGGACCACAGGACTATAAGTTGTTGCCATCTATTATCTTCCATTTCCGCCAGGGAGCAATTGCGGTTTGTGCAGACGTGAGAGAAATGTTTCACCAAGTATTGGTGCGGCGGCAAGATAGATGCGCCCAACGGTTTTTGTGGCGCTGTGGTGATGCTACTAGGAAGCCAGCAGTTTTCGAGATGTGCGTAATGACATTTGGCGCTGCGTGTTCGCCATGTGCTGCCAACTACGTTAAAACCGTCAACGCGTTAGAACATCGCAATGGAAACCCCGACATAGACCGCGCAGTAAAGTCTATACTAGATCATCACTATGTGGACGACATGGTGGACAGCTTCAATACGGTAGAAGAGGCCATCGCCGTTTCAAAAATGGTGCATGCTATACACATGGACGCTGGATTCGAGCTTCGAAATTTTTCGTCAAATTCCCAAATGGTAATGAAAAATCTGGATGGTGATGAGGGTAGGCGACCTATCATGAAGAAGGAAGGCATGTTAGTGGAAAAGGTCCTTGGACTATTTTGGCAACCCTCAACCGATTGTTTTGGATTTAAGCTAAAATTTAATAATGTGGACGCAGCAGTCGTACATGGTTCTAGGCCTCCCACCAAGAGAGAGCTCCTCAGCATCGTGATGTCGATTTTTGACCCTTTGGGGTTCTTGAGTAATTTTGTTATCGGAGCCAAATTAATAATGCGCGAGGTGTGGAGGCACAACATTCCTTGGGACGAGCCGTTGCCGATTAGCATCAACGACGCATGGGGAAGTGGCGAAATCAATTGACGACTGTTGTAGAATACAATATTCCACGGTTCTACTTTCGCATGGGTGCGCCGAAAACATTACAGCTCCATGTATTTGTCGACGCAAGTGAAGTGGCCTTTGCCGCCATCGCCTATTGAAGATCCGAGAATTGCAGTGGCAAAATTGAAGTAGCATTCGTTTCGGCGAAGTCAAAGTGCGCGCCAATAAAGGCCTTAACCGTGCCTCGACTTGAACTCCAAGCGGCCGTGCTTGGCACTCGCCTAATGACCTGTATACGAGAGGAACATTCTCTAGACGTCAATCAATGTACTTTGTAGAGCGACTCCAAGACAGTGGCCAGGTGGATTAAGAGCGAACATCGTCGCTACAAACCGTTCGTTCAGCATAGAGTGGCCGAAATTTTAGCTACTACCAATACATCAAATTGGAAGTGGCTTCCAACTGAGCTCAACGTTGCAGACGAAGCTACACGTGCAAATAATTGCCTTGATTTCGGACCAACAGCCCGTTGGTCATGTGGTCCAGCATTTCTGCATCGGCCGCAACAGTACTGGCCTACCGATAATGCCGCGGTACCAACAGAAGACGAGTGTGAAGAAGAACTGCGCCCAAAATATGCTCTGGTAATCGTTAACTGTAATATATTTGATTTAAAACGCTTTTCTTCTTTAACAAAGCTGGTGAGAGTTGCAGCCTGGGTATTGCGCTTTA
Organism: Philophylla caesio; assembly: GCA_963971545.1. NCBI lineage: Eukaryota > Metazoa > Arthropoda > Insecta > Diptera > Tephritidae > Philophylla > Philophylla caesio. The sequence continues at coordinate 59,858,739 of OZ020606.1, forward strand.
TGGACTCTTGCCGCCTTCGTGTTCTAGCAGATAGTCGACATGGGTTGACTGCGCGAGATGTCGAACAAGCCAAGAAGCTATTGTGCCGCCTGGTTCAACAAGACGCATTTGCCGCTGAAATTCAGCAGATTTCGAATGGTCAAAATATCGCGCGCAACAGTGCGCTGCTACAGCTTTCCCCATATATAGACGAAGAGGGTGTGCTCCGCGTGAATGGGCGCATCGACGCCGCCAGCTGGCTGCCCATAAGCTCTAAGCATCCTATTATACTGCCACCAAAGCACCACTTCGCGAAACTGGTTGTGATGCACTACCATAACGCATTGTATAGAATGCCGCTTGCAAAAGGTCCAACCTGAAGCGCCTCAAATGGCACCGCTACCGATTGACAGACTCACGCCGTACATAAGGCCATTTAGTTATACAGGGTTAGACTATTTTGGTCCGATCGCTGTTACCATTCGTCGCGCTACTGAGAAGAGGTGGGTGGCGCTCTTCACTTGTTTAATGGTGAGGGCGGTGCACTTAGAGGTAGCTCATGATTTAAGCACCGACTCATGCATTGTTGCCCTACGAAATTTTATGAATCGCCGCGGTGTGCCTATACGTTCTGATAATGGTAAGAACTTTGTTGGCGCAGAGAGGGAAGCCAAACGTTTCGATGAGGTGTTCGACTGCGGTCGCATTCAAGATGAGCTATCCACCAAGGGAGTGGAGTGGATATTTAATACCCCATTAAATCCTGCGGAAGGAGGCGCCTGGGAAAGATGGGTGCAGTGCGTAAAAAGGGTGTTACGTCGAACGTTGAAGGAGACAGCGCCAAAGGAGCACACGCTCAACTGCTTCTTGATTGAGGCGGAGAACATCGTTAACTCCCGGCCACTGACGCATTTGCCTATATCCGTCGACCAGGAGCAGCCCCTTACACCTAATAATTTTCTTTTGGGTGAACCGAACGACGCACATACTCCAATCGCAGAGGACGTATTGGCGAAGGTTTGCGTTCTACGTCAGCAATGGAGAATCGCCCTTCAGTTGAGGAACCACTTTTGGAAGCGGTGGATAACCAAATATTTGCCAACTTTAACCCGCCGAGTCAAGTGGTGTCAACCAGTGAAGCCTATACGAGAAGGGAACCTCGTCTTTATATGCGACCCTAATATACCGAGACGTGATTGGTGTCGTGGAAAAGTGGAACGTGTTTATCCTGGGCGTGACGGCGAGATTATGCGAGTTGACGTTCGAACAGCTGGAGGCGTGAAGCAGAGAGCTGTATCCAAGCTGGCGGTCCTGGACACTGAATGTGGTGAATCGGGTTGATTCACGGGGCCCGGGATGTTGCCGCCCGCTTGCCCTTTTTCATATTCGTTAAGTCGACATTTATACCAATGTATCTATTTTTGTTTAATTGTTGTCAATGTAAGCCGTGCATACGGTATGATCTGCACATCTACTTTGTCCTCGGTAACATCTTCGTATGTGCCTATGTACATTCCTATGTAATCTTCGTATTTACTTACATTCGTATGTGCATACGTGTCAAACTCCTATTTATGCATTTCAAACCGTTTTGCAGCATTTATCATAGTTTTTGTTTCTCCGTTAAACGGGCATATTCTATGTTATATACTAAATGAGATCTGTTCATGGAAATTGTATGTGCGTGTATACATGTGTGTATATTGCATTTGTTCGCTAACCGCAATGCGTCAACCGTTTTTCTCCTTTGTACACACGTATATATGTATTTGCATATGTACGTAATTAGCCAAATTTACATTTGCTTACATTTTAAGAATATTACTTCAGTCGTCGATCATCAGAGAAAAGCGAAGGACACACTGCGGTAAGTTTTACATACATATTTGTACATGCGTGTGTTCGTATACAATATTTGATGTTTGATTTCTAGAAATAAACCGAATCTAATTGGAGTTTAAGTTCAGTCAGAACAACTTACGCCTTTTATTTGGATTCGCGTTAAATTCGCTATCGCGATCGACGACAACTTAAGTTAATAACACATATTTACAAAATGTATACCTTCCTTGCAACTTTGGGAACTGTGGTATACATATGTATTCAGTACATGCACTAATACAGTTCGCAAAACTTCCAGATGTAAATATGAAATGTTAGTTTATTTAAATGAAAATATAATGGACTGGAAGGAAATTTAACATTCTTTCTATTAATCACAATTTCTATTACAATTATCAAACATTTTTGGAAAAATAAGACTTGGCTAACAACTTCAAAAAATTTTGTACATCTACCTTGCACATGCATATATTAAGTTTTCACAGAATTTCTAAATATTTGCACATAATAGTTCTAAATTTAAATAACAATAAGGCCGATAGCCTATGTTTCTAGTTGCCTTAATATTGTTATGTAATTATTTATAATTATATTTCATTTAAACAAAAAAAAACAAAGAAAAATAACAATACAACGGATATAACATTAGAATATTAACACACTATCTAAATAATATTTACAACTACAATTCTCTATTTGAAAAAATCAAAACAAAACTACCGCATTTTTACAAAACATTTTAACAAGTGAAAGCAGGAACTGCTATTAGTTCTGTTAGTAAAATATTTGAACCTTTATTTTACAAAGATGAAACCGCTCGCATGTCGACATTTCCTCCGTGCTCCGCTCCATGGTGGTGTTTACATGTGATCTGGAAAAAAGATTGTTATTTGTAATTAATACCAGTTTTCAATATTTTTTTTTATCATATACCTACACATGGTTAAATATAATAAGTCCTATTATATTATCTTTTCCAAAATGCAAACCCACAGAATATGATAAATTAGATTGCGCATGTTGGATTGGCAACTTGAATGGGTATGGACACTGATGCATTCTTTGTTTCCATTCAACGAATATTTTCAGTACACTTCACTCGCTCTTAAAAGTAATTCACTTTACTCACTTTACTCACGGCTTGGGTGCACGATACCTGTTTCAATAAAATTAGTTAAAATATATGTACGTGTCGAAATTTCTATACATACCTTTAAAATATCCTTTCCCCGTTGCTTCTGCTAAAATAAAATACAAAATATCGATATTTTAATTAATAAAACTTAAAATAAAGGCAACTTACCGCAAATCCAACGAAGTTTTACAGCAAAGTGATCGTATTTTGCGATTTGTAAACATGGCTGAGCAGCGTAGTCTATTGATAGTACACTATAGCACACGAGGTTTCTGGGCTCTAATATTCGGAATGTTGCTGTTTCTTCTAACATTAGGAAAACTGCGAAATATTAAGTTGCGAATGTTTTGGTAACAGCTGGAAAAGTTGTGTTTTTATTTATTTGAATTGGTTACCTCCGTCTTGTAGGGTATGTTCCGGGATCAGGCGGTTTGATAAAATGTACGTTTGACTATTTCAACTCTTTTCTAACGGATGAATATGATTAAGATTATTTTCAGACCAATTGTATACGAGGTTTGATATGGTCCCTAAAAGTGCTCGTCTTGGCGTGGATAAGCAATTGTGTGCCACGAAAATGAATCATCATCTTCGCCAGTACATGCCCAATACATAACGGGGCTATACAACTATTCATGCTGTGTGGAGCAGGCGATAATGTAATACTCCCAGGGATGCCTGATCTTGGAGCTAGAGCCAAAGTGCTTATTCAACTGTCACAAACGCTTCCTAATTTTGCAAATCACATAATTTATTTTGATTATCTATACACATCTATTCCTTTACTGGTGTATCTTCGAGCTCGAGGTATCTTTTCACTAGACATCATCCGCTTAAATAGGGCACGTCGATGTAAATTACAAACGAATATTCTGAAGAATATGTTGCAACGGCATATGGCGTCGAAATTTCAAACATGCGTTGGAAGGATACAAAACTTGTTTGATTAGCATCTACTTATGTGGGTATACAACCATTTGTTCGAAAAAATCCGCCTCAACAAGTACGAAAAATGTCCCGATATGATCGTAAGAAAATGTATATATAGTATAAACGTTGATTGCCCTGAAATTATAAAAGAGTACAAGTCATATATGGGCGGCGTTGAATTGATGGATAGCCTTATGGGAAGACACCATATCCATTTGAAGAAGAAAAATCTAGCTTTACGAATTTTTTACCATCTACTAGATATGGTCGAGTGAGTAGCGTTGCGTGCTCTATACCGTTTTTTTTTTCTAATAGCAGTCACTGCTTGGCAGGCAATGTCAAACCTCCGATTGTATTTCTGCAACGAAAAAGCTTCTCATAAAATACATCTGCCGTTCGGAGTCGACAAAAATCTGTAGGTCCCTCCATTTGTGGTAGAATATCAAGGCGCACACTGCAAATGGTAGGAGAAGCTCGGCCAAACACTGAGCAATTTAGGAGAATTTCGCGAAACAGTAGCTAGACGATCGGGGGCACACTCCTGGAATGAGCGATGCAAAAGAGAAAAAAAGTATTTTAAAAAAACAAATTCGCAAGTTTATTACATGAAGTGTGAACTAAATTTATGTCTCTCGCCTATAAAAAATTGTTTTTTTGACTTGCACCAACCAAATTGATTTCCGTAAAAAATACTTGTATTTGTTTCATTATATTCCATCAATACTACTACTTCAGATAAATATGCTTGTATATACCTATACACAACAGTGATCAACAAAACAAAAAGTATTTAGTTCATCATACGACTTGCTGTACTACTTTTTAGAACCTTGATTTATTTAAGAAAAGCGCCACAGACCTCATTTTTACAAAAACTAATTACCGTAGTCTTAGCGTAGAAATCAGCTGTTCTCTAATTGCATACCAACTCGCTTCTTTATGGCTATTTTGTTTTGTTCGCTCACTTTTAAACAATGCTGCCATTGATTTATATATACATACATATGTTTTTGCATAAAATTACAATTTAGTTAAAATTTTTATAATATAAATGATCGAATCGAAATGCTGACCTATTAAATAATATATTATGATATAATCTGCTATATTCGGTAGTATTTTTCTAATAATTTAAGAATATTTCAAGTTTTTGTAAACTAACTTTTTAATGTTTTCAAAAAGTATACGTTTCTACGGAAAAAATCTAATTCGCTTGGATTTCCTACGTAAGTTCTCCGTCAACACGAAATTTCTACGGTGGTGAGTTGTCATTTACAAGGTCATGTCAGCTGACACGTTTGTCTGTCTCTACGTCGGTGGGTAACTGCGCTATTAATTGTGGTGTATTTACTTTTGAAATGCAGTATCGAGTATTCAATCAATTCAATCGGTCGCCTTTACATTGTGCAGTGCAACTTACTCTACATCCGCGTGGTGAAAAATACCATTAACCACTACCAGGAATAATCTTCCATTACGAAATTTCAAAATGCTCAGTTATACCGTGGAATTACTTGCTCTTCAAGTCTTCCAATCTTGCCTTCTCCACCTGGCCGGGGAGTATATCCCCAACACGTTAAACAATGGCTGACCCTCCGGGGGCGGTGCCTAAATCAGCGTCAGTTATGACAATACTAAAAAGGTAAAAAACAATACAAATGGACCCAAGAACTTAGTTATGTCCAGAAAAAACAGCGAAAATAATCACATCTCCTTTCTTGATAAAAAAAAGTAATTGATTACACCGCCGGCAGCCAAATCGAAACATGCAAAAAACTAAGAAATGGTACCATTCTAATAAAAACAAAAGACCTAGTGCTAGCAAACAAATTAATAAAACTTAATTCACCAACAATTTAAATTGACATCACCGAACACCTAACTCTAAATTACACCAAAGGCGTTATTTACTCAAATGACTTGAGATGCATAGACGAAAGCGAAATTCTAACAGAACTAAAATACCAAAACGTATCGTAAGTTAAAAAAATTCTCAGAAAAACAACCAATGGTGAACTATCAGAAACCGGTTTAATAATAATCACCTTTGCCGCACTTACACTTCCTGCTGAATTATTGATTTGATACGAGAAAGTTAATATCACGCCATACATACCCCTACCGCTACGCTGCAATAACTGCCAACGATACGGGCACATGGGCAAAATATGCAGAAATGACAAAATCTGCTCAAATTGCTCTAAAAACTATCACACAAATAGCGGACTCAATGAAATATGCGACCACCTCAAATGCTGTATTAATTGCAAAGAGACCCAAACATACCCGCTTGACCACAACAGTTTTGACAAGAAATGTCCAATTTTTAACAAAGAGAAGGAAATCTAACCCATCATTACTCTCGATAAAGTAGACAGGAAAAAAGCAATAACTACTTATAGAGAAAGAAACCAATGTAATGGGCTAACGTACTCAGAAATCACTCGGAATATGTCGAACCTAAATCCTACCACACCTCTAAACACACCACACAATCAAACAACCGCAAACCTCAATCAAATGTCAACCTACAATGCTCCCGCTCCACCGCGAAGAGAACTGATCAACACTAAAATAAGAATACTACCTAAAAACACATCAAAAAGAACAATAGCAAAACTAAAGAAAGACAAAAACACTCTGAAAACCCACTCAAAACCAACAAAATCAAACGAACACGACAACGACTCCTGTATGGAGTTGGACACAATGTATAACAAAGAGTTTAAGTATTAAACAATAATCCAAATTTTATTCTTAACTTTATAGCTTTACCCAATAGAGAAACGTAAAATATCCAAATGTCAATTATTATATGTAATTCAGTGGAACATTAAAGGATATCTTAACAACTATAACCACCTCTTAATACTTATAAAACGTTAGAGCCCTAAAAAAATTTCAATCCAAGAAACCCATCTTAAATCCTACAAAAACATTCCAATTCCCGTCAACTACTCAATATACACACTCAACACTTCCACTACCTCATATGGCGGGGTATCTTTGCTAATACATAATTCACTACAATAAAAACAAATACAACTGAACAACGACTTTGATTCGATAGCATGCCAAATACAGTCCAAAATCGACTTTACTATAATATCGGCATACATTCCCCCACAAAACACATTCAACCTCAATAACTTAAACAACGTACTCAACCCTACCACTACTCCTGCTATCATAACTGGGGACTTCAACAGTTGGCTTACTTCCTGGGGTTCCAATTGGGGGTGGGCAATTCAAAAGGTAATACCGTCAACCGCTTCATCATTCAATCGACTTATATGCTACTGAACAACGGATGCCCCACTCACTTCACGACCCATAATACTTTCACTCACATAGACCTAACTTTCTGCTCTCCCTGCCTATCACTACAGTCAAAATGGAAAGTTGAAGACGACCTCTCGGGTAGTGACCACTTCCCGATAGTAGTATCTTTATTTCCACAAAATAACCGACAACCAATAGAACCAATAGACAACAGACCCAAGTTCAAACTCAGACAAGCCATCTGGCATAAGTTCGCAACCGCAGCAACACGCCTCAATAACATACAACCTCCATCAGCCAACATAAATAAAGAAACCGCAGTAATAAACAAAATTATCTTACAGTCAGCACATTCCCCAATCCCACAAACCGTGCCACATCAAACCCACCGCACTGTACCATGGTGGAACGCCAAATTAGATAAACTTAAAAAAGAGAAAAACAAGCATTGGAACGCGTTCAAAAGAAATGTCACACAAGAAAACCTCTTTAACTTCAAAAGAACCAATGAATTACTCAAACGGGAAATCAAAATAGAATGTCAATGAGTGACTTCACATCCAGCATTAACCCCTCCTCGCCATTTAATAAAATCTCGGACAATATCAGACAATTTTGTGGATACAATGTTTCTCATGGCATCCACTGTTTAAAGTCACTATGCCAACCAACTAAAGCATATACCAACCAAAACGATAAAGCAAGCGAATTGTTTAAAGTCTGGTCAGAAAACTTTTCACACCGAAAATTTTAGCTTATACTAAACTATGCACATTAATATCCCTCCACAAAGGATTTTAGGAGTCATTTTCTATAAAAAATACAAGAGGAACTCACACGTTGAGGTGTTGTAACTTTCATTATCCACACAGCTAAACATTATCAAATGCTTATCTAGTACAAAACTAATCATACACACTTTAATAGGCATCACACACACACTTTAATAGGCATCATAAGAACACTCATCATATCCAAAATCAGCTATGGCGTTTTCATCTACGGATACGCGTCAAAACCACTTTTAAATAAAATCAAAATCCCTCTTAATGCAGTAATTCGAATCGCGCTTCGAGCCTTCAAGTCTACCCCTATAAATAACTTACTTTTTGAAACTCACATACTTCCAATTGAAGACCAAAGGGATTTCGTTACCACAAAGCTTTTCAAAACAATCATAAAATCCCATAATAGCCCGCTAAATAATATAATCACTGTAGTAGCCCAACAAAAAAAAACACATCAGCAATCCACAGAATCACATATCATTGCAACCAACTCAACATACCATGCTCTCCCCTTAATCTCCTAAACAACACCAGCCCACCTTGGACACTCAACACCTCATTAATCAACACATCCTTACGTCAGTTCGCCAAGTCCAACACCAACCACAATATATTCCGCTCCAGCTTTCAAAAAATTACAGAACATCACTCAAATCACACTTTCATATATACGGACAGCATAACCTCCACAGGTCATATCATAAAAATCTCTCATAGTCATAGCAATCCACGAAGCTGTCAAATTCGCTATCGAAACTAATTCACACTTCGCCATATGTTCAGACTCCTTATCTCCTCCTTATCCAAATCAGAAATGCCATTATCAATAACTATCCAAAAATTAAACTTATCTGGGTTCCAGGACACGTGGCAATCACAGGTAACGAATTTGCCGATCAATCAGCAAAATAGGCCAATAAAGCACCATTGATTTTAATACCAAACTACAACACAAAAGATATAACACAGTACATAAAGAACACATTTCAATCCAATTTCACTCAAATCTGGGAGTAAACTTCAAGCTGGTACAAAGATATCAACCCCAACAAACAATCCGGCAGATACATTCAAAGTACAAACAGCACATTTTTAAACAGACTTGACATAATAAAATTCGAACGCTTAAGGCTTGGGCACACTAAAATAACACACGAATACTTGATGACAAACGATACCCCGCCCTATTGTACTTACTGTTACCAACCTACCCCCATCACCATACCACATCTCATGTCCCACTGTACAAATTTCAAAAGCATTAGAACCCAAATATTCCCGAATTCTGACCCCCTAACAGCGATCTCTTCTCCTACCTTAGATAGCATTCGCAAAGTCATATAATACCTCAAAAACCCAAAGTGTACCAATATATCTAAACACAATAAAATAAACTATCACATAACGTAAAATTAATGTAAGTCAAGCTTAAGGCCAAAGACGCCAAAGCTAAACGCACATGTTAACCCTAAGTTTTAACTTTTGGTTAATATTTAGTAAATAAATACTTTTGAAATGTATGGCAGCACACTTTTGTCATACTGTCGGCCATTCTTATTTATGTTTGTTTGCCAAAGGTGGTAAACATTCTAGACACATTTATAAACGCGTTTATTAAGTTAAATATATATAAAAAATGTGAACAAAGTACTATACACGCACGTAAATAAATTAAATTTTGTATACAGCACAAAATATAAGTGATATGAGTAATTTTGACTGATCATTGGCTGGTGGTAGTGAAGAAAATTTAACAACAAATTTCTTAAATAGTAATATTATTAAAATTAAAACAGTAATAAATTTAGATAAAGAGGCCCTTCCCCAACATCCCACCCAAGGTTCGTTACGAAATTCCTTCTACTTTCGCTGAAATCGGGAATGGTTCCTTATTGGAAAGCCAACCCGGTGCTAAATATCACAAAAGTTTTAAGTCCTTCTCTACCGGAGATAAGTGCGAATGACGGTAGGTTAATAAGCCCGCACCCGAAACGTCCTTGACTTATGTACTTGCCACCGATGTCACAGTCATGCCCACCAAAGATTGTGGAAGAGCCCCAGTGCAAGACTGTACTACCCAAAAGAAAACCTATTCAACCAGTACGCCCAGACAGTACCAAAATTCGAAAAACTGCTAAAGAATTTCTGATCCACCAGTTAGCGAAACCAACGGACCTGCATAATCAGGAGCAATATACTGCGGTTAAATCCGTGCTAGGTGAAAAAGCCTTGGTCCAAAGTAATTTCCTTTATATAAACTGCAAAACTTGTTTCGATGTAAAAAATACATGTTTTAACCACAGAGAGCCGAACCACAAAGCTGCTGAGTACAAAATACTCAAGAAGAAATGCGCCACAAGTGAAGCACAGGACTAGTGGCAGATAATATCCATATTATTTTGAGGCGTCAAAAAAGCACGTGCGCAATGAAACTCATGCAATTAAACATAAACCATTGCAAAGTAGCTCAAAAGCTTCTGAAACTTACAGTAATAGAAACAAAAATCTTGACAAAAAAATACTAAGTGAACCGTATAAGGTCGCAAAACCCTCTCTGTGGGCTAGTGACACTAATGGAAAATCTGCGGTACGGAACTGTGTAATACGATTTTAAAACGAAGCAAGTAAGCAAAGGCTATAAGCATAACGACCCTCAAGCTATCATATTTACGATGTAGGGAGAGAGAGATAGCTCAGTCGGCTAGAAGCAGCATACACTCTATGAAGAAGCGCATAAAAGGATGGATGGATGGATTTGGGGTAGGCCGAAAAACCCAAATATGAGTTTACCAAGCTATCAGACATTGTTGCCCATTGTACTTGAGGCCTGTAAAAAGGATATACAGGATGAGGGAGAATGGGTGGGTGGGGAGTCATAGGAAGTAACTACTTCTCAGCAAACTTACCCGGTTCTTTAACGAGCCTGCGTAGTCCGCTGAGGGAGAGATAATGTATCTTGTCCATTCTCAGGACATCCGACACAAAGATGCGCCACCTGAGTCTAGAGAACGCCGGGAAGCTGCAGAGAAAAGAGATGCCAGTTTCTTCCCAAACAGTCAGCAATCTTCTTGATAGCATGAAGCGAATCCATCTTACGATTGTTTCATCCACTCCATGCCATCTGGCCGCAGAGCACATAGAGTCAAAAGTAGCGTTGTCAAACGCTCCCTCAATGTCAGCAAATACTCCCATTGTGTATTCCCCTGCATCCAGCCCCACTTCGATCTTCGTTACACGAACATGCAAAGCTGAATCAGAGGATTTTCCACTCTGGTATGCTTCCTTGTGAGTACTAAAGGGACTGTCCCCCAGGGCATAATCACCGTTTCTCGGTTTGGGAATGAAGACAACTCTGGCTTTTCGGAAAAGCATAGGGATGTACCCAAAGGCCAGAAAAGCCCTAAAGATTCTCATTAGAGTCTCAATAAGCTTGTCTCCCCCACACTTCAGCATATTCGGGTACACACCATCCGTACCAGGTGATTTGAAGTCACCAAAAGAGATTGGTGAAAACCTCACTGATTCCTCGGTCACCTCGAGCCTACAGAGCCTGGTCGACTCTTTCGTGTTTTCAATATCAGTGCAGAAATCTCTATAAGAGCTTAATTTACACGACACGATATCTGGACCAATCTTCTTCCTTCCGAGTTTTTGACGCCCGATTCAGAAGTTTCCTGGATTTTTTTCGAAGCTTGGTAAGTTTGGTGTTCCACCATGGGACTGCTTTTCCTTCCCTGCTTCTTCTCAGCGGGCATGTATCCTCAAATCAACCAACCAAAGTACTCGTTACCTTGTGGGTCGCCTCTTCAATTGATTTTAAACTTTTTAGTTTAGGAAGAACTGGTATTCTCTCTTCTAGGAGCAACCCATATCTGTCCCAGTCCGCCTTTTGAGGATTCCGACCTTTTGGCATTTGGCAAGTATCAGTACCTAGCCGGAACTCAATGAACCGATGATTAGAAAGAGATTCCTCATCCAAGACCGTCCATCCTTTGATGTGATCCACCATGACTTTGCTGGTCAAGGTTACATCAATCACTTATTGTCTTCTGCTGGTGACAAAAGTAGGCTTGTTACTTACGTTTTGTATAACCAGGCCATTGGCTAGGTAAGCAAAGGATACTGAGTACTCGCCACAGCTATAGCCGCGGCTTTCCTCTCCTTCTGCTTCCTTCTCTTAGGCTGCCTTGCGTTTAGCTTTTCACCCGTTTTCGACTCACCAATATAGGACGTCTAGCAGGACCATCTAGCATACTCGCGTCTGTCACAGCGTTAACTGCTTCATCCTGCTTGGATGCTAGTTCGCCATTCTCCTCATTCAGGAATAGGCTCTCCATTGACTTAGTCAATGTGCCCACCAGTGGCTTGCTTCCTCCGAGACCATGGCCGCCAGTCTCAGTCATAAGGTATGGTGAGTTTTGGGCCTGTACATCCGACGCCCAGGCCGCCGACTAGTCGGCGGGGGGATTCCCAGCTTGCTGGTTACCCCGTGCATATAAGCCCGGTTTGAACTTCACCATGAGGAAAGGGGGGCTGCATTTTTACCTTACTGCCAAGGGGTGGGCATTTCAGAGGGTATTCTTCCCGTCATCCTCCTAATTCGCGAGACGCTCTGAAAGCCATTCGGGGGACTCCAACCAAAGTGAACGGTTCTCAACTTCTTTTATTTGTTCCCAGGCCGAGGCTTGGGTTAACAGTGCCAGCAGCGTGAAGGAAAAATTATAAATTAAAACATTAACTAAATAACAAAAAAAAGAGACGAAAAATAGTAGACAAAATAAGAAGAGAGTTCAAAAAACCATAACATACAAAGAATATAACGACAAAAAAGCATGGACACTAACCTCTACTGGGAGTTCGACCTACAAACTGGCCAAATACTTTAATAAATATTATTTTCGTACAGCATTTAAAACATCCTACAATATAGGACAGATATTACAAACACAAATAGCGAAGACCCACTAAATGAACAAAGTGTGAACAAACTAACATGTGCATGTCAATACAGCTACATCGGACAAACTGGACGGGAAATATGAACAAGGTTCCGGGAACACATAAGGGACTACAATAAAAAGACTCTGAAACCAAAAACAACAAAAGAGTCAAACTTGGCAAATCACATTTTTAACCAAAAATGTACCCCGACACAAATTGACAAAACTGCTTAGGTTATACACTTACAACATAAAGGACGTCGTCTAAATATACTGGAAAACATGGAAATATACAAACAAAAAACTTCAGCGGTAAAATAATAAATAAGCAAATAAACGCGGGATCACACGTAATATTCGAACCATTGAAATTACTATACGGACGAAAAAACAAAAGCCAGGAAATATACGTTGAAACAACAAACAAACAATACACAATAAATATCGACCACACAAAATCCAAAAAAGGGAAATTTACCGATTTTTATCTACCAGCAGGTACAAACCACAAAATAACGGCTAAACAAACGGGAACCTTAAGACAACAAAACATGAATAAACAAGTACAATTCAAGTACCTGAGTGCCACCTTTCACACCGACCCACAACTGACCTGACATACACGAGCATAGACCATGAAATCAACCCGAACATAACTATAAATACGGACGAAGAAATCAAATTAACCAGAACGAAAAATTACACAGAAGATGGCACAACGCCGAAACCGGTTTGTCTTAATTAAAACGAAACTTGACAAGGGATGACGAAAATTCGTTCCAAAACCAATCATTTCACACCCTGTCGGAAGCAACAACAAGCAAATGGATGCTATTAAAATTGATATTTTTCTTACACTCAGGCAGAACATGCGATTTTAGGGGGTTAAGTCATAGACCATTATGGGAGCCCATCGAGAGATGAGCATAGGTCTGTATTCAAATTGGAGCTGACATTTGACACAGTCTTAATTGAATTGGATAAGTAAATCTGAATGGCATCAGCATACGCGTGCATGCTTACATATCGACATATTAAAAATATATCATTTATAAACGCACTTAAAGGAATAAGGCCTAAAATCGACCACTGGACAACATCACAAGACTGTGATACTACCGAGCCGATTTTCGCATGTTTAGTTCTACCAAAGTAGTAGTTGAGCTAAGAACCAAGCAGTGAATGATCCACTGAGTCCCTTTCTTGTCTTTAATTTAGCTTGAAGTCATCTTAATGGAGTATTGATTGTCAAAATATAATTCAAGGGTTTTTCTAGTCCAAATCTAAGATTTTTCCACGACTGGATCGCATTTAGCCTGACCGCATAACAGCCCGCCAGAAATTTTGCTAAGATATCCATCGGTGAAAGACTTAACATTAGTTCCAGAGATTTGGTAGGTTTAAAAGAGAATATATCTTACCACAGCTGTATATATCGAGTGTACTATATGTGGCTATTCTACATTTTTTTCCCTATGGCCACCTTACAAGCGTGGTAATGGTATATAATATTCCGCTTCCATTCTTGTTTTTAATTGAAATTAACTCCAAGGTACCTAAACTTGATGTTAATAATATTGAGAGCATATTGTAGCAAATCACTTCAGACTTGCAATATAAAAGCAAATGCTGTTTCAATATAACTTCAGGCTCTGATCCTACCCTTTACTGGAGCGGGTGCCTCTTGGTAGGCATCGGAGTTGTACTGACGCAACACTTCTTTCTGACGATCCAAGGTTTGGACTAGAAAGATGTTTTCAGCTTTTTCGCTGAGACGAACAAGAAGAGAGGTACAGAAAAATGTTCAGAATCTGCACCATTCCCAGAGTCGGTGTTGCCATATCTTCCAGCTCATCCCACTCGGCGGCAGCTATGACTGTGGTATCATGATCCGCTTGCTCTGGTTCTGAGGCTATAAGCTGGTCCTCTTCCAATAGCGGTGATTATCGGCTGTATACAGAATATACGTATGCAGATAATGAGCCCGTATCATCCTCAGTATCTGTTGTGGTATCTAATAAAACGATGAGACGTCTAGAGGTATGCGACGTCTATGAGGCGTTTTTTCCTGTTAGTAATACCATTTCGGGTGCACCGGTGATAGTTTCCTAAGCAGCAAGACTTTTTTTATAATTATAATTTTTATAATTCTATGTTTTAAAAGTTATCATTGTTTGAGAAGAAAGCAAAAGGTATAGATAGAAAATATCAATAGTGTAAGCGCCAAATTATTATTATTATTATTATGAACATTGTTGAAATGAATCGATATGGATAAACAGAAATTCGTTTAAAGAAAATTAATTGAAGAAAACTGAACTAAAAAGTGATGAAAATTAAAAAAAAAGAAAAAATTAATTATCATAATAATATTAGAAGAATTACAAAGCTTAAAACATAATGAAGGAAGAGATATTTAATGTATAACTTAGTATACATATAAAGTATCTAAAGGGGTTACTCCCCTGTCTAACATTTTCTTTGTAAAAATAGCTTCCACGGATTCTGATCTACACCACTACAAGAATATAGTATTGCAGCACGATTTTCCAGAACTAACAGCTGCATTGTATAATTTTCCGACCATATGTTCGACGCAACATCGAGCACAGATGTTGATCCGCAACATGTTTCTCGAGACTGTGGTGAGTGAGTTTTCTCAGCATATGATTTTCACAAGAAAATTTGGTTCAGCGATGAATCTCACTTCTGGTTGAACGGGTATGTTAATAAACAAAATTGTCGCATTTGGAGTGATAATAATCCACAAGACATTGGTGAGACACCGTTACATCCTCAAAAAGTCATTGTTTGGTGTGCTAAATATGAAGAGGGAATCATGGATAATTTACTGAAGGAAACTTTTCTGATTAAACTATTTTTTGTGGGGTTATGTGAAGTCGCTTGTCTACGCAGATAAGTCCGAGACGATTGACGCCTTGGAAGACAATGTTCGTCATGTTATTGCTGACATACGGCCCCAATTTCTGCAAAAAGTGGTCGAAAATTGGGCCCTCGGGTGGAATTTATTCGAGCCAGCGGCAGCGATCACTTGCCCGAAATCATTTTTAAAACATAATGCAAACCGTTATCTTCATACTAAATCTAAATTCTTGGCCTAGCATTAAATTATATGCGTTTTATGTTGTCTTTTGACCGGTTTATTTATTTCATTAATTGTTTTCAATGAGCTACACCCAAAGCGGTAGAAGTTATAGTACTATTTCGGAGATCACCACATCTCCTCGTCAGACTTCTTTCTTCACGGCATCCACAGGAGTCGAACCCGCGTGACCACGTAACGCTTAACTAAGCCAGCATCTAAAGAGGCTCAGCTAAGTTAACGCTGTGCATTTTTCCTTTACAACTCCCTACAATCAAGTACGACTGTTCCGCCGCAATTTCAACTTGACTGTGTAGTTGTTGTTTGTACGAATTTAATGTATATTTTTTTTCATTTTGTTTGTTAAGCAGGCTCAACCTTATTATGGATTTATGTTGTTTTTTGACCTGTTTATTTATTTCATTATTTGTTTTTAATGAGCTAAAAGCCAATTTTTATTGGAAAATTTTATAGAAAAAAAGCCAACAACACCCAAAGCGGTAGAAGTTATGTACTAACTATTTCGGAGATCACCACATCTCCTCATCAAACTTCTTTCTTCATGGATTTTATTTTATTTCTTCTCAAAAATCACATGTTTAAAAAAACACCCTTTATGATCTAAATTGTTAGTGAACACGTTAGAGTGAGTTTTGTTAGACTTATTATTAATCGAATTCAATTGTGTATACATATGTGTTTATATGACAAGTAGATATGGTATTAAATTTTACATAAATGTTTATGGCTTAATGAAAAAAGATATAACGAAATTTAACAATAAGGTTGAGCTTGCCTAACAAACAAATATAAATATACGAAAGTTGTACAAAACAACAACTACACAGTCAAGTTTCTTGTTGTTTTTTCTCAAATTTTTCCAATAAAAATTGGCCTTTAGCTCATTTAAAAATAAAAATAAAAGAGATATAGTTGGATATTTTAATTAACCATAGATGATTGAAATTGATAGATCGAAAAATGTATGGTATTTTATATTAATTGAGATCTGTATGTTGATGATAAAAAAGATGTTTATTCCCGCGTTGGCATGATAAATGCTCCTATGATGTGAGTGAGTATCTCGATAATCGTCAAAGTATATGAATGGTCGGATGGCACTGCCAGCAGGAATGGTTCCGAAAGATAGCTTTCGCAGGGATGCATGTATCTTCTCTAAACCGACCATAGTCGTTCGGACATAGCGCCCGTTTTGCACTGGTTAATTGCTGTAGAAATTGTTGCAGGGCTTTGATGGCCTTCATAATACACTCCCGTATACTCTTTTTCTTTCTTCGAAACTGTATGCGATTTGTTCGATTTATGAAGCGAAACTTGTAAGATATCACTTGCTCGTCTTTAGACCAGGATGAAAACCGGTCTTGAAGTTCAGGTTCTTCTTCGGAAGTGTGTAGAGCTTCCACTTTTCCTCCTTAAAGGGGTGCAACATTTTGTCTGACAGATAATTGCAATTGGTCGAGAAGTTCTGGGAGAGAAATTTTGAGTCCTCTGCCAATTGGTGCAAAGTTGGAATAGCGATATATGGAGCGCAATTTACAGTCTTAAGTGAGAAATCTGTGAGTTTTAACTAATTTTTTCAACGGAAGAGAATTATTTGGTACTGTTTATAGTTGCCGTGTAAGATATTTTGGCGGTACATTTTTTGAATTCAATACCACGAACACAAGATAAGTTTGTAAAGTGAGGCCGTTGTGAAGTATATCATTAAGAGATGTTCCAGCCGCGGAGGGTTCACGCGAACCTTGATGGATTTGCTGTCTGGTTTCACGGCTGAGTGGTTAGGAAGGTAAAGAGGGGGGTAATTTAGCTCATCTTAAATTTCATCGGTTTCATATGGTTGAGAGATAGATATTATTCTAGTGCCCGTTAATATTCCTCTTTATGGTATATCACTCGAGAGTGAGTTTGGACCGGAAATCGGATTTTAAAGGCAATCGGACAACGTAGCGTCCGTCGCTTCGACGGTAAGAAGTATCTTGATAAACTTTTTCATAGAACGCATCTGCGACTAAAGGGGGTGAGATTCGGTGATTTCCTCTCATTCCCAGAAGCGTTTGATTAGCGAATTGAGATTTTCGCTTGAACCTTCCACTTACTCATATACCATCCAAAAATAGTGTTTTTAGCAAGAAGATTTCCCAGAACTTTGCATCGAACTCTTTGATGCAGAATTTCGGGATTAAGGTCACTTCCTATTACAATATCGATTTAATGGGGAGTGTAGAGTTGTGGATCAGCTTGATTGGATTGAGTTTGCAAAGTGGGTTTCATCTGGACTTGATTTAGAATTTTGAAGTTTAATTTCAAAAATCAGTATAGTCTTCTAAATCTTTTTTTCACAAAATGCGAACATAAACTCAAGTTGACTGGAATCGAAAATAAAATCAGCCGTTAATACTGCGTCAGGGGCCGTAATGGCACGGACGTAGAAAGCGGTATGAAAATTAAATCAAATTAAAGAATAATTGCGTCAATAAGAAATTGTTTAAAATTTATTTTTATTTTTTACAGATATTATACATATACTTATGTAAAGTTAAATAGAATTTAATACAAAACTCTAAATCATTTTATGATTTTCTTAACTCGAAGCGTAGAGTGAATGGTTTTCCGTATGCTATGAATTATCAAAAAACCGTGTCTTGTGACTCCCAATCCATTTAAAACATGTTTGCCCAATTCTTCAGGTTAAATTATTCCAATTACTAGCCTTTGAACAAAGCTTATCCATATAAACTCTGTCCCATCACCTCTGCTAATATTCCGGCAATATCTTTAGAGGAAGTAATTTATTACTTAAGTAAATTGAAGGAATCTTTTAAGGCTGGCGTCGATTCGATCCCGATTTGGTTGCATAAAAACTGTGCTTAACATATTTATGCGCCCTTAACGAATTTATTTAATCTTTCCCTTAAATTTGGGGTCGAGCGGAAGCAGGGTGTGGATGAAGCGTAACACAGTGCATAGGACATCCGGTGCACCTAGCCTATCCCACATCAAGACCGTAGTGCACGATGCGGAATCGTACCCTTCAAGAGGTGACCCTGTTTTCACTGAACACTATGGAGGATATCGAAACAACCCTTCCCCCCTAATCCAGGGTGTCATGCGTCACCGTGCCCATGGATGGTTTGCAGTCAGGGGGCTTTTCCGCCTGTATTCGAACGGCGCCTCCCGGATACCGGTCCGCCTCCGGGAGTAACGGTGGGCTTACTGCGGCATGGGGCTCTGCCGTAGTCGACCGTTTCATTCCCCTTTCCTTTTATTCCGGCCACCGAACGGTCTCGGCTCATTAGGTGGCCAAAGAACCAGTATGAAAAATGAACCATTATCGAGAAGCCTCGGAACCCTGCACGGGTAGTGCCGCCACTGGACAAGGCGAAGAAAAGTCCCTAAAACCTTCGGGAACCGCATCGATGGTGCCGAAAGGGCCTCAACCACCCTCTATTGAAACCGGAAGCACTAAGCCCCCCGAAGGAAAGTCGTTTCCGGTGGGAAAGCCAAGGGCGACCAACCCCCATAGGCCTATCAAGGCCACCCCCTCTATGCAAAGTGTTGTGGTCGAGCAGGAGTCCTCCACGGACAAGAAAGCGACCACCACTGCGCAGAACAAAGGCATGAAAGCAGCTGAGGCAAATGACACAGATCAGAACCCCAGCTGCTCAAAAGCCATCAGGCCCCACGTCAGGGCCCAGCGCGATCGTAGGGCAGCACCGAAGATCATAAAACGGCTGGAGGCTATGCAATACGACAAATTGACGGAGACACAGAAAGCCTCACTCGAGTGGGCTAAAGGAGTCATGGCCGCAAGCGAAAAGCGCCCCTTGGGGAACGGCGGAAAAGACAAACCACCCACTCGGCTGGACCACCGGAGAGAATTAGCCTCAAAGAGACAGCGATCTCTCGAGGAGACTCCGAGTGGTTTAAAAAGGTACAAAACGTCCTCCCCTCCAAACCGTCGGTCGATGGCCGTAGCCACAAAGCCGTTCAACGAGGCTGCCAAAGAGCACCTCACACTGGCCGTGCTGGACAAGAGCCATCCCGACGGACACATCAGCACTGACAATTGGAAGTCCGTGCTGATGGGTCTCTGCAGGGTCTACATGGGCATACTCGAGAAGTATCCCGGCCCTTCACCAGTCGTCCGCGACGCCGGATGGCATCAAGGGCGAATCAAACTCGTCTCGTGCGCGGACGAACGCGCAGTACGGCTCTACAAGGAGGCAATCTCATCGGTGGGAGAGCTGTGGCCCGGGGCCGACCTCAGAGCCGTCCACAGGGAGGAAATCCCCAAACGGCCACGAGCCTGGGCCTGGGTCCCAGCGGAACCATCAGAACCGAAAGAGATCCTGGAGCTCATCCGCCTCGGCAACGCAGAACTACCCACCATCGATTGGAGGATAGTGAGAGTTGGCGAGACCAAGGAAAAGCAAAGTTACGTTGACCTGGTCATCAACGATGCTTCCATCACAGTTCTTGCGGATTGTGGTGGGGTTATAAGCTACGGCTTTTACTCCATCACAGTTAAAATCCACAAGAAGGCGGAGGTCAGAGAAACCGAAAATGCAGGCAACGCTTCAAGCGGACCAGCGACTCCTTCTGTCGGCGAAGAGGTCAGCAGAGTAGGAGATGCCGCGAGCGCCCCTACTGACCTCGAGTCGATTTCAACGGAGGCAACCGGGGGCATCCCATTGGCGGTATTGGACACCGCGTCAGATGCCGAGAGCGATGCGGGCTCGGCGTCGGTATACGTGGGATCTGTGTACAGCCAATGGGTAACGCAACTCGAAGAGGACCAGCTTCTGGCTTCGGAACTTGAGGAGGCGGATCACGACACCACGGTCGTAGCCGCCGCCGAGAGGGTGGAGCAAGAGGCAATGGACATCGCAGACTGCGGAGATGGTGCGGATTCTGCAAATTAATCTGCACCACTCCAAAGCAGCCTCGGCTGCTCTTCTTCTTCGTTTCAGCGAAAAGGTTGAAGACGTTATTCTTGTCCAGGAGCCCTGGATCGT
This sequence comes from Philophylla caesio, assembly GCA_963971545.1. Classification (NCBI taxonomy): domain Eukaryota; kingdom Metazoa; phylum Arthropoda; class Insecta; order Diptera; family Tephritidae; genus Philophylla; species Philophylla caesio. The sequence goes on from OZ020606.1 coordinate 59,879,774, forward strand.
CAGGAACAGGGTTTGTGGATTAAAATCTGACGCCTACCAACTAGTAACGTCTCCAGTGACAGGTAGGATCAGAGCATGTATTCTTATAAAAAAAGTATATTCTTATTTTCTCCTCTCTCAATACAGCGACGAAGACACCGTTAGCGTAAGCGTACAGCTGGAAGAGAGCGTCGTCTCTTACAGCGTATAGGAATAAGAGGCGGACGGATTGGATATAAAAGCGTCCTCTCAGCCTCTTTGTCCAGACACGTTTATCTTGATAGGCTAGGCCTATCGCAAACACCTGATGAAGCGAGTCCCTCAAACACGAAGGTCGTTTCTCTCGGTGAGCTGGACTCACCGTCAAAAATAGATGAAGCGGTAGACCTCGTAACAAACGCATGTAATTCAGCGACGAAGACACCGTTAGCGTAAGCGTACAGCTGGAAGAGAGCGTCGTCTCTTACAGCGTATAGGAATAAGAGGCGGACGGATTGGATATAAAAGCGTCCTCTCAGCCTCTTTGTCCAGACACGTTTATCTTGATAGGCTAGGCCTATCGCAAACACCTGATGAAGCGAGTCCCTCAAACACGAAGGTCGTTTCTCTCGGTGAGCTGGACTCACCGTCAAAAATAGATGAAGCGGTAGACCTCGTAACAAACGCATGTAATTCCGCTTTCAGAGTCTCCTGCTCTAAGACCCTACCGAAGGGTAAAAAGAAACCCCAGTGGTGGAATCTAGAGATTTCAGCACTTAGGAAAGAGAGCAGGCGACTCTTTAACCAAGCCAAGAGGTCTTTGGCAACCATACAAAGACGCTCTTAAAACTTTCAAGAAGGCCATTAAGACAGCACAACGCAAATCTTGGCAAAACTTCTGTAATAACATAGAAGAAAACTCCGAAGCCAACAGGCTGAGGAAGATTCTCTCGAAAAGTGCTCCAACAATAAATTCTATTCAAAAACCAAACGGAGAATGGACATCTACAGCCGACGAAATGTTGGAGTTACTAATGACCACCCACTTTCCTGGGTGCTCTGATGACTCCAACATTTTGCCAGGTCACCAAACCAACTCACTCTTAGGGAATACCGCAGGGGATATAGTGAGGTACGAAAAGGTGGAATGGGCAGTAATGTCCTTCGAACCTTACAAATCCCCAGGACCTGACGGAATTTTTCCCGCACTACTACAAACAGCGAAGGACCTTCTTTGTCCACTTCTCACACAGATTTTTACAGCATGCCTTACCCTCACCCACATTCCTAATGTGTGGACGAAGGCGAAAGTCGTCTTTCTACCAAAGGGAGGCAGGACTGCTCATGCAAAACCCAAAGATTTCAGGCCCATAAGCCTCACCTCATTCCTTATCAAAACTCTTGAGAGGCTCACAGACTAGCATATTCGGCGTAATATAAGGAAAGAAAAACTCTCCCCGAACCAACACGCATAATCTAAAGGCAAATCCGCAGAGACTGCTCTCCACGACATCGTCTCAACGATCGAGAAAGGATTGGCCATAAAGAGTACACGCTGGGGATCTTTATTGACATCGAGGGAGCCTTCAACAATGTCTACCCCGAATCTGTTATCAAATCACTCCGTATGGTGGGGGTACAGCAGGGACTGGTGGATTTTGTGGGGCTCCTTTTCAGGAAAATATCGATTTTCTCAACAGTAGGGGATAGCTCTAAATCCAAACATGTGGCTATAGGTACACCCCAGGGAGGTGTCTTGTCACCTTTACTCTGGAACCTTACCGTAAACGACTTACTCTTAAACCTGAAGGGCACTGGCTGCAAGGCCGTGGCATATGCTGACGACTTGGCAATCATAGCCACGGGTAAACATCTTCAAGTCATTAGTGATCTACTGCAAAACGCTCTAAATATTGTTACCCGCTGGTCTGTGGAGTGCGGACTTAACGTCAACCCTACTAAGACCGAAGCAGTGCTCTTTACAAGGAAATACAAAATCCCCGACTTCAAATTACCATCTGTAAACGGAATGGTACTTAGTCTCTCAACCGAGGTAAAATATCTCGGAATCGTACTAGATAGAAAACTCGACTGGAGGCGGAACATTGAAGACCGCTCCAAGAAAGCAATTGTTGCTCTTTATGCCTGTAAGACGGCCGTGGGGAAGAAATGGGGAATAAAGCCACACATTGTACACTGGATGTACACAGCTGTGATAAGGCCCATTCTCTTTTATGGGGTCGTCGTATGGTGGCTGGCACTGAGCAGGGCTCTAACTAGAGCCAAGCTTGAACGGGTACAGAGGGCGGCCTCAATGCTCACCACGGGAGCACTGCCCTCTACACCCACCAAATCTCTAGAGATAATGTTAAATCTTCCACCGGTGGATCTCTACGGCAAATTTCTGGCGGCCTGCAGTGCTGCAAGGCTAAATGCGATCCTTCCGTGGAGAAATCTTTACTATGGGCACTCAAAAGTCCTGGAAACTCTGCCCGACAAGAAGTTGGATTATACCCTACACCCTTCTTTCTCAGCAAATAGGTTCTCCATAAGAATCCCAGAGAGAAACGAATGGATAGGTATCGTGGACCTGGATCCAGGATCGACGGCTGTGTACACAGACGGCTCCAAGTTAAACGAAAGAGTAGGCAGCGGGATTCACTCAAGCGAACTCGATCTAAACCTCAGCCTTCGTTTACCGGACCACTGTAGCGTTTTTCAGGCCGAACTAAATGCAATAATGGAAGCAGCTCGTGGCCTGACAACGTGTGCTTCTTTAGAACGAGGCATCACCATTTATTCTGATAGCCAGGCTGCTATAAAATCTTTAAACTCCTACGGTACAACCTCCAAGGTAGCCATTGAATGCAGAGCGACTTTAAACCATCTTGCAGATAAGTGCTCCGTATGTGTTGTGTGGGTCCCTGGCCATAAAGACATTCCTGGCAACTGCCTGGCCGATGAACTAGCTAGGAAAGGGACGGAACTACCCGTAATAAACTCTGCTGAAGAGGTGGGTTTACCCTTAGCATCATATAAACACAGACTAAGATCTGAGCTTATGGATAAGGTAAATCTAAGGTGGGCATCGGAGCCCACCTGTCTCATTACCAGACAAATCTGGCCGGAAGTTGATGGGAAGCGCTCTAAAGCTCTCATTATGCTTGGTCGCTCCTCTCTCAGATTAGTAGTTGGGGTGATAACCGGTCACTGCCTTTGGGGAACGAATGGGGAAAGACTAGGTTACCCAACAAATGATTTTTGCCGCAGCTGCCGAAACGAGGAGGAGGTGGAGAGCATTGAGCACTATCTCTGCCACTGCCCCGGCCTGGCCAAGATGCGCAGAAAATTTTTCAAAAGTTACTTTTTGGACTGTCTAGCCGATTTGAGCTCGGCAAGCATTTCTAACTTTATACTCTACATCAAACGCACAGGATGGTTCAATTTTTGAGAATAAGGGAGGGAGGGAATGCATGGCCTACGCCATTGGTATCACAATGGGCTTCTTACAGCCTAAGTGTGCCACCGTGCTTTGTGCGGTGGCAGCCACTCTAACCTAACCTAACCTAACCTTCCCTTAAACTTGAAGTTTCCTCTTCAGCTTGGAAAGAAACCTTCATAATACTTATTCGCAAAACTGGGAGTAGATCCTCTAAAGAAAATAATCTAGGTACAGCAAAGCTTTCTGCTATTCTAAAACTATGTGAAGCTATTTTCGTTGACCGTTTAACTATTTCCTCTACAATTTCTAGCACGCAATATGTGTTCTCTAAAGGGAAATTTACCGTTACTAACTTACTTGAGTTTACCACTCATGTTTCAAATGGATTCAGATATATTATATATTATATATTTAGTAAAGCATTCGGCAACTCTTTCATTATTCATAAGCTCATAAGCTTCATAAGATTCTGTTTTTACTTTTAAAAAATTACATACGTCCTCTTCACTTTATGGCCAACGTTTCGCTTACTTTCTTAGCATCCTCAGGGGCGACAACCTTTATTACAAACAAACAAAAGCATTTTTTATATATATTCATAATGTTAAACACATAAAATGACAACCACAATTCTTGTAAAACATTAATCAACAAGCACTTGCATGAAACTAAATTTAAGTTGAAAACAAAGTAAGTAACTAGCTGCAATATCGTGTGTGTCTCCTTTTTTGGTAACGGTCCTAATGTCCGCTTCGTGTTCACATATTCTTGGGGTTGACTTCGGTATAATGCACCACTTGCATTAATATTCAAGCCACTAGGAGTTTGCACATGAAATTTGGCAGGAATATAGTATAACTTAATAGTTAACTAAAATTGTTAATTAAATGTTTCAGTTAATAACAGTACTTATGTTATTTGTTGTTACAATATACCCATTATCAACTGCATATTTTACATAACGACTTAAACTTTAACATATAATTGACCTTTGAAATGTTCGCAATCACTTTAGAAACGCGTTTATAAATTTATTTGCACACAGGAATGAAAATGCCCGTAACTGTGTGAAGGAACGTTTTGCCATAGGAAGAGAAAAGACATGCTGCCAGATGTGTTACATATAATAATAAGAATATAATTTAGAAAAATGTATTAAATATCTTTAAAGAATATATTGTTATGACTTAATTTCTTACAATGTTTGTATGTGTGGGGTCTGCAGAAACAAATCCGGCGTGTCGCGAGCGAAGGCCAAAATTTCTCTCCCGCAAATATGTTTTTAATGTATGCGTATGTGCGCATTCATCTACAAGAATTGGAAATTTTGTAGAAGGGTCTTCACTTTCTTCGGGGACCGATTGGTTCAATTACTGCCGCGAGGATGTTTTCGTCCACCAATTGGACCAACAATAGACCAAGGGGAGAATCGGTGGACCAGGGAAAGTTGTCCAGATTAATTAAAGAAAATTAGGAATGCGCAAGTATAATAAAGGTAAAGTATATTCCGAAACTTTTTATATTTTAAAATTCACATATATATTTCATATTTTAGGAAGGAGAGTAGAAGGGCACTGGATCTTGGGGATGATAGAGGATGGCAGCGAGGATTAAAGATTGGAAGTATGCCCAGACAACGTGCGGTCAGCGGAGGTGCTCATACCTTTGCTTAAAAAGCATGTAGTGGAAGACACTCCCAGCAAAGGGTTGTGCGCAGGGCTTCGAACGTAAAAAAAACAACTTCCAATGAAAATTAAAGCAAAGCCTCGGACAGGACCCCCTTTATAGATGAAGACCACGGCAAAAGTTTTAAAGACCATGATTTGAGGGCATGCACCTGGAATGTCCGGACCCTTAATTGGGAAGGTGCCTCTACCCGGCTGGTAGATGTCCTCGGCAGAGCGAAGGCTGACATCCCCGCCATCCAAGAGATGCGATGGACGGGGCAAGGGAAAAAATCGATAGGCCCTTGCGAGATCTACTACAGCTGTCATGTAAAGGAGCGCAAATTTGGTGTCGGATTTGTGGAGGGAGAGAGACTGAGCCGTAAAGTACTGTCGTTCACTCTGTGGACGAACGTCTCGCCACAATCCGCATCAAGGGGAGACTCTTCAACATCTCCCTGATTTGCGCCCACGCCCGACGGAAGAGAAGGACGATGGGACCAAAGATCGCTTCTACGATCTCCTTGGCCACATATGGGCGGTGCCCCCACCACTATATAGAAATCGTGCTTGGCGATTTCAATGCCAAGGTGGGCAAGGAGGGCATCTTTGCTTCTACAGTCGGAAAATGCAGTCTCCACAACGAAACGTCCGATAACGGAATGAGACTGATCGACTTCGCCGGGGCCCGAAACATGGTAGCCTGTAGTATCAGGTTCCAGCATAAAAAGATTCACCAAGCTACGTGGCTGTCTCCAGATGGTAAGACACGAAACCAAATCGACCACGTTGTGATAGACGGAAGGCATGCTTCCAGTGTCCTAAATGTGCGCACGATCCTAGGAGCCAACATCGACTCGGATCATTTTCTTGTGGCAGCTAAGATCCGCACGCGCCTCTGTCCAGCAAGAAGTGCACTCAAATGGACACAAGGAAAGCTCGACGTCGGAAAGCTACAATCGCAACAGACAGCCACCCACTTCGCCACTCGACTTGCACTCCTGCTCTCTGAGAGCAATAATCAACAGAACGATATTTCCGAGCAGTATAACCATATTTCTCGCTGTCTACATACCGCCGCTGAAGAATCCATCGGATTTCAGCGAGTCCAACAGAACAACTGGTAAGACAAGGAATGTCGCGCCGCTACAGAACGTAAAGACGCTGCCTACAGGGCCATACTGCGATCAGGCGCAACTCGAGCTGTGCGAGAGAGATATCATGAGTTGAAGAAGGAAGCGAGACGCATTCCTCGAGAGAAGAAGAGAAATACCGAAATGCGTGAGTTCGAAGAGCTTGAAATGCTGGCCGACAAGAAAAGCGCCCGAAAATTCTTTCAGAAAGTACGACGGCTAACAGAAGGTTTTAAGACCGGGGCGAATTCCTGTAAGAACGACAACGGCGACCTGGTAACTGACGTTCAGGACATACTTAGTTAGTGGTAGTGGCAGAGACCACCTTGGAGAAGATGATGATCCCGAAACTCCAATCGATGACGACGGAATTCATGTTCCGTTACCCGACTGCGACGAAATCCGTATAGCAATTGAACAACAAAGCGCCCTGAGTTGACGGGCTGCCAGCCGAGTTATTCAAATACGGTGGAGAAGAAATGGTAAGGCGCATGCACCACCTTATCTGCAGAGTATGGTAGACCGAATGCATGCCTTTTGATTGAAATCGAAGTGTACTTTGCCCAATCCACAAGAAGGGTGATACTCCAATTCGCGCCAACTATCGTGGCCTTCTTAAGATCGAGCGAATTGTGTGAGAGACTAAAGCCCACCGTCAATGAACTGATGGGACCTTATCAGTGTGGCTTTAGACCTGGTAAATCTTCTATCGACCAGATATTCACAGCGCGCCAGATCTTGAAAAAGACCCAAGAAAGAAGAATCGACACGCACCACCTTTTTGTAGACTTCAAAGCCGCTTTCGACAGCACAAAAAGAACTTGCCTTTATGCCGCAATGTCGGAATTTGGTATCCCCGCAAAACTTATACGGCTATGTAAAATGCCCTTGAGCAACACCACCAGCTCCATCAGGATTGGGAAGGACCTCTCCGAGCCGTTTGATACCAAACGAGGTTTCAGACAGTGTGACTCTTTGTCGTGTGACTTTTTTAACCTTATGCTGGAGAAGATAATTTATAAGATTTTATAAGTGTGTGCTGCTGCTGGCGTACGCCGATGACATTGACATCATCGGCCTTTGCAACCGCGCAGTTAGTTCTGCCTTCTTCTACTGGATAGAGAAGCAAAGCGAATGGGTCTGGAGGTGAACGAGGGCAAGACGAAGTGTCTCCTTTCATCAAATAAACATGCGGCATATTCACGACTGGGATCAAACAGCACTGTTGACAGTTATAACTTTGAAAACGAAGAAGACTTCGTTTACTTAGGAACCAGCATTAACATCAATAATAACCTCAGCCTCGAAATTAAAAGGAGGATCACTCTCGCCAACAAGTGCAACTTCGGACTGAGTAAGCCACTGAGCAGTAAAGTCCTCTCTCAACGGACAAAAATCATGCTCTATAAGTCTCTCATTATGCCCGTCCTAATGTATGGCGCAAAAGCATGGACGATGAAGATATCTGATGAGAAGGCTCTAGGAGTGTTCTAGAGAAAGATTATCCGAAAGATTTATGGACCCTTACGCCTTTGCGAGGGCGAATACCGTAGAAGATGGAACGATGAGCTGTACGAGCTTTATCACGACATAGATATACTGCAGCGAATTAAGATCCAGCGGCTCCGCTGGCTTGGTCATGTCGTTCGAATGGATGAAAGCGCTCCAGCTCTGAAAGTATTCGACGCGGTACCCGCCGGTGGTAGCAGAGGAAAAGGGAGGCCTCCTCTGCGTTGGAAAGCCCAGGCGGTAAGATACTTGGGTACGCTTGGTATTTCCAACTGGCGCCAGTTAGCGGAAGAGAGAAATAACTGGCGTGCTGTGCTTAGCTCGGCCAAAACCGCGTAGGCGGTTATCGAGCCAATGAAAGAAAAGAAGGAAGTGTAAGGCACCACCATAAGAACAGATTTTTGGAAAGCGTATGATTGCGTATCAGATCATTGGTATGAGCACCTCAAAGTTAATCATAGTGACCCAGACAACCCTTTTGTGGCTCCAGATGGATCGCACACGCGGCATATAGAGTCGCAATGGCGAGTTGTAAAAAGATATTTTAATATAGATAATTAAAAGCTCCCCGCGTGTTTCGCTGACATGATAGTAGAATTTTTATGGCTCCATACAATTTCAAAAAACCTGAATATTCGTTTTCCAAGTTGTTAGAAGCAATAATATTCGTATTCAAACCATAAAATGCGATGTTGTAATTAAAAATTTTTTAACCTGCCGGTAACGCGGAAAGGAGTTCTACGCAAAAAAACTTTTGGTGGCGAAGCCAGAGTTTGCCCCGCCAGGGTTATCTATTTGAAGCGCGGCCGAAGGAATTATACACCAAAATACTGTTGTTTGATGCGAAATACTGAAGTTTGTTTACATATTTTTGTTTATTTACATTTTATAATATATTTGGTTGAAAATAAATATATTTAAGTGTAAAGCTTTTCTAGATGGGAAAGTTTTTTTGTGCCAAAAGAGGAGAGGAAGAGGCATTTTTTAAAGCTCCACAGGATCGATGGAGAAAATCCAATTGAAATTGGCTTGTGGTATGGAGCTTCCTGTAAATTCCTGTAAGTGGCTGGGTTTGTTTCGATCACTTTCGGAGTCGTAATTGGTTATAGGAACGCAAAGGACAACTTATTGTTAAATTCGGTTCCCTCGCTATTTATACTTTGTGGTATTTGAATAGTGTTGCAGATATATTGTTGATGGCTTAATCGATGCATGTCGTGAAATATAAGACCAAATATATTTTTTAAATATAATGATATATTTATTTCTATATATTTTTTGTCCATAGAGGCTTTTTAATAATCTCTGAGCATTGCGTGAAATAAATAAGTTTTAAAGCTCTTTTAAGGGCTGCAAAAAATAAACAAAAATATCAAGATTTAGCTTATATACAAGAACATACAAATGTCCCGGGTGCGTGGACGTTTCCGTGTTCGTGGACGTTCTTCGCCGAATAAAACCACTTCTGCTTTTGTCTTTGACTTAATATCAAACTCTTCCACATACATTTTGTAGCTGCTATTGAACCTAGTAGAACGTGTTGCATTTGATACTTCATCACCAGCTCTGTGAAATAGTGCTTGTACAGGTGTTGCTTTGATGTCAACTCTAAATCTTCTGGGAATCGTTGTTGTGCCCAGTTAGTTGATCATCCATGTTGTTAATGTTAAGACGATGAAGCACGTACATACATATATCACTTTCATAACCAAACAACGTATGTAGTTCCATGAGCTGTCCCGTAAACAACCGAATCTGTGTCGGTGCCGGAACTAAATACCGACTTTTTCTAACTTTGCGATGCTATGGGATAACTTGGTGTTTCGGGAGTGTAAAATTAAATATAAAAATGTAATGGCAAATACTTCGAAGAGCTATTGAGCCTTTGCAAAATATATTTTCATCACTTTTGATACAATTTGTGTTTTAAGTTGTTGAATATATTATATCCTCTGGCAACACTTGTATGTTCGATTATTCGAACTCAGTATTCTATTCTCATTAATTCAATTACTCTGTATATGCGTTAAGTCAGTTGCTAATAAACCTTTTTCAAAAGGACATCGGTCGGCTTCTCAATTTATTATTTCCAACAGGTTATGGGCCCAGGCCAATCGCAGGCTGGGCAGTAACAACGCGAAAATTGTAAAACGTTACAAGTTGTGTCGCGAACAAATAAAATAGCAAAAACAGTTTAAGCGAAAAGTCGTAAGTGTAGTTATGACCGAATAAATTAACTTTAACATAGAAAAGCTTCGCAAGCAATTATGACACATGGTGTCTCCAAATGCGTAGTGTTCTTGTGCATCAAGATTTGTGGCAGGTGGTTTCCGAAGAACTAAAGGAAACATCTGAGAATAGATCAGAATGGTTGGTGAAAAACAATAAAGTGATAGCAACCATAAGTTTGTGTGTAAAGGCAGCCGGTCTGAACCACATAAAAAAGTGTACAACAGCGCCACAAGTGTGGAAGGTTTTAAAAGATTTGAACAAATCCAGTGGTCCCGTTAGAAAAGTGTCTTTGTTTAAAAGGCTGATTGGGCTACGAATGGCAGAGGGCAGAGATGTTCGCGAGCATATGGACAAATTTTCTAAAATAGTCGACGAGTTGGCAGAAGTTACCATCGAATTACCAGAGGAGCTATTAGTGATCATGCTATTAGCAAGCTTACCTGGAAGTTACGAGAACCTTGCGATTGCATTGGAAGCAAGGGATAACTTACCAAAATTGAACGCGTTGAAAATTAAAATAACGGAAGAAGATGAGCGGGGTAAAGACAATTGTACAGACGCTAAGCATAGCGGTTTCGAAAACACACAAGCATACGCTGCACGCACAAATGCAAAAAAGAACTACGCCTACAAAACGCATAGTAACTACCGTACAGAAGGAGAAAGAACAAGTCTGCAAAACGAAAACAATAGCAACAAAGGAAAGCGAAGCTTCAAATGCTTTAATTGCGGAAAGAAGGGGGACTATTCAGCACAATGCGAGCACAGCGAACAAGTGGAGTTAGCTGCTAAATTTAACGTTGAAGCCAAAGCTATTGGCGATGTTGTTGTTAAATCTTTTGATTGGAACTTCATATTGACGAAGTGTTTGTATGTACCAGATTTGCACATGAGCTTTATATCAATTCTGAAAATTGATGCGAATAGGTGTAAAGCAACGTTCGAAAGCGGTAGCGTAGTAGTGCGAGATAAAGAAGACAATTCTATTATATTAAAAGCGTTTAAAGAAAATAATTTGTACGTAATGCGAAATGAAATACAGTCGTGTAATTTAACTCGAGCCGAAAATACCATAATGTGGCATAATAGATTTGGGCATATTAATTTCCAAAGCCTAAGTGAACTTTCAAACAAAAACATTGTGAATGGTATAGATTGGATACCAAAGTCAAACGATATTGTGTGTGTGTCATGCATTAAGAGCAAGATATGTGCTCAACCCTTTGCAGCTTCAGAAAATCGTGCTAAAATTGTTTTAGACTTGGTCCATTCGGATGTATGCGGTCCGTTTAATCCTCAATCACATGGTGGTTCGCGGTATTTTCTAACCTTCATTGACGATAGATCGAGGTCGATTTTTATATACTTTTTAAAATCTAAAGATCAAGTGTTTGAGAACTTTAAATTATTCAAAGCAATGGTCGAATTACAAACCGGTAACAAATTAAAAACGTTACGCACTGATAATGGTCGCGAATATGTTAACAATAATTTTAAAAGATTTTTGCAAGAATGTGGCATAAGGCACCAGCTTACGGTCCCATATACTCCACAGCAGAATGGTGTAGCAGAACGTGCAAATAGAACACTTGTAGAGATGGCGCGGTGTATGCTAGTACATTCAGGGCTGAGTGAGAGTTTCTGGGCAGAGGCAATAAATTGTGCGGCGTACATTCGCGACCATGTCGCCATCTAAAGCGCTTGATGGTTGTTACTCCATACGAATTATGGGTTGGTAGAAAGCCTGTGGTAAAACATTTTAAAGTTTTTGGGTGTCTTGCGATAGATTTGAACAAATCGCAGCGTAGCAAATTTCAGCAAACAGGCAACGAGTACGTGATGATAGGGTACGACAGTGCATCGAAAGCATATCGCGAAAAGTAGTTGTAAAACGCGATGTAAAATTCGACGAATCGGTTATGATGGGTTCCGAGAAAGGTGAAAGAAGTGCAGTCCGAGTGTGAAGATGTTGTAGATACAGCTGAGCAGCCTGTGGTGAGCAGCAGTTCAGGTGATGATGAAATGCGTGATAGTCTTGAACATCAACGGCGTGGTAGGCCAAAGTTAATAAGAACTGGTTTACCTGGCAGGCCAAGAAAACAGCAAAATGCAGCGAATTTGGCGTATACTAAAGACGTTAAAGAACCAGTGTTAGTCGAAGAAGCAATGAACAGCAAGCAGGCGCGTGAGTCGTGGAACGCCATGCAGGAGGAGCACAACGCTTTAGTGCAGAACGAGACAAGGGAGCAGGCAAAGTTACCAAAGGATGAAAAGGTGATCGGATGCAAGTGGGTGTTCGCAGTAAAATCGAATGCTAATGGTGAAATCGAGCGGTACAAGGCGAGATTGGTAGCAAAAGGTTGCAGCCAGAAATACGACGTTAACTACAACGAAATATTCTCACCTGTCGTGAGATATGCAACAATAAGAATGGTGTTGGCGATAGCAGCAGAGTACGAGTTACACGTGCATCAGCTTGACATTTCGACGGCGTACCTGAACGGCAAGCTAGAAGATGACATCTACATGAGTCAGCCAGAGATGTTTGAGCAAGACAACGGCTGCGTATTGAAGCTGAAGGAGTCTTTATACGGTGTTAAACAGTCAGGCAGAGTTTGGAACTCAAGGCTTGATGAAGTTTTGAAAAGCATAGGGTTTTCTGCATGTAACAGCGAACCGTGCTTGAATACGAAAAATCAAGAGCGTAAATTAAATATAATTACGGTTTACGTTGACGATCTGATGATTGAAAGTTCAGATCTTGGTGAGTTAACACAGATAAAACAACAAATTTTTAGTATTTTTCAGATAGTTGACAAAGGTCCTATAAACAAATTTTTGGGTATGGAAGTCGAGCGAGTGGGTGAAGCGATATCTATATACCAAAAACAACAAGTTCTGCAGCTTTTGCATAAATACGATATGGATGTATGTCGTCCAGTATATACGCCACTTGAACCAAGCTTCGCAGTTAATTGTAAAGACGACGACTGTCGAAAGGTCAACGCAACTGAGTATCAATCTATGCTAGGCTCACTAATGTTTATCGCGGTGAACACGAGGCCCGACATATTTATTTATTATTTATTTATTAATCAACAAACGAGTAGCTTACAGACTATATGATACATTTTAATTTCAAAGGCTTAACGACAGGAGTCGTATGTGTAAATTCTTAAAAGTAGACTTAGAGTAGGTAAAATCAAAATCTAAGGAAGAAGAATAAGCATTAAATTGAGATAGCGTCCTTCTAAGAGGTGCATTCATACCATAGTCAGCCTTAGCAAACCCGACAAAAAATATATCAATACAGCGAAGTATGCGTGAGGGAACACTAAAATGAATTTTCGTGAGCAAGTATGGACAATCAATTGAGCCGGTACATAAGTCAAAGACAAAACACATCGACAAAAGATCACGCCTAGACTCTAAAGACATGAGGTCAATAAGTAAACACCGAGAGCGATACGACGGAATAGGATCTGCAAACTTAATTGCACAAGGCAAAACGCATAAAAGCTTTTGGGACACACTCCAAGGTCTTTAAATTTTCTAATTGTTTTTAGCGGTGAATTTTATATGCTGTAAGAAGTTGGAATAATATTTAGAACCTTAGCGAAAGAAGTGTAGTGACATTTACTAATATTGAGCGGCAAATGATTACGCAGACACCAACTATATAAGTTGTTCAACTCATGCTGGAGAATATGGGAATCTCCCGGATTTTTAATTTCGTAGTAAATCTTCAGGTCATCCGCATATAGAAGATAGTTACATTTAGGAAAACATGAGGAAATATCATGGATAAAGAGGATAAATAGTAACGGGCCTAAAACACTACCCTGCGGAACATCAGAAGAGGCAACAAAAGAGTAAGACGATACATTATCGAGTCGAACGACACAGTTCCTATTATCTAGGTATGATGCAATCCACTTAAGAAATTGAGAGTGAAAGCCTAATACCCGAAGTTTAGTTATCAAAATAGAGTGAGATACCCTATCGAAAGCTTTAGAAAAATCTGTGTAAATTGCATCCATTTGCAAACCTCTTTGAAAGGTCTCCAGACAATCCTCCGTAAAAGCTGCTAGATTAGTTATCGTAGACCTGCCTGGAATAAACCCATGTTGATTAGGACATAACATAGCTTGACAGCAAAGTAAATTTTTTCCTTAACAACGCATTCAAACAGTTTAGACACAGTTGTTAGCTTGGAAATCGGTCTATAATTCTCAATGTCATTTTTATTACTGCTTTTCAAAATAGGGGTGATAAAAGTTAATTTCCAATCGTCAAGGAAAACCCCAGCAGAAAGTGACAAGTTGAAGATGTGCCTTAAAGGCGTAATTAGAGCAGGACAACTTTTAAAGAGAACAACCGAAAGACCATCAGCATCAGTACCATTGGATGGCTTAAGCTGATTTATGCCAAAAATAACGTCATCGTCAGTCAGATTTAATTTCCCGAAGTTCACGGAAGTATCTAAATTTAACATATCATTAGAGATATAATTATATGCGGTATTATCTGTGATAAAATTGGAAGAAAAAAATTGGCTAAAAGATGGAGTCAGCTGATACACCTTTAAGATGAACAGACGCAGATATATTAGAACAGTTTTTTTTGGTTTTTATGTAACCCCAAAAGGATTTGGGATTACATTTAATATTGCTTTCAACATTACGAATATAATCTCTATACAAAGATTTATTGAGTTTGTTGAATTTACCTCTATAAAACACATACTGCTCGCGAAAATTCTTATCGTTAGAAATCTTATGTTTTTTATAAAATTTATTCTTCAAGTTCCTTAGATGTTTGAGCTCTTTCGAGAACCAAGGACGTTTCGAAGTTTTGGAGCTAATCATTGGTATGTGAATCGCACAAGTGTTAAATATTATAGATTTAAAAATATCATAACAGCCAGCTACATCTATATTTTCAAATTGATGAGACCAATCCATCTCAAACAAACTATTTAAATCAGCAAAATTACAGCGCGAGTAATTAAAAGCAACCGTTTACTGGTACTTGGTAATTCAAAATATTTAAAAAAGTCAATTTCCAGCACCAGTGGACTATGATGCTGCTTCGAAGATAAAATGTAACTAGCTGCATGCGAAAGCTTAAAATTAATATTAGAGCTAACAAATATTACGTCTAAAATTCGGTTAAGTTCATTTGGAAAGCCATTTATTTGTGTTAAATCAATGCATAACAAATTATCTATTAAATATAATTCCGAAATACTAGTTACATTTAATGGAGTAAGAAAGTTATTATTATCCATAAAGCTCCAGCAAATATTACCCAAGTTAAAATCACCCAAGACACAAAGTTGGTCGTCACCAATTTGTTCATGAAATGCAAGTATGTTGTCAATATGTGCCTTATACATGACATCAGAGCTACCTGGCGGAATATAAGATACGCAGATATACAGCACTCCACACGCGCCGTGAATTTTAACGCAGAGTTGATCCAACAAGTAACTAGCATCTGGTAGCTCATAAAGATATGCACGAAGATTATTACGTGTAGCAATAAGTACACCTCCACCCCTACTGACACCAGTTCTAGCGTAATCTCTATCTTCGCGAAAAACGTCAAAGAGAGCTGTATTAAAGAACTCTGCATCAAAGAAATTGCCATTTCACCAAGTCTCTGTTAAGACAAAACAGTCGTAATCCTGTTCCGAGCTAAAAATGTAGACAGATTTAGATTTGGTCCTGAGTCCCGAACAGTTTTGGTAATAAATGCCTATTTTTCGGCAACCAAAAGTGAAAGGACTTTTTACTCCTTGGGCTGAGGCTGCAGACCATTTTGAAAAAAATCAAATGGCGGATAGAGACATTTGAAGGCCACATATTTATTACCAGGCGCAGCAGAAACAGAATGCATTACTGAGATATCACCAGTAAGTTCATTATTAGCAGCACTATCTATAGCGATAAATGGCACAATCGAAGCATGCACGTGAGTATGCGTTTGTACAATCACACATTCACTGCCAGAACTTAGAGCAGACGAAGTCTCAGACATAGTAGGCGATGATGCAGCCAAACCGGTATTACTAATAGGAGTAGTTGCAAAACCGGTATTATTAACAGGCGCATTCCCAGCTGGTAGGCTAATAGCAGCAACAATATCATCATTAGATGAGCACAATTTTGTGAGATTTTGCACTTTAGCTCGCTGAGCAACAACACCTTCACTAGATTTACTTTTAGAACAAGTAACGCGTTTGTTTTCACTTGTACCAGTAGTTGGCAAGTTAAAATCAACATTCGCTGATTCAATAAATGTGAGAAAAGAGCTTTTTATTTTGTCCAGGTCCGAAATCGCGTTCAAAATTTTATCTTTCAGTCCACTATGGGCTAAACAATTATAGCATAAACTCATTATTGCGAGCAAAAGATAAGCAAATCGAAATTAACAAAATAGCACAGAACGAATGAAAACACGTATATGCAGAGCTTCAACTGCATTCGGTATGCAAATTAGCGCAGCGAAACTCCGATCCACATTCTGAGCACCTAGCCGAGGCGAAGCATGTTTTGCGATATATCAAAGCAACAATTGATTTCAAGTGGATGACGGGTTACGTCGATGCCGATTAGGGTGAATACGCAACAGACCGCAAGTCGTATACCGGCTACGCATTTTTCTTTAGTGGCAGCGTTTTTAGTTGGAAAAAAACAAACTTCAGTGGCTTTGAGCTGCACGGAGGCCGAGTATATGGCGCTTTCGGCGGCAGCAAAAGAAGCAGTTTATTTAAAGAAATTATGGGTGGAGATGAAAATTTTCGACAAGGGTGGTTTCTCTTATATGATGAAATTTAATATCTATGTGCTTACTACGAGCATGATAAACGGGATTTTTTACAAAGCTCATCGCACTCATATTATCACCGTTGATCATGCTCGTAGTAAGCACATAGATATTAAATTTCATCATATAAGAGATATTTACAGTAACCATGAAATTGAATTAAAATATTGTCAAGTAATGATATGATAGCAGATGGGTTAACGAAAAATTTAAACAAATTGCAACATTGTAAGTTCAGACAGCTTTTAGGTTTAAGAGAACAATAATTCAAGAAATGTTTGTACTACTATGTGAAATATACAATTGTTGAGGAGGAGTGTTGAATATATTATATCCTCTGGCAACACTTGTATGTTCGATTATTCGAACTCAGTATTCTATTCTCATTAATTCAATAACTCTGTATATGCGTTAAGTCAGTTGCTAATAAACCTTCTTAAAAAGAACATCGGTCGGCTTCTCAATTTATTATTTCCAACATAAGTAAATATTTTGTATTTCTCTACTTTCAATTGTCAGTTTGACAATTCTTGTTAGACGTATCATGGACTAAACAAAATAACAAACTACATGACAGGGTTTTATTTTCCCTAATGTTTTGACTTTGTTAATATGCCTTGCTTTAGTCTTAAAATTAAGTCCCTAAATTATGACCTGGTAATGAGCAGGTCACAAAAAATGTAAATACAAGCAAAAGAAAAAAAAAACGTGAACGCAAGGAAAAGCAATAATCTCTAGCTCATTTTGAGACTTAAGATGAGACTGAGTTACTGAATTCGGTTATAAAGCGTCTAATCTCGAAATAAAGTCTCAGTCTGTTCTCTCTCTTTCATTCGTTTTCAATATTATAAATGGTTCTTTCGACTGTACATTTATTTTAAGACGTATCTATTTCAAGATTCCTCAGCGTAATTTGCGAAAATTTTTGTCGTTCTACACTGAAAACTGCAAAACTGAATATGCGCAAAATGCCCCTTTGGTACGTGCTTTAAATGAATTTAATTTGATCTCTAATTCTATTTTTCTTGATTTCCCTTTTCCCAGAAATGTATTCTTAGATATTTTGTACTCTTTCTTTTAATTTTTTAAGATTGTATTTTTCATTACTCTCTTGAATTTAATACTTTTAGCAATATTACTTCTTTTGATGTTTTGCTTTTAAATTCTTCTCTTTTTGATTTCTTGAATTATATTTATAAATATTTTATATGACTCGCAATATCTATTTTAATTATATATTTTTTAAGAATGTTAACTTTAAGTAAATTTTGCAGTCTGTAAGGTTTGAAAATCATAGAATGAAATAAATAAATGATAATTGTGACAAAATAATAGCTTTTGGTTGTTTCGTCGTACCGCAAAGAAAGTAACACGGTGTGGGCTAGACAGCTAAGGCAATGGCGATAAAAAATATAAGTGAGCTTTAAGAATAGTTGTGAAAAGGAATGTCAAATAAATGTGTTGCCAGACATCAGTTTTCTTATTCTGTATATGTGAAAGTTGATACGTAGATGTCGCAGTATTAACTCGGGTCCGCTACAAGCACATTTTGAGACTTAAGATGAGACTGAGTTACTGAATTCGGGTATTAATCTTAGTTTTTGTTTTTGTTTCTGCTTCCGTGGTGATTTGGTTATCATGTTGGTTGTAAGGCTTGTACGATTTTTTGTCAAGTGAATTAAGAAATTATTATTTTTAAGTACTCTAAAGCGGCCTCCGGAAACCTACTAATCCACCTGCAGCGAAGTGGGGCTGAAATAGTCCTGATTCCAGAGCCTTGGCTGAGCAGTAGCGGAATCTCTGGCATCAGGACGCCAAACTACAAGCTGATTACGCAGAAGCAAGTATGTAAACCTAGATCTTGGATGCTCGTAAGAAAGGAACTAAAAGCATTTATTTTACCCAATTTCAGCAATAAGTGGAGTTGTCAGAACTTCGGACGGCGAGTGGACGTCTCTTCAATAAGGCGAAAAAGAGCAATCTTCAGCAGGCTCGATTTATAAATATGAAATTAGGATGTCCAAACGCACATCTGCGAGGCTTCGCGTTTAAGACGCATTATATCTAGCAATCCTGTCCCAATGGGATACATGAAGGCTGAATTGGGAGAATGGGCGACTAGCGGTGAGGAATCTCTCAGGCTGCTCTGGGCGTCCACTTTCCTGAAAACCCCGCTCCGAATATAGGAACCGACATGTATCTCGGCGGCATCTTGGTCCCCTTCAGTGAACTACTGGGGGGACGCCGCCTGCTCTGGGCCCTGGACTCTTTCAAACCCTTCAAGTCACCGGGACTGGATGGTATTATACAGAGGGCGAGAGGCGGGTGAGAATGACTTTTATACCTAAGGCGGGGAAGAGTCTGCTTTGCACTCCACAGTTAAAATAATCGAAGAGTCCTTCGAGCATAAAGGGGAAAGTCCTAAGCACGCTGTATGATCTCATGCAAGGATACCTTAATTTGGTGACAAATTGGTCTACAAGCTTTGGGTAAGCTATTAATCCCAACAAGACCGAGCTGATCTTGTTCACCAGAAGGTATAGGGTTCCAGATGCACAATTCCCTCCATCGCTGGCACCCCTCTTGTACTTTCTGACAGAGTCAGGTACTTGGGGATTATTCTCGACAGAAGGTTAAACTGGAGGCCGAACATCGGACAAAGGGTGCAGAGAAGCGCCCTGATTGGAATTAGTGGGGCATTACGCACCACCCCAACACTGGCTCTAAATGTGATGCTTGGCATCATCCCTGTGGACTTGGCGGGAAAAGTTGCCGCCGCTTGCTCTGCCATCAGGTTGCGGAGTGCTGGGTTTTCTCTAACCGTTCTCGGATGGATCGAAATTGGTTTTCTGCGAGGAACTATCGCTCAGTAGTATCGCTCAGGTTACCAGATTTTTGCAGCGTTTTTCAAACCTGCGTTGTAGCACCATAACACAGAAGGCGGTGAACATCTACTCCGACCTCCTTATCGGCCGCGTCAGAGGACTTCCACATCCGGCTAATCTGGGTCCTAGGATGCAGTGACATAGCCGGAAACTGCCAGGCTGATGAGCTGGCTTGACAGGGCACAACAGAGGATATCGTTCCTTGGAGGAAGGGCATTGGGATTCCCCTTTCCACATGTGGTCTGCTCCTGGAAAAATGGGCCTATGGTCGGCTCAGCAAACGCTGGGCGGAAACACCGACCTGCAAAGTTGTAAGGTTCTTTTGGTCGGAGCTGGACCGCAGGCGGTCTGGGGAGTTACGCAGTATAACCAGATCACTGCTCTCGGCTTTAATAATAATCGCAACGGTTTTATCCCTCCATACCCGCCCGACCGACTTCAGCCACCTACTACTTTTTTAATATTTGTAAGGTTTTGTATGATAAATCCTTTTTGTTTATTTTTAGAAAAACTACAGTTTAATCTTACATATCGATTAATACTATCTTCTGACTGCGCAGTAAACTCGAGTTTGTGGTTTTGTATTTATGAACAATTGTCAAGCGTTCACAATGAAGTGCTTAAGAAATTTTGAGTTTATTTGACACTTGTTTATTTACTTCTGACTAAAAATATTGTTTTGTGTATATTCAAAAATGTTTTTGTAAATATATTTGTACTTATATTTACAAATGTTGAAAAAATATGTGCATAAAATTTAATAATGCTTGCTTGAAAGTATCTAATTAATAGTGTAATAACTGATTTGTGTCGGAGATGCAAGCAACAAGCATATTTGATGCGAACACCAGCAACAGCAATATTGTTTGTGTTGCAGCCCGAGCATTGGAAAACGGCAGAAAATCTGATGACAACGGTGATGGTATGGAAGGCTCCGTCACCGGTGAAGGTGAAGGCAACAGTATGGTCAAAAGCGATCGTGGTGTTACATCATTATGCGAAGATTTCATATCTTCAATTTGATTCCATTTGTTTAAAAATTTTTTACGAGCGCGCTTAGATAAATCAGTGACTTTTTGAATAAATTATATTTTTTTCGGAAAAAAATCATTATATGGTCTTTCTCAAAATAATCTCTTTTTAACTCTTTACACTTAGTCCAGCGTTTGCTATCATGGGGGCTGCTAAAGCTGGTGCGCGGTTCCCTCGGGCGCCACCGCTAACACCCACGGCGTTCACAAGACCGGACGACAGACCAACCACGGAGGCAGCAACTTCGCGACATAGGAAGGCTGCCATGAGGATCTTGAAAAGGTCCAAAATAGTGGAGGATCTCTGTAATCGGGCGCTGCCCGGTGATCGTGCGGAGATAATGGCAGAAATCGAGTGGGCAAATGCTATCATGCCCAACTTCCAGCTGACAGCTCCAGAGGGGCAGAAAACAGTAAACAAGCGTGAAAGATCGATGGAGGTTGCGCAGAATAATCCAAAAAGGGTTAAAACTCACGGTCCATCTTTTGCGGAAGTCGCAAAGGAGAAGATCATCCTAGCTGTGGTGGATGAAAATCACGGCGATATTCCGGTTTTGCGAGACCATTGGAAATGGGTGGAATCGGAGTTATCAGGCATTGTGGTAAGCGTGCTTCGAGCGAACCATCATGTAAGGATGCGGGTTGGTTCCAGGGCAGTATAAAGGTTGTTGCATGCGATGACAACAGGTCTGCCGAGTTGTACAAGAAGGCGGTTGCCAGTTTGGGAGTGGTCTACCCGGGTGCGAAGCTCCGGGCCACGGACTTCAAGGAGGGCAAGAGTGTGGCTGCCAGCGAAGCCCGCAGAGCCAGAGGGAATTCTGGAGAATATCCGCCTTTTTAATCCGGAGCTCCCCGAATGAAATTGGAAAGTGCTGAAGTTGGAGAGCGGCACCAAAGCGACGCGTCAGGTGGTTCTGATGCTGAATAGAGAATCCCTACCGTTTCTGGAAAGGACGGAAGGGACTATTAAATATGTGTTCGGCACCGCTCGCGTTAGGGTGTGCTCGAACGACACCAACGCAGCGCGCAGCGTAGAAGCGGAAGTGGACCAGATTAGGGAGGATGAAGGGGATGGAGAGCCTGGCCAGGTTGATCCGATGGATGATCTGTCCGGGGGCTATGCGTCCCCGACGTCGTCGCTGGGCATTGAGTCCACCTTCCACAAGTATACGGAGGAGGAGCTTATATCAGACGATGACGACGAAGCCAACCGTACTATGGTGGAGGGGGAAAAAGGATGCGTCCAAGATGGTGCGCGTCGTCCAGATCAACCTCCACTATTGTAAAGCAGCGTCTGCTGCACTGCTGCTCCAGCTGGCGAAAAGGGGGCAGCAGATATCGCCCTCATCCAGGAGCCCTGGACTGTTGGGCATAGAATTTGTGGACTCCAGACGACGGAGTATGCACTGGTAAGTGGGGCAACTGTGGGAAGACCTAGAGCTTGCATTCTTGTTAACTCGAAACTAAAATTTCTTTTTCTTCCTCAATTTAGTGACGAGGACAGGACGACCATGAGCCTAGAGGTCAATAGTCAGGTGATCCGGCTGACCTCTATGTATCTGGCCCACGATAGACCAATTCCGACGCCGATGGTGGAACAGGTCGCTCAGTACACAGCGGGAGCGCTGATTCTTGCCGGTGAAGCGAATGCTCACCACTTAACATGGAGCAGCAGCGGCACCAACGAAAGAGGTGAGTCACTCTTCGATTTCATATTAAAAGCCAACCTAGCTGTAAGTAACAGAGGTAGTGAACCCACATTTGTAACCAGTAGTAGAAGGGAAGTTCTGGACGTGACTCTCGTGTCGGTGGAAGCAGAGGCGGTGGTCAGAAACTGGAAAGTGCTTGAAGAGCATTCCTTTTCGGACCATCGATACATCTCCTTCTACTTAGAAGGGGTCTCGCCTAGGACTGAACCCATTAGAAACCTTAAAAATGTCGACTGGTCTAGGTACAGGAATGAACTAGATAAGCGATTTTCAGGCAAACGAGTAAGCGTACCGTGTAGCCCAGTGAAACTGGAATACATGGTAAGCCTTTTTACCACGGCATGTGGGAAGGCGCAGAATCTATCGAACTCTATTTAATCTAGCCAAAAGAACCCAAAGTGACTCACAATGGAAAATTTACAGGTCCCACTTAGGGGACTATAAAAAGCTCTTAAGGCAGTCTAAGAGATCTTCTTGGAGTGACTACTGCGGCTCTATGGAATCTGTGTCGGAGGGATCAAGGCTGAGAAGGGTTCTCTCCGGATCACCCCGTATAACTCCAAGAACCTTGCTAAGGCCGGACGGGACGTGGACGGGGTCGGCAGAGGAAACTCTCAGACTTCTCCTGGAGACGCATCAAGGGTTGTTTTTATCCCCACAGCAGGTAGAATATCTCACGTAAGTCCCAAAGACTTTAGGCTTATAAGTCTCTGCTACTTTCAACTGAAGGTACTAGAGAGAGATTCCCACATCAGAGATTCAATAACGCACAAGTTAATATCTTCCCAGCATGCTTACATGAAGGGGAAGTCCACTGAAACGGCGCTTCATCAAGTTGTGTCGTATATAGAGAACTCCCTGCAGGTCAAGGAGTACACACTGATATCATTTCTAGACATTGAGGGTGCCTTCAATAACATAGAACTACTAGCGATCACAAGTCCTCTGGCGAAGCTGGGCGTTGATCAACATCTGGTATCCGTCGTACAAAACCTACTGATTGACCGGGTTGTGTGGGCACAGTTAGCGGAGGCAACTTTAAAACAAGCAGAGGAACCTCGCATGTTGGGATCCTTTCTCTTCTTCTGTGGGTGGTGGCTATTAACGGCCTACTGAAGGCCCTGGAGGAGGGGGAGGATCGAAGGTAGTAGCTTATTTCGACGACCTTGCGATGGTAGCAAGGGGTAAATTTCCTCAGACGCTGTGCGACATCATGCAGGAAAATTTTAAAGAGGTAAAGAACTCAACCAAAGACAAAGGTCTGGGTGTAAACCCGGACAAAACCGAACTTGTTCTTTTTACAAGAAAATATAAGATCCCACCTCTTAGGCTCAGAGCACTAAGGCTAGGGGACGTCGCAAAATATCTAGGCGTGATACTAGACAAAAAGCTTTCGGGGACACAGAACGTCCAGGAGCGCAGTAAGAAGGCAACGGTGGCCCTTTACAGTTGCAAGGGAGCCATCGGAAGAAAATAGGGCTTATCTCCCAAAATTATGCACTGGATATACACAGCGGTAGTCAGACCAATCCTGCTATATGGGGCACTGATGTGGTGGTCATGTCTCGATAGGAAAACCACACATTCTGCACTGCAAAAGGTGCGAAGATCGGCGCTGATATGCATAGGTGGCGTTCTGCGTACAACCCCCTTTGGAAGCTTTAGACAACATACTAATTATCCTCCCGATTGATATCGCAGGAAAACAATTCGCTGCGTGTGCCGCTCTCAGGCTACGGGAGTTGCCCGTATGGAAGTCTAGTCAAGTAGGACACGCAACAATCGCAAACAAATTACGCTCGCAAGTTACGGATTACTGAACCCCCATTTAAAGCTTCACAAAGAAGTTCAACATACTAATTCCTGAAAGAGCCTGGTGGTCCGATGGACTCCCTGGATCGGAGAATTCACTCCATTTCTACACTGATGGCTCAAAGCTTGAGAACAGAGTGGGAGGGGGTGTTTTCTCGGCTCAAGTAGGATTAGAAAAATCTTACCGTCTTTCTGACCATTGCAGTGTCTTTCAGGCAGAGGTCGCTGCTATACAGGAGACGGTAGACTACCTTAGAACAGAAGAGGTTGAATTCAAGGATATCTTCATATTTTCCGACAGTCAAGCAGCACTAAAGCACTTGATTAGGTCAACTGTAATTCTAAAACGGTAGCAACCTGTCGCAAATGTCGAAACGAGATAGCGGAGCAGTTTACTCTTTACTTGGTATGGGTGCCAGGGCACAGCAACATACCAGGCAACGAAAAAGCGGATGAGCTTGCAAGAAGGGGGACATCCACTCGGCTTTCATTACGCTGGAAGGGTTTAGGTATGCCGCTCGCTACCTGCAAGCTCTTTCTAACGGACTCAACCCTTAAGTAAGCAGGGGACCGTTGGAAAACGGAAATACCTGTATCAAGGCCAAGCTCTTGTGGCCGGAGTGGGACGTCAAGCGATCACAAGGTCTTCTCATGCTGAGCAGAGAAAACCTGTCCCTAGCTTTAGGAATCATAGCAGGTCATATACTGATCGGCAGACACGCAGACATACTAGGTGTTCCCTGCAATGACTTCTGCAGAAGCTGCAGAAATGAAGATCCTGAAACCGTGAGGCATCTCCTATGTGAATGTCCTGCACTATAGGCTAGAAGACGAAAATTCTTGGGATCAGAGTTCTTCGGAGCCCTTAGCGATCTGGCCAAAGTAGAGATTCGCAAGCTATTAAAATTCGCAGTTTTCACATGTTGGTTCGAGTAGGGGGATTTTTCAAATCCGCGTGGTGCCACAATGGACCTTAAGAAGGCCTAGGTGTGTTGGCGCGATCACAAACAGCCACTTTAACCTAACCTAACCTAAATCTGAAGAATATGATAGATGGCGAGCAGTTTGTGTTTCATAGATTTTTGCCAATCCTTTGAAGGGGTCACACGTTTACGCTTATGGTCGAGTGTACGCAATCGCGGCACCCATAGCTTTTTCATATCAGAATATTCTGCGATCATTCAACATCCTTCCATGGATTTTATCGACAATTTCTGGTGTAACGACCTCTTTTTGACGACATGAACCCACTTCTTAAACCTTGAAATTGATAGCTATAGTATTTCAAGCCTTTCCTTGGTTTCGGTGATGGTTTTTTACGCAGAAAATAATGATTAATCAGCACACGAACTTCACTAATTTTTTTTAATTTTTGTTGCAAGTCAAGAAGAAAATCAAAAGGCCACTTAGGACATATCAAACAGTCCTCGTATTTGAAATTATGATCTGTCAAACTAGTGAACGGTGCAGCAAAAATTTTGAGCAATGATGCCAAAATGTGTCCACAGTGCGGCCTAATGTTGGGGCAATTAAGGATTGCATGTCCATAAACACCAAGTAAAAGTGGTGTTTAAAGCGAGTTAGACAAAAAAATTGTGTATGGTAAACTCCGAGTTTATGAGAAGTGTTTGACTTTAAACTCCAAAATTGCTCATTAACTCGAGTTAACGGCGCAGTCAGAATAAAGTATAAGTCAAAGTTTCAAATTTTGAACATTTCTCATATAAAAATAAATTTCAGGCAAGAAAATGAGCAATTTCCTCGACGAAAAAATTCTAATATATCAAAGGTATATTCTAGCGCCTTCAAGTACAAATGTATATATACATACATACGTATATCGTAGCCAAGCAAACATTGCCTCCAAAAATGTATAAGTTTTGTCAATTTATTTTTATATACTTACATATGTTTTATTAATTTTTTTATAAATTTGTAGTTCCATGTTATATATATATATCATATAACATATGCATATTAGTGAAATAGGTGATCGCAGCTGTTCCAAATTTTGACGTTTATCGAAAAGATATCTCACTTGTTATTAGTACACAATGATCACACTACAGCTACATCAAGCTTCGATTCTTGCCAGAAGCTCCTGTGTTCGGCAGTATATACTAACTTTAACATCTTTCGCACTGACAACTAGCGCAATATCATCTATGTAGCTAATTATATGAACCCTTTCTGTATTTGCGAGGTGTAAATAACCATTGTCGGCAATTATCCACAGCAACGGTCCGATTAAGGAGCTTTGAGGTATACCTCTGGTTACGATGTATTCGTTCATGCCAATATCGGTACTAAAATAAGAGCTCTATTAGACAAATAACGATTTATTATGCTTTTCACATTTATTATGCCTATCAGATAACAGCGTAGAGGTCTTTTGAGACATTTTTCTTGCTTTTTTTTATTGCTTCGTTGGCAATGGCAGTGTAGTGTTTGTGGGTGAAAGGACCTCTCAATACTCGCTTATTGAATCTTAGGATAAGAATACTTTATTATGGCTCAACACCGTCTTTTATATGCTTACAATCTAAATGCTTCTTTCTATGGGCAACCAATCAAATTATTGATTGCTATCTATTTCCCCTATTTGTATATTTCTTACATCTAATTGCTTTCTTGCTATATCTACTATATCATAAGTGTCATGTGCACTGACCCACATCTGTTCGGTAACCTGATCTTGCGTTTCTAATAGCAAGCATCGAGTGTACCTCATGTGGTGCCGTACGATGAACCGTCGTGTGTGCGGTCACATGTGCTTTGCATGTGCTATCACTGCTTGTGATTATTTCACACACGATGACCATTGCAAACGCGCCGACTCAGCAATATGCAGCGCATGTGCTGAAGTGGTTGGGCACACTACACCCTTCCCCTTAAGAGGAATATAAATTAATTGTAGTTTCTTAAAATGTAAATTGATTTATAATGAATTGTGTTATGTTTTTGTATCTTCATATAGATATTTCTTATAAATGTTGTGTAATGCTAAATTCTAAGTTAATTTATTTTTTACTATTTACTGCAAGTGTTTATTTCTATCATTATGGTTTTATTTGGTTACTCCTATCTTTAACTAGGTTATTATTGTGTACAATTATTTCTTTTTTGTTTTTAAGAATGGTGCTGTTTAGACCATCTTGTCTAATTATTTTATATGGTCCTTCAACTCCAACTTCTTCTTGTTTCCTATTTTTAAATAAACATAATCGTTTACTGTGAAATTTGCTTTATTCGCTTTTGACTGCTTCTGTCTAGCTCTTAATTTGCTTTCATTCAGGTTTATAGCAGCATTGTCGTGTGCATGTTTTAGTTTTATCTTCAGTTCATTCATGTAGTTGTCTATGTCATACATATACTTTTTCTTTAGCGCTTATTATGTCATTTGGCAATCCACATAGCTTGCCAAACACGAGCTCAAAGGGTGAATACTTTGTTGCTGTTTGGGGTGTCGAGTTGTAGTAGTACATGTAGTATGGTATGAGCTCGTCCCAGTCATCTGTATTCTTAAGTGTCATTAAATATTCATTTAATACCCTATGATTGCGTTCAATTGAACCTAATGTCTCATGGTGGTATGGAGTTGAATTTACTTTGTTGATTTGTAATTGTTTACATATGTTTTTCAGCAGCTCATTGGTAAATTCTGTGCCCTTGCCAGTTTTTATTTTTCGCATACACCCATATTTCAAAATAAATTGTTCTACGATTGCCTTTGCGACAGTTACTGCATCTTTTGTTTCAAGTGGTATTATGACAACAAATTTCGTTAGCTCACATTGCAAAGTCAGCATGTAGCGCAAATTTTTGGAAGGTCGAAGCGGTCCGACTGTGTCAATCACTATTTCATCAAACGATGTTGTTGGTGTATCGGTATTACTGTATTCCTCTTTTGTATATCGAGTTACTTTCGCTTTTGCGCATTGCTTGCAGTTGTTAATATATTTTATTACCATTTGTCTCATGTTTTTCCAAATGTATTTCTGCTTAAGCTTTGCTAACATTCTTCTTATGCCGCTGTGGCCACCATGAATTGAGTTGTGGTAGTCTTTTATTAATTCTTGCATAACCTTTTGTGATTCAATTCTTCTGGGAGGTTCATATAAAATTATATCAAGACATTCATTTATGTTTCTATCTCTTTGTAGCGTATTAAATGCAATTTTAAATTCATTTATGTTTATATTGTCAAAGACTTTGCTATTCTTTGCAAGTGATAGCTTTTTGATGCCTAGATTGCTGGCCTCGAACAATAGCTTCTTCAGAATCATTTCAATTTTTGATAAGGAATTATCACTATATTCCACAATTGGGTCATTCTTTGCTAGTGTGACTTTAATATTGTTGGGCTTCATACTTTCATCCTTCTTGTATTTGAAGTTAAGTCGTTTTACACCCCTTGTATCGGAATTAGATGTACATTCCCAAATATGTAGGTGATCATTCTCCAAATTTGATTTTAAGGTTCCCGTGTTTTGCGATTTCCTCTTTTCTTTTTGCACTTTCCTTGAATTTTGATTATTTTTCATCATTGGCCTCGTTACAATGTTTACGCATTGTTTTGGAATCATTTCTTTTAGCTTTTTTATGTTAAGCTGAATTCGCCATAATGCATCAGCATTAGTGTTAATTTTTCCTTGCTTATAGATTATGTCAAAATCGTAGTCCATCAAATCGACTCTTATTCTAGTCATTTTGGATGAAGGATTACTATGTTTGAACAAGCTTACCAGTGGTCTGTGATCTGTGTATACGGTGAACTTTGTGCCGTACAGATAAGGCCTAAAATGGTTTATACCCCATTGAATTGCTAGTAACTCTTTTTCGATTACTGGTTTATTCAATTCATATTTGTTTAGGGATTTGCTTGCATATGCAATAGGTTTATCTTTTCCAATTTCACCTTGCGATAGTACCGCTCCTAGCGCAAAATTGGAAGCATCAGTTGTAAGTATAAATCGTTTCGAGAAATCTGGATAACGAAGTATTGGTGGTGAGAGTAATTTGTATTTCAATGTGTGAAAAGCTTTGTCACAGTCATTGTTCCAGTTGAATAGTTGATTTTTCTTTAGTAGCTGATTTAGTGGTTGTGCTATTTCTGCAAAGTTTTTTATAAATCACCTTTAGTAATTACAAAATGCTACAAATCTTCTAACTTCATTTGCATTACTGGGCTTTGGATAATCTCTTACTACGCCTTTGTCAGTGATTAAATGTGACTTCTGTTTTTAAAAATTTGCGTTTTGCCGGATTTAGTTTTAAATTGTGTACACTTAGTCTTGCTAAAACTTTTTCCAAGTTCCGGTTGTGCTCTTGTAAGCTCTTCCCAAATACTATTACGTCGTCTACATAGAGAAAAGCTGATTCACTGAGCCCACTGAGTGCAATTGATAACATTCTTTGGAAGCTGTTTGTTGAGATTTTTAATCCAAATGGTAACCTTTTGAACTGGTAGTGACCCTTGTTGGTCGAAAATGCTGTGAGTTTCCTGGAGTCATTGTCTAATGGGATTTGGTGGAATGAACTCGTCATATCCAATGTGCTGAAATAACGCGCTCCTCTGAGTTTGTCCAAAATGTCATCCAAGCGGGTTAATGGAAATTTATCGTCTACAATTTTTTTATTCAATGTTCGGAAATCTACCACTAATCGCCACTTCTTTTCTTCTGTATTACCCTTCTTCGAGACGAGTAGCAGAGGTGAGTTATAAGGACTGACGGAATGTTCAATGACATCATCCTTTAGTAATTTATCAACTTATTTTTCTATCACCAGCAGCTGTGTGTGTGGTAATCTGTAGTTTTTAATGTATACAGGTGTTCTATCCGTCAGCTCAATGCGATGTTCATAGAAATTGTTGACGGTTAAAGCTTCTTCTTCAATATGAAATATGTGCTGATATTTCTTGCAGATTTCTAATATTGGATTTGTGCTATCGCTTGCCATGTTGTCTAATGCTAATTCATCTTTTACTTTCATGAATTTTTTGTTATTATTATTATAATTATTATTTTCTCCATAATTGTAATAATTTATTCTTTTATGTTGGTTTCTATTTGTTTTTAAATCATCTAGACGCATGTACATAGGTAATGTGATTTGTCCTTCCTTTAATTCTAATGTTATAACATTCGTCTCGTAATCAATTTTACACTTATATTTAATTTTATTTATTTGTTTTAAAATATACAATTTGTTCTTTATTTTACTGTCTTGGCAATTAATGTCAATTTCCACAGATTTGTATGCAGTTATGGTACGATTCACAATGCCATTTATTTTGCAATTTGTGTTTACTTTTTTGGAATTTACTGGTACTGCTTTTTCTTTTATTATTGAGATATCGGCTCCAGAATCTACCAGCAGAGTTACTATTTTCGTTTCTAGTTTTGCTTTTTTGAAATTTGTAGAGTTACCTTCTCCTAAGAATCCTATCGTCTTTGGTTTTGTTGTCCCGAGTCCTGTCGGCTCGGGATGTATGCGTTTCCATGAACATATTGTCTATTTTGATTGTTCCTGTAATTGTTGGTTCTTGGTTGGTTGTTTTGTCTGTCTCTAACGTAGCTATGATTATTGTTATTATTGTTTTGTCTGTTAAAATTACTGTAATTTCTGTTATTAGTGAAATTATGTCTATCGCTAGTGTTATTGAAGCGCATACCACTATTTGCTTGATACGGAGTTACTTCACTTGCAATGTGAATGTCTTCTACCAGTTTTTTTGGTCTCGCAGCTGTTATTATTGATTTATATGGTTCAGCTAAGCCATTATTGAATGCGGTTAAACCATTTTGGTCGTTCAATCTAACAATTATTTCCCTGCTTTCGTTCCCTTCTTCAGCTATCTGTAACTCATTTAGAGAAGCTATTAGGTCCTGTATGCGGGAAGCAAAAGTGAAGACCGATTGAAAACCTTGCGAACTTTTAGCAATTTCTGCATGAACCCTCGAAGCTGTTTTGTTCGATCGAAATGCGTATTTTAGTGCTGATTCTAGTGTATCAAAGCTGTCCGGTGGAGCTTCCGTTACAATTTTATTTTTTACGTTTTCTGACAATTTTGTTGCTAAAATGAATTTGATTAGTGTAGTATTCTGTATATCTTGTGTGAGAGTGTCATGGTAGAATTTAACTAGCCCTAGGAAATTGTTGAGTTCCTTGTATTCCCCTTTAAAGGTTGGGATTACCTTCGCAGCTGTTACTAAATCAAAAATTGACATTGTTTTCGAGCTTGTTTCCTCGGATATTTGTGACCCTTCTTTCACAATTAAGTACTTTTCTATTTTCGTTTTTAATTCATGAAATTTTTCATTCAGAATTGTCAAGTCTTTGGAGTGTGCGGTTTGCACAATGATGTTCCAGCTATTTGCTATTAATGCTTGCGCATTATTTACGTAAGCTTGAGTGTAACTTCTATTAGGACAAAAGATTACATATTTACGCACAACAACAACTTAAACACAGCATAAGTGAGTCAGAGCTAAACTCGTTTACATGCAAGCAGAATTGCATAAGCCAGAAAATAAAGGAAGAACGCGAATTAATACAGTCGGAAAAATTAGAAAAGCTAAAACTACAACAACTACGTAAGCTAGGAATACAATTCAACGACAACTGGTTCGTTAACAATACAAAAATAGTTTTTCCCGAAGAAAGCAAATGGTTATTGTCAATGGGTAAAAAATTTGCATTACCCACAACAAGAACTAGTTTCAAACCGGTCCAAATTATAGCAGAAATGGAGCAATTGATCCAACTTATGGAAAACAACAAGGATAAGGAAATGACGAGATGTAAATTAAGCAACAGAATAAATCAATTCAGGAGAAACATAAAACACAATGCGGCAGAGAAATTTATATTAGAGGCTTTTAATAGAACTAAAACTTTTCTTAAACAACATAAAGATGAAATTATAGTTACGAACGCAGACAAAGGAAACAAAGCTGTGGTTTTGTACAAAGCGGACTACACGAACAAACTCGAGAAACTTCTGGATGACAAAAACCCGTATAAAATCGTGAGGAGCGACCCAACAATTACACTACAAAAGAAAAACAACATCATAGTACAAGAATTGTATAAGAGCAAAATGATAGATTTCCGAGAAAAACAACAGCTAACTTCCGCTGCAGCGACGGGACCCAGACTCTACGGTTTACCAAAAATACACAAACCAAATTTACCATTAAGACCAATTTCCTCATCGGTCAATGTACCGTGCTATGGCCTATCTAAATACATGGGCAAATTTCTGAATAACATCATTTCGGAAAAATATAACATTAAAAACGCGTTTGAATTTAAAAAAAGAATTTAAGACATAAAATCACACGAGGAAGACCTGCTGATTTCGTTTGACGTGATTTCATTATTCACAAACATACCGACACACCTAGCGATTAAAATCATTATGACCAAGTGGGATAAAATTCAACCATGCACAAAAATACCTAAAAACAAATTTTTAAATATTTTAAACTTCTGCTTGAAAGACAATAACTACATATTTTACTTGTAACGGAGGTTATTATGCCCAGACTTTTGGAATGCCTATGGGCAACCCACTCTCACCAACAATTGCTGACCTAGTAATGGATGACTTATTGGACAATACAATTGTGGCCCTAAAAGAAAAATTTAACATTGACATAAAATTCATAGTAAAGTACGTAGACGACATTTTCGCTATTATAAATAAAAATGACGCTAACATAATTCTCAACACACTCAATGACTACCACCCTAATCTTCAATTCACTATGGAAGCAGAGACAAACGCCCGCATACCTTTTCTTGACGTTATGATCCATAGAGACAATGGCAACATTC
Organism: Philophylla caesio; assembly: GCA_963971545.1. Classification (NCBI taxonomy): domain Eukaryota; kingdom Metazoa; phylum Arthropoda; class Insecta; order Diptera; family Tephritidae; genus Philophylla; species Philophylla caesio. Next base: position 59,912,824 of record OZ020606.1, read on the forward strand.
TACTTGACTGGTATGCAAAACCCACCTCATCTGGGCGCCTAATCAATTATATGTCTTCACAACCACTTAAGTACAAAATCAACACAGCAAATAATCTGATCAATAAAATACTAACTATAAGTAACCAACAATTCAAGGACGAGAATACAAAGAAAATAAATAACTACCCGCAACACCTAATACACAGTTTAATAGAACAAAAAACAACAAATTTAATACAAAAACAAGGCCAAGCACAAACAATGACAGCATCAAACGATACAATACGATATCACAGTGTAACATACATCCCAAAATTTCACCAAAAGCTGGATCTCAACAAACACACCAACACAAGACTAGCATACAAAGCAAACTGCACTCTATCCTCTATTTTCACACAAACAAAAACGCCAATAAATATCCACCAACAAAACAACGTGGTATACGAAATAACATGTAAAGGGAAATCAAACGAAAACTGCAACAAAGTTTACATAGGGACAACTAAGCGAGCGCTAGGAGTTCGTCTAGCAGAGCACGAAGCCGACATTAAGAAAAAGAAAAACAACACAGCTTTAGCACAACATATACTAACCAGTGGGCACACAGCTGATATAGAGAATGCACAAATATTGGACAAGGAGAGGAGGGAAAAGACGAGATACACGATCGAAAGTTTACGAATATTACAAAAAAGGTAGAAAACAATAAACAAGAAGGAGGACACAGACGATATCGCGGCTGCTTATATGCTTTGTCTCTAAAATATAATAACATAAGAATTAGTATGACGAAAGTACCACACCAGATGGTATCAATGTTTTAGTTTTTTAAGTATATACAAAAAAATATTTAATGTTTTTAATGTTTCATGTTTTTAATGTTCAATGTGCTTAATAATTCTATTTGATTTTATTTAATTTTTAATTTTGCTGTGTTCAACTATATAAGATCTGTGTCAAATGTCCTAAACTACATGTAAGTGACTAAATGTCTTTTACTTGTATTGTTTACACACACATATATATATATTTATTTAACTCTTTTGTTTTTGTTTGTTTTTATGTTGTTTTTATGTTTATATAGTTGAATAAAGAAATCACCCCTGAAAATGCTAAGGTAGTTAGCGAAACGTCGGGTAAAAAGTGGAGAAATTGTTTTTTCTTGCACAAAAGAAATTAGATCGAATAGCCTAAATTAACAATAACAACAAATACATTAAAGAACTCGATCAATAAGCTCAAAAATCAAAATTTCAATATCGGAAGGCCTGCCGAGATTTTAACTTTATTCACACCAACAACAAGCAACAAACAAATATGAAGAACTTCTATGAACACATGAAATATAAATACGGTGAACACACATGCATCACCCTTAAACACTACAGTAAACAAAAAGTCAAACTAGCAAAACAGACAGCACAATTAAAGTTTCTATTAGGATGTAGACGCTCTGAACTCATACCGAATTTTCTCTCCCACACTCTAAAAAACGTTAAAGTAAATACCACGTCTAACCAAGTAAAAACAAAAACAGAAACTGCAAAACATATGTTCTTAAGAAAAATGCTAAACCTGGAAATCACACAAACAAACATAAACATAAAAACAACAAAAGATTACATATTTCACGCACAACAACAACTTAAACACAGCATAAGTGAGTCAGAGCTAAACTCGTTTACATGCAAGCAGAATTGCATAAGCCAGAAAATAAAGGAAGAACGCGAATTAATACTATGTTCTGACTGCGCAGTAAACTCGAGTTTGTGGTTTTGAGTTTATGAACAACTGTCAAGCGTTCTCATTGAGGTGTTTAAGAAACTATGAGTTTAATTGACATTTGTTTATTTACTTTCAAATACAAATTTTGTTTTGCTTATGAAAATACATTTGTACCTTTATTTACAAATGTTTAAAAAAAAGTGCTTATAATTGGATAATGCTTGCGATGGCATGGAACACTGAGCAATGTTGAATGCGAAGGCAACTCCATAGTAGACGGCGATTTGTGGTGACGGTGGTTTTGCATCATTATTTGAAATTTTTGTTTGTGAAATTTGATTCCTTTTGTTTACAAATTATTAACGAAGGCGGTTTGATAAATCATTGACTTTTGAATAAAACATATTTTTTCGGCAAAAAAGCGTTATATACCTTAACATATTCTCCTTTCAACTCTATACACCATTTTTTATTCCTTTATTATAGCTTTTCTCAAGGCTTTTAAAATAAGCGTTTGTTTTTGTGATATTCTCTTCATTTGACCCAAACCACTTACCACCCAGCCATATCTTCAAGTTTAGAAATAGGAAATAGTCGCATTGGGCTAAATCTGGAGAATATGCTGGATGGGCTGGATGTTCAATGTGTTTAATAATTCTATTTGATTTTATTTAATTTTTAATTTTGCTGTGTTCAACTATTTAAGATCTGTGTCAAATGTCCTAAACTACATGTAAGTGACTAAATGTCTTTTACTTGTATTGTTTACACACACATATATATATATTTATTTAACTCTTTTGTTTTTGTTTGTTTGTTTTTATGTTTATATAGTTGAATTAAGAAATCACCCCTGAAGATGCTAAGGTAGTTAGCGAAACGTCGGGTAAAAAGTGGAGAAATTGTTTTTTCTTGCACAAAAGAAATTAGATCGAATAGCCTTAATTAACAATAACAACAAATACATTAAAGAACTCGATCAATAAGCTCAAAAATCAGGACTTTTTTTAGTTTACTTAGTAGTTCCTCTAGTACTTTGAATTCCATTTATTTTATAATTTAATATATATACATATATATTTATTCATTTTAATTGTTTTTTTAGGTACTTCTTATAATAAGAATTAATTTTTGCTAATAATAGAATTATTAAAATTATGCAGTTTATGTATAACAAATTTTTTGTGTCCTCATTTTCGCCTTTTATTGTCACACCTGCTGCTGCTGCGTTATTGTTGTTGTTTATTATTTCTTCTTTCGATGGAGTTCCAAACATCCTGACGCAATTTCTCTATTTCTTTAAACAGGTTTCGTTTTTGTTGGCCTTGGCTAATATTTATTACTCTTTGTAGATCGGCACACTTCTTTTGATATCGCCTTTTCTTTCCACCACGTTTTTTTTGGCTTAAATATTGTTGGCTGTCTAAATTCTTGCAGTTTCAGGCTTTGGCTTTGTTGCCTTTGCCGGTACTGGTTTGGGTCCAGCTGACTTCGGAGTTGGTATATACTCTGGATATTCTTTTATCGGAGTTTTTACAATATATTCTTCGTCTACCATCGTCCTAAACTATCAGTGGTTCCTAAGTTCGGTTTGCAGGATCGCCATGTAGTGTTTGTGGATGCAGGGACCTCTCAATGTTAAAGCAGGTTTGAGTATTCTCTTAGCTCTCCAGCGGCATTTGTCCGAGCATTAAAATGCACGATGATTCTCATCAATAAAACTCGCGTATTGAGTCTTAGGATAAGAATGCTTTATTATGGCCCAACGCCGTCTTTTATATGCTTACAATCTAAATGCTTCTTTCTATGGGCAACCAATCAAATCATTGATTGCTATCCATTTCCCCTATTTGTATATTTCTTATATCTAATTGCTTACTTGCTATATCTACTATATCATAAGTGTCATGTGCACTGACGCACATCTGCTCGGTAACCTAATCTTGCGTTTCTAATAGCAAGCATCGAGTGTACCTCATGTGGTGCCGTACGATGAACCGTCGTGTGTGCGGTCACATGTGCTTTGCATGTGTCATCACTGCTTGTGATTATGCCACACACGATGACCATTGCAAACGCGCCGACTCAGCAATATGCAGCGCATGTTCTGAAGTGGTTGGGCACACTACAGCAGTAACATTATACATATTGCGTCGAGCGTTGACCTACCCTTCCGAAATCCACACAGTGCATTAGATAAGTTATGCCGGGGATATTCAGTATGGAACCAATCATTTGCAACAAAATTTAAATTGACTGCCATATATTCATTAATTTATTTTTGATAATTTTCATTTAAAGTTATTTAGAATATATAATCGCAACCATTTAAAAAAAGTTCCAAAGCTTATACCAAATTCGCGAAAATTAAACAAATTTCTAAAAATTGTCATCAAAATTTTAAAAAAATTTTAAGGATATTTAGAAAAATTTTTGGGTATGCAGTTTTGTAGCCTATTTAAATTCGGTAATAACAAAGTGCAAGCTTTAGTTGGCTAAAAACTACCGAATTTTTCGGCATGGTTGTTGAGCATTTTCTTCCATATAAAATAAGATTGCGATGATACGTTATATGGAAGAAAATGCTCAAAACCCAGAATTTTAAATGAAAATTAACATAAATAAATAAATTAATAAGTAGTTTTTTTGCTGGCACGACTTTCATATCGGATCATATAATTAAGACATTATTAAGAAAATCACTATCTGCAAAGTCCCAACAACGTCAAAAACAGCCAATAAAATATAAATCCGTAATTTATGTACCAAATTTATCAGAACGTCTAACCAAATCAGATTGCTACAAACCCGATAAAGTGAAAATAACCCACAAATACATTAAAAAATGTATTTAACAGAACAAAATTAAAAATACCACTAGGCGAAAAAAGCAACGTTATTCATAAAATTCCGTGCAATGGTAAAAATAACGAAATCTGTGACAGTGTTTATGTAGGGACAACAAAATCAAAATTAAAAACTTGACTATCAAAACACAAATCGGACTTCAAATAGTGCCATAGTACATTTTCTCAGCCCAACTAGGTTTACAAAAGTCTTTCCTTCTTCCGGATCATTGCAGTGTCTTCCAGGCTGAGGTCGCTGAAATACAGAAGGCGGTGGATTTTTTACGAACCAATGTAGTAAAACACAAAGAAATCGTAATTTTCTCTGACTGTCAAGCAGCGCTAAGGGCTCTTGTTTCTGTCAGATGCAACTCAAAAACGGTGGCAACCTGCCGCAAATCTCTAAAAGAGATGGCGGAGCTGTTTGCTTTTTCTTGGTATGGGTGCCAGGGCATAGCAACATACTGGGAAATGAAACAGCAGACGAGCTTGCAAGAGAGGGAACATCCATTCGGCTTTCACCACGCTGGAAGGGTCTAGGTATGCCGCTCGCTACCTGTAAGCTCATTCTAAGCGACTTATCCCTTAAGGAAGCAGGGATCCGCTGGCACAACGGGATTACCTTCATCAAATCCAAACTCTTGTTGCCTGAATGGGACGTAAAAAAATCACTAGGTCTGCTCTTGCTGAGCCTAACCCATTGTTGGCCATATAACTGCTTTATTTAATTATTTTTGAGCTTAAGGCCGATGGACTTATAGGGAACATTATTTTATGCTTATATGTATGAAATTTTATTGTCTCCGCTGACCGCTGAGCACCGGCCTGCTTTGCCTACTTCATGTAGCTGTGTGTGTAACTGGTAACTTTCTCATCCTGAGAGCAATTTCATACAAATTTTCTCAAAATGTTCAGCAAGTCTTTCATAATTTTCGCCTGCTAGTTGTCACCATTCTCCTTTAAATGTTAATCTTGGAGTTTATAAGTTTTGTACCATCTCTCCCGGAAGCCATTATATTCAGTTAAAACACACGATGCTGAAAAGAACTTCGCATTTTTACATCTAAGGTGTATGCCATGTTATACAAAAGACCTTGAACACTTGCTAAACCAAAAAAGTAAATTTCATAGAAAATATAAGACTACAAATATTCCATATTATTTTGCCACCTACAAGAAGAAAACATCTTTTTCAGGTATTCCAACCTCACTTTTTGTGTTAAGTTTTTGGAGGACGTTGTTGATGAATTTGCTGATGTTTTCTTGAAGACTTTCTTAGCACAAATTCATGTCGATCTTTGGGGGATGTGTCACTCAAAACTAATGATATTGAAAAATAAATTTCATTTAACTTTGAAACATTCAACGCAAACGTATTCTGACGGTTTAACCGTAATTTTACTGAAAAATTGTAGGTGTCTGATTGTTCCTATACTTTAGATTTTTAATAAGTCGCTATCGTCTGGTGCATTTATTGCATGGAAAAAGGCATCAATAAAGCCGATATTCAAAGGTCAAAATGAACAAAATGATGTAGCTTATTATAGACCTATTTCAAACATCTCCTCAATTGCAAAACTTTTTGGCTTCGATCAAGGAAACAACTTGGCCTTGTTCGTTGACGATTGCAATTCAGCGTTTAAGGAGGGTTCCATAAAGAGGGTTAGCTCGTTTGGGTTTCCATTCAACTCTCTTGTCTTGGCTAAAATTTTATATATACAACAGAGCCTGTTGAAACAGTCTCTCGATCATTCACTGCGGACTCGGGTGTACCATAGGGTAGTAAATTGGGGCCTTTGCTATTTGTTCTCTTTATGAATGACATTAGCTTTTGTTTTTCTTCAGCAAAGTTCCTGTTACATGCTGACGATCCAAAAATGTATTCAACAATAATTGTACGCAGGATGTAACTTTAGTTTGATTCAGATAAACTTAACCTCTGGCGTTAGAGAAATTGCCTACACTTGAATGTAAGGAAGAGTTGTCATATAACTTTTTCCAAAAAGTTTGTAATAGCGCGAAATTCTTATAATATTTCTGGCTTTGAATGGAGAACTGTGGTTGAAATTGCAGCCTTGGAGGTTATTTCGATGTCAAGCTCACATTTTGTACTCATATTAATTAATATTTTCAAATCGTATTGAATAGTAGTTTAAATTCGTCGCAATTGTTCCTGATTCTCTGAAACCTATACATTAAAACCTCTCTACACTGCTTTTGTTTCATCACGGCTAGAATATCCTGATTTTGTTTGAATCCTACAATACATGATGCACTCTTCTGCATACCGAATTCTAAATATAATTATACTCTTAATGCTCCATTAGTCAGAACTTTAAGTGAACTTAATCAAGGTAGGGGTGTGGATATTTGTCCTGGTATTTTTTGGCATAATAAATAGATTTAGGTAGCTAACTATAATAAACTAGTTTTACCAACCTGAAAGAATTTTGCCCAAGACCTGAGCATATCTCTAGCATCCTACAAAGACAGATTAAGATCTGAGCTTATGTCGAAGGTAAATACCAGGTGGTCCTTGGAACTTACCTGTCATACCACCAGACAAATCTGGCCAGAAGTTGGAAGTTGGAGGCACTATCGGGTTAGTCGATTGCAACCATATTTCAATTTTGGCTCCCAAAAGTCATAAATCATCACGGATACCATTCAATAAACGTGCAAATGGTAAAAGAAGTTTTTATCAACGGGAAAATATATTTGACTAATTTTGTTATCACTGTTTTGTGTTAGATCTGCGATCCCAACTTAAAAATTTTGAATATCAATTCGCGGTTTCCGGGGCACGGCATGACTCCTATGTATATTTGAAGCTCATCTGCAATCCGGAGAGTAGTGAACCGATCTTTTGAAAATAAGAAGCATATGATTTTACTTAGTAAATATTTTTTTAGTCATCCTAAAACACAACATTGAAAAAAGTGTAAGCAGGTGACTCTGGATACCCATTGGAACCGTGACTTATGACGCCTTAACGAACCAGCCAGAAGGGATCTATGAACTGCAGTACAATACCGTTGAACGACTTTTTGGCGTTCTCAAAGGGGCTAGGCGATGTTTATCGCGACAAAGGATTCTCCTTTACGATCCCGAATTTGCTGGTAAAGTGGTGAACGCTTGCACAGTGCTACACAACATTCGTTTAGAAGAGCAAACTTCAGAACTTGACATTTTTACTCCAGAAACTGTAACGCATCAAAGACATACTTATATCAAACTATTTTCCTAAAGCATACATATGTACATTTCTACTCATCAACTTCAGACACCTAATACTTTTTATATATTTGCAAGGTTATGTCTGATAAATCCTTTTTGTTTATTTTTAGAAAAATCACAGTTTAATCTTACATATCGATTAAGTTCAAGTTTCAAATCTTGAACATTTTTCATATAAAAATAAATTTCACGTATGCGTTTTATGCAAAAAAAAATAGCTATTCCCTCGACGCAAGAAATTCTAAAATATCAAAGGTTTATTCTAGCGACTTCAAGTACAAATGTATATATACCTACATATATCGTAGCCAAGCAAAAATTGCCTCCAAAAATGTACAAGTTTTGTCAATTTATTTTCATATACTTACATATATTTTATTATTTGTTTTTATTAATTTGAAACTAAAATCCTTTTTCTTTAACTTGAAAACGGGCGAAACTCAACTTGTCGACTTACCCCTACACCATACAAACTTAGAGCATTTCATTTACTCAATTCATTTTAAAACTAAAGAAAAATGACTAGAAGAAATTAAATAAAAGGTACAAATTCATTTCTTCAACCTAATTATTTACCTATGTACAAGTTATTTTGGGCTTAATGCCTTCGCCAAGTTGTTATTGGAACGGCGCAGTAGTGCGATTCACTAACTCTTAACAATTCAATATGTCGAGTTGTTAGTTAACAATGTTTGCTGTATGCGATTCACTAACCCATGGTTAACCACACTGAACAGCTAATTTCATCACGCCAATAGTCTTCGAGCACATATTTCAACAAAAGGGAAGTATTTTCTGATATATTTATTTAATTTGAATAAAATACTTCTTATAAATATTTTGTTTTATTTCAGAATGGCATCAACGAGTGCAGCTACAGCCAAACGGAGTCGGGCGTCGACAGAGCAACTCCTTGCGTTGCTCGACTTTATGATGGAGCACCAGTGGAATGGGCGGAAATGGCAGACAAGCTCAACGCCATTGGAGGAGCTAACAAGTCTGTGGAGCAATGGCGCACGGTAAGTACCAATCTTGTTTTAAAAGTGCACGTACACAGGAAGCAGATTTCCTAAAGTGTTGCAATTAGTGTTAATATATTTTGTTAATATATTAATATATTATATAATTAGTATTATATAGTTAATATACTAATATATTATATATATATTTCAATATTTTGAAAACAGGTGTGGCGCGACCTTAAACGCCGGACAAGCACAAAAGTGCGTGACCGGAAGAGGCAGCAGGCGCTGACCGGCAACAGGCCCATCGAACAGGCGCCTTTATCAGAGGTGGATAGGCTCGTAGTTGCTCTGATTGGCAGCAGCTATGTCGAGGGCCACGAGAATGCAGCCGATAATGTGCCCTTTGAAGAGGTAAGTGTATGGTTAAGCAATTTTTGTGAATAACTTAATTTTTAAAATTTAATGCATTTTAGGAGTTCCAATTAATAATAGAGGACAGGGAGTCGATAGACTTCGAGGAGATACCGGCAGCGCAATTTTACGCGGTGAGCGAGTTGAAAACCAGCACGCCCAAGACGCCGGCTGAAAAGCAGGCCAATGCATTGAAGGGGTGTAAATATAACTGTGAATTTTAGTCTAACTTTCGAGTTTTTAATTAGAACCTTTAAATTAATTCAAAATTTTACGTAAATCTTAAAAAAATGTATTTGTTTTTTTTAAATTTGTACCTGAAGTATGTACCTTGAGTTTCAATTAAATGTGTTCAATAGTTTAAAAATGAGTTTTTTTTTGTATAATTAAATTTATTTACCTTTCACACTTCCGTCATTAAATGAAAAGTTTCGTTTTATTTAATATTTAATTATATTCATTTATTTTCGAAAAGTTGAACTCTTACCATAATTAATTGTAATTAAGTCTAAGAGAATTTGAATATACATATAATATATGTACATATAATAAAACTTGAATTTAAAACAAAATTTTTCGATATTTTAATTTCTAGTTTTAGAACAAATTTTAGAAAAAATGGATGTATCACTATGTATGTATATATTATATTTTTGACTGCCATACAAAAAAGCAAATGCTGAAAAACTAAAATGGCCTAACTCGAGATAATTCAGTTTCACAAAATGCCACAGATATATGTGTTTTAAAAAAAACTTCTGTTCGATAAGCATCGCCATGTTCCCTTAAGGACACCAAAAAGCCGCTCAACTGGATTGCGAGCTTTGCAAAGCGCCTCGTTGTAAAAAAAATTTAGGTGTTCCCTCCGGCTGGTTTGGTAAAGTCGACATAAGCCACGGCTCCAACGGGTATCCAGAATCCCCTGGAGAAAATTTCTTGTAACATTGAATTTTGTTACGAATTAAAAAAACTTACCTGTCAAAAACATTTGATTACCATTATCGAATGATCGTTGCAACACTCTACGGACTGCACATGAGCTCCAAATAAATTAATCGTGCCTTGCCTTCGGAAACTTAGCATTCACATTCAAAATTTTCAAATATGGATCACATATCTGAAAAAATAAAGCATTACCAAATGTTTCAAATTACTTTTTATTTTATAGAAAAGCTTACCATTTGCACGTTTAAAGAGTGGTATCCGTGATGGGTCACGTAAGCCTCCTCGTCATTACCGGGAGCCAAAATCGACAAATGGGTGCAATCGATTGCCCCGATAGTGCCTCCAACGAATGGAGAAGGTGCTGACGCAAATATTTCTTTGGCAGCTTGGCGCTCAATTTGGGTCATTCGAAATTTTACATTCTTGGAAAACAAAGAACTGTTGATGGCATCTGTCACCCGGTGGATACAACGGCTTATCGACGACTGGCTCATCGAAGTTACTAAATCGCACTCCAGGTTGCCCACACCGCGAAAATGATGAAAAATGTTTTAGTATGCTTATAATATGATATGCTTACTACTACTACTGGTCTTATATTTTAAAGTTATTTCCTTGCCCACGAACGTAAACTTTTGATTTGATGTTTAACAATTTTCAAAAATTTTTAAAAAAGTAATTTAATTTACGAGAGAACAGTTTAAATAACGAATTCAAGATTGTAGCATTCACTTATTAAATAAATTATTTCCGCTTAAATTGAAACTGATTGATACCTAATTAACCGAATAAACCCAGCTTCGAGTAGTATTTAATTCTGTAAAATGTATTTAACTTTTTCACCGCAGCATGAAAAATTTTACCAAGGCACAAATTTATTAGTTACAAGTGTGGCAACTCTCAATCAACTCAAACTTCGTCAAAACATCCAAACAACGAAGTTGTCACGTACACGTTGCCGGTATGCCTGTAGCTATCATTGTGGTGGCCGTGCCAAGCTCAGTAATACCTATGTGGCCGTAGTTCTCAACCCTTGCCATAATGAAGCCGACCGGACATTACGAATCGTTCATGTTTTCCCGCCAACAGGAAGCCCACCCATCCATGGACCACTAATGTCGCTGCTGTCTCCCTTAAACTTCGCTCCAATCAACCGTCCCAACTTAACCCTTTGCCATTCCCCCCTCCTCCTTTTTCTTCTCTATCTCAATTAGCCCATCATATTTCGCATATATACAAATTTTACATACACATTTATTTGACATTAAGATATTTAATTTACATTTAATTACCAAAGAAAAGGTTTACTTACACAAAGACACAGTATATTTTTTTATTGACAAGTTTTGTAAAAAATTTCAGTTTTCTTAAAAGCTATCAAGTTCTCCCGCAGGGAACAAAAAAAAGAACCAACCAAAAAAAAATGTATTACATAAAAAGAAATTTAACCTTTTTTTTTTGCAATTACGCCAACCTTACCATCCTACGACCTACCTAAAGAGCTCTCTAAAGTCGGTGTGGAGGTTCTCCGGGAGGTGGATATCTCCCACAATTTAAAACCTTTACTCAAAATTTGTATATATGTTTGGTTCTTCTTAAGCAGTTATTCAGAAAAAAAACATATGTATATATATATAAAACATATATATATATATATATATATATATATATAGACACAAAAGATATACTATGTTTAAATGCTATCAGGATATGTGTATACGAATACGTGCAATGAATGCATACAAAAAAAGAATATCAATTACAAATGTAAAATTTTTGAATTAAAAATTAGGCAGGCCACATGTACGTCGCGCAGTACACCCCTCCGTGGGGAATCTTCCCTTTATAGTATGGTTGCGATCTTTTATGGCAGCTTTTAGTCGGGCATACTATAAGTCCCTGGGCTTTTAACTGCAAATTTCCTGCACACGAGCTTTTGCCATAATATTCTCAAATTCTCCAAAAACAAATTCTTAAGCCTAGCACTCACCAGCGAGTTGTGCCGCGAACTCCGCCTTCCGCAGGTTAGAATATGGAAATTATCTGGCCCACTACGAAGACACAAATAGATACTATACTGGTGTCTTTGACCTATCATGTTTTTATTTATTCTTTTTTTTTATTGTACTTACATCTCGCCGGGGCTGGGTCTTATAAAAGGTTTCTAATCGCCTATGGACCGGGGCACTAGAGCATTTGCTTGTTATAATAAATATAGTGTCCTCTGGATAGTGATCCTTTCGCTTTATCCAATTTATTTTATTTTGGTATTCACTCTGCATGAATATGTTTCCTCAGTCTCAGTCCGGCAACCCTTTTCACTAAAAGCTCGGATATTTCCATTTTAGGTAATTTTGATGAGTTTGTAACATTTCTTTTCAACATAAACCCTAGACACATCTGACATTTGGTAAGTATGCAAAATTCTGTTGTTTCTTAATTTTATTATTATTTATTTTCAGCTTTTGTCATCAATGGCGGTAATCGCTGGGGTTTTTGGTCATGTGTCCAACGCGGGGAACACCCACACCCTGACAAGGTCTCCTGCCTCGAGAGCTAAGCCGGGCATGTGTTAAGTACATTCGCTCGCTACCCCTACATATGTATGTATGTAGTTTACGGGAAGTTCATCGAGTCATACTTTCTTGCGAAAATTTTACTTTGTTTGTATTTACAGGTCCATGGTATGTTGTTCACGTTGACTTATGTTTCCCCGAACGACTTCACCCTCATCGCCGGAGACGTTCATCCTAAAGGAGTGGTCTATTGTTTTATGTCCTTTGCATGCCACGCTCCCAGACTCTTTCCAACAAGCGATTCCAAAAGGTACATATTTTTGCCGAGAGCTTTTGTTATGCGACACTTAGTAAATTTTTTACAGAACTTTGAGTTGAGATTTTTCTTGAAATCACTTAGCACAAAAAAAAAGTATACAATTCTTGCCCGGGTTTGAAGCTAACCTCACGGATTCTCTTGTTATATCGTACTGCATTCGTTTTATAAGCTTCATGCAAATTTTCTTTAATCTTCTCGCGCATAATTCTAATTTTGTCGCTATTATTCAAAAAAAAGATTTCATTATCATAGCGGCTGCTCAATTTACGTGCCAGTGCGTAATCCGCGCCATTAGTATACATGTTCATCCCGAACAACGCGAAATATGGAGAAACCCCGGTCGCCGAATGAACCGCCCCTCTAAGAGCACACTCTATTTCCGATAGATATAAGTCCCAGTCGCGATGGTCTTTATCAAGGTATGAACGGATGGCAGCAAGCACCGATTGGTTCACGCGTTCTGCTGGGTTTGCTTGCGGAGCATAGTATGCTGTTTTCATATGTTTCACGCCATATGCTTCCAACACCTGACTGAACTGTTTAGATACAAATTGTTTTCCGTTGTCGAAGTGTATGGTTTCAGGCACGCCAAATTTGTGAAAGATTTCCTGCTCGAGAAATTTTACTACGTTGCCAGCGGTGGCTTCGCGCATCGCTTTCAAAAAAGTGAATTTGGAAAAGTGGTCCACTACGATAAAAATGAAGCTGTTACCGCGCTTCGACCTCGGATATTTACCAAGAAAATCCACATATAGCTTCTGGAAAGGACGAACTGTGACCACTTCGTTCCCCATGCTAGGTTTTAACGTCACGCAGCTAGGCTTCGCCTCATTACAGATTTGACAACTCCGCACAAAATTGCGAACTTGCACCACCATATTCGGCCAGTAGTACAATTGTCGTAAGCGGTTCAAGGTTTTGGCCATACCCCCGTGTGCGGCGAGTTCTGAACAATGGGCGTTTTCTATGAGTGCTGAGGTAAGCGCTTCTGGCACTCACAGCTTCCACTCGCTCTCTTCACATTCAATATTATTAATTAATATTTTCTTAAAAATTAACCCATCCTTTATTTTTAGGTCAGGCAGCCGATCCGCGTTAGCTTGAATAGTATTCAATAATTCTTGGTATCCTTGGGACCCAAATTCCACCGTATCCATATTAGCAATTGGCGAGCTCAAAATTTCCTCGATGCAACGCGATAGAGTGTCTGCGACGATATTGTCAGCGCCTTTGCGGTGTTCGATTTCAAAATTAAACGCTTGTAGTAGTAGAGACCATCTAGCTAATCTGCCACTTAAATCTTTTAGTGACATCAGCCACTTTAAGCTAGCGTGATCCGTCACCACGGTGAATGGCATCAACTCTATGTATGGACGAAACTTCTTGACAGCCATCACAGCGGCAAGGCATTCTTTTTCAGTGGTGCTGTAATTGCGCTGGCAGTCGTTCAATTTTTGGGAGAAATGCGCTATGGGGTTTTCCGATCCATCGTTTTCCTTTGATACAGCACAGCACCCACACCGAAATCGGACGCGTCACATTGAACAAAAAAACGCTTTGAGAAATCAGGGTGTTTAAGGACAGGTGCGCTTGTGAGCGCTCTTTTTAGCTTAATAAATGCCTCCAAAACTTTCGTGTTTATTTCAAATTTTTGCCCCTTCTTCAACATGTCTGTTAAAGGCGCTGCTATCGCAGCAAAGTCTTTGATAAACCGCCTATACCACCCAGCAGTACCAAGAAAATTTCGGACTTGTTTAACCGTTTTCGGAACGGGGATATTTTGGATCGCTTTGATCTTTTCGGGGTCGGTTTTTAGCATTCCCCCTCCTACAATATACCCTAGGTAAGGCAATTCTTTAAAACAAAATTTCGATTTTTTTAGACCTATAGTTAAGTTTGCCTCTTTTAGGCAGTTGGCTACTTCACCCAGGATCTGGAGATGCGAATCGAAATCTGGCGCAATAACTAATAAATCATCAAGATATATGAAAACGTTAGATTTGAGTTTCTGGGGAACCACGCGGTCCATTAACCTGCACAGTCTTTGCGCTGCGTTGCATAACCCAAACGGCATTGTTACAAATTGATACAGTGGCCGCCCAGGCACCGTGAATGCAGTATATGGTTTACATGCATCCTCCAGTTCAAACTGCCAGAAAGCGAATTTCAAATCAACGCTGCTTATGAAATGGGTGTCATCGATTCGGCTGAGAATCCCTTCGATATTCTGCAGAGGATAAGCATCTTTGACAGTTACTGCGTTTAGTTTGCGGGCATCGATGCAGAAGCGATTTTTACCAGGTTTTCGGACAATTGTTGTACGACTACTCCACGGACTTTCACTTTCCTGTATCACTCCTAGCTCCAGCATTTTATCCACTTCTTCGTACACAATCGCCTGCATAGCCGGTGACAGCGGGTAGTGTCGATCCTTGATTGGCACGGCATCATCGGCCAACTTTATATGATGCTTCTCTAGCTGGGTTCGTCCTAATCCGTGCTTTTCGTAAGTTTTAAAGCTGTTAACCACCTGCTCCAGTCGTTGTTTCTGCTCCATCGAAAGCGAGTGCAGGACTCGTCGTTCGTTTCTGTCCTCTTCGGATATCAAATCGTGTTCTAATTTGCTCAAGTTGATTTCATCGGCGAGATCACTTCTGGGGCCAACTGAAATGCGCGCCAGAAATCCACCCCAAGGTATATATGTAATGTTTTTTTCTAAATCTTTATACTTTACAGGTTATGTAAGTTTCCCTAACACATTGTGAGTAAACCCACCTTCAGTTTTAACAGAGGAAACGTACCGTTCAACCGATGTACCTATTCTTTCTACGAACTCTCTGCGCCAGTATCTAACAATCCGCGTGTATTAATGCCTTTTATTGTTACCTCCGCATAGACGCGCGGGTCCATTTGACCTGCCCTTTGTATAGAAGCTATGACTTTCTGGCGCAGTCGTCTCCTTTGGCGGAACCTCTCCCGTGCCTTTTGCACCTTTCGTGATACTTCTCGGCGTCCCATCAATACACTATCGGCAAAGATACGTTGGCGTGTTTCCAGATATTTCCTGAGTCGTTCCTCATAGGACATGGTTTTCCCATTACTTGGCAACTCTTTCATCGCTTTATGTTCTTTTTTGTTACAAATGCTAATATTTGGTATGTTTTTAGGTGATTCAACATTGCTGTTCGACTCTTCTTCGGTTGGTGTGTTGGTTGACGCATCTACTGTTGCGGGGTTTGTGTGGAGCGCGATTCCCCCGTTGTAATGGCGTTCCGCAAGGTGTTTCCCGCAGGATTGCATGAAGGGCATTTAGGTGTTATAACCTCTGGCCTTCCACATTTAAAACAAAATATTCTACGCTGCATTGCCATGCAGTCAGTAAAAAAATGTCCTTCCAAACCACAATTCCAGCACAGCACCTTAGTGCGCCCTGTTGGCACCCTAGTTGAACGTTGATGGCGTTTTTCATCCACGGTGACTTGACCCTCATCACCGGGAGAAAAACGCTCCTCCTCTTCGATAGAGACTATCTCATTCGCGTGTTGTGTCCGTAGCACATATCCACCTGGTAGCGCGCGATTTCGTCGCGGAAAACAACGTTCCACTTCCTTACATTCCATCCGTAGCTGTTCGAGCGAGTATGTAGAGATGGGATACACTATCTTTGCCAACGATTCGCGCAAGTTTCCTTTAACCAGACGGATTATTTCATATTCCGGAATTGGATTTTGGAGGCGCGAGCGCAGCGTACCCACCACATGGAAATATTCGTCGATGGATTCGCCAGGTCTTTCTTTCCGCTCCGTCAACTCCCTCAGAATTTCGAAGTCGGTACGTTGTGACGCGAACTGTCGCCGCAGCGCGAATTGCAAACTAGGCCAATCAACCCTACCGTGCGACCGAATATATAGCCAGTACCATTCACGCGCTTCCCCACTCAACAACCGATGGAAATTGCGTAAGATTTCAGACCACGAGCACACATACTGGTCTTTCAAATATTCCAACCGAAACAGGAAATCTTGTATTGACATCGCATCGCGGTGACCTTGATAATTTATCCCCCATTTTTCGGTGTTAATCTCTGATCGGCTAAAATCTCTATCGTGTTCCTTTGCAGATCTGGGCCGATTGGTTTCAGCGGAGGCTACCGGGATTCCTGCATCTTCTGAACGCCTAGACTCCAAGGACTCGACACTCTTATTGTATTTCCTTTTTTTGTTCATTATATTTCGCGGCCTGGTTGTTATCCGTAATTTCGCTCATAAGAGCCTGTTGCATCTCAGCCACCATTTCTTTCACGACCGGGACTAACTCCATATGAAACTCGTGAGCATTGATTTGGCTGTTCATGGGAAGACGGTTGAGGTCACCCTGGGAAGTTGGAAGAGGCTGGGGAAAAGCTAGAGAATGTGGATACGAATCCGCCGATCGCGTGGTTTGCAACTCAGTTCCTTTCGGAACCGCCCCCGTATTTTTACCTGTACCTGATGGTGCACCCCCTGACTTCTCCTTAACCGTTGACCTAGCGTTCTTGTTGCCCCCTATGGTATCCGAAAGATCCATGAACGCTGAGGCGTTGGAGTTTTGTATGCTCTATTTAGGCGGCACATTCCCTGGTGGATGCATGATGGCTTTCTTTGACTTAGCGCGCGTATTGTAATTGATTGACATACGTTTCATCCGTATTACAAATTTATTTATTATTATTATTTTTTTTTTTTTGTTTTTTTATACACAAATCTCTGGATTGCTATACTGTTCTAAACTTTTGACTTAAGAAAATAGCTAGAAGGAAGGGGATTTGGATGACTCCGGTATCCAGAATCGGTTAATCTAATCCTTTAACGGGGCATGATTGGAGCACTCTTTCTCGTCCCTATAGGCAAGAGCATGCCATTTCGATATAAAAAAAATTGTTTAGTATAGGATCCTAACGTCATGCTTCACAACTGATTTTGGTTCATTGCGGTCATAACATAAACTTTATATATCAAAGCAACTTGATGACTTGGCGTACATACCTACATACATATAAGGTCTTTGATATAAAAAAAAACTTGAAAAGTCTGAAGCTAATTACGAACAAAAAGGAAAATTAATAATTACCATGAAAAACTGGTGTTGTGATATGGAGATGCTAATAGCCTGTATTGACTTTTATCATGCTACGCCATCTGTGGTCTATTTTCAAGATTCGGCTATACTACACCCACTCCTTACCGATGCGATTCCATTATCGTATATTACGTTAATCAGTCACCGAGATAGGAAGAGTATAGCGGACAGCCGAATGCTTTTGCTTGAACGATTGACATTTTTGTTTAGTTTTTGTAGATTGAAATATATGTACATATTTTTTTAATTACAACGAACTATCGGTTCAATAAATTAATTCGCTTTTGCGCGGTTCTGATCTCAAGGATCGCTGTTACAAGTTCATTCGCGGGCGCCAATTTCAATCTAAGGCGCTAATGTTTTTTTTCTCTTTTTATTTTATTTTTTAAATTGGGCGCCATTTTATTTATGTCACGTACACGTTGCCGGTATGCCTGTAGCTAACATTGTGGTGGCCGTGCCTAGCCCAGTAATACCTATGTGGCCGTAGTCCTCAACCCTTGCCATAATGAAGCCGACCGGACGTTACGAATCGTTCATATTTTCCCGCCAACAGGAAGCCCACCCATCCATGGACCGCTAATGTCGCTGCTGTCTCCCTTAAACTTCGCTCCAATCAACCGTCCCAACTTAACCCTTTGCCATTCCCCCCTCCTCCTTTTTCTTCTCTATCTCAATTAGCCCATCATATTTCGCTTATATAAAAATTTTACATACACATTTATTTGACATTAAGATATTTAATTTACATTTAATTACCAAAGAAAAGGTTTACTTACACAAAGACACAGTATATTTTTTTATTGACAAGTTTTGTAAAAAATTTCAGTTTTCTTAAAAGCTATCAAGTTCTCCCGCAGGGAACAAAAAAAAGAACCAACCAAAAAAAAATGTATTACATAAAAAGAAATTTAACCTTTTTTTTTTGCAATTACGCCAACCTTACCATCCTACGACCTACCTAAAGAGCTCTCTAAAGTCGGTGTGGAGGTTCTCCGGGAGGTGGATATCTCCCACAATTTAAAACCTTTACTCAAAATTTGTATATATGTTTGGTTCTTCTTAAGCAGTTATTCAGAAAAAAAACATATATATATATAAAACATATATATATATATATATATATATAGACACAAAAGATATACTATGTTTAAATGCTATCAGGATATGTGTATACGAATACGTGCAATGAATGCATACAAAAAAAGAATATCAATTACAAATGTAAAATTTTTGAATTAAAAATTAGGCAGGCCACATGTACGTCGCGCAGTACACCCCTCCGTGGGGAATCTTCCCTTTATAGTATGGTTGCGATCTTTTATGGCAGCTTTTAGTCGGGCATACTATAAGTCCCTGGGCTTTTAACTGCAAATTTCCTGCACACGAGCTTTTGCCATAATATTCTCAAATTCTCCAAAAACAAATTCTTAAGCCTAGCACTCACCAGCGAGTTGTGCCGCGAACTCCGCCTTCCGCAGGTTAGAATATGGAAATTTTCTGGCCCACTACGAAGACACAAATAGATACTATACTGGTGTCTTTGACCTATCATGTTTTTTTTATTCTTTTTTTTTTATTGTACTTACATCTCGCCGGGGCTGAATCTTATAAAAGGTTTCGAATAGCCTATGGAACGGGGCACTAGAGCATTTGCTTGTTATAATAAATATAGTGTCCTCTGGATAGTGATCCTTTCGCTTTATCCAATTTATTTTATTTTGGTATTCACTCTGCATGAATATGTTTCCTTTGTTTTTTTTTTTGTTATTTCGCGCACCACTTAGTGTAAACGCTATATATTATTATAGTCAAAACATAAAAAAAAAACTCTCTCACTGCAGGCTTTTTCTTCGCAGAAGATTTGCGCGAAACGTGAGGTGCTTGGGAGGCAAACCGGTTGAATATATTCTCTTACTTATTCGATCTAACCAACTCTCCAAATCGCTATTCGCAGTCCGGCAACCCTTTTCCCTAAAAGCTCGGATATTTCCATTTTAGGTAATTTTGATGAGTTTGTAACATTTCTTTTCAACATAAACCCTAGCCACATCTGACATTTGGTAAGTATGCAAAATTCTGTTGTTTCTTAATTTTATTATTATTTATTTTCAGCTTTTGTCATCAATGGCGGTAATCGCTGGGGTTTTTGGTCATGTGTCCAATGCGGGGAACACCCACACCCTGACAAAGTCGAACTTTAACTCAACTTATTTCATTTCGCTCACAGCGTTGCAAGAACCAGAAATGTCAAACAGTGTAAATTATACCAACTACAATACTTATCTGCCAACGCATTCGTATGCTAGCCTTCATATGCGTTATTCATTAATAAAAAAAAAAAAAGCGCGTATAGAACAAACTCGCAGCTTGTAGTACTTCCTTAAATATATTTTATATTTCTAATTGCTGATGTGAGAACCACACACAAAGCTCGTGAACGTTAAATTCCATACAATTCTGTCGAGAATTTGTTCATGCTGTATAAAGTTCGAAGGAATATCTTTACAAAAACCGTTGACGATGCGAGTAGTTCCTAAACTAATATTCTGTTGCATATGGTTTGTTTTAAATTTTCAATTTGTTTTCTTTTTAATTGATCTTTAAATGTTGCTAAAGGTAATATGCATGTTATTTTATTTTTTCTGTCATAATTGGAATGAAAATTAATTCTTAAAAATATTAACTGCTGGAATTTTAACTGGATATATAAAACCGGCGCGTAGATAGCAATTCAGACTTACTCGCACACAGGTTGAGTTCAACATTAATATATTCATTAATTTATTTGTTTTAAAATATTTATTTAATTGTTTATGAAGTCAATGAACATAAATTCTTACAGACTATACTTAAATTTTAATATTTTATTAACATTTCAATGCGTTATTCATACCTAACAGTTCAATGAATTAATTTTTCGGTGATATTTTTTATACAAGTGTATATTTTAATACACGAATGCTTATAATTTTTTATACATTTTCTGTTCTGATTAAATTTTTCAACCGGAAAAGAATACAAACACATTTTTAAAGGAAAATGATCCCTGACAAATCACTTTTGATCCCCAGTATTTATATCCCGTCAGTATTTATATACTTTGTAGGCTGCGTGGTTCGAAATATATATTGGCAATGGAACAAGAAAATAAACTTTGTGCATTTTTAGCTATAATAGTGGCATTTTCATTAAAAACAAAACAAGTAGAGAGAAGGTACTGGAGTAGAAATTAGTCGCACCGACTAAAAAGAAATGCTACAATCTTTTTTTTACGGTATTGCAATCCATATCCATGGGTTTAATTATTTTGCGATCCTTATTCTTATCCATAAATATTGCATGCTACACGGTCAAGAAATAGCACAATACTTGCATCGCGTCAATAAATACTGAACGTTTGACAATGCCCAATGTCAGAAAACCGCCGTGATATGTGTGTATGTATATAATTATTTACGTTTTTACAAATATATGCACTTTTAAATTTGTGTTTTTCTACATATTAAGGAATCTTCACCATGAACATTGAGCTACAAAAAAATCGATGTAAATTCTAAGGTCTTGAAGTATCCCAAGTCTTTCGGAGCTATTTTATTGGCCCTGAAATCATTAAAAATTAGCTTTCTTTTTGATTATGCATGCACTATTCTAGGAATACTCTGCTTTAATTTATAGATGTAGTTTCGCTTGCGCTCCATTCCAGGCAGTTATTTCCTTCAGTAAATGTAAAAATGTTTCAGTTATAAGAAAATTAATATATTTATTTGCAAAATTAACTGCTTTTGTTTGCAAATTTAAGCGAAACGAATGAATGAAATGAAGAAGAAAACTCACCACCGAAAAGTTTACTACCCAGAGTTGCTTCTTTTATTGTACACGTTGGTTATAGGAGAATTGTGATGAGCCGTTGAATAATTATTCAAATATGCAAATAAAAACAGTCGTCACAAATTTTCGTTATAAATTTTTGGTTTTAAGTAATAATTATAAAGTGTATCTTCACTGGTTAATGCAAATATTTCACATTCCGCAAAATTTTTTATGTGATTTTCAAAGTTTATTATGAAATGTCATTGCATGCAACTCTGCTATAGTTTATTTTCATTATCCACCCTGAAATTTCTTATCCCTGAGAAGGACTTCACCTCAGTTTTACTACTGTATATACTGTGCCAATAATTTTGTAAAATATTAAAAAGTTAACGCTTTTACATGCATTAGAACCGACGCTACTACGCAGCTCGCTGGTAAGGTGCGCGCATTGAAATATGTATTTTTAAACCGCTAGCTGTTATATTGCGCTAGAGTTAAAATTCTCAAATTCTGCTACCAAATCGATCAAACCGACCACCGAATTACTTTTTCTTATGTTTTACTTTATTTCGCAAATATACGACGATCCCGGTTGAGCCTCCAATTTGTGGGATTCTTATTTTCCGTCGCGCGAAATGTAATTCGATTTAATAGGTTATTACAATATGAGTAATAATTTATTATTTAATAGGAAGGCGACGACGTTCGATACGTGCTTCTTATTAAAGTGTCGCGTCCGTTCGTTTTGTATATTGTTCGATGCTCTCTTCGTTCGGTCAGGGTTGCCTGCAATAAAGTTCGATATTTGTGCAGGGATACATTTTAGTAGTAGTGTAGTTTAAAAATTTCGTCCAGTCATAGTATACCTCTTCCCGTCCATCAGTCCCACATATATTTTTATTTAAAAACATGACAATTTATATTATTTGTTTCCCTCAATAGTTATTGGGTGAAGGTTTTACCAGAGTGGCGGAGGTACCACTACAGCTGGCGGAGGGTTTCCGCATATTTGGTGAAGGCATGAAAGCCTGTGTCGAATCGTCTATCTGCTCTGCCAATAAGTTTCCCTTTCGATCATTTGATTGGCTTGAAAACGAAAGATCGGGGTGCGCGTTAAAGTCTCCTTCTGCAAATCTACTTTCTCCTCTGAGGAGCGCACCTATTTCAGGGCAGCAGGAGACAATGCCTTGCTAAAGCGGATCCACGACGTAGCTTCGTTTCTCGGCCTGCAGCTATTAACAGGCCGTAGCAACAAATGAATGCAATCACCACCTCGATCTTGCTTGTAAGTCCGTTGCAGTTGAAGTATCTTCGTCCGTCTAGTGACGTCACTATCGGAGGAGTGGGAGATTGGACCTTAGAGCCCCCATCCCCAGCCCAGCTGAGTGAGCCGCTACTCAGGGTGTTTCCATGCGGCTTTAAAATGGCGTAGTCGTCGGCTGCGGTGTACGGCAGCAGGTGGCTCCCAGACCAATCGCTTGTGGTACACAGGCCCGAGCCCGTTCGAAAGTGGCACCCACTTTGGCTAAATTAAAACTAATTGGTATAAAAGGTCAATAGCGTCAAACAGGATTATTAATTAACACTCGAATCACCCTTGGTCTCAAAAAATAAGTTTAATAATCAACTTTATCAATAAAATTTATTCGCTCAGTGACCAAGTGTACCGAAATGTAAATACAAATATAATTAAAAATATATTGCAATAAAATGGATACCCTAATGTAAATATAGACCAATCCTTAGCAACTGTGAACAACAAAAAGAATTCGACGAAAAAACATTTGGAAAGGAGCAACGAAATTACGAAAAACACAGGTGTCAAATACCACACTTACCAATTGACAAAGAAAAAGAAAACAATGTTATTAACAAAATTAAGTGCAATGGAAAAGTTGACGAAAGATGCGACAGAATTTACTTCTGCACAACAAAACGGGTACGGGGAATCTGAATCAACGATTACAAAATAGAGGCAAAACGAAATAAGACAACAACAGCACTGGCACAACATCTTACAAGTAATGTGCACTCAGCAGATTTTGAAAACACAAGAATATGAGACGTAGAGAAAAAAGAGTGGACAATATTAACCTTAGAAGGCTTACGCATACAACAAAAACCACGTAACGCAATGAACTATAAGGAAGATGAGGACAATATAAACTGCGCGTCCAGATCAGAAAGCTGATCAATGATGCGGTTGTATTTGAGGCTGACTGTTTCAATGGCCTGTTGCCGGTTAAAGAGTGCTGCCTTCTCCGGTCGCGCACTCGGACACTGGTCCTACCTTTTAAATCGCGCCAAACCTATATTAGAAGAAAAAAGCAATATGAAATCATCAGGTAGAATTATACATATATACACACAAAGAACGTCTGTGTGTAGTGGCTATACATGGAATAGGCTTCACAATATGCACTTGTTTATCTACACAAAAAATATATTTATTCTCACAAACATTATAACATATCTATTAATGAAAGTTGTTATTGAAGACGAGTAAATGAAAACAAAATTGTATTGCTAACTATATATTATATGTATGTTAGTTTATTGATTTATTACTTTCAAATTATGTTCTTTTTCAAGCGTCTGCTACGGCTTTCAAAATTACAATGCGCGAGGACACACGAAGAAAAGGCAATTGATCGGACAAATTAATTGCAAAGAACAAAAAATAGAGTTGCCTTACAATTTGTTAAATATTAGAAATAATCAGTGCTGTGAAGCGACATCCCACTCCCCGGTGAATTCTCTGGTTCTCTGGAGGATTCACTACTAAACTCAATAGCGGCTAGCTTGCTGGCTGGTCTACGTACTAGTCCAGAACTGGTTCGAACTTCCGCAGTCCTGACTTGGCCATCTTTAGCAACGAACACATGTGTTATTTTACCACGCTCCCATTGACCTCTTGGTCAGGCGTTGTCACAAACTATGACCAATAGCCCTGGCTGTAAAGGTGTGGCCTCCGATCTCCATTTTGAGCGTCTAAGAAGTTGAGGCAGGTATTCATTTGTCCATATCTTCCATAGTAGATTTTTTAAATTTTGAGCTATGCGATACTTTTTGCGGAGACATACCCTGTCGTCATCAGGGCCAGGCGTTTGAGTGGAGTTGAGACATCCCAACAAGAAATGGTTCGGCGTTAATGGCTCGTCGTCGTGTGGCGATATGGCTATCTCCGTTAAAGGGCGGCTATTTATAATGTTTTCCGTCTCTATAAGAGCGCTTCGAAATGTTTTTAAACGTGGTGCTTCTTGTTTCAATACTCTCTGTAATAGTCTTTTGACGCACTGGACGAAGCGCTCCCAGCAACCTCCTGCTGACGGGTTAGCCGGACAGTTGAATATCCACTCAATGTACCACAGAAAACCACCGTGATATGTGTGTATGTATATAATTATTTACGTTTTTACAAATATATGCACTTTTAAATTTGTGTTTTTCTACATATTAAGGAATCTTCACCATGAACATTGAGCTACAAAAAAATCGATGTAAATTCTAAGGTCTTGAAGTATCCCAAGTCTTTCGGAGCTATTTTATTGGCCCTGAAATCATTAAAAATTAGCTTTCTTTTTGATTATGCATGCACTATTCTAGGAATACTCTGCTTTAATTTATAGATGTAGTTTCGCTTGCGCTCCATTCCAGGCAGTTATTTCCTTCAGTAAATGTAAAAATGTTTCAGTTATAAGAAAATTAATATATTTATTTGCAAAATTAACTGCTTTTGTTTGCAAATTTAAGCGAAACGAATGAATGAAATGAAGAAGAAAACTCACCACCGAAAAGTTTACTACCCAGAGTTGCTTCTTTTATTGTACACGTTGGTTATAGGAGAATTGTGATGAGCCGTTGAATAATTATTCAAATATGCAAATAAAAACAGTCGTCACAAATTTTCGTTATAAATTTTTGGTTTTAAGTAATAATTATAAAGTGTATCTTCACTGGTTAATGCAAATATTTCACATTCCGCAAAATTTTTTATGTGATTTTCAAAGTTTATTATGAAATGTCATTGCATGCAACTCTGCTATAGTTTATTTTCATTATCCACCCTGAAATTTCTTATCCCTGAGAAGGACTTCACCTCAGTTTTACTACTGTATATACTGTGCCAATAATTTTGTAAAATATTAAAAAGTTAACGCTTTTACATGCATTAGAACCGACGCTACTACGCAGCTCGCTGGTAAGGTGCGCGCATTGAAATATGTATTTTTAAACCGCTAGCTGTTATATTGCGCTAGAGTTAAAATTCTCAAATTCTGCTACCAAATCGATCAAACCGACCACCGAATTACTTTTTCTTATGTTTTACTTTATTTCGCAAATATACGACGATCCCGGTTGAGCCTCCAATTTGTGGGATTCTTATTTTCCGTCGCGCGAAATGTAATTCGATTTAATAGGTTATTACAATATGAGTAATAATTTATTATTTAATAGGAAGGCGACGACGTTCGATACGTGCTTCTTATTAAAGTGTCGCGTCCGTTCGTTTTGTATATTGTTCGATGCTCTCTTCGTTCGGTCAGGGTTGCCTGCAATAAAGTTCGATATTTGTGCAGGGATACATTTTAGTAGTAGTGTAGTTTAAAAATTTCGTCCAGTCATAGTATACCTCTTCCCGTCCATCAGTCCCACATATATTTTTATTTAAAAACATGACAATTTATATTATTTTTTTCCCTCAATAGTTATTGGGTGAAGGTTTTACCAGAGTGGCGGAGGTACCACTACAGCTGGCGGAGGGTTTCCGCATATTTGGTGAAGGCATGAAAGCCTGTGTCGAATCGTCTATCTGCTCTGCCAATAAGTTTCCCTTTCGATCATTTGATTGGCTTGAAAACGAAAGATCGGGGTGCGCGTTAAAGTCTCCTTCTGCAAATCTACTTTCTCCTCTGAGGAGCGCACCTATTTCAGGGCAGCAGGAGACAATGCCTTGCTAAAGCGGATCCACGACGTAGCTTCGTTTCTCGGCCTGCAGCTATTAACAGGCCGTACCAACAAATGAATGCAATCACCACCTCGATCTTGCTTGTAAGTCCGTTGCAGTTGAAGTATCTTCGTCCGTCTAGTGACGTCACTATCGGAGGAGTGGGAGATTGGACCTTAGAGCCCCCATCCCCAGCCCAGCTGAGTGAGCCGCTACTCAGGGTGTTTCCATGCGGCTTTAAAATGGCGTAGTCGTCGGCTGCGGTGTACGGCAGCAGGTGGCTCCCAGACCAATCGCTTGTGGTACACAGGCCCGAGCCCGTTCGAAAGTGGCACCCACTTTGGCTAAATTAAAACTAATTGGTATAAAAGGTCAATAGCGTCAAACAGGATTATTAATTAACACTCGAATCACCCTTGGTCTCAAAAAATAAGTTTAATAATCAACTTTATCAATAAAATTTATTCGCTCAGTGACCAAGTGTACCGAAATGTAAATACAAATACAATTAAAAATATATTGCAATAAAATGGATACCCTAATGTAAATATAGACCAATCCTTAGCAACTGTGAACAACAAACAGAATTCGACGAAAAAACATTTGGAAAGGAGCAACGAAATTACGAAAAACACAGGTGTCAAATACCACACTT
Organism: Philophylla caesio; assembly: GCA_963971545.1. Taxonomy (NCBI): domain Eukaryota; kingdom Metazoa; phylum Arthropoda; class Insecta; order Diptera; family Tephritidae; genus Philophylla; species Philophylla caesio. The sequence goes on from OZ020606.1 coordinate 59,940,309, forward strand.
ACCAATTGACAAAGAAAAAGAAAACAATGTTATTAACAAAATTAAGTGCAATGGAAAAGTTGACGAAAGATGCGACAGAATTTACTTCTGCACAACAAAACGGGTACGGGGAATCTGAATCAACGATTACAAAATAGAGGCAAAACGAAATAAGACAACAACAGCACTGGCACAACATCTTACAAGTAATGGGCACTCAGCGGATTTTGAAAACACAAGAATATGAGACGTAGAGAAAAAAGAGAGGACAATATTAACCTTAGAAGGCTTACGCATACAACAAAAACCACGTAACGCAATGAACTATAAGGAAGATGAGGACAATATAAACTGCGCGTCCAGATCAGCAAGCTGATCAGTGATGTGGTTGTATTTGAGGCTGACTGTTTCAATGGCCTGTTGCCGGTTAAAGAGTGCTGCCTTCTCCGGTCGCGCACTCGGACACTGGCCCTGCCTTTTAAATCGCGCCAAACCTATATTAGAAGAAAAAAGCAATATGAAATAATCAGGTAGAATTATACATATATACACACAAAGAACGTCTGTGTGTAGTGGCTATACATGGAATAGGCTTCACAATATGCACTTGTTTATCTACACAAAAAATATATTTATTCTCACAAACATTATAACATATCTATTAATGAAAGTTGTTATTGAAGACGAGTAAATGAAAACAAAATTGTATTGCTAACTATATATTATATGTATGTTAGTTTATTGATTTATTACTTTCAAATTATGTTCTTTTTCAAGCGTCTGCTACGGCTTTCAAAATTACAATGCGCGAGGACACACGAAGAAAAGGCAATTGATCGGACAAATTAATTGCAAAGAACAAAAAATAGAGTTGCCTTACAATTTGTTAAATATTAGAAATAATCAGTGCTGTGAAGCGACATCCCACTCCCCGGTGAATTCTCTGGTTCTCTGGAGGATTCACTACTAAACTCAATAGCGGCTAGCTTGCTGGCTGGTCTACGTACTAGTCCAGAACTGGTTCGAACTTCCGCAGTCCTGACTTGGCCATCTTTAGCAACGAACACATGTGTTATTTTACCACGCTCCCATTGACCTCTTGGTCAGGCGTTGTCACAAACTATGACCAATAGCCCTGGCTGTAAAGGTGTGGCCTCCGATCTCCATTTTGAGCGTCTAAGAAGTTGAGGCAGGTATTCATTTGTCCATATCTTCCATAGTAGATTTTTTAAATTTTGAGCTATGCGATACTTTTTGCGGAGACATACCCTGTCGTCATCAGGGCCAGGCGTTTGAGTGGAGTTGAGACATCCCAACAAGAAATGGTTCGGCGTTAATGGCTCGTCGTCGTGTGGCGATATGGCTATCTCCGTTAAAGGGCGGCTATTTATAATGTTTTCCGTCTCTATAAGAGCGCTTCGAAATGTTTTTAAACGTGGTGCTTCTTGTTTCAATACTCTCTGTAATAGTCTTTTGACGCACTGGACGAAGCGCTCCCAGCAACCTCCTGCTGACGGGTTAGCCGGACAGTTGAATATCCACTCAATGTGCCACTTCACCATCTAGGCGACTAAAATCAAAAATGCGTTCTTCCGCCTTGAGCTCTCTTTGTGCGCTAACGAAATTGGTCCCGTTGTCGCTAGGAATCCTTACTGACACCCACACAATCTCAAGTTGCAATCCGCTGCTAAAATAAAAGAAAATTGTAGTGAAAAGAAAGCCATAAGTGGGGTTCCACCATTTGACTTACCTGGAAAGTGCCTGGTGAACCCTCTTGTGCTTTACGTGTGCTGGTGACAGTGATTACGACAGGAAAAACACAAAATACGTGGAAATCCAAAGCCATTTTTCTTCTTTTTTGTATTCGTTTTTCTTCTTTTTTTTCTCACATTTCAGATAAATTCGCGAAAAAACTCTGCGAAACGAGACAGCTAACACACATATTTGCAGTGATCAGGTGTCAAATACAGCTGAGCTTGTCTTGCAATAGTGTTACCAGCTGTTAGTGGAGTTACAAACCCACAGTTGTGAAAGCACTGTATTAGTGCAGTGACATAAAAAGGCTCCTTAGCAGTGAACATTAGGGCAGTCCATAAATACGGACAGACTAAAATAATGATATAAATTTTAAAAACTAAAAACAAAAAAAATAAAAAATAAAAGCAACCTTATAATATAATAATAATATAATAATAAAGAAAAAAAAATAAAAAATTTAAATAATAATAATAATATAAAAACTAAAAATAAAAAAATAAAAATCATAATAACAATATAATAAATAAAATAAAAACAAATAAAACAACTGCAACAAGAGCCAAACACTATGAGTGTCACCAGATCGCCCCCACAAGGGCGAAAGATCAGGGAAGCCGCTGGTCCTTCTACCGGTGAAGGGTCTTTAATGAACCGTTTTGCAAAGCGTCCTAGGTTAATGTACCAGGAACCAGACAAGGGAGAAAATGGCGAAGCGGAACAACGATGCTGTCCAGAGTTAAATACCAGCGGGAAAATAGTGGCGAAGGAAACGGTAGAACCGATATTCCTAATTTCGCCCAAGGAGATCAAAATCGTGTCACGAGGTCCACGAGGGGTCGTGAGGTGTTACTAAGCGCTGAAAAGACTGCTGAAAATTCGCGTTCACACTCCTCCCCACCGGAATTAGCCGCGTCGAAAAACACCCCGAAAACGACGCCATTGAGGCAAAAAACCCCATGAAGGAGTTGGGGAAAAAAATGTATCTGCCGTTAAGTATGATGGGTGGTGGTAGAAGAACGATCCATCAGCCCATGCGAGATTTGGTTGCAGAAATCGCCAAACTACATAGCAAAGCAGCAGTCAAGCCTAATGAACGCAGTTCCGGTAACAAAATTACAAGGGAACAACATGTCCAAACCGAACAAGAGGACAAAATGCGGAAACCGGCAGGTAACAAGCGAGGAGATCCAAATGAAAATGCCTCAGCAACAAAGAATGCAGGCAAAGAAGTCAATAAATCCGAGATAGAGGCTAACAAATGGACGCTGGTTAAAAACGCGAAAAAGCTAAGTAAGGCTGCAAAGAAATCGACCAGGCCAGACGCGGTTATAATCTCGAAAACGAGCGAAATGACATATGCGGATATAATCAGGAACAACATGTCCAAACCGAACAAGAGGACAAAAAGCGGAAACCGGCAGGTAACAAGCGAGGAGATCCAAATGAAAATGCCTCAGCAACAAAGAATGCAGGCAAAGAAGTCAATAAATCCGAGATAAAGGCTAACAAATGGACGCTGGTTAAAAACGCGAAAAAGCTAAGTAAGGCTGAAAGAAATCGACCAGGCCAGACGCGGTTATAATCTCGAAAACGAGCGAAATGACATATGCGGATATAATGAGGCAAATGAGGCAGCAACCCGAAATGAAAGAACTGGGTGAAAGTGTTAACAAGATCACAACAACAGCAAGAGGTGACTTGCTTGTTCAACTCCGCGACAAGACCGGCAAGATGGCAAATATGTTCAAAGAACGAGCGACAGCTGTGCTTAAGGACGCCGCAAATGTGAAGATTCTGAGTCATACATTGAACGTAGAAGTTCGTGACCTGGATGTAGCCACAACGGAAGAAGACGTTGCCAGCGCCATAAATAAACAGTTCCCAGAGGTGAACCACCGGAAACCCGTTCCAATAAAGACTATAAAGTCGTCAAGGAATGGCACGCAAACAGCGATCCTAAGTTTGGCAGCCAGAGACTCAAAAATTCTGGTGGAGGCGGGAAGAATCCGCGTAGGCTGGGTCAACTGCCGAATTCGGGAAATTATCAGCCCCATCAGAAGCTATCGATGCCTTGACTTTGGACATTTATCCAGCCATCGTAAGTCCACAGAAGATCGCAGCGGCACATGCCTACGCTGCGGAGAGAAGGACACTTGGCCAAGCAATGCAAAGCAGCACCTAAATGCGCCATTTGCAAGACAACGACTGGTGACGCACAAGACCATCCTACTGGAAGTTTCAGGTTCCCTGCGTATAAAAAAGCGGTAAAACAACTAAAATAATGATTAAGTGTATACAAATTAATTTAAACCACTGCATGGCGGCACAAGACCGTCTAAAGCAGGCAATCTACGAGCAAAAGATCGATATTGCATTACAGCATTACAAATAACCCTGAGTGGGCATGCGGGGCCAACCCCATCGAAATCAGAGGTAATAGTCAACATGAGGGCTTCATCTACACAAAAATTGGTGGAATTCACTTCTACAGCTGCTACGCGCCTCCAAGGGAGCCAGTAGAAAGTTATAAAAACATGTTGAGCCGTCTGGTAACCGATGCTGCGGGAAAAGCCCCACTCGTAATATCTGGAGACTTCAATTCGTGGGCAGTAGAAAGTATAAAACAACCCCACGGGGCCAGGCGCTGCTTGAAGCCTTCTCTAGTCTTAACATCGTGCTGCTCAACAAAGGAAGGAAAGATGCCTACCAAAAGGGCAATGCGGGTTCGATCATCGACCTGACATTCAGCAGCTCTGCGATATTCAATAAAATAACATGGGACGTCTCAGAGGAGTTTACATTCAGCGACCACTTTGCCATCTACTTAACCAACCACCCGCCTCGAAACTTCGCGAATAAAAGGAGAGCGTCGAAAGTGCAAAGCATTGGATGGAAAACAAAAATATTAGATAACAAAATGTTGGAATACATGACAGAACTCGTACCAGACACACTTGTTGGAAGCTCTGGAAGCCCCAACACATGTGCTAATGCACTAGTAAAGCTGATCACTGACATCTGCGATGCATCAATGCCCCGGAAAAAGAGTGGTAACCGAAGAGCACCAGCGTATTGGTGGACAAACGAAATAGCGGAGCTAAGAGGGGAATGCCTAAGGCTACGCCGGCAACACCAGAGACAGAGGGCAAGAAACAATCTCCAGTATCAACACCTCCAATCTGCATACAAGCACAGCCGAATAAAACTACGAAAAGCAATCCAAAAGAGCAAGCGCGAGGCCTTCGCAGAGCTAGTAAAAGACGTCGACGACAATCCTTGGGGTAGCGGATACAATATCGTCCTGAAAAAACTGAAAGGGTGCATACCGCCAGTATGCCCACTCACAATGAAGCGGATCGTCTCAGGCCTTTTCCCACAGCAAGAAGTATGCAGTGTACCGAGGGAGCTAGTAGTAGAAACCGCCGAGATCCCTCCGGTAACAAATAATGGAGTGCTCGCTGCTGCAGCTAGAATTAAAACCAGCAAGTCCCCAGGTATGGATGGAATCCCGAATAGCATTCTTAAATATGTAGTTAAGAAGAAGACTGAAACCTTCAGCAATCTATACACGAAATGCATTCAAGAAGGTATCTTTCCAAAGAAATGGAGCGGCAACGGCTAGTTCTGCTACCCAAAGGCAACAAGCCCCCAGAAGAGCCTTCTTCATACAGGCCTCTGTGCATGCTGGACACTGCAGGGAAACTATTTGAAGCAATAATAAGTGCCCGACTCCAAGAGATTACGGAAAGTGACGACGGGCTTTCAAATAAACAATACGGCTTCCGAAAAATGCGGTCAACTGTCGATTCCATTGCGTCTGTCTGCGTGGACGTGTCGCGTATGTGTAGCGAAACAATAGCGTTAGCAAACACTTGGCTGCAGAATGCAGGACTAGAGTTAGCTGACCACAAGACAGAGGCCCTGCTTATGACCAGTCGAAAAAAGGTGGAAAAAATTCAAATCCCCGTAGGAGAACACATTTTAGCGTCAGCGCCAACTTTAAAATATCTCGGCGTCGTCCTCGATCCTCGACTGAACTTTAAGGAACACTTGAAATATGCCAGCGAGAAGGCTAGGAAGACCAGTATGGCTCTGGCAAGACTCATGCCAAATATGGGAGGCCCAAAACAGAAACAAAGGACCCTGCTTGCGAGCGTCAGCTCATCAATTTTAATGTACGCGGCACCAATCTGGGCAAGCGCGACTCCTATAACCTCATTCATGAGAGCTCCAGCCTCAGTGCACAGTTTATCATCTCTTAGAGCATGATGTGCATTCGTGACTGTGTCAGACGAGGCTGCAAATTTACTGGCTGGAAGATGCCCGGTAGACATAGCTGCAAGAACGGCGGCAGCAACAAAGCATAGCCCAAGTGAATGCAACAAGATCCTGCAACAAAGCACCGACGAGTGGCAACAAAGGTGGGACTCGTCCCCAAAAGGACGTTGGACAAATAGATTGATCCCAAGGGTAGACGAGTGGATTAAGAGAAAACACGGAGAAACAAACTTCTACCTTACCCAGTTCCTTACCGGGCATGGCTGCTTCCGACAATATTTATATAAATACAAGCACGTTGATCACCCCTTCTGCCTACATTGCGATGGGAAAATTGAAAGCGCAGAACACATACTTATGGACTGCCACAGATTCGACACAGAACGCAACTATCTAGAACGTTATATGGGAAAAGCCGTGTCCCCCGAAGGCTTGCTGGAAGCTATGCTGTCCGATAAGGGTATTTGGCACAAATGTGTTAACACCATCACGGGAATAATGAAAAGACTTCGAATAGACGAGCGAAACGCGAACCGCGCAGAATTATAACGCACGCTGAGTGAAGACGAAGATAAACGTCCAGTGCCTTCCCTGCGAAGTAATATCGGAATTGATAGTCCCGCAGGGGTGCCACAGATCCAGCGTACGAAGGAGGTTGGGTTTAGTCCATAGGTGCCTGGAGGCAAATCGGGCATGCGGGCAGCACGGGCTGCTCGTATCTTTGAAGATTCCTCCTCCCTGGTCGCAACCGAAAAAAAGCCCTCAGCGGTTAACGAAATTTCTCAAGCACAGGATAAAGGCGTCTGTTGAAAGCTCTTCAGCGACCTACAAATGTACTGCCCGTGTCGTCAAGCAGACAAACAAAGCAACCCAACGCTTTTCTCTTCTCCTTTCGATTGCAACAAAAAACGGACCACAATAGTCGACTCCGGTGTAGGAAAACGGATGAACGTAAGACGTAAGTCGGTCTACTGGCCGTTGACCCATGAGCGGAATCGCTGGTCTGGCGTTATTGTAAGCACATACTGGACACTCCTTTTTTGTTGACTTGAGGAGAGAACGGGCACGCGGAAACCAAAATTTTTGTCTCATTTCGTTGATGGTAAGGAAATCGTTTTGGTGGTGAAGTTGACAATGATACTGCTTCATAAGGAGTCGCGTAACATGATGATTTTGATGTAAAATAACGGGGCGTCGAGCTGTGATCGGCAGGCAGTAAGCGGCGTCGATTCTTCCGTTAACTTTTAGCAGACCATCGATATCTAGGAACGGCGTCAACTGGTATATCGGACTTGACTTCGACAAACATTTTTTCTGCTTGCGTTGAGTTCCCCTGTATGACGAGTGCCAGGCTTGGCGTGGTTACAAAATCGAAAAATCCAGGCAACAATTCTGGTTATTTTCACAAAAGACGAATAATTAGTAAAATTTATAAGATACTCGCCTGGACTTGTCATTAGTGTAACTCGTTTCGCAAACTCTTCCACAGCACAATGTTCGGACGTTAGTTCTGCTGTCTCCTGTGGCCAGTACGTTGCATCTTGGTACAGAAACTCTGGTCCCTTTTCTAACGCGCAAATACGCAACGGCAGCATAAGCGGAAGAGCTGGCGTAAAAAAAAATGTGCAACTGTATCTCATCCGTGACTGGTAACATCATGGAGTACCAGCATGGCACCGAAAGACGTTTTTCTGATTATATGCCTCTCCACCACTTGGACCACTGCTCTTCCAATTGAGACGGCATCGTTTCATCCCACTGTACATGTAGCTTCCATAAGGATTGCATCAACAATGTAAGACCTACCGTTAGGTTTGCAAAGAGGCCTAATGGATCGTACATGGACATCGCTGTGCCCAACAACTCTCGCTTAGTTGGAAATCGTATACCATCGAGAACATCGCGACTGATCTTATGAAACTTGAAATGAAATTCTAAACCGTCGTTGGTAGTGTACCAAAACATGCCCAAAACCTTCTCCATTGTTGCCTGACGTTCCATTTTCACACTCTCGATCACTGCTACGATGACACACACACACGGCTATATGTTTTAACTGCTGCTTTAGAACGGTGTTTCGACGACACACACACACGGCTAAGTGTTTAACTGCCGCTTTAGAACGGCGTTGCGATGAAGAAACTGCAAACGGCTACGACGACACACACACACACGGCTATATGGTTAACTGCCGCTTTAGAACGGCGTTGCGACGAAAAAACTGCATACGGCTACGACGACACACACACGGCTATGTGTTTTAACTGCCGCTTTAGAACGGCGTTGCGATGAAGAAACTGCAAACGGCTACGACGACACACACACACACGGCTATATGTTTAACTGCCGCTTTAGAACGGCGTTGCGACGAAAAAACTGCATACGGCTACGACGACACACACACGGCTATGTGTTTTAACTGCCGCTTTAGAACGGCGTTGCGATGAAGAAACTGCAAACGGCTACGACGACACACACACACACGGCTATATGTTTAACTGCCGCTTTAGAACGGCGTTGCGACGAAAAAACTGCATACGGCTACGACGACACACACACGGCTATGTGTTTTAACTGCTGCTTTAGAACGGCGTTGCGATGAAAAAACTGCAAACGGCTACGACGACACACACACACACACGGCTATGTGTTTAACTGCCGCTTTAGAACGGCGTTGCGACGAAAAAACTGCAAACGGCTACGACGACACACACACGGCTATGTGTTTTAACTGCTGCTTTAGAACGGCACAAAAGTGTCAAAGGCAAATTGGTCCGTCATTAGCAATATGGCGAACAAAATTCTTAGAAAGGCAATAGGCCGTTCCCCCTCCGCGAGGTAATACCTAACGGTAGTTCCACGGAGCGAGGGAAACGAAGCAGGCGTGGGTTTTTAGTGCGGTGAGCCGAAAGGCAAGTCCCACACTTCGGCTTTCAATGCTTTGTGCCACCTCTAGAAAAAAAAAAAAAAAATGTGCTTAACTGCCGCTTTAGAACGGCGTTGCGATGAAAAAACTGCAAACGGCTACGACGACACACACCCACGGCTATGTGTTTTAACTGCTTCTTTAGAACGGCGTTGCGATGAAAAAACTGCAAACGGCTACGACGACACACACACACGGATATGTGTTTAACTGCCGCTTTAGAACGGCGTTGTGACGAAAAAACTGCCATGAAGCCGATGAATCTTTCCGCTGGCTGGCCCCGGATTCTCTTGAAAAAAATTCCACCATCCCACTCAGCTGCTCCATTGAGGCACGGCTCCTTTTTGCTCTGTGGCTTGTTGAGACTATTCTGAAAATAAAAAAAGGAAAGTAAATGATCTATTTAATAACTCTAATTAAGAATACTTCCTTCTTGTTTGCTGAATTTGCGCTCCAAACCTCCAACTTTTGGCGGGATGAATTGCAATGTTTTTTTTGCATTCCTTTTGTTATTTTCGTAAATTTTAACACTTTGTTACCTGAGATGCTACTTTTTGTTAATTGAAATAAATAGGAAAAATGAGCTGTTCATTGTTGTTTAGTATGAGTTAGTGAATCGCACAATCGCTATTGCAAACCACAAATATTTTTAGCTAACAACACTTCAAGTCGTGTTCCTAAAAGTTACTAAATCGCACTCTTGCACTGGCTATTGTTAGGTATGGCGAGCTACTGTAATTACGCATAATCCTGTTAGAGGCGTCATCATTCATTGTACAGAATGTCAAATCGTTTATCTGCTCCGCCAATAAGTTTCCCTTACGATCATTTGGTAGGCTTGAAAACGAAAGATCGGGGTGCGCGTTAAAGTATCCTTCTGCAAATCGACTTTCTCCTCTGAGGAGCGCACTTATGTCAGGGTAATATCCAGTTGGGCAGTAGGAGACAATGCCTAGCTAAAGCGGATCTGCGACGTAGCTTCGTTTCTCGGCCTGCAGCTATCAACAGGCCGTGCCAACAATTGAATGCAATCACCTCCTCGATCTTGCTTGTAAGTCCGTTGCGGTGTACGGCAGCAGGTGGCTCCCAGCCCGTTCGAAAGTGGCACCCACTTTGGCTAAATTAAAACTAATTGGTATAAAAGGGCAATAGCGTCATAGAGGATTATTAATTAACACTCGAATCACCCTAGGTCTCAAAAAAGAAGTTCAATAATCAAATTTATCAATAAAATTTATTCGCTCAGTGACCAAGTGTACAGAAATGTAAATACAAATATAATCAAAAATATATTGCAATAAAATGGATACCCTAATGTAAATATAGACCAATGCTTAGCAACTGTGAACAACAAACAGAATTCGACGAAAAAACATTTGGAAAGGAACAACGAAATTACGAAAAACACAGGTGTCAAATACCACACATACCAATTGACAAAGAAGTTTTCTTTTTCTTTGTCAATTGGTATGTGTGGTATTTGACACCTGTGTTTTTCGTAATGTTATTAACAAAATTAAGTGCAATGGAAAAGTTGACGAAAGATGCGACAGAATTTACTTCGGCACAACAAAACAGGTACGGGAAATCCGAATCAACGATTACAACATAGAAGCAAAACGAAATAAGACAACAACAGCACTGGCACAACATCTTACAAGTAATGTGCACTCAGCAGATTTTGAAAACACAAGAATATGAGACGTAGAGAAAAAAGAGTGGACAATATTAACCTTAGAAGGCTTACGCATACAACAAAAACCACGTAACGCAATGAACTATAAGGAAGATGAGGACAATATAAACTGCGCGTCCAGATCAGAAAGCTGATCAATGATGCGGTTGTATTTGAGGCTGACTGTTTCAATGGCCTGTTGCCGGTTAAAGAGTGCTGCCTTCTCCGGTCGCGCACTCGGACACTGGTCCTACCTTTTAAATCGCGCCAAACCTATATTAGAAGAAAAAAGCAATATGAAATCATCAGGTAGAATTATACATATATACACACAAAGAACGTCTGTGTGTAGTGGCTATACATGGAATAGGCTTCACAATATGCACTTGTTTATCTACACAAAAAATATATTTATTCTCACAAACATTATAACATATCTATTAATGAAAGTTGTTATTGAAGACGAGTAAATGAAAACAAAATTGTATTGCTAACTATATATTATATGTATGTTAGTTTATTGATTTATTACTTTCAAATTATGTTCTTTTTCAAGCGTCTGCTACGGCTTTCAAAATTACAATGCGCGAGGACACACGAAGAAAAGGCAATTGATCAGACAAATTAATTGCAAAGAACAAAAAATAGAGTTGCCTTACAATTTGTTAAATATTAGAAATAATCAGTGCTGTGAAGCGACATCCCACTCCCCGGTGAATTCTCTGGTTCTCTGGAGGATTCGCTACTAAACTCAATAGCGGCTAGCTTGCTGGCTGGTCTACGTACTAGTCCAGAACTGGTTCGAACTTCCGCAGTCCTGACTTGGCCATCTTTAGCAACGAACACCTGTGTTATTTTACCACGCTCCCATTGACCTCTTGGTCAGGCGTTGTCACAAACTATGACCAATAGCCCTGGCTGTAAAGGTGTGGCCTCCGATCTCCATTTTGAGCGTCTAAGAAGTTGAGGCAGGTATTCATTTGTCCATCTCTTCCATAGTCGATTTTTTAAATTTTGAGCTATGCGATACTTTTTGCGGAGACATACCCTGTCGTCATCAGGGCCAGGCGTTTGAGTGGAGTTGAGACATCCCAACAAGAAATGGTTGGTGTTAATGGCTCGTCGTCGTGTGGCGATATGGCTATCTCCGTTAAAGGGCGGCTATTTATAATGTTTTCCGCCTCTATAAGAGCGCTTCGAAATGTTTTTAAACGTGGTGCTTCTTGTTTCAATACTCTCTGTAATAGTCTTTTGACGCACTGGACGAAGCGCTTCCAGCAACCTCCTGCTGACGGGTAGGCCGGACAGTTGAATATCCACTCAATGTTATGACACGTGCCATTTCACCATCTAGGCGACTAAAATCAAAAATGCGTTCTTCCGCCTTGAGCTCTCTTTGTGCGCTAACGAAATTGGTCCCGTTGTCGTTACGAATCCTTACTGACACCCCTCGGCGGTTAACGAAATTTCTCAAGCACAGGATAAAGGCGTCTGTTGAAAGCTCTTCAGCGACCTACAAATGTACTGCCCGTGTCGACAAGCAGGCAAACAAAGCAACCCAACGCTTTTCTCTTCTCCTTTCGATTGCAACAAAAAACGGACCACAATAGTCGACTCCGGTGTAGGAAAACGGATGAACGTAAGACGTAAGTCGGTCTACTGGCCGTTGACCCATGAGCGGAATCGCTGGTCTGGCGTTATTGTAAGCACATACTGGACACTCCTTTTTTGTTGACTTGAGGAGAGAACGCGCACGCGGAAACCAAATTTTTTGTCTCATTTCGTTGATGGTAAGGCAATCGTTTTGGTGGTGAAGTTGACAATGATACTGCTTCATAAGGAGTCGCGTAACATGATGATTTTGATGTAAAATAACGGGGCGTCGAGCTGTGATGGGCAGGCAGTAAGCGGCGTCGATTCTTCCGTTAACTTTTAGCAGACCATCGATATCTAGGAACGGCGTCAACTGGTATATCGGACTTGACTTCGACAAAAATTTTTTCTGCTTGCGTTGAGTTCCCCTGTATGACGAGTGCCAGGCTTGGCGTTGTTACAAAATCGAAAAATCCAGGCAACAATTCTGGTTATTTTCACAAAAGACGAATAATTAGTAAAATTTTTAAGATACTCGCCTGGACTTGTCATTAGTGTAACTCGTTTCGCAAACTCTTCCACAGCACAATGTTCGGACGTTAGTTCTGCTGTCTCCTGTGGCCAGTACGTTGCATCTTGGTACAGAAACTCTGGTCCCTTTTCTAACGCGCAAATACGCAACGGCAGCATAAGCGGAAGAGCTGGCGTAAAAAAAAATGTGCAACTGTATCTCATCCGTGACTGGTAACATCATGGAGTACCAGCATGGCACCGAAAGACGTTTTTCTGATTATATGCCTCTCCACCACTTGGACCACTGCTCTTCCAATTGAGACGGCATCGTTTCGTCCCACTGTACATGTAGCTTCCATAAGGATTGCATCAACAATGTAAGACCTACCGTTAGGTTTGCAAAGAGGCCTAATGGATCGTACATGGACATCGCTGTGCCCAACAACTCTCGCTTAGTTGGAAATCGTATACCATCGAGAACATCGCGACTGATCTTATGAAACTTGAAATGAAATTCTAAACCGTCGTTGGTAGTGTACCAAAACATGCCCAAAACCTTATCCATTGTTGCCTGACGTTCCATTTTCACACTCTCGTTCTTAGCAGTGAATCTTTGACCATTCAGTGTTCGCTGGACTTGCTTGTTGTTTGATACAAAATTGCGGAGCGTGAAGCCCGGAGGGGCGTTGATTTTGATGGCTTCGTTGGGAACTTCGATGGCTTCGTCGACGCTGTTGAAGCTTATGACCAGGTCGTCGACAAACGTGCTCTCCATAACTGCTCGTGCACCCCTGGGAATCGTTGACTGGAACCTCATGGCATTGGTGTTTTTGCTGTGCTCACCGCAACACGGCGAACAAACTGCTCCAAATATCATTGTTAAAATCTTGTAGGTACGGATCGGCTCTTTTGGATTTCCATCGCGCCATAGAAATACCTGCGCATCCTGATCCACGTCTCGTATTCGTGCCTGTGAGAACATCTCTTGGATGTCTCCAGCCACTGCTATAACTCCCTGACGGAATATATGGATGATTGCTACGAGCGATTGAGCTTTCTCCGGACCCTTAAGTAAGACTGAAATCAATTATATGGCACTTGTGGTGGCTGCTGCATCAAAAATTATACGGAATTTGAAGCCCGCAGGGGCGTTGATTCTGATGGCTTCGTTGGAAACTTTGATGGCTTCGTCGACGCTGTTGAAGCATATGGCCAGGTCGTCGACATACGTGCTCTCCATAACTGCTCGTGCACCCCTGCGAATCGTTGACTGGAACCTCATGGCATTGGTGTTTTTGATGTGCTCACCGCAACACGGCGAACAAACTGCTCCAAATATCATTGTTAACATCTTGTAGGTACGGATCGGCTCTTTTGGATTTCCATCGCGCCACAGAAATCCCTGCGCATCCTGATCCACGTCTCGTATTCGCACGTGTGTGAACATCTCTTGGATGTCTCCAGCCACTGCTATAACTCCCTGACGGAATATATGGATGATTGCTACGAGCGATTGAGCTTTCTCCGGACCCTTAAGTAAGACTGAATTCAATGATATGGCACTTCTGGTGGCTGCTGCGTCAAAAATTATACGGAGTTTTTCCGGCTTATGTGGGTTAACGACACCAAAGTGCGGGAGGTACCATGTCCTCGGCCCTTCTTGAGTGGCTTCATTTGGCGTTAACTGTCACGCGTAACTTTTCGATGTATTTAAAAATTTCTTCTCTATAACGTTGAGCATAATCTGCATCCCTCAACATACGCGATTCGATGTTTAAAATGCGTTCTTTTGCCGTTGCATAACTATGCGGTAGGTTTACGGAATCTTCCCGCCACAGCAAACCGACTTCGTACCTCCCACCAAGATCCTTTGTTGTTTCAGTAAGGGCCCTTCTGGCGCGTTGATTTTCGTCCGACACTAAGGCGACTTTACAGTTGACTCCGAAGTTCTCCATTGAAAAATATTTTTCAACTAGATTGCTGAGCTGTCCCAAAGCGATGGACTTTCGCAAGTGGAGCACCCTTGGAGTGACTGTAGTTTCTTGTCCATGGGGTCCATATACAACCCAGCCAAACTTTGTAAGGATGGCGGCTGGGCACAACCAAATGGCAGTTATATAGCCCAAGTAGCAGGACGGGCTTAACGTCTTCGTAGTTCGGTACTGGTAAGTCCTCCGTGTGTGAGTGCAGGTATATGTTGAACGACTGTTTCGGCAAATTTTGTCCTTTAATTGTATGCAAATTTTGAAGCTGGTAATTTTGTTGACTGCACACGCCCCTTACATCACAAGATACATTTCTGGATCTCTCCGTTGTTTGGCTATCCCCATACCCCTGCAAAGTTAAGGGAGTAACAAGGCCTTTTAACCCCAGCTATTTGGCGACGTCATCTTCCAGAAGTGACACGGACGACCCTTCATCGTACATAGCATACACCACCATGCTACCATGCGGGCCGGACAAAATAACCGGCAATATCTTAAATAAACTAGCTTCTCTTTCCTGATGGCAATTCAGGATGCGTTTTTTATCTAAAGTGGTTGGCTGTGAAGATGGACGAAAATCCTGGTGTAACAGGTGATAATGCATACGCTTACAACCGTTAATAGCGCCTGACTAACGACGGCGACAATCTGACAATCCGGGACCTCTCTGCCAACAACCAAAGCACAAACGATTTTTTTTACAAGCGACCATTTTGCTGCGCAGGCGAGCGACTCGAATTCTCGACAATTGGTTATGACGTGACATTGGTTGCAACAAAGACATGTACGCTGGTCCTCGCTACTGTGGAGACTTCGATGTGGTGGACCACCGCTCGATCCAGACTGGCGATTGCCATTCGTACTTTGTCGCAACACTGGTAACGACGGTTGGCCAAAACGCAGCGGAGTGTCAGCGACGCCAGGCATAATTGATACAACTTTGGCCAAGTCACTCAGCTAATCAGCGAAGGATCCCACAGTTGGAAAAGGCAAAATATTTGCGGCAGGCTTGCTCCACTCGAATTGTTTCGACGGCGGCAGCTTCGCGATCAATTGCATCTGCATCGGAATCAGAGTTTCTACCCTCGGCATTTCCAGCGGCAGGAGTTTTATTTGTTCTTGCCCTGGTAGACATAGTGGAAGAGTCGTCCAATACGTAGCAGCACTTAACATTTACGTGTACGTGGCAGTATGTTAAATAGCTCCCAGGATCAGCATGCAAATCTTCATATAACGGATTAAGGAATCGCATGATTACCACAGGTAACTGGTCTTCTAACGCGGTAGACTTCCAACAAAAATGTACAGGGCTGCTTTAGAACGGTGTTTCGACGACACACACACACGGCTAAGTGTTTAACTGCCGCTTTAGAACGGCGTTGCGATGAAAAAACTGCAAACGGCTACGACGACACACACACACACGGCTATATGTTTAACTGCCGCTTTAGAACGGCGTTGCGACGAAAAAACTGCATACGGCTACGACGACACACACACGGCTATGTGTTTTAACTGCTGCTTTAGAACGGCGTTGCGATGAAAAAACTGCAAACGGCTACGACGACACACACACACGGCTATATGTTTAACTGCCGCTTTAGAACGGCGTTGCGACGAAAAAACTGCATACGGCTACGACGATACACACACACGGCTATGTGTTTAACTGCCGCTTTAGAACGGCGTTGCGATGAAAAAACTGCAAACGGCTACGACGACACACACACACACACGGCTATGTGTTTAACTGCCGCTTTAGAACGGCGTTGCGACGAAAAAACTGCAAACGGCTACGACGACACACACACGGCTATGTGTTTTAACTGCTGCTTTAGAACGGCACAAAAGTGTCAAAAGCAAATTGGTCCGTCATTAGCAATATGGCGAACAAAATTCTTAGCAAGGCAATAGGCCGCTCCCCCTCCGCGAGGTAATACCTAACGGTAGTTCCACGGAGCGAGGGAAACGAAGCAGGCGTGGGTTTTTAGTGCGGTGAGCCGAAAGGCAAGTCCCACACTTCGGCTTTCAATGCTTTGTGCCACCTCTAGAAAAAAAAAAAAAATGTGCTTAACTGCCGCTTTAGAACGGCGTTGCGATGAAAAAACTGCAAACGGCTACGACGACACACACCCACGGCTATGTGTTTTAACTGCTTCTTTAGAACGGCGTTGCGATGAAAAAACTGCAAACGGCTACGACGACACACACACACGGCTATGTGTTTAACTGCCGCTTTAGAACGGCGTTGTGACGAAAAAACTGCCTTGAAGCCGATGAATCTTTCCACTGGCTGGCCCCGGATTCTTTTGAAAAAAATTCCACCATCCCACTCAGCTGCTCCATTGAGGCACGGCTCCTTTTTGCTCTGTGGCTTGTTGAGGCTATTCTGAAAATAAAAAAAGGAAAGTAAATGATCTATTTAATAACTCTAATTAAGAGTACTTCCTTCTTGTTTGCTGAATTTGTGCTCCAAACCTCCAACTTTTGGCGGGATGAATTCCAATGTTTTTTTGCATTCCTTTTGTTATTTTCGTAAATTTTAACACTTTGTTACCTGAGATGCTACTTTTTGTTAATTGAAATAAATAGGAAAAATGAGCTGTTCATTGTTGTTTAGTATGAGTTAGTGAATCGCACAATCGCTATTGCAAACCACAAATATTTTTAGCTAACAACACTTCAAGTCGTGTTCCTAAAAGTTACTAAATCGCACTCTTGCACTGGCTATTGTTAGGTATGGCGAGCTACTGTAATTACGCATAATCCTGTTAGAGGCGTCATCATTCATTGTACAGAATGTCAAATCGTTTATCTGCTCCGCCAATAAGTTTCCCTTACGATCATTTGGTAGGCTTGAAAACGAAAGATCGGGGTGCACGTTAAAGTATCCTTCTGCAAATCGACTTTCTCCTCTGAGGAGCGCACTTATGTCAGGGTAATATCCAGTTGGGCAGTAGGAGACAATGCCTAGCTAAAGCGGATCTGCGACGTAGCTTCGTTTCTCGGCCTGCAGCTATCAACAGGCCGTGCCAACAATTGAATGCAATCACCTCCTCGATCTTGCTTGTAAGTCCGTTGCGGTGTACGGCAGCAGGTGGCTCCCAGCCCGTTCGAAAGTGGCACCCACTTTGGCTAAATTAAAACTAATTGGTATAAAAGGGCAATAGCGTCATACAGGATTATTAATTAACACTCGAATCACCCTAGGTCTCAAAAAAGAAGTTCAATAATCAAATTTATCAATAAAATTTATTCGCTCAGTGAAAAAGTGTACAGAAATGTAAATACAAATATAATCAAAAATATATTGCAATAAAATGGATACCCTAATGTAAATATAGACCAATGCTTAGCAACTGTGAACAACAAACAGAATTCGACGAAAAAACATTTGGAAAGGAACAACGAAATTACGAAAAACACAGGTGTCAAATACCACACATACCAATTGACAAAGAAGTTTTCTTTTTCTTTGTCAATTGGTATGTGTGGTATTTGACACCTGTGTTTTTCGTAATGTTATTAACAAAATTAAGTGCAATGGAAAAGTTGACGAAAGATGCGACAGAATTTACTTCGGCACAACAAAACAGGTACGGGAAATCCGAATCAACGATTACAACATAGAAGCAAAACGAAATAAGACAACAACAGCACTGGCACAACATCTTACAAGTAATGTGCACTCAGCAGATTTTGAAAACACAAGAATATGAGACGTAGAGAAAAAAGAGTGGACAATATTAACCTTAGAAGGCTTACGCATACAACAAAAACCACGTAACGCAATGAACTATAAGGAAGATGAGGACAATATAAACTGCGCGTCCAGATCAGAAAGCTGATCAATGATGCGGTTGTATTTGAGGCTGACTGTTTCAATGGCCTGTTGCCGGTTAAAGAGTGCTGCCTTCTCCGGTCGCGCACTCGGACACTGGTCCTACCTTTTAAATCGCGCCAAACCTATATTAGAAGAAAAAAGCAATATGAAATCATCAGGTAGAATTATACATATATACACACAAAGAACGTCTGTGTGTAGTGGCTATACATGGAATAGGCTTCACAATATGCACTTGTTTATCTACACAAAAAATATATTTATTCTCACAAACATTATAACATATCTATTAATGAAAGTTGTTATTGGAGACGAGTAAATGAAAACAAAATTGTATTGCTAACTATATATTATATGTATGTTAGTTTATTGATTTATTACTTTCAAATTATGTTCTTTTTCAAGCGTCTGCTACGGCTTTCAAAATTACAATGCGCGAGGACACACGAAGAAAAGGCAATTGATCAGACAAATTAATTGCAAAGAACAAAAAGTAGAGTTTCCTTACAATTTGTTAAATATTAGAAATAATCAGTGCTGTGAAGCGACATCCCACTCCCCGGTGAATTCTCTGGTTCTCTGGAGGATTCACTACTAAACTCAATAGCGGCTAGCTTGCTGGCTGGTCTACGTACTAGTCCAGAACTGGTTCGAACTTCCGCAGTCCTGACTTGGCCATCTTTAGCAACGAACACC
This sequence comes from Philophylla caesio, assembly GCA_963971545.1. Classification (NCBI taxonomy): domain Eukaryota; kingdom Metazoa; phylum Arthropoda; class Insecta; order Diptera; family Tephritidae; genus Philophylla; species Philophylla caesio. The sequence goes on from OZ020606.1 coordinate 59,959,556, forward strand.
TGTGTTATTTTACCACGCTCCCATTGACCTCTTGGTCAGGCGTTGTCACAAACTATGACCAATAGCCCTGGCTGTAAAGGTGTGGCCTCCGATCTCCATTTTGAGCGTCTAAGAAGTTGAGGCAGGTATTCATTTGTCCATCTCTTCCATAGTCGATTTTTTAAATTTTGAGCTATGCGATACTTTTTGCGGAGACATACCCTGTCGTCATCAGGGCCAGGCGTTTGAGTGGAGTTGAGACATCCCAACAAGAAATGGTTCGGCGTTAATGGCTCGTCGTCGTGTGGCGATATGGCTATCTCCGTTAAAGGGCGGCTATTTATAATGTTTTCCGCCTCTATAAGAGCGCTTCGAAATGTTTTTAAACGTGGTGCTTCTTGTTTCAATACTCTCTGTAATAGTCTTTTGACGCACTGGACGAAGCGCTCCCAGCAACCTCCTGCTGACGGGTTGGCCGGACAGTTGAATATCCACTCAATGTTATGACACGTGCCATTTCACCATCTAGGCGACTAAAATCAAAAATGCGTTCTTCCGCCTTGAGCTCTCTTTGTGCGCTAACGAAATTGGTCCCGTTGTCGTTACGAATCCTTACTAAGCCCCCCCTCGGCGGTTAACGAAATTTCTCAAGCACAGGATAAAGGCGTCTGTTGAAAGCTCTTCAGCGACCTACAAATGTACTGCCCGTGTCGTCAAGCAGGCAAACAAAGCAACCCAACGCTTTTCTCTTCTCCTTTCGATTGCAACAAAAAACGGACCACAATAGTCGACTCCGGTGTAGGAAAACGGATGAACGTAAGACGTAAGTCGGTCTACTGGCCGTTGACCCATGAGCGGAATCGCTGGTCTGGCGTTATTGTAAGCACATACTGGACACTCCTTTTTTGTTGACTTGAGGAGAGAACGCGCACGCGGAAACCAAATTTTTTGTCTCATTTCGTTGATGGTAAGGCAATCGTTTTGGTGGTGAAGTTGACAATGATACTGCTTCATAAGGAGTCGCGTAACATGATGATTTTGAGGTAAAATAACGGGGCGTCGAGCTGTGATGGGCAGGCAGTAAGCGGCGTCGATTTTTCCGTTAACTTTTAGTAGACCATCGATATCTAGGAACGGCGTCAACTGGTATATCGGACTTGACTTCGACAAACATTTTTTCTGCTTGCGTTGAGTTCCCCTGTATGACGAGTGCCAGGCTTGGCGTTGTTACAAAATCGAAAAATCCAGGCAACAATTCTGGTTATTTTCACAAAAGACGAATAATTAGTAAAATTTATAAGATACTCGCCTGGACTTGTCATTAGTGTAACTCGTTTCGCAAACTCTTCCACAGCACAATGTTCGGACGTTAGTTCTGCTGTCTCCTGTGGCCAGTACGTTTCATCTTGGTACAGAAACTCTGGTCCCTTTTCTAACGCGCAAATACGCAACGGCAGCATAAGCGGAAGAGCTGGCGTAAAAAAAAATGAGCAACTGTATCTCATCCGTGACTGGTAACATCATGGAGTACCAGCATGGCACCGAAAGACGTTTTTCTGATTATATGCCTCTCCACCACTTGGACCACTGCTCTTCCAATTGAGACGGCATCGTTTCGTCCCACTGTACATGTAGCTTCCATAAGGATTGCATCAACAATGTAAGACCTACCGTTAGGTTTGCAAAGAGGCCTAATGGATCGTACATGGACATCGCTGTGCCCAACAACTCTCGCTTAGTTGGAAATCGTATACCATCCAGAACATCGCGACTGATCTTATGAAACTTGAAATGAAATTCTAAACCGTCGTTGGTAGTGTACCAAAACATGCCCAAAACCTTCTCCATTGTTGCCTGACGTTCCATTTTCACACTCTCGTTCTTAGCAGTGAATCTTTGACCATTCAGTGTTCGCTGGACTTGCTTGTTGTTTGATACAAAATTGCGGAGCGTGAAGCCCGGAGGGGCGTTGATTCTGATGGCTTCGTTGGGAACTTCGATGGCTTCGTCGACGCTGTTGAAGCTTATGACCAGGTCGTCGACATACGTGCTCTCCATAACTGCTCGTGCACCCCTGGGAATCGTTGACTGGAACCTCATGGCATTGGTGTTTTTGCTGTGCTCACCGCAACACGGCGAACAAACTGCTCCAAATATCATTGTTAAAATCTTGTAGGTACGGATCGGTTCTTTTGGATTTCCATCGCGCCATAGAAATACCTGCGCATCCTGATCCACGTCTCGTATTCGCGCCTGTGAGAACATCTCTTGGATATCTCCAGCCACTGCTATAACTCCCTGACGGAATATATGGATGATTGCTACGAGCGATTGAGCTTTCTCCGGACCCTTAAGTAAGACTGAAATCAATTATATGGCACTTGTGCTGGCTGCTGCATCAAAAATTATACGGAATTTGAAGCCCGCAGGGGCGTTGATTCTGATGGCTTCGTTGGAAACTTTGATGGCTTCGTCGACGCTGTTGAAGCATATGGCCAGGTCGTCGACATACGTGCTCTCCATAACTGCTCGTGCACCCCTGCGAATCGTTGACTGGAACCTCATGGCATTGGTGTTTTTGATGTGCTCACCGCAACACGGCGAACAAACTGCTCCAAATATCATTGTTAACATCTTGTAGGTACGGATCGGCTCTTTTGGATTTCCATCGCGCCACAGAAATCCCTGCGCATCCTGATCCACGTCTCGTATTCGCACGTGTGTGGACATCTCTTGGATGTCTCCAGCCACTGCTATAACTCCCTGACGGAATATATGGATGATTGCTACGAGCGATTGAGCTTTCTCCGGACCCTTAAGTAAGACTGAATTCAATGATATGGCACTTGTGGTGGCTGCTGCGTCAAAAATTATACGGAGTTTTTCCGGCTTATGTGGGTTAACGACACCAAAGTGCGGGAGGTACCATGTCCTCGGCCCTTCTTGAGTGGCTTCATTTGGCGTTAGCTGTCACGCTTAACTTTTCGATGTATTTAAAAATTTCTTCTCTATAACGTTGAGCATAATCTGCATCCCTCAACATACGCGATTCGATGTTTAAAATGCGTTCTTTTGCCGTTGCATAACTATGCGGTAGGTTTACGGAATCTTCCCGCCACAGCAAACCAACTTCGTACCTCCCACCAAGATCCTTTGTTGTTTCAGTAAGGGCCCTTCTGGCGCGTTGATTTTCGTCCGACACTAAGGCGACTTTACAGTTGACTCCGAAGTTCTCCATTGAAAAATATTTTTCAACTAGATTGCTGAGCTGTCCCAAAGCGATGGACTTTCGCAAGTGGAGCACCCTTGGAGTGACTGTAGTTTCTTGTCCATGGGGTCCATATACAACCCAGCCAAACTTTGTAAGGATGGCGGCTGGGCACAACCAAATGGCAGTTATATAGCCCAAGTAGCAGGACGGGCTTAACGTCTTCGTAGTTCGGTACTGGTAAGTCCTCCGTGTGTGAGTGCAGGTATATGTTGAACGACTGTTTCGGCAAATTTTGTCCTTTAATTGTATGCAAATTTTGAAGCTGGTAATTTTGTTGACTGCACACGCCCCTTACATCACAAGATACATTTCTGGATCTCTCCGTTGTTTGGCTATCCCCCATACCCCTGCAAAGTTAAGGGAGTAACACGGCCTTTTAACCCCAGCTATTTGGCGACGTCATCTTCCAGAAGTGACACGGACGACCCTTCATCGTACATAGCATACACCACCATGCTACCATGCGGGCCGGACAAAATAACCGGCAATATCTTAAATAAACTAGCTTCTCTTTCCTGATGGCAATTCAGGATGTGATAATGCATACGCTTACAACCGTTAATAGCGCCTGACTTACGACGGCGACAATCTGACAATCCGGGACCTCTCTGCCAACAACCAACGCACAAACGATTTTTTTTACAAGCGACCATTTTGCTGCGCAGGCGAGCGACTCGAATTCTCGACAATTGGTTATGACGTGATATTGGTTGCAACAAAGCCATGTACGCTGGTCCTCGCTACTGTGGAGACTTCGACGTGGTGGACCACCGCTCGATCCAGACTGGCGATTGGCATTCGTACTTTGTCGCAACACTGGTAACGACGGTTGGCCAAAACGCAGCGAAGTGTCAGCGACGCCAGGCATAATTGATACAACTTTGGCCAAGTCACTCAGCTAATCAGCGAAGGATCCCACAGTTGGAAAAGGCAAAATATTTGCGGCAGGCTTGCTCCACTCGAATTGTTTCGACGGCGGCAGCTTCGCGATTAATTGCATCTGCATCGGAATCAGAGTTTCTACCCTCGGCATTTCCAGCGGCAGGAGTTTTGTTTGTTCTTGCCCTGGTAGACATAGTGGAAGAGTCGTCCAATACGTAGCAGCACTTAACATTTACGTGTACGTGGCAGTATGTTAAATAGCTCCCAGGATCAGCATGCAAATCTTCATATAACGGATTAAGGAATCGCATGATTACCACAGGTAACTGGTCTTCTAACGCGGTAGACTTCCAACAAAAATGTACAGGGCTATCACCACACACACACAGACAGCTAAGTATTTAACTGCTGCTTTAGAACGGCGTTGCGACGGGGAAACTGCAAACTTACAGCAACTGCAAACGTCTATGACACACACACGGCTATGTGTTTAACTGCCGCTTTATAACGGCGTTGCGACGAAAAAACTGCAAACGGCTACGACGACACACACACACGGCTATGTGTTTTAACTGCTGCTTTAGAACGGCGTTGCGAGGAAAAAACTGCAAACGGCTACGACGACACACACACACACGGCTATGTGTTAAACTTCCGCTTTATAACGGCGTTGCGACGAAAATCTGCAAACGGCTACGACGACACACACACGGCTATGTGTTTAACTGCCGCTTTAGAACGGCGTTGCGATGAAACAACTGCATACGGCTACGACGACACACACACGGCTATGTGTTTTAACTGCTGCTTTAGAACGGCGTTGCGATGAAAAAACTGCAAACGGCTACGACGACACACACACACGGCTAAGTGTTTTAACTGCTGTTTTAGAACGGCGTTCCGAAGAAAAAACTGCAAACGGCTACGACGATACACACACACGGCTATGTGTTTAACTGCCGCTTTATAACGGCGTTGCGACGAAAAAACTGCAAACGGCTACGACGACACTCACACACGGCTATGTGTTTTAACTGCTGCTTTAGAACTGCGTTGCGAGGAAAAAACTGCAAACGGCTACGACGACACACACACACACGGCTATGTGTTTAACTTCCGCTTTATAACGGCGTTGCGACGAAAAACTGCAAACGGCTACGACGACACACACACGGCTATGTGTTTAACTGCCGCTTTAGAACGGCGTTGCGATGAAAAAACTGCAAACGGCTACGAAGACACACACACAGCTATGTGTTTAACTGCCGCTTTAGAACGGCGTTGCGACGAAAAAACTACAAACGGCTACGACGACACACACACACACGGCTATATGTTTAACTGCCGCTTTAGAACGGCGTTGCGACGAAAAAACTGCATACGGCTACGACGACACACACACGGCTATGTGTTTTAACTGCTGCTTTAGAACGGTGTTGCGACGAAAAAACTGCAAACGGCTACGAAGACACACACACGGCTATGTGTTTAACTGCCGCTTTATAACGGCGTTGCGACGAAAAACTGCAAACGGCTACGACGACACACACACGGCTATGTGTTTAACTGCCGCTTTATAACGGCGTTGCGACGAAAAAACTGCAAACGGCTACGAAGACACACACACGGCTATGTGTTTAACTGCCGCTTTATAACGGCGTTGCGACGAAAAAACTGCAAACGGCTACGACGACACACACACACGGCTATGTGTTTTAACTGCTGCTTTAGAACGGCGTTGCGAGGAAAAAACTGCAAACGGCTACGACGACACACACACACACGGCTATATGTTTTAACTGCTGCTTTAGAACGGTGTTTCGACGACACACACACACGGCTAAGTGTTTAACTGCCGCTTTAGAACGGCGTTGCGATGAAAAAACTGCAAACGGCTACGACGACACACACACACACGGCTATATGTTTAACTGCCGCTTTATAACGGCGTTGCGACGAAAAAACTGCATACGGCTACGACGACACTCACACGGCTATGTGTTTTAACTGCTGCTTTAGAACGGCGTTGCGATGAAAAAACTGCAAACGGCTACGACGACACACACACACGGCTAAGTGTTTTAACTGCTGTTTTAGAACGGCGTTCCGAAGAAAAAACTGCAAACGGCTACGACGATACACACACACGGCTATATGTTTAACTGCCGCTTTAGAACGGCGTTGCGATGAAAAAACTGCAAACGGCTACGACGACACACACACACACACGGCTATGTGTTTAACTGCCGCTTTAGAACGGCGTTGCGACGAAAAAACTGCAAACGGCTACGACGACACACACACGGCTATGTGTTTTAACTGCCGCTTTAGAACGGCGTTGCGATGAAGAAACTGCAAACGGCTACGACGACACACACACACACGGCTATATGTTTAACTGCCGCTTTAGAACGGCGTTGCGACGAAAAAACTGCATACGGCTACGACGACACACACACGGCTATGTGTTTTAACTGCTGCTTTAGAACGGCGTTGCGATGAAAAAACTGCAAACGGCTACGACGACACACACACACACACGGCTATGTGTTTAACTGCCGCTTTAGAACGGCGTTGCGACGAAAAAACTGCAAACGGCTACGACGACACACACACGGCTATGTGTTTTAACTGCTGCTTTAGAACGGCACAAAAGTGTCAAAGGCAAATTGGTCCGTCATTAGCAATATGGCGAACAAAATTCTTAGAAAGGCAATAGGCCGCTCCCCCTCCGCGAGGTAATACCTAACGGTAGTTCCACGGAGCGAGGGAAACGAAGCAGGCGTGGGTTTTTAGTGCGGTGAGCCGAAAGGCAAGTCCCACACTTCGGCTTTCAATGCTTTGTGCCACCTCTAGAAAAAAAAAAAAAAATGTGCTTAACTGCCGCTTTAGAACGGAGTTGCGATGAAAAAACTGCAAACGGCTACGACGACACACACCCACGGCTATGTGTTTTAACTGCTTCTTTAGAACGGCGTTGCGATGAAAAAACTGCAAACGGCTACGACGACACACACACACGGATATGTGTTTAACTGCCGCTTTAGAACGGCGTTGTGACGAAAAAACTGCCATGAAGCCGATGAATCTTTCCGCTGGCTGGCCCCGGATTCTCTTGAAAAAAATTCCACCATCCCACTCAGCTGCTCCATTGAGGCACGGCTCCTTTTTGCTCTGTGGCTTGTTGAGGCTATTCTGAAAATAAAAAAAGGAAAGTAAATGATCTATTTAATAACTCTAATTAAGAATACTTCCTTCTTGTTTGCTGAATTTGCGCTCCAAACCTCCAACTTTTGGCGGGATGAATTGCAATGTTTTTTTTGCATTCCTTTTGTTATTTTCGTAAATTTGAACACTTTGTTACCTGAGATGCTACTTTTTGTTAATTGAAATAAATAGGAAAAATGAGCTGTTCATTGTTGTTTAGTATGAGTTAGTGAATCGCACAATCGCTATTGCAAACCACAAATATTTTTAGCTAACAACACTTCAAGTCGTGTTCCTAAAAGTTACTAAATCGCACTCTTGCACTGGCTATTGTTAGGTATGGCGAGCTACTGTAATTACGCATAATCCTGTTAGAGGCGTCATCATTCATTGTACAGAATGTCAAATCGTTTATCTGCTCCGCCAATAAGTTTCCCTTACGATCATTTGGTAGGCTTGAAAACGAAAGATCGGGGTGCACGTTAAAGTATCCTTCTGCAAATCGACTTTCTCCTCTGAGGAGCGCACTTATGTCAGGGTAATATCCAGTTGGGCAGTAGGAGACAATGCCTAGCTAAAGTGGATCTGCGACGTAGCTTCGTTTCTCGGCCTGCAGCTATCAACAGGCCGTGCCAACAATTGAATGCAATCACCTCCTCGATCTTGCTTGTAAGTCCGTTGCGGTGTACGGCAGCAGGTGGCTCCCAGCCCGTTCGAAAGTGGCACCCACTTTGGCTAAATTAAAACTAATTGGTATAAAAGGGCAATAGCGTCATACAGGATTATTAATTAACACTCGAATCACCCTAGGTCTCAAAAAAGAAGTTCAATAATCAAATTTATCAATAAAATTTATTCGCTCAGTGACCAAGTGTACAGAAATGTAAATACAAATATAATCAAAAATATATTGCAATAAAATGGATACCTTAATGTAAATATGGACCAATGCTTAGCAACTGTGAACAACAAACAGAATTCGACGAAAAAACATTTGGAAAGGAACAACGAAATTACGAAAAACACAGGTGTCAAATACCACACATACCAATTGACAAAGAAGTTTTCTTTTTCTTTGTCAATTGGTATGTGTGGTATTTGACACCTGTGTTTTTCGTAATGTTATTAACAAAATTAAGTGCAATGGAAAAGTTGACGAAAGATGCGACAGAATTTACTTCGGCACAACAAAACAGGTACGGGAAATCCGAATCAACGATTACAACATAGAAGCAAAACGAAATAAGACAACAACAGCACTGGCACAACATCTTACAAGTAATGTGCACTCAGCAGATTTTGAAAACACAAGAATATGAGACGTAGAGAAAAAAGAGTGGACAATATTAACCTTAGAAGGCTTACGCATACAACAAAAACCACGTAACGCAATGAACTATAAGGAAGATGAGGACAATATAAACTGCGCGTCCAGATCAGAAAGCTGATCAATGATGCGGTTGTATTTGAGGCTGACTGTTTCAATGGCCTGTTGCCGGTTAAAGAGTGCTGCCTTCTCCGGTCGCGCACTCGGACACTGGTCCTACCTTTTAAATCGCGCCAAACCTATATTAGAATAAAAAAGCAATATGAAATCATCAGGTAGAATTATACATATATACACACAAAGAACGTCTGTGTGTAGTGGCTATACATGGAATAGGCTTCACAATATGCACTTGTTTATCTACACAAAAAATATATTTATTCTCACAAACATTATAACATATCTATTAATGAAAGTGGTTATTGAAGACGAGTAAATGAAAACAAAATTGTATTGCTAACTATATATTATATGTATGTTAGTTTATTGATTTATTACTTTCAAATTATGTTCTTTTTCAAGCGTCTGCTACGGCTTTCAAAATTACAATGCGCGAGGACACACGAAGAAAAGGCAATTGATCAGACAAATTAATTGCAAAGAACAAAAAATAGAGTTGCCTTACAATTTGTTAAATATTAGAAATAATCAGTGCTGTGAAGCGACATCCCACTCCCCGGTGAATTCTCTGGTTCTCTGGAGGATTCACTACTAAACTCAATAGCGGCTAGCTTGCTGGCTGGTCTACGTACTAGTCCAGAACTGGTTCGAACTTCCGCAATCCTGACTTGGCCATCTTTAGCAACGAACACCTGTGTTATTTTACCACGCTCCCATTGACCTCCCACATACTGGACACTCCTTTTTTGTTGACTTGAGGAGAGAACGCGCACGCGGAAACTAAAATTTTTGTCTCATTTCGTTGATGGTAAGGCAATCGTTTTGGTGGTGAAGTTGACAATGATACTGCTTCATAAGGAGTCGCGTAACATGATGATTTTGATGTAAAATAACGGGGCGTCGAGCTGTGATGGGCAGGCAGTAAGCGGCGTCGATTTTTCCGTTAACTTTTAGTAGACCATCGATATCTAGGAACGGCGTCAACTGGTATATCGGACTTGACTTCGACAAACATTTTTTCTGCTTGCGTTGAGTTCCCCTGTATGACGAGTGCCAGGCTTGGCGTTGTTACAAAATCGAAAAATCCAGGCAACAATTCTGGTTATTTTCACAAAAGACGAATAATTAGTAAAATTTATAAGATACTCGCCTGGACTTGTCATTAGTGTAACTCGTTTCGCAAACTCTTCCACAGCACAATGTTCGGACGTTAGTTCTGCTGTCTCCTGTGGCCAGTACGTTGCATCTTGGTACAGAAACTCTGGTCCCTTTTCTAACGCGCAAATACGCAACGGCAGCATAAGCGGAAGAGCTGGCGTAAAAAAAAATGAGCAACTGTATCTCATCCGTGACTGGTAACATCATGGAGTACCAGCATGGCACCGAAAGACGTTTTTCTGATTATATGCCTCTCCACCACTTGGACCACTGCTCTTCCAATTGAGACGGCATCGTTTCGTCCCACTGTACATGTAGCTTCCATAAGGATTGCATCAACAATGTAAGACCTACCGTTAGGTTTGCAAAGAGGCCTAATGGATCGTACATGGACATCGCTGTGCCCAACAACTCTCGCTTAGTTGGAAATCGTATACCATCCAGAACATCGCGACTGATCTTATGAAACTTGAAATGAAATTCTAAACCGTCGTTGGTAGTGTACCAAAACATGCCCAAAACCTTCTCCATTGTTGCCTGACGTTCCATTTTCACACTCTCGTTCTTAGCAGTGAATCTTTGACCATTCAGTGTTCGCTGGACTTGCTTGTTGTTTGATACAAAATTGCGGAGCGTGAAGCCCGGAGGGGCGTTGATTCTGATGGCTTCGTTGGGAACTTCGATGGCTTCGTCGACGCTGTTGAAGCTTATGACCAGGTCGTCGACATACGTGCTCTCCATAACTGCTCGTGCACCCCTGGGAATCGTTGACTGGAACCTCATGGCATTGGTGTTTTTGCTGTGCTCACCGCAACACGGCGAACAAACTGCTTCAAATATCATTGTTAAAATCTTGTAGGTACGGATCGGCTCTTTTGGATTTCCATCGCGCCATAGAAATACCTGCGCATCCTGATCCACGTCTCGTATTCGCGCCTGTGAGAACATCTCTTGGATGTCTCCAGCCACTGCTATAACTCCCTGACGGAATATATGGATGATTGCTACGAGCGATTGAGCTTTCTCCGGACCCTTAAGTAAGACCGAAATCAATTATATGGCACTTGTGGTGGCTGCTGCATCAAAAATTATACGGAATTTGAAGCCCGCAGGGGCGTTGATTCTGATGGCTTCGTTGGAAACTTTGATGGCTTCGTCGACGCTGTTGAAGCATATGGCCAGGTCGTCGACATACGTGCTCTCCATAACTGCTCGTGCACCCCTGCGAATCGTTGACTGGAACCTCATGGCATTGGTGTTTTTGATGTGCTCACCGCAACACGGCGAACAAACTGCTCCAAATATCATTGTTAACATCTTGTAGGTACGGATCGGCTCTTTTGGATTTCCATCGCGCCACAGAAATCCCTGCGCATCCTGATCCACGTCTCGTATTCGCACGTGTGTGAACATCTCTTGGATGTCTCCAGCCACTGCTATAACTCCCTGACGGAATATATGGATGATTGCTACGAGCGATTGAGCTTTCTCCGGACCCTTAAGTAAGACTGAATTCAATGATATGGCACTTCTGGTGGCTGCTGCGTCAAAAATTATACGGAGTTTTTCCGGCTTATGTGGGTTAACGACACCAAAGTGCGGGAGGTACCATGTCCTCGGCCCTTCTTGAGTGGCTTCATTTGGCGTTAACTGTCACGCGTAACTTTTCGATGTATTTAAAAATTTCTTCTCTATAACGTTGAGCATAATCTGCATCCCTCAACATACGCGATTCGATGTTTAAAATGCGTTCTTTTGCCGTTGCATATGCGGTAGGTTTACGGAATCTTCCCGCCACAGCAAACCGACTTCGTACCTCCCACCAAGATCCTTTGTTGTTTCAGTAAGGGCCCTTCTGGCGCGTTGATTTTCGTCCGACACTAAGGCGACTTTACAGTTGACTCCGAAGTTCTCCATTGAAAAATATTTTTCAACTAGATTGCTGAGCTGTCCCAAAGCGATGGACTTTCGCAAGTGGAGCACCCTTGGAGTGACTGTAGTTTCTTGTCCATGGGGTCCATATACAACCCAGCCAAACTTTGTAAGGATGGCGGCTGGGCACAACCAAATGGCAGTTATATAGCCCAAGTAGCAGGACGGGCTTAACGTCTTCGTAGTTCGGTACTGGTAAGTCCTCCGTGTGTGAGTGCAGGTATATGTTGAACGACTGTTTCGGCAAATTTTGTCCTTTAATTGTATGCAAATTTTGAAGCTGGTAATTTTGTTGACTGCACACGCCCCTTACATCACAAGATACATTTCTGGATCTCTCCGTTGTTTGGCTATCCCCATACCCCTGCAAAGTTAAGGGAGTAACAAGGCCTTTTAACCCCAGCTATTTGGCGACGTCATCTTCCAGAAGTGACACGGACGACCCTTCATCGTACATAGCATACACAACCATGCTACCATGCGGGCCGGACAAAATAACCGGCAATATCTTAAATAAACTAGCTTCTCTTTCCTGATGGCAATTCAGGATGCGTTTTTTATCTAAAGTGGTTGGCTGTGAAGATGGACGAAGATCCTGGTTTAACAGGTGATAATGCATACGCTTACAACCGTTAATAGCGCCTGACTTACGACGGCGACAATCTGACAATCCGGGACCTCTCTGCCAACAACCAAAGCTGCGCAGACGAGCGACTCGAATTCTCGACAATTGGTTATGACGTGATATTGGTTGCAACAAAGACATGTACGCTGGTCCTCGCTACTGTGGAGACTTCGACGTGGTGGACCACCCCTCGATCCAGACTGGCGATTGGCATTCGTACTTTGTCGCAACACTGGTAACGACGGTTGGCCAAAACGCAGCGAAGTGTCAGCGACGCCAGGCATAATTGATACAACTTTGGCCAAGTCACTCAGCTAATCAGCGAAGGATCCCACAGTTGGAAAAGGCAAAATATTTGCGGCAGGCTTGCTCCACTCGAATTGTTTCGACGGCGGCAGCTTCGCGATCACTTGCATCTGCATCGGAATCAGAGTTTCTACCCTCGGCATTTCCAGCGGCAGGAGTTTTATTTGTTCTTGCCCTGCTAGACATAGTGGAAGAGTCGTCCAATACGTAGCAGCACTTAACATTTACGTGTACGTGGCAGTATGTTAAATAGCTCCCAGGATCAGCATGCAAATCTTCATATAACGGATTAAGGAATCGCATGATTACCACAGGTAACTGGTCTTCTAACGCGGTAGACTTCCAACAAAAATGTACAGGGCTATCGCCACACACACACAGACAGCTAAGTATTTAACTGCTGCTTTAGAACGGCGTTGCGACGGGGAAACTGCAAACTTACAGCAACTGCAAACGTCTATGACACACACACGGCTATGTGTTTAACTGCCGCTTTATAACGGCGTTGCGACGAAAAAACTGCAAACGGCTACGACGACACACACACACGGCTATGTGTTTTAACTGCTGCTTTAGAACGGCGTTGCGAGGAAAAAACTGCAAACGGCTACGACGACACACACACACACGGCTATGTGTTTAACTTCCGCTTTATAACGGCGTTGCGACGAAAAACTGCAAACGGCTACGACGACACACACACGGCTATGTGTTTAACTGCCGCTTTAGAACGGCGTTGCGATGAAAAAACTGCAAACGGCTACGAAGACACACACACGGCTATGTGTTTAACTGCCGCTTTAGAACGGCGTTGCGACGAAAAAACTACAAACGGCTACGATGACACACACACACGGCTATATGTTTTAACTGCTGCTTTAGAACGGTGTTTCGACGACACACACACACGGCTATGTGTTTAACTGCCGCTTTAGAACGGCGTTGCGATGAAAAAACTGCAAACGGCTACGACGACACACACACACACGGCTATATGTTTAACTGCCGCTTTAGAACGGCGTTGCGACGAAAAAACTGCAAACGGCTACGCGGCTCCTTTTTGCTCTGTGGCTTGTTGAGGCTATTCTGAAAATAAAAAAAGGAAAGTAAATGATCTATTTAATAACTCTAATTAAGAATACTTCCTTCTTGTTTGCTGAATTTGCGCTCCAAACCTCCAACTTTTGGCGGGATGAATTGCAATGTTTCTTTTGCATTCCTTTTGTTATTTTCATAAATTTGAACACTTTGTTACCTGAGATGCTACTTTTTGTTAATTGAAATAAATAGGAAAAATGAGCTGTTCATTGTTGTTTAGTATGAGTTAGTGAATCGCACAATCGCTATTGCAAACCACAAATATTTTTAGCTAACAACACTTCAAGTCGTGTTCCTAAAAGTTACTAAATCGCACTCTTGCACTGGCTATTGTTAGGTATGGCGAGCTACTGTAATTACGCATAATCCTGTTAGAGGCGTCATCATTCATTGTACAGAATGTCAAATCGTTTATCTGCTCCGCCAATAAGTTTCCCTTACGATCATTTGGTAGGCTTGAAAACGAAAGATCGGGGTGCACGTTAAAGTATCCTTCTGCAAATCGACTTTCTCCTCTGAGGAGCGCACTTATGTCAGGGTAATATCCAGTTGGGCAGTAGGAGACAATGCCTAGCTAAAGTGGATCTGCGACGTAGCTTCGTTTCTCGGCCTGCAGCTATCAACAGGCCGTGCCAACAATTGAATGCAATCACCTCCTCGATCTTGCTTGTAAGTCCGTTGCGGTGTACGGCAGCAGGTGGCTCCCAGCCCGTTCGAAAGTGGCACCCACTTTGGCTAAATTAAAACTAATTGGTATAAAAGGGCAATAGCGTCATACAGGATTATTAATTAACACTCGAATCACCCTAGGTCTCAAAAAAGAAGTTCAATAATCAAATTTATCAATAAAATTTATTCGCTAGTGACCAAGTGTACAGAAATGTAAATACAAATATAATCAAAAATATATTGCAATAAAATGGATACCCTAATGTAAATATAGACCAATGCTTAGCAACTGTGAACAACAAACAGAATTCGACGAAAAAACATTTGGAAAGGAACAACGAAATTACGAAAAACACAGGTGTCAAATACCACACATACCAATTGACAAAGAAGTTTTCTTTTTCTTTGTCAATTGGTATGTGTGGTATTTGACACCTGTGTTTTTCGTAATGTTATTAACAAAATTAAGTGCAATGGAAAAGTTGACGAAAGATGCGACAGAATTTACTTCGGCACAACAAAACAGGTACGGGAAATCCGAATCAACGATTACAAAATAGAAGCAAAACGAAATAAGACAACAACAGCACTGGCACAACATCTTACAAGTAATGTGCACTCAGCAGATTTTGAAAACACAAGAATATGAGACGTAGAGAAAAAAGAGTGGACAATATTAACCTTAGAAGGCTTACGCATACAACAAAAACCACGTAACGCAATGAACTATAAGGAAGATGAGGACAATATAAACTGCGCGTCCAGATCAGCAAGCTGATCAATGATGTGGTTGTATTTGAGGCTGACTGTTTCAATGGCCTGTTGCCGGTTAAAGAGTGCTGCCTTCTCCGGTCGCGCACTCGGACACTGGTCCTACCTTTTAAATCGCGCCAAACCTATATTAGAAGAAAAAAGCAATATGAAATAATCAGGTAGAATTATACATATATACACACAAAGAACGTCTGTGTGTAGTGGCTATACATGGAATAGGCTTCACAATATGCACTTGTTTATCTACACAAAAAATATATTTATTCTCACAAACATTATAACATATCTATTAATGAAAGTGGTTATTGAAGACGAGTAAATGAAAACAAAATTGTATTGCTAACTATATATTATATGTATGTTAGTTTATTGATTTATTACTTTCAAATTATGTTCTTTTTCAAGCGTCTGCTACGGCTTTCAAAATTACAATGCGCGAGGACACACGAAGAAAAGGCAATTGATCAGACAAATTAATTGCAAATAACAAAAAATAGAGTTGCCTTACAATTTGTTAAATATTAGAAATAATCAGTGCTGTGAAGCGACATCCCACTCCCCGGTGAATTCTCTGGTTCTCTGGAGGATTCACTACTAAACTCAATAGCGGCTAGCTTGCTGGCTGGTCTACGTACTAGTCCAGAACTGGTTCGAACTTCCGCAATCCTGACTTGGCCATCTTTAGCAACGAACACCTGTGTTATTTTACCACGCTCCCATTGACCTCTTGGTCAGGCGTTGTCACAAACTATGACCAATAGCCCTGGCTGTAAAGGTGTGGCCTCCGATCTCCATTTTGAGCGTCTAAGAAGTTGAGGCAGGTATTCATTTGTCCATCTCTTCCATAGTCGATTTTTTAAATTTTGAGCTATGCGATACTTTTTGCGGAGACATACCCTGTCGTCATCAGGGCCAGGCGTTTGAGTGGAGTTGAGACATCCCAACAAGAAATGGTTCGGCGTTAATGGCTCGTCGTCGTGTGGCGATATGGCTATCTCCGTTAAAGGGCGGCTATTTATAATGTTTTCCGCCTCTATAAGAGCGCTTCGAAATGTTTTTAAACGTGGTGCTTCTTGTTTCAATACTCTCTGTAATAGTCTTTTGAGGCACTGGACGAAGCGCTCCCAGCAACCTCCTGCTGACGGGTTGGCCGGACAGTTGAATATCCACTCAACGTTATGACACGTGCCATTTCACCATCTAGGCGACTAAAATCAAAAATGCGTTCTTCCGCCTTGAGCTCTCTTTGTGCGCTAACGAAATTGGTCCCGTTGTCGTTACGAATCCTTACTGACACCCCTCGGCGGTTAACGAAATTTCTCAAGCACAGGATAAAGGCGTCTGTTGAAAGCGTTAACTTTTAGCAGACCATCGATATCTAGGAACGGCGTCAACTGGTATATCGGACTTGACTTCGACAAAAATTTGTTCTGCTTGCGTTGAGTTCCCCTGTATGACGAGTGCCAGGCTTGGCGTTGTTACAAAATCGAAAAATCCAGGCAACAATTCTGGTTATTTTCACAAAAGACGAATAATTAGTAAAATTTATAAGATACTCGCCTGGACTTGTCATTAGTGTAACTCGTTTCGCAAACTCTTCCACAGCACAATGTTCGGACGTTAGTTCTGCTGTCTCCTGTGGCCAGTACGTTGCATCTTGGTACAGAAACTCTGGTCCCTTTTCTAACGCGCAAATACGCAACGGCAGCATAAGCGGAAGAGCTGGCGTAAAAAAAAATGTGCAACTGTATCTCATCCATGACTGGTAACATCATGGAGTACCAGCATGGCACCGAAAGACGTTTTTCTGATCATATGCCTCTCCACCACTTGGACCACTGCTCTTCCAATTGAGACGGCATCGTTTCGTCCCACTGTACATGTAGCTTCCATAAGGATTGCATCAACAATGTAAGACCTACCGTTAGTTTTGCAAAGAGGCCTAATGGATCGTACATGGACATCGCTGTGCCCAACAACTCTCGCTTAGTTGGAAATCGTATACCATCGAGAACATCGCAACTGATCTTATGAAACTTGAAATGAAATTCTAAACCGTCGTTGGTAGTGTACCAAAACATGCCCAAAACCTTCTCCATTGTTGCCTGACGTTCCATTTTCACACTCTCGTTCTTAGCAGTGAATCTTTGACCATTCAGTGTTCGCTGGACTTGCTTGTTGTTTGATACAAAATTGCGGAGCGTGAAGCCCGGAGGGGCGTTGATTCTGATGGCTTCGTTGGGAACTTCGATGGCTTCGTCGACGCTGTTGAAGCTTATGACCAGGTCGTCGACATACGTGCTCTCCATAACTGCTCGTGCACCCCTGGGAATCGTTGACTGGAGCCTCATGGCATTGGTGTTTTTGCTGTGCTCACCGCAACACGGCGAACAAACTGCTCCAAATATCATTGTTAAAATCTTGTAGGTACGGATCGGCTCTTTTGGATTTCCATCGCGCCATAGAAATACCTGCGCATCCTGATCCACGTCTCGTATTCGCGCCTGTGAGAACATCTCTTGGATGTCTCCAGCCACTGCTATAACTCCCTGACGGAATATATGGATGATTGCTACGAGCGATTGAGCTTTCTCCGGACCCTTAAGTAAGACTGAAATCAATTATATGGCACTTGTGGTGGCTGCTGCATCAAAAATTATACGGAATTTGAAGCCCGCAGGGGCGTTGATTCTGATGGCTTCGTTGGAAACTTTGATGGCTTCGTCGACGCTGTTGAAGCTTATGGCCAGGTCGTCGACATACGTGCTCTCCATAACTGCTCGTGCACCCCTGGGAATCGTTGACTGGAACCTCATGGCATTGGTGTTTTTGATGTGCTCACCGCAACACGGCGAACAAACTGCTCCAAATATCATTGTTAACATCTTGTAGGTACGGATCGGCTCTTTTGGATTTCCATCGCGCCATAGAAATCCCTGCGCATCCTGATCCACGTCTCTTATTCGCACGTGTGTGAACATCTCTTGGATGTCTCCAGCCACTGCTATAACTGCCTGACGGAATATATGGATGATTGCTACGAGCGATTGAGCTTTCTCCGGACCCTTAAGTAAGACTGAATTCAATGATATGGCACTTGTGGTGGCTGCTGCGTCAAAAATTATACGGAGTTTTTCCGGCTTATGTGGGTTAACGACACCAAAGTGCGGGAGGTACCATGTCCTCGGCCCTTCTTGAGTGGCTTCATTTGGCGTTAACTGTCACGCGTAACTTTTCGATGTATTTAAAAATTTCTTCTCTATAACGTTGAGCATAATCTGCATCCCTCAACATACGCGATTCGATGTTTAAAATGCGTTCTTTTGCCGTTGCATATGCGGTAGGTTTACGGAATCTTCCCGCCACAGCAAACCGACTTCGTACCTCCCACCAAGATCCTTTGTTGTTTCAGTAAGGGCCCTTCTGGCGCGTTGATTTTCGTCCGACACTAAGGCGACTTTACAGTTGACTCCGAAGTTCTCCATTGAAAAATATTTTTCAACTAGATTGCTGAGCTGTCCCAAAGCGATGGACTTTCGCAAGTGGAGCACCCTTGGAGTGACTGTAGTTTCTTGTCCATGGGGTCCATATACAACCCAGCCAAACTTTGTAAGGATGGCGGCTGGGCACAACCAAATGGCAGTTATATAGCCCAAGTAGCAGGACGGGCTTAACGTCTTCGTAGTTCGGTACTGGTAAGTCCTCCGTGTGTGAGTGCAGGTATATGTTGAACGACTGTTTCGGCAAATTTTGTCCTTTAATTGTATGCAAATTTTGAAGCTGGTAATTTTGTTGACTGCACACGCCCCTTACATCACAAGATACATTTCTGGATCTCTCCGTTGTTTGGCTATCCCCATACCCCTGCAAAGTTAAGGGAGTAACAAGGCCTTTTAACCCCAGCTATTTGGCGACGTCATCTTCCAGAAGTGACACGGACGACCCTTCATCGTACATAGCATACACCACCATGCTACCATGTGGGCCGGACAAAATAACCGGCAATATCTTAAATAAACTAGCTTCTCTTTCCTGATGGCAATTCAGGATGCGTTTTTTATCTAAAGTGGTTGGCTGTGAAGATGGACGAAAATCCTGGTGTAACAGGTGATAATGCATACGCTTACAACCGTTAATAGCGCCTGACTTACGACGGCGACAATCTGACAATCCGGGACCTCTCTGCCAACAACCAAAGCACAAACGATTTTTTTTTTACAAGCGACCATTTTGCTGCGCAGGCGAGCGACTCGAATTCTCGACAATTGGTTATGACGTGATATTGGTTGCAACAAAGACATGTACGCTGGTCCTCGCTACTGTGGAGACTTCGACGTGGTGGACCACCGCTCGATTCAGACTGGCGATTGGCATTCGTACTTTGTCGCAACACTGGTAACGACGGTTGGCCAAAACGCAGCGAAGTGTCAGCGACGCCAGGCATAATTGATACAACTTTGGCCAAGTCACTCAGCTAATCAGCGAAGGATCCCACAGTTGGAAAAGGCAAAATATTTGCGGCAGGCTTGCTCCACTCGAATTGTTTCGACGGCGGCAGCTTCGCGATCAATTGCATCTGCATCGGAATCAGAGTTTCTACCCTCGGCATTTCCAGCGGCAGGAGTTTTATTTGTTATTGCCCTGGTAGACATAGTGGAAGAGTCGTCCAATACGTAGCAGCACTTAACATTTACGTGTACGTGGCAGTATGTTAAATAGCTCCCAGGATCAGCATGCAAATCTTCATATAACGGATTAAGGAATCGCATGATTACCACAGGTAACTGGTCTTCTAACGCGGTAGACTTCCAACAAAAATGTACAGGGCTATCGCCACACACACAGACAGCTAAGTATTTAACTGCTGCTTTAGAACGGCGTTGCGACGGGGAAACTGCAAACTTACAGCAACTGCAAACGTCTATGACACACACACGGCTATGTGTTTAACTGCCGCTTTATAACGGCGTTGCGACGAAAAAACTGCAAACGGCTACGATGACACACAAACACGGCTATGTGTTTTAACTGCTGCTTTAGAACGGCGTTGCGAGGAAAAAACTGCAAACGGCTACGACGACACACACACACACGGCTATGTGTTTAACTTCCGCTTTATAACGGCGTTGCGACGAAAAACTGCAAACGGCTACGACGACACACACACGGCTATGTGTTTAACTGCCGCTTTAGAACGGCGTTGCGATGAAAAAACTGCAAACGGCTATGAAGACACACACACGGCTATGTGTTTAACTGCCGCTTTAGAACGGCGTTGCGACGAAAAAACGACAAACGGCTACGATGACACACACACACGGCTATATGTTTTAACTGCTGCTTTAGAACGGTGTTTCGACGACACACACACACGGCTAAGTGTTTAACTGCCGCTTTAGAACGGCGTTGCGATGAAAAAACTGCAAACGGCTACGACGACACACACACACACGGCTATATGTTTAACTGCCGCTTTAGAACGGCGTGTCGACGAAAAAACTGCATACGGCTACGACGACACACACACGGCTATGTGTTTTAACTGCTGCTTTAGAACGGCGTTGCGATGAAAAAACTGCAAACGGCTACGACGACACACACACACGGCTAAGTGTTTTAACTGCTGTTTTAGAACGGCGTTCCGAAGAAAAAACTGCAAACGGCTACGACGATACACACACACGGCTATGTGTTTAACTGCCGCTTTAGAACGGCGTTGCGATGAAAAAACTGCAAACGGCTACGACGACACACACACACACACGGCTATGTTTAACTGCCGCTTGAGAACGGCGTTGCGACGAAAAAACTGCAAACGGCTACGACGACACACACACGGCTATGTGTTTTAACTGCTGCTTGAGAACGGCACAAAAGTGTCAAAAGCAAATTGGTCCGTCATTAGCAATATGGCGAACAAAATTCTTAGAAAGGCAATAGGCCGCTCCCCCTCCGCGAGGTAATACCTAACGGTAGTTCCACGGAGCGAGGGAAACGAAGCAGGCGTGGGTTTTCAGTGCGGTGAGCCGAAAGGCAAGTCCCACACTTCGGCTTTCAATGCTTTGTGCCACCTCTAGAAAAAAAAAAAAAAATGTGCTTAACTGCCGCTTTAGAACGGCGTTGCGATGAAAAAACTGCAAACGGCTACGACGACACACACCCACGGCTATGTGTTTTAACTGCTTCTTTAGAACGGCGTTGCGATGAAAAAACTGCAAACGGCTACGACGACACACACACACGGCTATGTGTTTAACTGCCGCTTTAGAACGGCGTTGTGACGAAAAAACTGCCTTGAAGGCGATGAATCTTTCCGCTGGCTGGCCCCGGACTCTCTTGAAAAAAAATTCCACCATCCCACTCAGCTGCTCCATTGAGGCACGGCTCCTTTTTGCTCTGTGGCTTGTTGAGGCTATTCTGAAAATAAAAAAAGGAAAGTAAATGATCTATTTAATAACTCTAATTAAGAATACTTCCTTCTTGTTTGCTGAATTTGCGCTCCAAACCTCCAACTTTTGGCGGGATGAATTGCAATGTTTTTTTTGCATTCCTTTTGTTATTTTCATAAATTTGAACACTTTGTTACCTGAGATGCTACTTTTTGTTAATTGAAATAAATAGGAAAAATGAGCTGTTCATTGTTGTTTAGTATGAGTTAGTGAATCGCACAATCGCTATTGCAAACCACAAATATTTTTAGCTAACAACACTTCAAGTCGTGTTCCTAAAAGTTACTAAATCGCACTCTTGCACTGGCTATTGTTAGGTATGGCGAGCTACTGTAATTACGCATAATCCTGTTAGAGGCGTCATCATTCATTGTACAGAATGTCAAATCGTTTATCTGCTCCGCCAATAAGTTTCCCTTACGATCATTTGGTAGGCTTGAAAACGAAAGATCGGGGTGCGCGTTAAAGTATCCTTCTGCAAATCGACTTTCTCCTCTGAGGAGCGCACTTATGTCAGGGTAATATCCAGTTGGGCAGTAGGAGACAATGCCTAGCTAAAGCGGATCTGCGACGTAGCTTCGTTTCTCGGCCTGCAGCTATCAACAGGCCGTGCCAACAATTGAATGCAATCACCTCCTCGATATTGCTTGTAAGTCCGTTGCGGTGTACGGCAGCAGGTGGCTCCCAGCCCGTTCGAAAGTGGCACCCACTTTGGCTAAATTAAAACTAATTGGTATAAAAGGGCAATAGCGTCATACAGGATTATTAATTAACACTCGAATCACCCTAGGTCTCAAAAAAGAAGTTCAATAATCAAATTTATCAATAAAATTTATTCGCTAGTGACCAAGTGTACAGAAATGTAAATACAAATATAATGAAAAATATATTGCAATAAAATGGATACCCTAATGTAAATATGGACCAATGCTTAGCAACTGTGAACAACAAACAGAATTCGACGAAAAAACATTTGGAAAGGAACAACGAAATTACGAAAAACACAGGTGTCAAATACCACACATACCAATTGACAAAGAAGTTTTCTTTTTCTTTGTCAATTGGTATGTGTGGTATTTGACAACTGTGTTTTTCGTAATGTTATTAACAAAATTAAGTGCAATGGAAAAGTTGACGAAAGATGCGACAGAATTTACTTCGGCACAACAAAACAGGTACGGGAAATCCGAATCAACGATTACAACATAGAAGCAAAACGAAATAAGACAACAACAGCACTGGCACAACATCTTACAAGTAATGTGCACTCAGCAGATTTTGAAAACACAAGAATATGCGACGTAGAGAAAAAAGAGTGGACAATATTAACCTTAGAAGGCTTACGCATACAACAAAAACCACGTAACGCAATGAACTATAAGGAAGATGAGGACAATATAAACTGCGCGTCCAGATCAGCAAGCTGATCAATGATGTGGTTGTATTTGAGGCTGACTGTTTCAATGGCCTGTTGCCGGTTAAAGAGTGCTGCCTTCTCCGGTCGCGCACTCGGACACTGATCCTACCTTTTAAATCGCGCCAAACCTATATTAGAAGAAAAAAGCAATATGAAATAATCAGGTAGAATTATACATATATACACACAAAGAACGTCTGTGTGTAGTGGCTATACATGGAATAGGCTTCACAATATGCACTTGTTTATCTACACAAAAAATATATTTATTCTCACAAACATTATAACATATCTATTAATGAAAGTGGTTATTGAAGACGAGTAAATGAAAACAAAATTGTATTGCTAACTATATATTATATGTATGTTAGTTTATTGATTTATTACTTTCAAATTATGTTCTTTTTCAAGCGTCTGCTACGGCTTTCAAAATTACAATGCGCGAGGACACACGAAGAAAAGGCAATTGATCAGACAAATTAATTGCAAAGAACAAAAAATAGAGTTGCCTTACAATTTGTTAAATATTAGAAATAATCAGTGCTGTGAAGCGACATCCCACTCCCCGGTGAATTCTCTGGTTCTCTGGAGGATTCACTACTAAACTCAATAGCGGCTAGCTTGCTGGCTGGTCTACGTACTAGTCCAGAACTGGTTCGAACTTCCGCAATCCTGACTTGGCCATCTTTAGCAACGAACACCTGTGTTATTTTACCACGCTCCCATTGACCTCTTGGTCAGGCGTTGTCACAAACTATGACCAATAGCCCTGGCTGTAAAGGTGTGGCCTCCGATCTCCATTTTGAGCGTCTAAGAAGTTGAGGCAGGTATTCATTTGTCCATCTCTTCCATAGTCGATTTTTTTAATTTTGAGCTATGCGATACTTTTTGCGGAGACATACCCTGTCGTCATCAGGGCCAGGCGTTTGAGTGGAGTTGAGACATCCCAACAAGAAATGGTTCGGCGTTAATGGCTCGTCGTCGTGTGGCGATATGGCTATCTCCGTTAAAGGGCGGCTATTTATAATGTTTTCCGCCTCTATAAGAGCGCTTCGAAATGTTTTTAAACGTGGTGCTTCTTGTTTCAATACTCTCTGTAATAGTCTTTTGACGCACTGGACGAAGCGCTCCCAGCAACCTCCTGCTGACGGGTTGGCCGGACAGTTGAATATCCACTCAATGTTATGACACGTGCCATTTCACCATCTAGGCGACTAAAATCAAAAATGCGTTCTTCCGCCTTGAGCTCTCTTTGTGCGCTAACGAAATTGGTCCCGTTGTCGTTACGAATCCTTACTGACACCCCTCGGCGGTTAACGAAATTTCTCAAGCACAGGATAAAGGCGTCTGTTGAAAGCGTTAACTTTTAGCAGACCATCGATATCTAGGAACGGCGTCAACTGGTATATCGGACTTGACTTCGACAAACATTTTTTCTGCTTGCGTTGAGTTCCCCTGTATGACGAGTGCCAGGCTTGGCGTTGTTACAAAATCGAAAAATCCAGGCAACAATTCTGGTTATTTTCACAAAAGACGAATAATTAGTAAAATTTATAAGATACTCGCCTGGACTTGTTATTAGTGTAACTCGTTTCGCAAACTCTTCCACAGCACAATGTTTGGACGTTAGTTCTGCTGTCTCCTGTGGCCAGTACGTTGCATCTTGGTACAGAAACTCTGGTCCCTTTTCTAACGCGCAAATACGCAACGGCAGCATAAGCGGAAGAGCTGGCGTAAAAAAAAATGTGCAACTGTATCTCATCCGTGACTGGTAACATCATGGAGCACCGAAAGACGTTTTTCTGATTATATGCCTCTCGACCACTTGGACCACTGCTCTTCCAATTGAGACGGCATCGTTTCGTCCCACTGTACATGTAGCTTCCATAAGGTTTGCATCAACAATGTAAGACCTACCGTTAGGTTTGCAAAGAGGCCTAATGGATCGTACATGGACATCGCTGTGCCCAACAACTCTCGCTTAGTTGGAAATCGTATACCATCGAGAACATCGCGACTGATCTTATGAAACTTGAAATGAAATTCTAAACCGTCGTTGGTAGTGTACCAAAACATGCCCAAAACCTTCTCCATTGTTGCCTGACGTTCCATTTTCACACTCTCGTTCTTAGCAGTGAATCTTTGACCATTCAGTGTTCGCTGGACTTGCTTGTTGTTTGATACAAAATTGCGGAGCGTGAAGCCCGGAGGGGCGTTGATTCTGATGGCTTCGTTGGGAACTTCGATGGCTTCGTCGACGCTGTTGAAGCTTATGACCAGGTCGTCGACATACGTGCTCTTCATAACTGCTCCTGCACCCCTAGGAATCGTTGACTGGAACCTCATGGCATTGGTGTTTTTGCTGTGCTCACCGCAACACGGCGAACAAACTGCTCCAAATATCATTGTTAACATCTTGTAGGTACGGATCGGCTCTTTTGGATTTCCATCGCGCCATAGAAATACCTGCGCATCCTGATCCACGTTTCGCATTCGCACCTGTGAGAACATCTTTTGGATGTGTCCAGCCACTGCTATAACTCCTTGAAGGAATATATGGATGATTGCTACGAGCGATTGAGCTTTCTCCGGACCCTTAAGTAAGACTGACTTCAGTGATATGGCACTTGTGGTGGCTGCTGCGTCAAAAATTATACGGAGTTTTTCCGGCTTATGTGGGTTAACGACACCAAAGTGCGGGAGGTACCATGTCCTCGGCCCTTCTTGAGTGGCTTCTTTTGGCGTTAACTGTCGCGCGTAACTTTTCGATGTATTTAAAAGTTTCTTCTCTATAACGTTGAGCATAATCTGCATCCCTCAACATACGCGATTGCAACAAAAAACGGACCACAATAGTCGACTCCGGTGTAGGAAAACGGATGAAGGTATGGCGTAAGTCGGTCTACTGGCCGTTGACCCATGAGCGGAAACGCTGGTCTGGCGTTATTGTAAGCCGTTTTTGTTGTGCACATACATATAAATAAAATTAAATAAATATGGAAAGTTCATGGTATGCAGACTTGTGATTGGAGAAAGCATATATATATATATATACATATATATATAAATAAATATATACTTTTGAGCTGTTTAGTTATTAAAATTCTTGGGTAGGGTTTAGTATAGTGCCGCATAAATTTGGTTTACTGTGGCTAAACGCGTATATTAAATTGAAAATTTCAAATGCACATAGATGAACAACAAAATAAACTTTTGTTAAACTATCATTTTGCAAAAATCTGTCTACAAATTTTATCAGAATTCAACTTTGAAAATGCTCTTTTTTTTGGCATTTTTCACATAAAGACTGTTTGATTTTCATTCACTGTACTTAATATAGAGCCACTAATGCATTCATTTTGGCACACACATATTATTAATACATTATGCTATCAATTTTCAACGTTTTTAGAATCAACAAATGCTTAAATACTTCGCAATTATTAAATACAAACTTGCATATTTAAGCCCCGCACAAAAAACTAAATATACTAATGCCAAATGCAGCTGTCAAACTACTGAAAACAACGAGCGAAAGAGAAAACAAAGCAAATTGATATAACCCAGTAACCTAAAAGTACGCGGAAAAGAGTTCTGCAATACACAATTAAGGCATGTGGCGGTTTTCTTAACTAAATCAATACCTTGTAATAAATTGAAAATTTGTAATAAAAAATCGCGCGATTTTTATTACAAATTTTCGACTGCGGCGCTTTTCACAAATATATAAATATTTCGTAATATCTTGAAAATTTGTAATTAAAAATCGCGCGATTTTTTATTACAAATTTTCGCCTTCGGCGCTTTTCACAAATAAATAAATATTTCGTAATATAATCAAAATTTGTAATTAAAAATCGCGCGATTTTTTATTACAAATTTTCTCCTGCGGCGCTTTTTACAAATAAATAAATACATCATTTATAACATATGTCATGAACCCACATATTGTCCAGAGTTTAACAAAAAAATGTTTGCTGGGTAACTTTGTGTCGATTTTGTATGCAAAAAGTTGAATTTTTGCCCATTTTTAAAGGCTTCCCTAGGGCCTCACCTAGGGTCTAGAGGAACCTTATTAAAAAGTTTATTCTTTCCCCTTTCTAACGGTGTGCTTGGAGGGGTGCCACGCCCCCTCCTTCACCGCCCACCACCCCATTTTTATGCAGCACTATACTAATCATTTCCCAAATTCTTTACTTTGGCAATATGTTATTTTGTTAATATTAACATTTATGTTCTTTGATATTAAATTGTTTACATGTAGCAGCTGTTCATTTGAGAGCCGTTTCCAAGGCAAAGGTGTTGGGTCCAACAGTTGCCTTCAATTTCGCAACAGTTGAGCTCAACAGTTTTGTCTTATAAACGCGCGCCCATTAATACCCGAATTCAGTAAGCAGCCTTAGGGCCAGTTTTTCAGTGCAAGTTGAACTCTGTTTGTCGTTTAAACTAAGTTTAAACTCAGAATGCAGTTTTTCAGTCAACTTTAAACGGAGTTTAAACGGCCGATTGTGCTCGGTTAAACTTAGTTTAACTTATCAGCTGTTTGCTAACTACTTCGTTTTGGTTGCAACAAATTTACTTGGGCGCAAGGAAACTAAGTTTAAATTTAAACTGAGTTTAACTAAACTTAGTTTAAACTGAGTTTAAACCAGCACTGAAAAACTGGCCCTTAGTCTGTAATAGCAACAAAAGTCACAATTTTAGACCTGTTGGAATTCATTAGTTTCAAAATAAGGCTTATAATGTCAAAGAAAAGGGCTGCGATTTAGTTTAGCACCCCCCGAATTGAAAATCAAGGGGGTGATGGGGGGGTGGAGGGGGACCTCCTGATTACAAATATATAGTTTTTAGCTGCCGGAGCCTTATAGTTTACGAGATATTAACACTTAAAGTTTATAAAATGCACTCTATTATATTGGTTATTTCACTGAAAATTACACTATAAACACTTATCTACCGTTTGTAAAATGCAAATTATTAACATTCCCGAACCCGCACAATTAAGAAAATTAATATTTAAACGTTTTATTAATAAATATTAAATAAATTAAATTAAACTAATCGCGCCCTTGCATACACGCAAAATGGTTGACAATAACATTAGTTTAGTGTGTTGCCATATCGGTGATGTGCATAAAAGAATAAGCAAAAAATAGTCATAGTCGCCTTTGATTGTACTCATTATATATTGATTTTTTGTGAAAATTTTTAATAAAAAATCGCGCGATTTTTTATTAAAAATTTTCGCCTGCGGCGCTTTTCCCTCCTATTCAATTCAACTACACCTTTCAAAAAATATAGAGTGAAAATTTGTAACAACAAATCGCGCGATTGCAGAATTAGATATGGCAACACACTCATCTAATGTTTGTGCCGACCATTTTGCATGTGTGCAATTAGGTGATTTTTATTTATTTAATATTAATTAATAAAACGATTAAATATTCATTTTCTTAATAGTGCGGGCTCGGAAATGTTAATTATTTCCCTTTTACAGACGATTGATAAGTGGTTTTAGTGTAATTTTCAGTAAAATAACCAATATAATAGTGTGCATTTTATAAACTTTAAGTGTTAATATCTCGTAAACTATAAGGCTCCGGCAGCTAAAAACTATATATTTGTAATCAGGAGGTCCCCCTCTACCCCCCCATCGACCCCTTGATTTTCAATTCGGGGGGTGCTAAACTAAAATTCTCCCAAGAAAAGTCCCTAATTGTGACTTGGTGATGAGCACGTGACTAAAAATTAAAATAAAAACAAAAGAAAAAACGTGAAAGCAAGGAAAAGATATAATCTATAGCTCATTTTGAGACTTGAGATGAGACTGAGTAACTGAATCCGGGTACAAGTTGATTACGGTTTATCGAAAATTTTATATCGTTAAAAATAAATCATAGCTACTAAAAATCGATGATAAATATATTTCTTTGATTATCAAAGGGGTTGATTGATATCTGCATCGAATATATTTGTTACCCATGATAAAATTCGTATGAAATACACTTGAGCAAATAGCTGTAGTTTTCCGCTAAATAACAAGATAAAAATTTTCCAGGTTAATCTGGCTTAGCGTGTGTTAATTTTCGAATCTTCTATTTTATTATAAAAAGTGTTGTGTAACAACCCACTTAACGTTGCAGTTGCAGTTTATGGATATTTTCAACGAAATGGCACAGGAGAACGATATAAACAAGAAAGAAAAAGAAGATGCACCAACTGAGACGCATCGTGTTGTCTCCATCGGTAGTAGTTTATCTAAAGGTATGCTATAGATTTTACATAACTATATCCTCGTGGGGTTTATGTTCCGAGTTAGTTTGTTTAAATATCAGTATAAATAGATTAAAATCTATTACAATTAGTAGATAATTCCTGATTATTAAATTCATATACACGTGCTATTTTATGGAGTTACTTATTTAGTATGCAACCCAATTATAAATCATATACTATCATTGCAGGGGAAAAAAGAAATATATACCAAACTTAATCAGTCACTGCCAATTTTGGGAGCTTACAAACGTACGATAAGGAAGTTTCCTTTAAAGAAGTCTTACTCTCTTAAGAATAGTGTACCTTAATTCATGAGCAGCATTCAAGCTTATTTTCATGCTGCGTTAGCTTAACGTTGGTTTTTGAAAGTAAAAGAAAAAAGGCGGTTTCGAGAAAATTTAAATTTCATACGTTGCACAATCATTGCACAATCGTTAATTTAAAAAAAATTTAAAAAAAAATAATGTAATGTAGGGAAATAATTTCTTCATATTTATTTGGTTTTAAGTCTTTCATACATATGTATGTGTTAAAATATTTATATATTTTACAATATACATTCAGGCATTTGCTTAAACGATAGAAAAAGGTTTAATTTGTATTTGGAAAGATGGTGTAATTTCTTTTTGGTGCAAATTAATAGGAACTGTGTTAGGTAGGGGTAAAGGGGGAAATATCAATATTTTAAAAAGCTGATATTTCAAAAACTATTATTTAAAATTTTAAATTTAATGACCTTTTATTTGGTATGAATATGTGTAAATAAATTATATATTAATTTTGAGAAAAAAAAATTAAATGATGCACATTTTTTTGTCTTTTAAAAATACGTTATTAACTATATGTATGTAAAAATAAGTATGTCAAAAAGTTCATAAAACAACCATTAATTCGATGTACATATAATTTTGTTTATGAAAATTTAATTTTTATAAGAAATTTTGTTTTATTTGCGCGTTCAATACAATATACTGTTGATGGCGGAGCGGAAGTTTGTCCGGCCATTTCATAAACACCTAATTTCTTAGTTTAAAATCGAATCAAATACCAAATTTCACTGAATTTGCTTTAATGGATACCGAAAAAAACGGAGATTTTGCATTTTTCAAAAACTTCCGTTATATGGCAGGTGGGCGTGGTTATTTACCGATCTTGACTATTTTTAATACCAACATACCCTGTCCAGAGCAATCTATGTTCCAAATTTCATTGAGATATCTCAATTTTTACTCAAGTTATTGTAACCACGGACAGGCGGACGGACGGACGGACAGACAGTCAGGGCTAAATCGATTTCTCTTTTCATTCTGATTATTTTAGTATATATGTATGTATATGCCTATATCTATCTCGATTATTTTATGCTTACAATCAACCGTTATGCGTTATTATAAAGTTATAATACCCTTGTGTACAAGTACGCTCGGGTATAAAACTGAAAGAATAAGAAAAAATATGGATACATAAAATGAATTCACTAATCAAGATGTCTGCAGAATGAATATCAGCGTTGTCATAGAAATAGGCTTGGAAATTCCTCCTCAAATTTGGTATTCATTGATAACTTCAAATAACAAATTTAATTAATTATTCTGCGCGAGCTTATACACTGTGTGTATAATATCGGGTCTATTTATTTATTTATTTATTTAAGTTATTAATCTACAGTACAAAGTACCTTACAGACTAAGAAAAATAATATAGAGTGGCCAAATTTGGCTAATATAATACCAGCATTTAATATCAATACCATGCTAAGCTATTGAACCTAGTGTTTTCACAAAATTATTTCTAGATAAAGCGAAATCAAGTACGCTCGAATTAGATAATGCATTAAATTCCCGAAGTGCACGAGCTATTGGGGCTTTACTTGCAAAGTTAGTCCTAAAGTTCTCTACGTAAAAAGGGGAAAAATTGCGAAGACTTCTTTGTGGAACATTAAAGCTAATCCGCTCAAGTAAAACAGGGCAATCAGTGATGCCATTAATAATATTGAAAGTGAACGAAAGTGAAAGAACTGTCCTTCTCTTTTCTAGAGGCTTCAGGTTAATTAGCATAAGCCGCGAAGCATAGGAAGGAACAGGAGCCTCAAATCGTAGGGAACGTAAAGCTTGCTTAAGAAAGATTTTTTGAACACGCTGAATTCTGCTTATCGAAAATTGGTCATAAGGTCTCCAAATTATAACGGCATACTCTAAGTGTGACCGGACAAGAGCTGTAAATAATAGTTTGAAGGTATATGGATCGGAAAATTCGGATGTATTGCGACGAATGAAACCCAGAACTGAGTATGCTTTTGTAAGAATAAAAGTAATATGATTATAACTCCGAGATCCTTAAACTCCGTAACATTTTGTAGTACATAACTAGCAATGGTGTATGATGTGCTAGAAACGTTATGTCGCCTCGAGAATGATAAATTAAAACATTTTTTAATATTCACGGAGAGACGCGACTTAACGCTCCAACGATGAAGATTGTTCAGATCTCCTTGAAGCCTCTGAGCATCCACTGAATCCTGCACAGTTGAAAATATTTTTAAATCATCAGCATAGAGCAGAAACTTTGAAGAAGAGAAGCAACTGCTGATGTCGTTGATAAAAAGAACAAAGAGTAGTGGCCCCAAGATGCTCCCTTGGGGAACACCTGAAGCGGCAACAAAGTGGTTCGACAAAACACCTTCGATTGACACCACGCAACATCTATCCGACAGATAAGATTTAAGCCATTGCAGAAAGGTGGAGTGAAAGCCCAAGCAAGCTAACTTATTTGTAAGAACGCTATGCGATACACTATCAAACGCCTTAGAGAAGTCTGCATATATACAATCGACTTGTAGTCCTTTCAAAAACGATGACATACAGTATTCACTAAAAACAGCAAGATTAGTGGCTATGGAGCGACCAGTGACAAAACCATGTTGTTCTGGTATAATTAAAGATTTTACCGCAAAATAAATCTTGCCCTTGACAATGCATTCGAAAAGCTTTGAGATGCTAGACAGCTTGGCAATTGGCCTATAGTTCCGAACATAATTTTTCTTTCCACTTTTAAAAAAAGGCGTAATGGCTGTATATTCCATTCATTCAGAAAAATACCTGAAGATAGAGATTTATTAAAAATAATCTGAAGAGGAATTGCTAATGCCGGACAATTTTTCAGCAAGCTAGCTGATAGCCCGTCAGAGTCTGTTTGAGTCGAAGGCTTCAGGGAAACCAACCCCATGGTAATGTCTTCGGATGAAAAAAGTAACGAGCCAATGTTAAGAATTGAAGAAACCTCTGAAGAAAAGTCCGGAGACTCCTCCTCGTCAGAAACGTGATTTGACATAAAGAATTCAGCAAATAGATTAGCTGCTTCGGCAGGTGTACTAGTAACTTTTTTATCCAGACACACCGCGGTAGGTACACTAGAGCACGACTTTTTTGACTTTACGAACTTCCAAAACGACTTCGGATTAGCTTTGATGTTCCGCTCAGTGCGATTGATATAATTTTTGTAAAGCAGGTTATGAAAAGACTTAAATTCCTTCTGAAAATTGCATAGAGCCAGATACAACAACGAACCTATGAGTGACTGAAACTCTTGCTTATCAACTCGCTCACACGCAGAATCATCACAATTTTTTTTTTTGTTTCGGATCAAGTGGCGTAGCTATGGAGCGACAATCTATAATACCACGTTGCTGCAACAACTGCTTAATATGTCCCTTTTGACATATGGATATCGCGTCTTTCTCGCCTTGTCTTTCAACTTTCATGCTTAGGAACAGTTGAACAGAACCCTTGTCTACAATCTGCCACTGATTCGAAATCTATTGCTTAATTAGATAGATAGATATAAGTAGAGGTATACACTGCGACAGATAGGTCTATTATGTCCTCGAAGCTCACCACAACACCAGCCAGCCCCAAGACATCCTGAAAATTCAGGATGGTCGCCAGGGTTAGGGTGTGTATGTATTGCTCTTCCGGTCATGGCCGTCCCAGGGTGGTTTCCCATCTGCGCGAGTTAATATCGTTACACGATATGAATTAAAAAAATATTTAACTAATTTACAATTTGAATTCTTAGTTCTATTTATACTATAGAGATGCGGCGGTGGTTATCGCAGTGGATTTTTCCATTGCCAGTTGTATGTTGTTTAAGAGTGTAGATATCTATTTGGGTTGGTTATTGTTTGTTGTAGTGATCAGGTCAGTTGTTTGTTGTTTACATGTTGAGAATGTATTTCTTGATAATGCATGTTTATCCGTTGTTTACGTGTAGGTCAGTTGTTTGTTATTGATAATGCATTTCTCGAAACGTGCCTTGTGATGACGTCATTAACTCCCCTTCTTCTTAAAAATGAAGCGTCCTCGCTTTAACATATATGTCGTTCTTGTTGGAGTCTGAGTAGTTATATTTCATACATTTCGTCAATTATTTTTCTTCTTGTTTCCGCTTTCTTTGCTATGTAACATTTGCAGAGTTTGTCTGTACCATAGATAAGTAATGCTAGTGTGCATAACCTCAGGATGCAGTAGAAGGTGTATTGGATAGGATGTTCCTCGATTGGTATCAGGAAAGTTGACATTTTTTGAATATTACTAAGTTTATAATCGGCATTGCATTCGATAATGCGTAGGACTTCTCTTTGTTCGTCATGTTGTTTGTATATGAGAATAGTTTTCCGTCGATTGTTGCGGAGTAGTTTAATTGTATTAATTTCGGCCCCTCTATTTTAACGTTGTTCCAGGTGTGGTTGTAATCTGTTATGATATTTCCGTTTCAAGTATTTGAAGTGGAGCGTTGTTTTTGTGTATTATTTCACATTTAGCAAGCTTATTCTCTAGTATGTTTATAGTGCAATTGTCTGAGTTCTTAATTTTACATACATATATAGTTCCCATCATAGTTTTTACATTTTTCAATAGGTGAAAAAACATTGTTACATTTTGCTATCTTAGAATCTAATAATATTTTTCCATGTTTGAATGCAAGTGGGTATAGAATAAACAATTTCCATTTTGTTTTTAATATAGGATATTTATATACAGTTACAATTGCGTGGTTAAAGTAGCAAACATGTATGTCAGCGTATTCTAATATATTTATTAAAGGTGAGTCTAATGCTTCATTGGATACTATTTGTTGAATATCATTTAAGTTTAGAGTTCCTGAGTAAAAGTTTAAATTTTTTGCAAAATTAATTGTATTAGCGACAGATGATAGTTCGCTGTATAAACACAGTTGTGTGGAAAGAAAAGTAATTAAAAAGAAATTAATTAGTGGATTAATAATTATGTATTTGAACGGAATTCTTTTTAATTTTTAATTAAGGTTTTTTTTTTTACTTACACTAATTATAGCAGACGCTGTGTCAGTCCCGATCCTCTTGAATAGCTAAATTGGAATGGTAAACTACTGTTTTATGTTAAGTCCGCCAAACCCCGTTTTATTCGCTAAGACATTTTTAACGAAGAAAACAGTTGATTGGAAGGAGCAACGAATGATCACCGTTAAGTGCTGAAATTCGTAGATCGTATTGAAAAGGGAATAGGCTGGCATGTATGTCTATTAAAAGTGAAGGAAATTAGGCTGTTTGCCTAAACATACCGGCCCCTTGCCTTGGCAAGAATATAATTTAGACAACGAGATAAGTGACACAGCGTTTGCCTGAAAACATATTCGTAAGCTAAAACTAGTTTGTAGTCGGCGTCAAAGGGCCACATCACCATATTGTACTGTTGAATGAACTGGTTCGTTCTGAGCGAAGGTTTTCTAAACTCTTGGAAGAGAAAATAACTTTTAAGATAATTGTAAATTAGCTGAAATTAAAAGGCCGTTAGTTTAAGTGAAATTTGCACATTTTGATTCAAGTTATAATATTATTTTTATTGTTATTGTTTTTTTGTTTGTTTTTGTTTATATGTATGTACATATACATATATGCCTACTTGTTGAATGGCGCCAGATAAAACCAAAGTTAACTTTACGGGAGAGGGCTTGAAAAAGTAGGGATCCGCCAACCTCAGAAACTGGAACGAGGCTGCAATTTTGGGATCCACTTGGGTCGCGGGCGTCAAGCGAAGATGCCTCTCCTCTACCATGGCCTGTATGATGACCCGTTCCGTTAGTCCGTATTTTCCGCGGAGAATTAAGGAGCATCTGCTGTGTCGCCCTACGGAAGGAGAATTGGATGACGCTCATTCTAACTGAGATCTTGCGACGCACTAAGTTGACCTCCTGCTCTCAATATTCCGCTGGAATCGATAAGCGGATTTAAGGTGGGAATTTCACTTTTAGGGTTTATTTTTTGCCCCGAGCTTAAACTTGAAAACTCGCTAGGGAAATGTTGTTGTTGGCAAAGTGCGATTACTCGCCGTGTCGTAGCCTTGATTTCCTCTGCCGAAATCGAGGTAGACGTGGCGTAAATTCTAATTTTCTGATGGGATGCGTGCTTTGCAAGAATAACACTCGATAACGATAACGATAACACTCGCAAAGCTTTTGGGAGTGAGGAAAATTTATGGAGTATATCCGAAACCTCCACAGTGATTGTTGCGTGAACTTGTACGCGTTTTTCCTCTTCATCGGTTAGATAAACCAACTCCTGCGAAGGCCATTCAGATTTGCCGTCTTGAAGCCAAGAATTGCCCTGCCACCACAACGAATTTTCTACCAAGTCCGAGGCTGTTACCCCACGACTACCTAAATCTGCGGGAGCTGTCCAACCCTTTCTATTATTTTTGTCACTGTGTGAAACAAATGTCGACCAGGCACAGGGTGGTTTCCTGAGCCACGCTAATACGATCGCGGAATCAGTTCACAGATAGTAACTCAAAGATCGGAGATCCAAATTGTGTATGATTCCCCGATCTCTGCTAAAAGCACTGCGCCGCATAATTCCAGACGTGGAAGCAATATGGTTTAAACTGGTGCCACTCTTGTTTTCGCCAGTAACAAGTTTACGAAGATGCCGGTCTCTTTTTCAACGCGCTTATAGATGGCCGCGCCTTCTCCGACGCATCGCAGAATCCATGGATTTCAACCTTTTCCGTAGGTGAAAAATGAACCCATCGATGTATTTTGATATTGTCTATAGACGAATATGTGTTCGCAAACGCGTTCCATCGATTTAATGTTATTGTGGAAACTTGGTCATCCCAATTGGTCCCTTCTAACCAAATATTTTGCATTAAAATCTTCGCAGTGATTATTATTGGCGCTAACCATCCTAATGGATCAAAACGTTTCGCAATGGCTGACAAAATCTTGCGCTTTGTCACAATTTCAATATGATCTAGCCCTTTCGCAGTGAAATAGAACTGATCTGTACATGCATTCCATCGAATACCGAGAGTTTTAATACCGGGATACCGCTCAAGACTTGTCCTGCAAAAAGTGGACCGCTACTTTCTGAGTGGGAAACCGACTGAACCCAAAGCCTGGGAAATCTGATTTCTGGCTTGAATTGTCGACATACATATGTCGCTGAAGAATGCGAGCAGCGATATGATGTGACTCTTGAACAGCATCTGTTAATTGGAGGAGCGTCCTTATAGCAAGGTAAGAAGCGCAATTTACTCCGAAAGTCATAGTATTTAACTGAAACTGACGTATTGGTTCGCTAGGTGTGTCACGGAACAAGACTTCGAATTTCCTCTGTTGAGGATGAATTAAGATCTGACGATACATTTGTTCAATATCGCTACTGAAAACATATTGGAAAATACTCCAACAAGGATGCGTTTAACACGACCCGAACTTTTGTGGAAGTACTTTCGGGTTTACTAACCGCATGATGTGGTAAGTAAAAGTAGTCGTAGGAGAAGGCCTAACCTCAGTCATGTGCTCTAATAGATAGATAGATATATATAAGTAGAGGTATGCACTGCGATCGATAGGTCTATTGTGCCCTCAAAGCTCATTACAACACCTCAGCCAGCCCCAAGACCTACAGAAAACTCAGGATGGTCCCGGGGTTAGGGTGTGTATGTATTGATCTTCCGGCCATGGCCGTCAAAGGGTGGTTCCCCGTCTGCGCACCACAGCCACACACTCCATGAACAGGTGCTGCGGAGTCTCCTCTGCCGAGTCACAAAAGCGACAAAGGTCGCCCGACGAGATCCCTAGTTTGTGTAGGTGACCCGTCAGAAAGCCTGTAATGATCCTCAGTTTATTCCTGGGAAGGTCTATCAGAAGCCTGTATCTCTTCCGGCTATACCCCCAAGAAGGCTCTTTGACTGTCTGAGGCCGGCGATATTGTGCCAGTGTTGGTTCCTCAGCCTATTTGTCTCTTTCCTAAGCTCCTCTCTTATGGCACCAGGTCCCACCGCGAGAAACGGTTCAGGTCCCACGGGGGTTGAGGCCGCCGCTTCCCTGGCAAGCAGGTCGGCTGCTTCGCAATCCACCCCCATGTGTCCCGGTACCCATAGGAGTAGGATCCTGTTTTTCTCAGCCAGGGTGTTCAGTCTCTCTATGCACTGAAGAACTAGTGCTGATTTTACTTCATAAGAGGAGAGAGCCCTGAGCGCCGCCTGACTATCGCTTGAAATTAAGATTTTCTCATTGTTGTAAGCTCTACTCAGATTTATCTCTGCGCATAAGCTAATGGCAAATACCTCCGCTTGGAAGATGCTTGGGTAGGCCCCCAGTGGAGCCGAGACATTTGACCATGGACGCACGCCCCAATACCCTCCGGAGTCTTTGAGTCATCCGTATACCACCTCAGAGTACTTTCCCGGTTGTGATGATCCAGGATTGAGGTCTTCCAGGTGGCCTTGCTGTGTAATTCTACCTCAAACTTCCTGTTGAAGGTTATTTCTTTGAATAAGTCATCACGGGGGAAGCACGCCAGCGGGAGCTGAGAAGCTAGCGTCTCCCCAGCCTTTAATGACAGCAACTTGTCTCTGCCAAATCCTTCTTTAGAGAAGTTCAGCAGAGTTCTCTTTGCCACTTGATAAATGGTTAAATGAAGCGGTTCAAGCTCCAGAATCACTTCTAGCGCGGCTGTAGGGCATGTGCGCAACGCCCCCGTAATGCACACACACGCCAGCCGTTGAAATTTGGCAAGGGATTTCCTTTCCGAAGCCAGGGCGACTCTGGATCCCCACGCGACCGCCCCATATGTAATCATAGGCCTTACTATCATGGTGTACAGCCACCGCAGGATCCTGGGATTGCAGCCCCAGGACTTACCTGCAAGACGCCGGCACACCATTAATGCTCTTGTAGCCCTAGAGGTTGCCGCCCCGACATGGGCCCTCCACAGAAGCTTAGAATCTAGTAGAGAGAGACCCAGATATTTCACCTCTGTGACGACCTCGACCGCGGCCCACCCCGAGGACTAGGTCTATGACACCCTGCAGTTTCCTCTTCCTGGTGAAGGGAACGATAGCTGTTTTGGAAGGATTGATACTGAGGCCCACCTCCAAGCACCATTTCCTTGCAAGATTTAGTCCTCTTTGCACAATGTCAAAGAGAGTGCTCACGAACTTGCCCCTGGCGAATATCACGATGTCATCCGCATATCCTTGACAGCGGATTCCATTGCTTGTTAGTATTTCGAGGAGTTCGTCCACTATTACGCTCCACAAAAGCGCTGATAGTTCTCCCCATTGTGGGCACCCTTTGGTAGTTCGAAGTTGCACCGTGCCATCGCCAGTGTCTACTTCCGCTATTCTGCTCTGTAGCAGTCTCCTTATCCACCTACGGATAGTTGGCTGTACTTTTCTAAGCTCTAGTGCTCTGTCCACCCCTATATGAGAGGTGTTATCGAACGCCCCCTCGATGTCGAGGAAGGCACAGAGCACTGTCTCTCCGGTCTCACGGTCAGCGCATAAAGGGCAGTCTCTGTAGATCGACCCACCCTGTACGCATGCTGATCTGGGTGCAGTGGAGATACCCTGAGAACGTTTGATCTGATATCCTGGTCTATAACCTTCTCCATTGCCTTTAATAGGAAGGAGGTGAGGCTTATCGGCCTAAAGGATTTAGCTAAGGAGGGATCTCCCCTGCCTACCTTCGGGATAAAGATAACCCGAGCCCTCTGCCATGCCACTGGTATGTGGGCCAGCGCTAGACTGTCCCTCATAATGCTTACGAGGTGCGGGAGTAGCAGATCCCTACCCCGTCTCAGCAGCACTAGCCTAACGCCATCCACCCCCGGAGCCTTATACTGGTCAAACGAGTCCAGAGCCCAGCCAACCGATCTGAGGGTAAAAATGCCCCTGGCCACCCTCCAGTTGGCTGGAGTCGGATTGGTCTCGCAGCACACGGCTTCCGGGGATATCGCAACGGCATCAGGAAAGTGAGCCGAAAGTAGAACAAGGCCCTCTCCTTCTCGTTGCTGGAAAAGGATCCGTCGTGCAGTTTTAATGTCATCTTGATCTTAGGGTTCTCTCTTGCTAAGGCTTTGTGTAGCCTGGCAGCTGCAGGAGTGTTACTTATGTTTTCGCAGAAGGTCCTAAAGCTGCTACGCTTTGCCTTCCTGATCTCCTTACTGTACTTCGTTAGGCAGGCTGAATACTCCTCCCAGCGCCCCGTACGCTTTGATCTGTTGAAGAGCTTGCGCACTTCCTTACGGAGCACCGAGAGCTCCCTAGACCACCAGTTGGGTTGGGTTATACCCTTTGGCTTTGTCTCGGGACAACTGGAGTTAAAAGCGTCCATTATGCTGCCATTCAGACTGTAGACTCTGTCCTCTAATTCCATACAGTTTGCTCTTTTGTGTTTCAGCTCTAAGTCCTCTAAGTTTGCTTTCAAAGTCTCGCAGTATAGATCCCAGTTTGTTTTCCTGGGGTTTCTCCTGCTCTCCTCTGCTGTGATCGTCACTCCCAGTTTAAAGCGGATAGTCCTGTGATCCGAGAGGGAAGGTTCGGATGAGACCCTCCATCCCAGGATCAAAGGACTAGCCAACTCATTGCTGAGGGTGATGTCCAGCACCTCCTGTCTTGCCCTAGTAACGTTGGAGTATGCCCCACGTTCTGAATACATAGGTTTTCGCTTATGATATACTCTAAGAGACACTCACCTCTGTGGTTCGTGTCCGTGCTGCCCGACTCCCCATTGTGGGCATTCTGTCTTCGTCGGCAGAATCCCACCAGCTGCTGTGCTTCAAGGGGTGGCACACTCGCGTTGTCCCCTGGGAAGTAGGCCGCTGCGAAGACGACCTCTACATTGGCGTTGTCTACCACCACCGTCGCCTGCACAGCTACCAGATCTTGTGTTAAAAACTCTGTAATGCAGAAGTGTTTAATGTTACTCTTAAGCACTACACATGATCTAGGCCTCTCACAGGAGAGGTCTTAAATTACCTTGTTATTGCTGTGATTCAAGCCCCTTACCTGACCTCTGTACACCCACGGCTCTTGGATCAGTACTATGCCCAGGTCGTCCGTGGTAAACCTTCTAGCAATGGCCGCCGAAGCAGCCACGGCATGATGAAGGTTGACCTGGGCTACTGCCAGCCGTGGGGAGCTCATAGCTCGGGCTCTTCTAGGTCGGAGAGCAGCAAGTCGCCCTCACTTCCTCTATCGAGCTCAAGCCGCCTCAAATCTAGCTCGTCAAGGAGCTCCTTAGTATTGGGACCCTCGTCCGCTAGGCTGTTGACTGCTGCTGGACCTGTCTCGCTCAATCGGGCGCCAAGGCCTCAGGCTGCGGGTTCGACGATAGTTCCGCAGAAGGTCCGGTCGCGGGAGGATCGGCTTTGGCAGCGGCCCCAGCGGGGGGACACTGCGACGCTGTCTCTTTGTTGCCGGCAGGCTCGCGCCTCCACGGCATCACCACGACCATGCCGAACCAGAAGTGCAGTAAAAAGCCTGCCCTCTTGATTGCCAGGTAAGAACTCTCATCAATGCCCAAGTTTAACCTTAGGCCGCCGTCCTCTGTGCTGCTTGATATCACTCTCCACACCGAGGAATGGATGCCCTCGTTCTGCGTTCTGAGCAATTGCAGCGCGTACTCCGCTGGTTCGTCAGCACTTCTGGGTAGGAAGACCGTGACGTTGTGAAGAGGAGGAACTTCGTCTCCCCTTCCATCGCTCTACATAGCTTGTAGAACAAAATCGGAAAGGACGCCCCCTTGAACACTTCGTGCACTATAGCGTCCTGTAGCCTGGTAACCCAGCAAACACAGTCTCTAACGTTAGAGATTTTTTGATTACTACATTAGAAAACTACTGTAATTCTCTAACTATTATCGGGTCGAGAGCAACAGTGGAGAACTATGTACATTAGAACTCGATTGGAGACTGGTTAGAGAAAGAGCCAAAACTCAAACAAGTTTATCGATTATCGATAAATGTATATGATCTGGAACAGCTGATGGGACTCATCCTTTATTTCAAACATAATTCTAGTGAAGTGACTGTGCATAAATTAGTAAATAAAAAGTAAATATACATAAATAAAATGAGTAGAAAAAGGTTTAGAAGTGAAAGTGAGCAAATTGTTAATTTGCTGTTTGCAAGCAAACGTGGAAATGAAAGCGAAGTGCCAGAGCAACTCTATCCGGCCACTCAGGCACAATGCAGCCGGGAAAACACGGAATCGGATGAATCCAGTGATATTTCCACCAGAAAAATCCGAAAGAAATATATTAAAAGGTAATAAACAAGTAAATATCCAAATGTATGTATATATGTACATACATATGCGTGCATATCTTACTAAGTACATTTTAAATATTTTATAGAGTTGAATCACAACCAAGAATCTATAAAACGAAGCTTTACGAGAATTTTACAGGAAGCTAAGCAGCCAAAAACCGGCCAGAAAAGCTCACGCAATGAGGTTCTTCCGAAAACACCTTTCGCACATATAGAAGATTTTGAAAAATTTGAAAAAGAAGTTCAGGATCACTGCTCCAAATACGAAAATTTGGTAATTAAAAACGATTATTACAACCATTCTGCTACGTTTAAATAAAATATAATTTTAAACTTAATTTTTAGATGGAAGAACTATCAAACATAATTTGCTCAAGCACAGAAAAATTTATCAAAACTGCATGGCGTAAAATTCTTACCGATGGTGCAGCGCATAATTTATGCTGGAAAGGTACAAACCAGGGACCCTAACAGTTATGACTTTTAAAATAAAAGTCTCTTAAAAACAGTTTATTTCTGACTGTAAAATATTTTGTTACAAAAGTTCAGTAAAAAATTGACTTTTATTTTTTCAGTCAGATAATAACAGTTAAACCAAGCCAAATATTTTTTTTGTCAAAAATAAAAGGCTTGGTCAGATAGCGATCAAACCGTTGATTCTATATAAATAAATTTGGTATCAATCGATTGGTGTTAGTTTCTAGAATTCAAAAATATATAGTTTGTTTGAGATTGGGTGTTTATAATTTAAGATATAAATCAGAAACTGACTCATTTAAAAACACGTATAGTTAAAAGTTATGTATATACACAAAAAAGTGTTTACTATACACAAATAAGCCAATTAAACTTTCGTATTTATAAGATATAACTTTTTAACTTGAAGGAAAAATACCGTGACTCCTATGTATATTTAGCAGCCTACAAGCATTATTTGTGACTTAACTATGACATAGTCGAACATGAGTTCATTTTTACAACATATGTGTACGCATGTTATAACCATACGCACAGTACGAGGGTTGCATTTTATATTTAGCGATCAGTAATGAAAACAGTAACATAGTAATGAAAATGTTTTTTAATCTGCTTGACGACCTAAGTGGTGTGATTCAACGCCGAAAGGCAAAATTAGTGGATCAATGCACTCCTGTCTCGATAATTCATGTTGGAAAACCTTAAAAAATCATCGCACGGTTATTTTCACGTGCTGGGCAAGATGAATTTTTCAACTCACTGAAAACAAAACAAATAAAGCTTGTAAGTATCTAATTGAAAATAAGCAACATATAAAATACGAGTACTATCCTCGTAGCATTTTTGGTTTCGGTTTCATGCAGCGTTGTGTAAACATAAACATACATACACATAGAAGCCGAATTACTGTTCGCATTTATACACAATAGTTACATACTTGCTGTAATTTTATGTTGTTACTCTTCCATTCGTCTCTGGTTCACCTCTCTGAAGTTGGCAAGCCAACTTTTACTTAAGGAAAAATTATCTTTTGGATAATTTGCCGTTAATTATCCGTAAATTATCCGTGAAAATAAAAATTTTGCCGCGGTCATATTCCAAGAACTGTCGCATGCACTGCTAACTTAAGCTGAAGTTAGCGTGCCACCTTTAAACAAAGTATGAAGGAGATCAGCTAGAAAAATTTTTCTTGCACAGTAATTTGCCGCTTTTTTGCCGTAATTAAACGGCCTAATTCAAAAATTCTAAAAAAAATTTTTTTTTTAATTTTCCGTATACATTGCCAACTTCAGGTGAAGGTAGCGTGCCACCTTTAAAAAAAGTATGAAGGAGATAAGCTGAGGAATTTTTTCTTGCACAGGAATTTCCCCCTTTTTTACGTTATTTAACGGCAAATTACTGTCCAAGAAAAAATTCCCTAGCTGATCTCTTTCATACTTTTCCTTAATGTGGCACGCTAACTTCACCTGAAGTTGGCAGTGATATGGAAAATTAAAAAAAAATTTTTTTTAGAATTTTTGATTTAT
Organism: Philophylla caesio; assembly: GCA_963971545.1. Lineage (NCBI taxonomy): Eukaryota > Metazoa > Arthropoda > Insecta > Diptera > Tephritidae > Philophylla > Philophylla caesio. Next base: position 60,003,641 of record OZ020606.1, read on the forward strand.
GCCGTTGACAAAAAAAATATTTGGCTTGGTTTAACTGTTATTATCTGACTGAAAAAATAAAAGTCAGAATTTAACAGTTATAATTGTACTTTTACTTTAAAAGTTGAAAAAATAAAAAGCATCCTTGATCCTTGCAGAGGACATCATGAGGATAACAAGGATATCAACCATTTCCTTCTACGAACATTTTAAGGCTTTGACTTTTAAACTTTTTGAGAACATCATAACAGTTATTTTAGGTCCCTGGTACAAACACCAAACCGGCAGCAAGAGCTTTGAGCGTTACGGCTGCTTTAAGAAGTATACTATGAGTATTTTCAAATATTAAGTAAATCTTTAAACTATTTTTATATTTAGGTGCATTTTCGACCAAATTTCCACAATATACCGATGATGAATTCGCACGTACCTCAATCTCCTTTTTCCAACATGCCAAAGGAAGGCTTAAAAAGCGCACAACATACACAAATAATAAAAATAACAGCTTAGATACTTAAATAGTAGGCAAAATAATTTATTAGTGCCTTGAATTACAATATTTTTGTTTTAACTAGTATTTAGTATATGGATTTTTGTTTGGAAAATTGTTATACTTTTTTCTTTGTGTAATTAAATCAAAATGACTGATATAATGCCTTGAAACAAGTAAAATTAATTTTAAAAGCAACTATGTACAAACATGAATATGTGATCAATTTTATTTTTATTAATGTCATAAATATAAGTGCATATGTATGTGTAAAAGATTTAACTTGAAGTAATATTAAAACGTTAATGCAAAAATATGGCAAGCTTCGTGTTTTTTTTTAAATAAACAGCATTTACAAATTCACACTAGAATCTCATTAGAGAATAGCACTAGAAAGCGATTGGAGAATTATCTTTTTCTCGATTGGAGAATTATGTCCCATTTTGTTTGAGAACGCTATGTTTCTCCATTGTTTATCGAGTCGTTCTCTAACGTTAGAGATTGGAGAATGGGGCTAGTTACCGAATCGTTCTCTTATCGATATCTAACGTCAGTGTTTGCTGGGAAGGTCATCAGAGTTAAGGGGCGCCACCGGATAGTCTCTCGGCAGCACAGCCACCCGAATGCCTCTTAAGGCAGCCGAGTAGCTGGACTGCTGAGCGCCCTGCGACCGCCCCCCCTTCACCGACCCCTTCTGACCTCCTGACGCAGAAGCTGGGGGTCGCCCTCCGGTGCTTGCGCCGCTGCTGCTGCCAACCAGACTCGTGCGAGGCCGGCGAACCTGGAAGAGGGAAGAACATTGCCAGGTCGGTCTTGCAACCGATCTTCTCCGGCAGTTGCGTTAATGGCGTTCAACCTACCTCCGTTGTCAGCTTTAGTACCTTTTTCTGCAAGGGCCTCTTCTCGCCGGACCCCCTTGCTCGTGCTGGGAACTTCTGCATCTTCCCTAGCGTGCTCTATAAAGAGTGCTGCCTCTTGAGCTGTCAGACGCTCCATGAAGCTACCCCTTCTAGTCGCCGCTTTAGATACGCAGCCACTGCTGCCCGTTATTGCCTTTGCGTCTGCTTTTGTTGTTAACGTTGCTGCTATTATTGTTGCTTTTGTAGTTGTTGTTCTTGTTGTTGTTGGGTTTGTTGTTGTTTTTGTTGTTGTTGTAGCTCATCTTGTTGGTACCAGCTCGGCGTTAGCAAGGCTCAGTGATCTAAAAAATATAGAGGGGATCTCCGCCCCATGCCGCGGTAAGGCCACTGTTACTTCCCGATGCGGCCCGGTGTCGGGAAGGCGCCGTTATAATACAGCCGGTTTAACAGTCCTGCCTACCTGTGCTCTGGGCCTCCATGTCCTCATCGTTACTGTGCTGTATCTGTAGTTTACTACAAATCCAGCTTCCCTCAGGTTAAGGAACGACTCTTCGTCAACACATAGGTTGATCCTGATCCGACTGGTGGGGGCCTAGCCTTCATATTACCCAACAGCGTGCAGTATCGTCTCATCGATTTAGACATCGACCCAAGGGACAGCACCCTAGAATGTCAAGGGATTGCTGTCCGGTTAGGCGATGTCGAGCTCGAAATATTTAATATCTACATACCCCCTGTCTCCTGCTGCCCCGCTGAATATCACACCGACATAGAAGCGCTCCTCAGTGGTGAAAACCGATTGGTAGTCGTAAACTTCAACGCGCATAACGATCTTTGGTTCTCAAGCCTACCAACAATCGTATGGGAAATATTTTGGCAGACCAGATAGACGATTCGACATTCTGCACCAAGAACGACGAAGCCCCCACCAGGATTGTGGGTAGTTGCAGCAGCTCGCCAGATCTTACAATAGCTAGCGCGGGTCTGATAAATAGCATAACGTGGCGACCTATGCTATCGCTTGCATCAGACCACCTACCCATAGTCATCTCGATTGACAGACCTGCCAATTATGTTGCCTTCGACACAGTCAGCCTCTCCATCCTGCGGAAGGACGTGGAGGCCTCACCTCTCCCAGCGGCGTTGAGGCGATGGACCGCGAACTACCTGTGTGGTCGTCAAGCGTCGGCGTGCTACCGTAACGCCGTGTCAAAAGCGAGAAGAATTAAGCAGGGGGTACCACAGGGTGGCGTCCTATCCCCCTATTGTTCAACTTCTACATCTCGCGACTCCCCTCCCCGCCAGAGGGAGTCACACTGGTCTCGTATGCCGACGACTGCACGATAATGGCTACCGACAATGGAATTGATGGCCTATGCTCTAAAGTGAACAGCTACCTCCCAGAGCTTGCTCACTACTTTACAGGACGGAATTTGGCGCTGTCTGCTGCAAAGTCCAATGCGACCCTGTTCACATCTTGGACGAATGAGGGGACCCCCATTCCGACGGTTAACCACCCTAAGATCCTGGGGGTCACCCTCGACAGCCTGGTCTCCTTCTCAGCGCATACAACTGTAATCGTCAACAAGGTACAGAGCCGCAAGAACGTCCTCAAGTCGCTCGCAGGCAGCACTTGGGGCAAAGACAAAGAAACGTTGCTGGCAACATAGAAGACGATTGGCCGGCCGGTTCTAAATTATGCTGCGCCAATATGGTCGCCTGGAACTAGCATGACTCCGTGGTCAAGACTGGAGACCTGTCAGAACCCCGCACTCAAAACAGTGACGGGATGTCTCCTGATGACGCCTGTGGATCACCTCTACCAAGAGGCTAACGTGCTTCCAGTGCAAGAGCACAATCTGATGCTCACAAAGCAGTTTCTAATGGGGTGCCACCGTCCGGGGCAGAAGAGGTCCCAAATTACCTTATTACTGCTGTGATTCAAGCCCCTTACCTGACCTCTGTACACCCACAGCTCTTGAATCAGTACTACGGCATCCAGGTCATCCATGGCAAACCTTCTAGCAATGACCGCCGAAGCGGCCAAATCTTGATGAAGGTTGACCAGGGCTAATGCCAGACGTAGGGAGCTCATAGCTGGGGCGCTTCCAAGTTGGAGAGCAATAAATCGCCCTCGCTTCGTCTGTCGAGCTCAAGCCGCCCCAGGTCTAGCTCGTCCAGGAGCTCCTGTTGACATTTGCTGGACCTGTCTCGCTCAGTCGGGCAGGCGCCAGGGCCTAGGTCTGCGGGTTCGACGACAGCTCCGTAGAGGGTCCGGTCGCGGGAGGATCGGCTTTGACAGCGACCCCAGCAACTTTGTGAACTAAAGCGTCCAGTAGCCTGTAGCCACCGACCGCCCTGACCTCCTGAAGCAGAAGCTGGGGGTGGCGGCTGCTCTCGCTACCTCTTGCTCAATGGTTGAGGGAAGTGGAGGAGGTATCGCCCTGCGGTGCTTGCGTGATCTTTTCCGCCTGTCTGGAGACTCTCTACGGAGGCTACCTGAGCGAGCCGTACTCCTGGATCCACGCCGACTTATAGATCGCTTTCGATCCAGGTGGTGCCTGCTCAAGAAGTGGCGTCCAGTGCTGTCTTCGCTCCCTCTCTCAGATCTGAAAGAGTGAAGAACATTGCCAGGTCGGTCTTGCAACCGATCTTCTTCGGCAGTTACATTAATGACGTTCAACCTACCTCCGCTGTCAGCTTTAGTACCTTTATCTGCGATGGCCTCCTCTCGGTGGACCCCCTTGCTCGTGCTGGGATGTTCTTCATCCTCCCTGGCATGCTTTATGAAGAGTGCTGCCTCTTGAGCGCTCAGGCGCTCCATAAAGCTGCCTCTTCTCGTCGCCGCTCTAGATACGCAGCCACTACTGATGCCCGTTATTGCCGTTGCGGCTTTGCTTTTGTTGTTGTCATTGTTATTGTTGTTTTTGATCAGTGATCTAATAATATGCCGGGGATCTCTGTCGTCGATAATCTTTTTTGTTAATGAAGATTGAGTTTTAAAATTTTGCACATACATGTATAAAGCTCTATATGACGCTTCTAAAGATATGTTTATCAAATAAATGTGTTCAACGTAACATTAAAAAATAAATAAATAAGAAAAGTTGATGATTTTTGCGCATCTTATGAAAGTTGACCGATAGGAAGTCCTGCAAAGTGATATATGATATTTTCTCCGCGAATTAAGATTTATGTACTGAAGATGGCATATAGTACCATTCATAATTACTCATATATGTAGATGTGGGCGGTTTCAATAGCAAACTTTCCAAAGCTTTCAGCATTTATCATAACACCACAGCAGAGAGCTTGTAGAATTCTATAAAGTCGCTTAATCAAATTAAGATCTACTCCAGTGATTTCGGCAGAACAGCTTGCATTGTGAAAAAACCTTCTAGCAGTATTGCCTGCATTGGTATTACCACTTGTTTTTGTTTGTCGATAATCACGAAAACGTTTCTGTACCAAGGTCTTTTCTTGCTTTAGTCGTTTCTTTTCTTCACTTGAGGATGACCATGCTCTGAAAGACAGGTTACAGGAAATATGTAATATAATTTCGATATAACGAATCCAAGCGTGTAATGTAGACAGTCCGTATTGATAATAATTTTCATTTACAGGTCTAGCAGCCACTTTTCTCAAATCGTTCATATGCCGCGAAGTAGCCGCACATACTGTAGATGTAGACCCAGAAGGCGTATCCTGAGCTACTTTTCCATCTCTCATTGTTAGAATAAGTTCATGTTTGACTTGTACACCTTTACCTTTTTTATCAATTATAGATGGCTGCAAAGAATTTATTTGACTCTTTATTTCATCTACATCGACTTAGATTTTCTCTGGGGTTTCTTTGCAAAATTCTATTGATATAGGTCGACAATAACGAACAGACGAAGGTGCCGGATTTTGCCAAACGTCGGCACCAGTTACCTCATCAGCACAACAACAATCTGATAGGCACTAAAGAAGTAATAAACAAATTTGCATCAGAAATAAGTTCAGATTCCTCTGGAAGTCTCTGATTGTATTGGCTTTGACCAGAGGAACCATCACAACTCCATTTACTATACATAAATGTTTGACCTCTTTAGTGTGGCCGGAATCTATGGTCAAAATCCTAGCGACAGTGTGATCCAATAATTCGTGCAGTTTCAGAATTTTTGCATGTGTGTTCGTAATTTCTATTGCAGAAGCTGGCGGATAGCATGTCTGTTTAATTTCTTGCAATTTATAATATGGTGAGAATATGAAAGAGTTTCGTTCATTTGACAATATACAAATACAAATATTGTGCTTTTGTTAAATCTAAATCAACGAACTGAGTGCTTCTTCATCTGTTAGCACGCCTTTCTGGCTTTCGTTTTCCATAAAATTCGAAACTGAGGTCTTTTTGTCTTTATCAGCTATCCTTAATGCTTCCACAAGTTTAGCTTGTGTTCCCTCTCCTATTGAAGATATGCATCAGATATATGTTCAAATCCATATTCATTAAGTAGCACGTTTTGTTTTGCTTTTTTTGTTGGATTCTGACGCGTCTGCATACGATACATACGGGCTTCCGCGTTTTTCAGAATAAGTAAATGGCATAGGGGTAGCTGTTTCATCTTCCGAGTTCGGTAAATATACATAGTATTCAGAATCGAACCAAGTACTGTTCCTTGTTAAAAACGCTTTCTTTTCCGTGACGCCAGAGCCAATCTTAAATTTAATGTCGGAATAATATGCCTCTGTATATCACTAATGATGAAGGACAAGGTGTGTCCAGAAACTTGAAAGTTTTGTTTTAAAATTGCTGAAACTGAAACTGAACTGAAAACTGTCCTTCCTCCATCAATATAGGAAAGTATTAATTCACGCTTCGAACACTTAAAAGTAGTAATTTTGACAAGACGTCGAGGATTGTACGTAATACTAAAAACTCAAACCGTTTGACTTAACTTCCAGGTGAATGTGTTATTGTTGAACAGTTAGACAAACAAACTACAGTAAAAAAACGGGTTTCCGTTTTCTGACGCTAGTCAGTTTTTTTTTTAATATATTCAGAAACCGCACGTTTCTGCACCTAATTTTTTTTAAATAGTTTAAACAAACACCCATGTTATAAATCTGTATCAAATGTAAAGCGTGGGGAAGCGTGGATAACTGTCAAACGTCTCGGTGAACTTAGAGAATATTTCTGTTTTCTCTTATAATTTTGTAAAATCTGCATAAGATGAGTCTTTCAGAGGTATATAGGGTATTCCCTATACCTATTCTTACAAAGTTTAATAGAAAATTAAGTTTTAAAGTGATGAAGCGAATAGACTTGAAATGAACATTGACAGATGTAATATACAGCAAGACCTCAAAAGCTTCTTTTTACATGCAGTTTTGTGAAATGTTTGCATTATAAGAAAGATTATCTATTAAGCTATTAAATACTATTAAAATGTATCGTCAGTAGCGACTTTGAAAAAAACCATTAAAAGTATGCTTTTGTTCTACCATTTTCCACTGTGCGCCGTTATAATACAGCCGGTTTAACCTCCTGGCTGCAAACCGTCCAATGGGCACGGTGTCGCCTGATAACCTGTATTAGGAGGTGGTAGTTCTTGGTCATCGCCCCCCAGAGCTTGCCCGACCACCCCACATACCCCCGCGGAATACGGGATGATACGTGCGGATAGCCGGATCCGCACTGGGGCGCGACTTAGCCCTGCACCAACGACAAGATGCCTACCCTAGCAGGGGTAAGCAAGTCATCGACGTATACAGCTATTAAACTAATTTTCCCATCATGACGTTTAGTGTAAACGAATGGTTCAGTTTCGCATTGCTTAAAACCGATACCAATTAAAATGTCATGTAGCCTCATATTCCACTGACGCCCTGACTGCTTCAATCCATACAAGGCCGTCTTGAGTCTCAGCACTTTGTTGGCGTATACGTTGCTTACAAATGCTTCAGGCTGTGCCATGTACATATATTTCGTCGTCTAGAAAACCATTTAAAAACGCAGATGATACATCAACATGATGTAGGTGTAATTTATACTCTGCAGCTAGTGCGAAAATAATGCGCAATGTAGAGTACCGCACAACAGGTGAAAAAGGGTCGGTATAGTTCACGCCATACACTTTACTGCATCCTTTGGCCACTAGCCTCGCTTTTAGTCAATCAATCTCACCGTTTTTATTTTTCTTTACAGCAAACACCCATTTGCATTTTACACATTTCTGATTTGCGGGCAAGTCTATAAACTCCCACGTTTCGTTGTTCAGAAGAGCTTGATATTCTTCTTGCTTTGCTTTACGCCATGCAACCGTATGTTTAGTGGACATCGCTTGTTCCACAGTAACCGGAACATCACCTTCTTGAAGCAAATTAAGAAAATTGTACGCCTTCTTGGGCCTACCTGCCAGAACGCTCCAGTCTAGGACGACTAGGACTAATACGCTTATTTGCCGATTCATATTCATGAGCTTCTGGAGCAGATTCATAGTCGCTCTCTAAATCAATAACACCGTCTTCATCTACTTGTTCTTTATTATCTTCAAAAATTTCTTCATCAAGAACAGCACATTATTTCGATACATTAGGCTCAATAAACGATACATCCCGACTCACAATAATCGCTCTTGTTGCCGGATCATATAAACGATATTGTTTTGTTGCGCTACCGTAGCCTTTGGGTTTTTTTTGGTCTTTTGTCTAGAGCATATGCTGCTGAACCAAATGTTCGAAGATGTTATACAACTGGCTTCCTCTTATGCCACACTTTCAAACTTGCACCAACATATATAGTTGAAACGGTTGAAACGTTCAGCCAACCCATTTTGCTGCGGGTGTAGGGTACCGTGAATTGGTGTAAAATTCCACACTCTTTAAAAACTTGCTTAAATTAATTATTGGCTTAGTCAGTGCCGTTATCGCTTCTAATAGCTTTTATTAGACACCCAGTTTGTCGTTCTGCGATCTTTTAAATTCTTGAAACCTCTCAAAAACTTCATTCTTATGTTTGAGTAAATAAACAAATGCATAGCGCAACTTGTCATCTACGTCAAAATGTATTGCGAACCACCAGCTGATCGTTTAACTGGCCCACTCACATCTGTGCACTGATTCCAGTAATTCATTTGCGCGATTTGTTGTTGGTGTAAATGAATTTGTTGCACATTTGCTTTGCATGGAAACATTACAACTAATGTCTTTTGGCACAGTCAGTTGAAGCCCATTCACTAAATTCTTGTTTACAAGTTGCTGCATGCTGTCATAATTCTAATGACCATATCGAGCATGACATTTACTTGCTTCATTCGATTTCCCTGTTAAGAATAACATATTCTTTTTCACTTCGCACAAAAAGAAACCACCAATTTTATTTCCACGCAATATACAGCTGCCGTTATTTTCGTAGATTGTTTTAAATTCGTTTGTAAATTTAACAAATAGATCGCTGCTAACTCCTTTTGACACCGAAAGGGAATTACATTGCAACACGGGTACATACAACACGTCGTTCAGTAGAATTTGTCTCATTTCTGTTTTAAATCGAACTATTCCTTTGCCTTTTGCTTCTATACACTTGTCGCCAGCTAGTAAAATATTTTCCGTATACTCTTCAAACTCATCTAACATGTTGCGATCCCAGCACATATGCGATGCGCCGCTGTCAATACACCAAACATTAGGTTGTAATGTGTTTGACTCAAACGCTGAGAACAGTGAGAACGCTTTGGAATTTTCTTCTGATTTCTCTTCAGGGTTCTGTTCACGCTTTTTATTTCTGCATTGCGCAGCAAAATGACCGTTTCGTCCACAGTTAAATCACATGTGTCATAAATACTTGTGCGCTACATTCGGCAATAGGCGGTTCACACACTTTGCGTCGTTGTTTCTCTTCGCGTAAGTTAATTTTTAAAACAGTTAGCTTTGGCAGCTCATCACCCGTTGTGACACCACTGGCGTTAGACATTTGTATTCCCTTCCTTAGAAATTGAGCCATCCTGTACGTTTAATGTAGGATAAAAAGTCAAGAATGCTTGCCGAATTCCAGTCGGCAAAACAGTCCACAAAATGATTTTTGGAAGGTTGCGCGTTTTGGCCAGGCCTGGACAGTGGCAGAGGTAGTGTTCAATACTCTCTACCGCTTCCTCATTGCGGCAACTGCGGCCCAGTCTCTTTCTATGGGTGCCCAAGAGGCAGTGCCCGGTTATCACTCCAATCACTGTCCTAAGAGAGGACCGGTCGAGCTTTAGAGCGCTTCATATCGACGACTGGCCAGATTTGTCTGGTGATATGCCAGGTGGTGTCCGAGGCCCACCTAAAATTTACCTTCTCCATAAGCTCAGATCAAAGCCTGTATTTGTAGGATGTTAGAGGTATGCCCACATCTAGGCACTCTGCTCCTCGAGGTGGCCCGGTGTCTAAGAGGCTCTTTGGCAGCCTCGCTAAACGGCTTTGCGGGAATGATCTAGAGATCTTTGTCTCTTAGAGGCAAGTGCAATCCTGTAGGGTGTGCGAGTTGGTGGTTTGTCGGTGCCAGCATTCCCACAAAAGCGTTTTTCGCTGGCGGCAATGACTCCCTTTGCCCACTCGAGAGAGGCCTTTTGTACCTCTGTCAGTCATGACCCCCAGCTTTTTAATGACCTTCGGGGCTGCCCTACGGTCACGCTGGGCTCTCGCATGGCGGCTTTGGAGGGCCGGGACGCTGGTCCAGTGCCTCGGCCGTTTACTTCCTGCCAGTGGTGTGCCCTTTATTGTCCGTGGAGAACTCTGGTTTGGCCACTACGCTAAGCAGAGGTGAAGTGGTCTTGACGGGCCTGTGGAGGTTGGTCGCCCTCAGCTTTTCCAAGGGTTCTTCCTCCCGGAGTAGCTTACCCTCTAGGGGAGTGGCTACACCTTCGGTTGCTGCGGAGGACCGAAACTGTTGGTCGTGAAGGCCCTTTCGGCACCGTCGATGCGGTTCCCGCGACTGGTTTGGACTTGTCATCGCCGTGTCTAGCGGCGGCACTACCCGTGCAGGGTTCCAAGGCTACTTCTATTTTGTCCATAAAAACATATGGTTCTTTGGCCGCCATCTGAGTCGAAACCTTTCGGTGGCCTACAAAAAAGGGAAGGGTCGACTACGACAGAGACCCATGCCGCAGGAAGTCCACCGTTACTCCCGGAGACTGACCAGTGTCCGAGAGGCGCCTTTCGAATACAGTAGGAAAGCCCCATGACTGCAAACCATCCATAGGCACGGTGTTGCACGACACCCTGGATTAGGGGGGGGGGAGGGTAGTTCGACACCCTTCTGGTCCATATTGTTCGCTGGAAACAGGGTCACCTCTTAAAGAATACGATTCTTCATCGTGCACTATGGTCCTGATGTGGGATAGGCTGTGCACATGGGTTAAACCGGCCTTCTCGTCGGCTGATTTACACGCCTTCCGCTTGCCTGCGTCATTCTCTTCGACAGTCGGTTGTTTTAGCTCACCTGACACCATTTTATGATTTCGTTAACTCGGAGTGCAGAGTAAATGGTTTTTCGTCCACCATGAAACATCAAAACGTCGTGTCAAACGACAGTCAATCCATTTCGAACATGTTTGCCCAGTTCTTCAGGTCTAATTATTGTATCAATTCGCCTACAACAAATATTGTCCATATAAACTATATCGATGACCACCGCTATCATTTCTGCTATATCTCCCGAAGAAGTATTTCATTACATAAGTACCTTAAAGGAATCTTATAAGTCCGGCTCTGATTTGATCCCGACGTGCTTCCTTAAAAACTGTGCTGAATATCTATTTGAACCCTTAATGATTTTATTTAACTTATCTCTTAAGCTCGGAGTTTTCCCATTGGCTTGAACGGAATCGTTCATTATACCCCTACAAAAAATTGAAAGTAGGTCCTCTATTGAAAATTATCGGGGCATAGCAAAGCTTTTTTCTAGTCCAAAATAATTGTTGTGGACCGCTGAACGTTTTCCATATCTTCTGCTAGTTCTAGCACGCAACATGGCTTCTCTAAAGGAAAATGAACTATTACAAACTTACTTGAGTTTACAACTCATGTATCAAACGGATTTAAAGAAATTATGGATTCTGATGTTATATACACCGATTTTAATAAATCGGTAAGGTGGTGGTAACCGCATGTCAAATACTATTAAGATAAATGTACCTTATTCCGTGGTACTAATGATTTTTCTGACTTCTTACACTTCTTAATTTTGTGACGTTGAAATAATCTTTTGCAAATATAAAAATTAAAATATCCCCCTTAAATCAATAAATTTATATTAGTTTTCAATAACTTATAAGCGATAATAAATCGTATTGTAATTTAAATTATTAAAATAATAACATCTTCAGTCGTCATTAATTCCGTGGTAAAAATTCTTTAATGTACCTAATTCCGTGAAAATGTTTCCCTAATTCCGGGCTAAGCGTATATATACAGAACTTACGCTATTAAATGGGAATAGTTTATGTTTTAAACTTAAAATTAATTATTTTTCAAGCACAAAATATATTTTTTCCAAAAATTTTAAATTCATACTCGTATTTTAGAAATGAGGTTCTGAATGTTTGCTCACAAACAAAAGTCATTGCTCAGATAATTGTAAAATAAAAATCTCTCACTGCCTTCGCGTGATAGGCACGGAATTAGGTACATTGTAAACGAAAAATGAACATAATTCCGTGAAGGAGCAATATTAAATGTATAAGTATAAAAATATATTTAGGTGTATTTAGATAGTACACAAATCAATTAACAGATGTTCCTCGAATACCAAAATCAAATCATAGTTCCAAAAAGTCCATACATGAGTCGTTAACATTTTGCTTACACACCATATGACATGCCTATAATCTGAGGTACCACTTTTCAACTGCTCAATAATTTAAAAATATATCTCATACGTACAATCAGAAAAGAAATTACAACCCTTTAAAATTTTAAGTTAATTATAGTATTTTTTATTTTATGAATCATACTCCCAATTCCTTGTTTATATCAAAAATCAGAATGCCAAGGAATTAGACATTTATATTGGCAGCCAATCAAAACTAAGTAGTTTGACGTAATGGTCACCAAAGTGAAAAAAAAACACGCTGCCGCTTCAACGCCACCTAATTGAATTCACCTTAGGTATATTTTGTCAAATCGACAAAGAGCAGGCTAGCGGTTCCCGGATGTCGCAACCTTTGTTTCACTCGACCGTTGGACCTACCCAAGTGTTATTTTTGATACCAGAGCCATCCTGATTCTACAATTCTTCTTCAGGTATAACAGAATTTTCGATGAATGGACGAGATTCCATGCAGCATCGCATCTTCCCCGCTCTATGGCCGACTGGCGGTTTATTTCTTAGTTGTAACAGGCTTTTTGATGAGCAACACCTTATATAAGCTGTCGGAATGGACGATATTCCGAGCAGCATCGCGTCTTCCGACGCAGGTGTTTTATTTCGCAGGTATAAAAGGCTTTTTGATGAGTAATAGTCGTTATCTTTTGTAAGCGACGAACAAAAGAACGTCCAACTTGCTTATATTTTGAATACACTTTACAACACTAGTCTGTCAAAATTAATGGTCGTTTGTAAAATTGTCTAGCAAAATAAAACAAAATGAGTAATTCTTGTAAGAGGCGATTTTACTTTACGTCTTCTCTATCTTGGTTTTTTACTTATTTTGATGTTTAGCGAAAAATTTCCAATTTCCCGTGGTACTTTCTAATGATTATTCACAATAGCACCACTTTCCAACACTTCCAATGAGGTCGGCTATTTTTGAAGCGAGTTTATTTCAACCCGCTTATATTTGTTGTTGCTTTCCACGCTATACGATAAGCTACCGAGTGTTCTTTTGCAAGTCGCTTACAAAAGATGACGGCTAATATCTTATTTAAGCTATCGGAATGGCAACTTACGTTTTTAAACAGGTCGGTTGGAAATGACTAGTTTCCAATCCAACCTTTTATTGGGGTCCTTTGGCATAGGCGAGCTGAATGATTTAGTTCCAGTGATCAGCTAGTAGCCTCTTGAGGGAATAATGTTGTACAAAAAAGACAATCACCGTTTAGGCTAATTTCGCATATGCGAGAAAGAAACACAATAAATTCATAGGAGTTTTGCAAATGGCACGCAGTTTTCGGAAAACTCAGAAGTGTAAAGTTGATTAACCATTTTAATAGTCTTGTTTTTATTTAGGATAAGTGTTAAATGAAAAAATAGCTTTTCTAAATGTAAATTATAAATAAAATATGTTTCTGAATTCAATATAAAATATGAACAGAGCTCTGCGCAAAATTACTGATGAAATAACCGGAGTTTGTCCGGCTAGCGTTATTTTTACAGGATATCCGAAGGACGCTTATGCAGAAAGGAGTTCTGCGAAAAAATTAGTTAACGAAAAATATTTTCCATTTATTTACCATAGTTTATCAATAAAATTAATTGAAAAAAAAAATTGTTTAGAAAATCAAACAAAAAAAGGATATGTCATTTGATGTAGATATAACTGAATGTTTTCGGTACTGATTGTCTTATAGGGAGCTTTGACCCATTAAAAATAACGAGATTGAGCAGTGGAGCTATATGTTTTTATATTCGGTAATATTAATGTATTACAGTTGAATACAATAGCACTCGTACACATTTGTTGACATCAGTTTTTACTTAATGGCCCTGAGAAACTGATTGCAACTTTGTTCTAAGTGCTGACAAAATTTTTTCAGCCACTGACCATCAGATGTACGGTAAATTGACCGGCACTGTTCTTGTAGGGTACTTTTGTACCTCTTAGGGCCGGTTTTTCAGTGCAAGTTGCACTCTGTTTGTCGTTTAAACTTAGTTTAAACTCAGTATGCAGTTTTTCAGTCAACTTTAAACTAAGTTTAAACGGCCGATTGTGCTTGGTTAAACTTAGTTTAACTTATCAGCTGTTTGCTGACTACTTCGTTTTGGTTGCAACAAATTTATTTGAGCGCAAGAAAACTAAGTTTAAATTTAAACTAAGTTTAACAAAACTTAGTTTAAACTGAGTTTAAACCAGCACTGAAAAACTGGCCCTTAAAGTGTGTATATTTTATAATCCCACAAAAACCCTTAAGATTTTCCTGTACATTTTATTGCAGCAATTCTGAACTGTGTGCGCAATGCTCCTCTTGCTCGTGCTATTAGCAAATTCAGTTTGATCACCATACCATCGAGCTCATTTTTTCGCTATCAACATTTTAAACTTAATTATATTCTGGTGCTCTTTGCATAAATAAATAACTTAAACGTGCCAATAGATACTCCCGTGTTATAAATATGATTTGAATTCCTTGAAGTATAAAACATATTTACATTTATGCATACATACATATATATTTTTTGAATATTAAGCTTTATAAAGTTGACGCTACCATATGCGTGAACCATAATTTCTATTTTTGAATTATTTTTAAGTTTCATCGGTTGTCAAACGTTTGTCTACCAATAATTTTTGTTTGTCCACCTTTTCTTCAACGGTTATTAAAAAAATAACTATTTATGAAATTACGCTTGTTGTTGTCCATGTTTGTCCACCAAAAGTTTTCGTTTTTCCACCCTTTGTTCAAAATTTATTTAAAAAACAGTTAAAAAAACCATAAAGTTAAATATACGCTCTTTTTGAGCTAAATCGTTTGCACAACGTTTGTCTGCGTTACCCTGTTTTCATTTCTCCACCAAAAACGTCAGTTGGCCACCCTTTGTAAAAAATCTAATTTTTATGGCAAACCCGAAAGTTAAAAATTACACCTTTTTCAAGCTAAATCGTTTGTCCATATTTCTCTATCCAAGTTTTTCGTTTGGTCACCCTTCGATCAAAAGTTGTTTAAAAACAAATTTTTATGAAAGAAGCTTTATTGTTTGTCCATGTTATTCCATCAAAAATTTTCTTTTGTCCACCCTTTGTTCAAAATTTATCAAGAAAAAAAACCATTTCAATAAAAACCATAAAGTTAAAAGAACGCCTATTTTGAGCTAAACTGTTTGTTCATCACAAATCATCGTTTCTCCATTCCTTGTTTAAAGGTCGTTTCAAAAACAATTTTTTATGAAGTTAAAAATTTCGTCTATTTTGAGCTAAATTGTTTGTACGTGTAATCCACCAAAAGTTTTCGTTTGTCCAACCTTTGTTCGAAAGTTATTAAAAAAACATTTTTTTTTTAAAAAAACCATGAAATTAAAAATAAAACCTTTTTTGAGTCTACCATTAGTTTTCGGTTTTCTTCCTGAACATTTTCGTTTTCCCACTTTTCGTTCAAAAGTTATTAAAAAAACAATTGATGAAAAAACCACGAATCCATAAATTACGCCTTTTTTGAGTTAAATCGTTTGTCCAACACCAATTTTTAAGAAAAAGTGAAAGTGAAAATTTCAACTTTTTTCAAGCTTAATCGTTTGTCCATGTTCGTCTACAAAAAAATTTGGTTTGTTCATCCTTTGTTCAAAAGTTTTTTAAAAAAACAATTTTTTATGAAAACAAATTTCGTTTTTTCCCCCATTGTTCAAAGTTATTTAACCTTTATGTCAACAGCAACATACCTGGGTATGTTACATAATGAGGATGTTATTACAAATTATACTTTATTTTAACTACATTTTGTAATTTTTATGTAATTTGTGTAATTTTATGTAAAAAATAATATTAGAATAAAATATTTTTTGTATTGAAAAACATCTATCGCATTGCGGCAAGTCCTTGGAATGCTCTGCGCACACTGGTTTGTTGCATCCTGTGCATGCATTGCGTGTATGGCGTCGTCTGGAACATATGTAGCAATTCCCCTTTAGTTTTAGGAGACCTGTATTGTCACGTTCCTCCGCGTCTTGTGCTCCAACATCAATAACTTTGATGGGCCCACCAATTATGGCTTCCATGGCGTTGCGCGTTGAAAAAACCCTAGATATCTGCTGTTCTTCATCCTTGCCTCCATTTCTGGCTTGCATAGTTGTTCACTTAGCTGATGGAGAAACATCCTGCGGTGGCTTGTATATATATTCAGGTATGTGTTGTATATTACGTATGCAGCAAACGCAGCAACGTCGACAATATTATAAAAGAAAGCCAAAGGCCATCTATTAGTGCGCCGCTTGGTACTAAGTTCGGAGCACTTGTCCATGTTATCAACCTCACCTTTGGTTTTGTTGTAGTCCAATATTAGCAATGACTTCTTTTTAGGACCGGCTGTTTCTGTGATGTGGACAACAGTACAACATACTTGTTTTTTTTTGGCACCCACGAGCACATCGTATCGTTGTTATAAAAGCCAAAAATTAAGGATACAGGCTCACAGGCAAATGCTACTGGCACGAATATACGCCTTTTGTTGCAAGTTCCCAATATGGATAGTTTGTTATCTAAAGTTTTTGCCAAGTTGTAGCTAGTGAAAAATTTGTCACACGCGGTGTTTCTGCCACTTCCACCAAAAAGGTTGACACATAAATCCCTTACGACTCGTTCGCCAACGTTTTTTTTCACGTTCACCAGACGGTGCCATTCCTGTATAGATTTGTCCCTGCATTAAAAAATTATATTTAGTTATTTAGATTTTCAACAATATGATTTTACCTGTAATGGTAAGACGAAATGGAGTCGCACACCCACCACACTTTTAACCATACCACTGCTCATCAACAGTGACGTTGGCTCCTGCTACGTAGTATTTGCTTAAATTTGCGTTGAGCATCAAAAAAAAACGTCCGATATTCCACTTCTTACTTTTCATACGAACAGTTTGTCATGGTCGGAAAGGTCGTGTTTCCGATCCATGGTCATATCGCCTTTATTTGGTGCTAGGACGGATGGAAAGACCAAGTTTCCATTCCGCGCCCTTACCGGATAGCCAATGTTTTGCAATGGTCATACAGTAATTTCTTGAAACTACTAAAGTTAGTGCAGTTTTTTATGTGCGACGGTAATTTATTAAAACACTTTAACCCTTTATAGAAAATGTTTTTTTTATCCACATAGGTTCTATAGAAGGGTAGCCTAAAGGTGTGAGTGGGTGTCGTTAATGTATCGAAGATTGTCACTCAAATAATCCGGAAGTCTGCCTTCTTTTATGTTAAACCCAAATTTAATAGCATGATAAAAAACTTGCTGCTTCACACTCAGCCAATGCATATCAGTGATCATATCTACTTGGGTATCGCTAACTATGAAGAATATCGCTGAACAATATATAAAGTGGGGATCCACTATAGATCTATAGACTATGGTTTTGTATCTCCTTCCTAGATGTTTATTACAAGATCATTTTATAAAGCCAATTTTTTTTGCAATTTTTTAACTGTGTATTCAACATGCTCATCCATTTTTAATTTATTATCAATGTATATCCCTAAGTATTTAATGAGTTCAACTTCTTTAATAACTTTATTAGAGCATAACCAGTTATATAAGGGATTCAGATCTTCTTGCATTTTTTCAATCGCATTCTGCACGTTCCTAACACTGACTGTTAGGAGTATGTCATCACCGAACAATTTTATCTTACAGTGTTTTAGCACCATATTAATATCATTGATATAAATATTGAAAAGAACTGGTGCTAACACCGAGCCCTGTGGTAACCCAATGTTCATGGCTACTTTTTTTGACATAGTTGACTCAATCACTGTTTAACGTTACGTTGGCGTATCCACAACTCCAAAACTAACTTATGAAAAAAAAAACAAATATGCAGGAATTAAGGGCTCATTAAGTGGTGGCCGCTGTGGTCGAGTTGGTAGCGGTGCGTGCTATAACTTGAAATGCCGGTGAGTTCGAGGTTCGAATCTCAGTCAGGGCAAGCAAAATCTTTATAATAGAAAAAGTTTTTTCTAATAGCGGTCACCCCTCGGCAGGCAATGGCAAACCTCCGCGGGTATTTCTGCCATGAAAAAGCTTCTCATTAAATACATCTGCCGTTCGGAGTCGGCACAAAACTGTAGGTCCCTCCATTTTGTGGTAGAATATAAAGACGCACACCACAAATGGTAGGAGAAGCTCGGCCAAACACTGAGCTATATAGTGTACGCGCCAAAATTATATTATATATTATAAGTGCTCTCAAAATAGCCTACAGGATTTAAAAAAAAATTATACTAAAAACTAACTGAAGAAAATAAAAAACAAATATGCAGGAATCAAGAGCTCATTTAGTGCTCTCAAAATAGTTAAAAGTTTTTTCTTTTTATGTTCTTGAAGCCCAATTTTTTTCTTTAAACTTTTCATTACGTTAAATTAACGTTAAGTTGACGGATCTACAACTTAAAAAATACCTCTAAATAAAAAATGACTATGCAGGAATTAAGAGCTCATTTAGTGCTCTCAAAATAGCCTACAGACTTATTTCAAAAAAAATTATTTTTTGAAAAAACTTGTGATTACGCTATATTAACTTTTCAACACTAAAAATTATCTTAAAAAAATAAAAAATGACTATGTAGGAATTAAGGGCTCATTTAGTCCTCTCAAAATAGCCTACAGACTTTTAACAAAAAAAAAAAGTATTTTTTGAAAAAACATGTGATTACGCTATATTAACGTTAAGCTGGCGTATCCACAATTAAAAAGTATCTTAAGAAAATAAAAAACAAATATGCAGGAATTAAGGGCTCATTTAATGCTCTCAAAATAGCCTACAGACTTTTTTCAAAAAAAATTATTTTATGAAAAAACTTGTGATTATGCTATACATATAAACGTTAAGCTGGCGAATCCACAACTAAAAATTATCTTAAGAAAATAAAAAACAAATATGCATTATTTCAGAGCGAAAAATAAACACTCAAAGAGTTTTATTTTTGATGAAAAAAATAAAACTATATATTTGATTATTCTTCATGAGCGATTAATAAAAATTTAAATATAATAATTTTTATATGTTTTGATTAAACATTTTTAAATCGTAACAAATTCGTGTAGAGCTTGAGTAAATATACATATGTATTTATTAAAAAATGTTCTGCGATATTTGGAACATTGTGATTTTTTGATTAAAAATTTAAAAATAATCACTGTTTTTGGTCTCTGATATTAACCGATTTTATGTAGATATACATATGTATGTACATATGTATATAAACTTTTCAATATCTCATATTTTTTATGTTTACTTCCTCTTTAATTTTTTTTATATGAATATGTATGTATGTACATATGTACATATGTACATATGTTTATGCATCATTATAAACATATAGAAGAACTGAAATGAACTTTTTTTAACTCTTTGTATATTTATTAACGTAAGAATAATGTAATAAAACATTTATTTAAAATAAAAATAAAATAATACATTTTATAAAAAAAAAAATTCTAGATTCGAACTCGGGATTTTAGATTTATATGAAAGAGTGCTACCTCTCGGCTAATGGCCCTGCAAAGGATTTGAGCGCTAGTTGCAGTTTTATTTTCCAAAAGCTAGGGGCGCAACAAAGATAGATATATGTACATATACATTAGGGTGGAGCGAATGATTTTTTTTAGGAATTTCTTTAACGCGGTCTGCGGAAAATATGCCCCAGGATAGTAGATGAATATTTTTATATGACAGCATTTTTATATTTTAAGTAGAAATACTGCCCCCAACCCCCTAAAGTTGGAAAAAGTAGGAAATTCCCTGTAACTTTACTAAAATTGATTTTATCTAAAAGTAACCTTTCGAAAAATTGTTAATCTAGTATATTTGAATAACTTTTACTTAGAACTTTCTTTTCTAATAAGAAGAACAAACAACATAAACTTGAAAATAAAAAAAATCCAGTAATTTGAGTCCAATTTTTCGATGCGATCATAAGAAATCAACCAAAACTAAAACAAAACTTATATTCTGCGAAAAATACAGCAAAGTCGATCAACGAATTTTCCACACTAAGTACAGTAGCCTGTTTCTGTAAGTCTTCTCTCTTGCTTTTTCTCGACTGTGAGAGAATGTGACGCCATACCCAGTCGGAAACTGGGTAATCGATTACAATTTTCATTTATGATTTAATTGATGAATACTGATCAATTACGCTTTATATACGGAAAGTAGTGAAGTGGTAATGTCAAATATAAAAAGCCTACGTGCATTACCACGTACATTACCAAAATTGCATATGTTATAATGCATGGCATATTTCGTCGTTTTTTGTGTAAGTATTTCTTTTCCATTGAACGATTTTATGTGCCGTTATCTGCGACGGATTCTTGGCGCCACTTTGTGTCGCTGTTGCACGAACTTTGCGTTAAATATTCATTTCGTAGTTGAATGTAAAAATAAACAGACGCAATTGAAGTGAAGTGGCTGAATTAATTAAGTGTGGTAAACAAAATTTTAAAATAAATAAATAAATTGAATAAATAAAACATAAGTGAATCGTTATCGGACGTGTTCGGGAAAGCTCGTAATAATATTTAAACAAAGTTCAATTTTTCAATTTACTCTTAAATTTTTCCTTAAAACAATGAGCTTGCGTAGCAGTGCTAAGGTGTGTCTTATTTTTGGTACTGGCAAAGACTTGCCCAGAAATGTATTACCAACTTATGAGGATATAATGAAGTATTTCATATTCATCTCGCAACCAATGGGAAAAAAATTTAGAGATTTAGTTAGAGATTGTGCCGAAATTATTTCCACGGATATAGAAAATGTATGGAAAAAAGCTTCGTTGCCAATTATTGAACATCGAACTATTGTTGCGAAAATAAAATCGTATCACGACAAATACCGTACACTTCTTAAACCATTTAAAGGTAGAAAAAACAAGGAGCAATATATAAGCAAATTAGAATCCTTCAAAATAGAAAGTAAATGCCTATTTGATATTGCAACATGCAAATGCACCGCATCCATTATATGTAGCTGTTCTAAAGAGCGCAAAATACCTATTAAGGAAAGAGATTTTCTTAATGATCAGCGAAGTGAAAGAAAAATGATGATCGGTTCTGTTGATACTAAAGCTACCAACTCCATTGAGGCCAATCGTTCTAGAACACTTAAAAGGAAATTACTAGAAAACCAGACTGAAAAATCTGTCGCTTTGATACCACCATGCAGGAATAAAAGGTCGAATGATTATCATGCTAACTCTGAAGCTCCCTCTACTTCATCAGCACTTTTTCTATCTTCGCAAAAAAAAAATTCTTTTCCCGTGTTAGCAAGAACTTTGGATCGCTACGGGATTTCTGATAGATCCGGAGCTGCAATCGCATCTGCCACATTGCAGGATCTGGGCATAGTAACAGAAAATAATAAGTCGAATGTTATCGATCGCAGTAAAATACGTAGAGCTCGCACAACAGCTAGAAACACGTCAACTTCGACTAATTCTGTTGATTTTGATGAAGAAAATATATGCATCTCTTTTGACGGGCGAAAGGATAAAACATACGTTTTCGAGGATAATCGCAGAAAAACTGTAGGGGAAGAACATATAACTTTGTTGAAAGAGCCAGGATCCAAATACATTGGTCACATATCAGTAAAATGTTGTGACGCAAAGAACATATCTTCTACAATTTATGAGTATTTGTTCGAAAAGTCAAAGTCTTTTATTAATGTTAAGGCAATTTCATGTGACGGCACTATAGTTAACACCGGATATAAAGGTGGTATTATCCGACTACTTGAGGAAAAGATTAAGCGTCCCATGCAGTGGTTAGTTTGTCAGCTTCATGCCAATGAGTTAATACTAAGGCATCTTTTTGAACATCTTGATGGAACTACAACCGGTCCAAAAAGTTTTAGCGGTTCAATTGGAAAATGTTTAAAAAATTGCGAACATTTACCTGTCGTGAAGTTTTTACCTTTAGAATGTAGCTTGCCAAATATAACGGTAGATCGGAATGATCTAAGTACAGATCAGTTATTTTTATTGGAAATATGTCGTGCTGTTAATACAGGTCAATGTGAAATAAACTTGGCAAAACGGAATCCAGGCAAAATCTGTCATTCTAGATGGCTAACAACAGCCAACAGAATTCTAAGGTTTTATATTTCAACTACCTCACCATCAGAGAATCTATTAACATTAACCGAATTTGTGACGAAGGTTTATGCGCCAATGTGGTTCAACATTAAATTGAAACCTTCATGTATCTACGGAGCAATACATCTTTACGAAACCATTACCTTATCTCGTTATCTTCCAGATAACTTGAAAAAGATTATAGATCCCGTTATTCAACGCAATGGATATTTCGGTCATTGCGAAAACATTTTGATAGCTATGTTATCAGATGATCGCAAAAACATTCAACGTTTAGCTTTGACGAGAATAATGAAAATCAGGGAACGTTCGACTTTATCATCAGTTCGAGTTTTCAAAATGCCTTCTTTGAATTTTAATGCTGGTGACTATACGGATTTAATTGACTGGGAAAATGTTTCGGAACCACCACTCACAAAAATACTCACTGACCAACTTATTTTAAAAGCCATTCAAGAAAATGAAATTCAACCTGAACTTTTAGCCTATCGTATGATACCATGCCACACACAAGCTACCGAAAGAAATATAAAATTAGTCACAGAATCATCTTTAGCCGTTTGTGGGCCAGAAAAAAGAGAGGGATGGATACAAAATAAGTTAGAGTCAATGCGTGTCATGCCTGTTTTCAACACAAAAAAAGATTTTAATACGAAATAAATTAAATTTGGATATGACTAATTTTATTGCTGTATTTCTTTATTTTCAAGTTTATGTTGTTTGTTCTTCTTATTAGAAAAGAAAGTTCTAAGTAAAAGTTATTCAAATATACTAGATTAACAATTTTTCGAAAGGTTACTTTTAGATAAAATCAATTTTAGTAAAGTTACAGGGAATTTCCTACTTTTTCCAACTTTAGGGGGTTGGGGGCAGTATTTCTACTTAAAATATAAAAATGCTGTCATATGAAAATATTCATCTACTATCCTGGGGCATATTTTCCGCAGACCGCGTTAAGGAAATTCATAAAAAAAAAAAAATTCATATACAGAACGCTCCACCCTAATATACATACATATAAGAACTTTTGGCATCATCGCGTAGGTGTGAGGATGATAGTAGAAAGTCACACGTATACAAAAAACTTTGCACGTTTATCCCTGCGCTCTTAGCGGAGTGATTGGAATATGAAGCGTTTGGTGACCTATCAATTAAAACGCATGACCGACTGGGATGTAATAAACGATGCATTGATACGAGTATATGTTATGTACGCACTAAAGCAACGAAATTTGAAGCGCGTCCTTGACATATAGGGAGAGCATTCGCTTAGCAACCCTCGAGTGACGGGTTCGATAGTCAATCGAAGCTATAATTTTTATTTTTGTTTTTATAAATAGACTGGTCCTCATTTATGTATACGCAATCCAGTATAAAAGGAGACTTCATATGACATGCTCGAACAAAAGGGAAAGTACATTCCATATAAAGAGGGCAACCCAAACAATTTTTAACAAAAGCTGGACAATCAAATAGAAACTTTTGTGAATAAACGTGGAAAAACATTTGAGGGGCATTACTTAATTCTCGAATTTCTCATAAATATTTGTTTGAAAATAATTTTTAATAAAAGAACAAACAAAAATTTTTTTTAGAAAACCCTTTTTTAGAGCACCCAATGAGCCCTTAATTCCTGCATATTTGTTTTTTATTTTCTTAAGATAATTTTTAGTTGTGGATACGCCAGCTTAACGTTAATATAGAGTAATCACAAGTTTTTTCAAAAAATACTTTTTTCTGAAAAAAGTCTGTAGGCTATTTTGAGAGCACTAAATGAGCCCTTAATTCCTGCATAGTAATTTTTTATTTTTTAAGATAATTTTTAGATGTGGATACGCCAGCTTAACGTTAATATACGTAATCACATGTTTTTTCAAAAAATACTTGTTTTTTTTTTTTAAGTCTGTAGGCTGTTTTGAGAGCACTAAATGAGCCCTTAATTCCTGCATAGTAATTTTTTATATTTTAAGATAATTATTAGATGTGGATACGCCAGCTTAACGTTAATATAGCGTAATCACATGTTTTTTCAAAAAATACTTGTTTTTTTTTTTAAAGTCTGTAGGCTGTTTTGAGAGCACTAAATGAGCCCTTAATTCCTGCATATTTGTTTTTTATTTTCTTAAGATACTTTTTAATTGTGGATACGCCAGCTTAACGTTAATATAGAGTAATCACAAGTTTTTTCAAAAAATACTTTTTCCTGAAAAAAGGCTGTAGGCTATTTAAAGAGCATTAAATGAGCCCTTAATTCCTGTATAGTCATTTTTTATTTTTTTAAGATTATTTTTAGCTGTGGATACGCCAGCTTAACGTTAATATAGCTTATTTTTAGGGTTGCGGCATTGAATTAGCACTAAATGAGCTCTTAATTTTGATATACATACGTTAGACTTTGGTTGCTTAATGTGGTTACGCTATCTTAAGAGACCTTCGGTAAGGTAGCTCCGAAACCAGTCAAGCTCCTGTCTTTTATACCAATATGCTCAAATTTTTTCAACATTCTATCCCTGTCAATAGTTTCAAAAGCTCTTTTGAGATCAATAAACACCGCTACGATATTCAACTTTGAATTAAGATCTTCCTTCCACTGGGATAGTACCAAATTTAGTGCAGTCTCACACGAGTGCTTCTCCCGGAAACCTGTTTGCTCTTTTATGAATATGTTATTAGTTTCAATATGACATCACAACTGCGTTTTAACCACATTTTCCAGATTTTTTTCAATGTTTGCAAGAGTGTTAATTGGGCTCATTTCTTCAGCTTTTATAGTACCCTTTACTTTTTTAAAGGGGACAATCGTCGAAATTTTCCACTCTTTAGGTACTATTCCTGATTCAAGGCTCTTATTTAAGATTAAAGAGTAGAAGTGTCCCATATACTCTACTGAGTCTTTAATTACACTATCAGACAATAAATTTTTCCCTCCTATGTTCCTCTTAAATTATTTGTTTACGGTATGTTCAATATCTTTAGAGTTAATCTGGTGGAATTCAAAGTTATTTACCTGATTAGCCTGCGGTATAAAATTACTGCTAATGTCTTCTATGTTTCTCTTTATCTCCACTATACTTTCTACGAAGAAATCGTTTACGTTTTCTGCAATTTCATCGCTGCTTTGAATATTTTATCCCTTAATACTTCGGTTATTTTTTCTTTACTATCTGATTTAGTAACCACCAAGTGTTTTCATATTAATCGACTATCATTTCTATTTGCTTCGACTTTCTGTTCCATGTATGTAGCTCATTTTGATAATTTTTTGTACTCTTTTTTCACCATGTTATATTCTGCCCAATCTCCTGTTAGCACTGCTTTTTCATGTAATTTGAACTTCTTGTTAACCTCAGCTAATTGGCTGTCATACCATTTGTTTCTAATCTTAATATAAATTTGACGCTGGTTGGTTAATTGTTGCATAGCCGACATCATACAATTGTTAATGTCCTCGAGCATCCCTTCAACATCAATACTACTTATGTAACTAAAGTTATACTGTCTCAGCAAATTAAGTAAATTATCAGGGCTATACATATCCCAGGAAGTAAATTCTGAGAGCTTTTTTAACGGGATTAATTTGTTTTTATTAAATCGAAACAGTATAGTTTCGTGATCCGTTATTCTGTGATCTTGTAAATTTTCACAAAACACTTTCTTACTGTTAGAATACAACAAGTCTATGAGTGTTGCAGAGTGCTCCGTAATCCGTGTATCAAAGCTAATCAGCTGTTTCATTGCTTGGTGTGAGAAGATCTCGTTCAGTTGTTTACTATAAGTCGACACTAATTTAATGTTTATTTTGAAATCTCCAACAACAATAGTGTTTATAAGTTATCAGATATTTCTGTTAGAATAGCCTCCATATATGTGAGAAGCTCGGCATCACCTAATCTTGGTTAATGGTATACCACACACCGATCTGCCATTTAGTCTGGCAGCTTTTCAGTTGGAAGACCTTGTACCATACATTATTATTTACCGATTTGTTGACCTTTTTCTTGAACTCAAGAGTATGTCTACTGTGTGAATCGCACCTTATTACCTGGTATGTTGGAACATTTATCTCCGAGTCATCTATTTCATCTGTAATACATGTCTCGGAGCATAGCACCATGACAGGGTTAACATTTTCCCATAATTACCTCTATTTCACTATACTCTGCATTCATATGTGTGACTAATATCTTTGGGCTGTTCACTTTTGGTTCAGTAATATCATATAATTCCTTATTCAGATTGTTAGTTAGTGCAGCTTTTATTCTATCTTTCTATTCAACACTATTCGCATTTATTACTACGGCCCCGTTTTGCTTATTTGACACTCTATCTATTTTCATATTCGATGCATCGACTTTGTTTAGGTCTACCCTAGTTTTTCCCACTGCTTGTTTACTCTTTGGCTTTATTATTAGTGGAGGTACTCCCTTTAAAGCGCTAGCATTTGATACACCCACACCACTTGCTTTGTTATCTTTGTTAGTGTTTGTTTGCCACTTTTTTTATTTCGCTCACAATATCTTTCTTTTGCTTGCAGAGCTCAGCAGTGGACGAATCAACTCTAGCCATTTGCTCTTTATTGGCTTTGCATAAACTCTCTACTCTCTTTATTACCTCTAAGTTTTGTTGGTTTGTCTTCTTTATACCTTCCATCACCCTACTAAGCTCTTTGTTGTGCTCACTTAGCATTTTTTCGATGTCACCCTTTTGTTCTCTGATGTTTATTTTGTTTGTCTCAGCTATACTCAACATCTGTTTAAGGGCATCATCAACATTGGAGATATTGCGCAAGCAATAGTTTTGTGGTATACTCTTCCACAAACTCCCTTGCATCGCACGCCTTTTCGGCATCTTCCGCACTCAGGCATTATCCTATACACCGGTCATCTGCTTTTTATGTTTATATGTATGTATATTTATATGTATATTCCCAATAAACATTTAGGCTTGAGCTCAACTTAAGGTTAAGTTGAGAACTAAGGTATTTCTCAAACCTCCAACGTTGTTTCTCAAGTGCATCGCAAGTTGAGAATCATAGCGTTCTCAACAAAAAGGGCATTTTTTTTGTATGGCAATAATTATGATTCTCAAGTTGAGAAAAAGTTAGTTCTCAACTTGATATCAAATATGATTCTCCAATTTGTCTTAAACGTTTAGTAGCAGTACTGAAATAAAAATCGAAAATATATTTTCTTCCTTTTGAATTTAAAACACCGTGAATAAATGTATGTAAATTCATTATACTCGTACTTTATTGCTTTTGATAGTCATATGAAAATACCAAAAAAATGAGAAGAGTTTGTAAAATACGTTGGATATGAACTTGAGAACTTTGAATTTCTCCAAGGTTTGAGAAATTTGGAGAAATACGTTGGATATCTATAGAATATGTTTTTATTCTATTTAAAATATTTTATTTTTACAACTTTTATTTTATACATCCAGAAAATTAATTATTAAAAAATCAAATTGAAAAATATTGAAAGACAAATTTATATATGAAAATAAAAATATTAAAACAAGTTTAAATTAATAAAGTAGATACATATATTATAAACCCTACATATACTCCCCCTCCAATTAAAAAAAAAATTAATTAATATTAAATGTAATTTTTTTGGTTTTCTTTGGAAGTGTTAGTGAACTGGAATTAGAAATTGTATGTGCAGGTTTTAATAAGTCTATGGAAATTGTTTTGATTAAATTACCTTTTTGAATTTTGAATACTTTATTGTGTTTAGAGATAACTTTAAATGGGCCTTCATAAGGTGGTTGTAGATTTGACCTATGAATAACTTTAACAAACACATATTCGCAAGTATCCAAATTTTTGGGAACAAAAAAAATCTTCTTTATTATGATGTACAATTTTTGAACGAACGTGTGAAAAATGTTCTCTCAGTTTGGAAAGTGTTTCCATTGTATTATCAAATTCATTATTGTTATTATTATTTGAAACGATTAATTCTCCAGGTAATCTGAGTGTTTGTCCGTAAACTAATTCTGCAGAAGAACATTTTAAATCATCTTTAATAGATATACGAAGTCCCAATAAAATCCAAGGAAGAATTTCAGACCAGTGAATTGAATCGTTTGATGCTGTAATAGCAGTTTTTAAGGTTCTATGAAATCTTTCAATCATTCCATTTGATTGAGGATGATAAGGAGATGTATGAATTTTGTGAGATCCTAAATAATTTTGTTAATTCAGTAAATAATTTTGATGTAAATTGTGATCCTTGATCTACTGTTATATTAAGTGGAACGCCGAAACGGGGAATATAATTTTGTACAAATGTTATGGCAATTGTATTCGCTGAAATATCTTTAAGTGGATAAGCTTCTGGCCAACGTGTATGTCTGTCAATTATAGTTAAAATGTAACGATTTTCTTTTGAAACAGGTAATGGACCAACAAGATCCATATGTATGTGTTCAAATCGTCCATATGGTATATTAATTTTTTGTACTGGTGTTTTAGTATATTTAGAAATTTTTGATTTCTGGCAGTTAATACATGCGGAAGTCCAACTATTAATTTCTTTACGCATGTTAGGCCAAAAATATTTTGATTGAATTAAACGTCTAGTAGTACGAACACTAGGATGTGATAAAGAATGGATTTTATCAAAAATTATATTCTTCATAGAATTTGGAACAAAAGGTCTAAAAGGTTGTTGAGAAATATCACACCAAATATTGAGATTAAGAACTGGAATATTAATTTCTTTTAAATTATTGTTACAATTTTTGTCAGAAATTAAGTCATGAAGAGTTTGGTCTTTTTGTTGTTCTTTATACAAAGTTTGAAAATTAATATCTTGAGTTAAAATTGTGTTAAAATCTGAAATACGTGAAAGTGTGTCAGCAACAATGTTTTCTTTTCCAGAAATGTATTGAATATCATTTGTAAATTGTGCAATGTACTCAAGATGTCTAATTTGTCGAGGTGATCTATCTGTTTTTGAATTTAGAACATGTGTTAAAGGTTTATGATCAGTATATATTGTGAAAATTCTACCTTCAAGAAAATGTTTAAAATGTTTAATTGAATTGTATATGGCTAAAAGTTCTCTGTCAAATGTTGAGTAATTCATTTCTGTAGAAGATAATTTTCGTGAAAAATAAGCAAGTGGTTCTAAAGTGTTGTTACTAAATTGTTGTAAAACTGCACCAATTGCTATATTTGATGCATCTACAGCAAGTGATAATTTACCATTTTTATCAAAATGAGTAAGTAAAGTTTGTTGAGCAAAGAGTTGTTTAACGTTTTCAAAAGCAGTGGTTGTCTTTTCTGTCCAAATAAGCTGTTTGAGTTTTTGTTTAGTTGCAAATGTTAACATTTCATGCAGAGGACTAAGTTCTGCTGCTAACATTTTCACATATCTATGGTAATAATTTACCATACCTAAGAACTTTTGTAATTTATTTATTGAAAGTGGTTTTTCAAAATTTGTAATGGTTTCAATACGATCGGAAGATGGTCTAATGCCTTGATTAGAAATTTCATAACTGAGAAAATCTAGTTTATTAGTTCCGAAAATGCATTTAGAAGGTTTAATATTTAAATTATATTTCTCAAGTCTTTTAAATATTAGTTTTAAATGTTCTAAATGTTGTTCTTCATTATCACTAGCAACAAGAATATCATCAATATAAACAAATACAAATTCTAAACCGGAAAATACTTCGTTAATAAAACGTTGAAATGTTTGGGCACTGTTTCGTAAACCAAAAGGCATCCGTACGAACTCAAACATTCCAAAAGGTGTGGTTATTGCTGTTTTATGAATGTCTTCTTCAGCCATTGGAATTTGGTGATATGCACGAACAAGATCAATTTTCGAAAATATTTGTTTATTATGTAAATTTATAGCTAAATCATGAATATGTGGCAATGGATAACGATCAGGTATCGTTATAAAATTGAGTCTTCTGTAATCGCCACAAGGTCTCCAATCATTTGGTTCTTTTTTTGGAACTAAATGTAAAGGAGATGCAATGTGAGAGTTTGAAGGTCTGCATATACCAGTTTTTATTAAAAATTCGAATTCAGTTTTTGCTAATTTAAATTTAATTTGATCTAGACGACGAGGTTTTGAAAAAGGTAGAACTCCTTTGGTTTCAATCCTGTGAACCGTATGGTGTTGCACTGGTTTAGTGTAATCTGGTTCACAGGTTATTAAAGGAAAATTATTTAAAAGGGTTGTAAATTTATTTTCAGAAATTGGTATTTTGAGTGAAAATATATCGCAAAATCCAGAAGATCCAGAAACTTTTAATTTTGTTGTTAAATCAGTAATTTCTTTATTTCTGATATCCACTAATATCCCGAATTTCTCTAAAAAATTAGCACCTATAATTGGAGTTGAAATATCTGTTAAAATGAAAGGGAATTCGAAATCACGTCTAAGACCTAAGTCAATTTTTAAAAGTTTGGTACCAAATGTTTTAATAGAGGAACCGTTAGCTGCAGTCAAATTAAGATCGGAATTTCTTTTAAATGATTTGAATTTGGAAGAAGGAATTACAGAAACTATAGCGCCAGTATCTATTAAAAAATTTAGTTTATTTAATTTATCATAAATAAATAGGCGGCGTGATGATTTAATGTTATTTCCATTATTAGCCACCGTCATAATGGAACGTTTCAGTTTAAACAGTTTTGATTTGATTGTTTTTCATTTGTATTAAAACTACAGGGTTTAATACATTTTAAAGCATTATTTTTAAATTTTCTATGATACCAACAAATGGTTTGAATAATATTATCTTTTGATATAGAAAATCTTCTTGAATTAGAATTACTTCTATTTCTATTTCTAGATCTTGATCTAATTTGTAATTCATTAATATCAGAAGTAATTTTGTTTAAATTTTGATAAATTGCAGTAGTTAATTCTGTTAAATTTTTAATACATTGTTCGAGGATGTTATTTTCAACACTTGCTATTGACAAAGATTTAGAAGATTGAGATTGATTTAATAAATCAAAAAGTTTATCTGCAAGAATAACATTTTCATCTTTATTTTGATTATTATTTGATGTTAAATGAATTTGTATCTGTTGTGGTAATTTTCGGATCCACAATTTGAAAAGTAATTCCTTACTGACGATAGAATCAGAACCTATTAGAGACTTCATATATCTAAAAAGTTCTGATGGAGAACGATCGCCTAGTTCTGTATTTGAAAATAACTTTTCTAATCTTTTTTCTTCGCTAAGAGAAAATCTTTCACACAACGCTTTCTTAATAGTAGCGTACTTATTCATAAAAGGAGGTGGATTGATAACATCCAAAATTTTGGAAATTGTTTCACGTTGTAAAACAATAAGTATGTTTTGAAATTTTATATTATCGTCTTGAATATTATTGATTTCAAATTGTCCTTCAACAAGAAGAAACCAAACTTCAGGACATTCTTCCCAAAATGGAGGTAATTTAATTGATTTTGAAAAATTTGTTCTTAAGTTATTAGTGTTTTGAGTTAAATTATCATTGTGTATATTTTGTGTAGTGTTTAAGTCTGAAGTGTAAGTTGGATTGTTATTTTGGTTTTCCATTGTTGTGAAGTTGCGTGTACGTATAGGTGAACGTGATATAAAAAAAAATAATTGGAGAGAAAGTTTACAAAAGTAAATTAAATATAAGTAATAATAATAATTTAAATAATATTAATATTAAGAATTAATATTTAATATTTGTAATAATTTTATTTTAATAAAAGATTTAAGATACGAACTTGATTGCACACAAAATGTTCAGCAAAAAATGGTTGTAGTATTTGTAATTATAAAAGAGATTATAGATGATCTGGAATGTTATTGCGTTGTTGTAGACACTGTGATGGTTGTAGCGACGTTAAATGTGAAGTGATGTTGTGCGGATTGTTGGTGCTGAATTTGATGTTGAATGTTGAGATTGTTTATTTCGCAATGTTTTAATTCAGGAAAGTAGTCAAATTTATAACAAATCGCACAGAAGGACGTCTTTGTTTTTATTTCACAAGTATGGTTTGTGCTTTCGGTATTCGAGTATTCGCACTCTTGGTTTGCTTGTAACGCTCGGAAATGCTAACTTTGTGAGTGCACAAAACCCAGGTTAATGTTAAGCCAGCTTCTAACAATTAATAACACGTTGAATCGATGATTTCCCTTTATTACAAATTCTTGTGAAATATTATTATAAATGCAGGATCGCCAATATAGAATATGTTTTTATTCTATTTAAAATATTTTATTTTTACAACTTTTATTTTATACATCCAGAAAATTAATTATTAAAAAATCAAATTGAAAAATATTGAAAGACAAATTTATATATGAAAATAAAAATATTAAAACAAGTTTAAATTAATAAAGTAGATACATATATTATAAACCCTACAATATCAACTTGAGAACTATGAATTTCTCCAAGGTTTGAAAAAATTGGAGAAATACGTTGGATATCAACATGAGAACTTAGAATTTCTCCAAGGTTTGAGAAATTTGGAGAAATACGTTGGATATCAACTTGAGAACTATGAATTTCTCCAAGGTTTGAAAAACATTTTTTTGATGTTTGTTGGGTTAAAACCGCAACTAGTTCAAGTGTTTTTTCTTTATTTTTGCCAATTTTATTCCTTTGCTTTATATAAATTAGAGAAACAAGTGGTGTTTGTTTAAATATTTTATTTCCCTTGCCAGAGAGCAAGGGCAGCCGGGTAAGTCGGGTGAGTTAATACAACTAAAACATTAATTCGACGACTTCGCCTAAATACCTGAAAACTCAAACAGTCCCTGCCAGCTACTGCACGTTATCGACCGCGTGACTTGTGAATGCATTTCGGCAATTTACCGCTTGCACAAGTTTAATGCTTTTGCTGCTGCCGCGGCGATCACTTGTTAGTGTTAACTGTTGTTGTCATACGCAGACCCGTAGACGCACCGTCAGCAATATCAGTGGGAGTGAAGTTGTTGTAGGAGTTTACGTTGTTGTCACGCGCAAACTTCCAGCTGCGCTGTCAGCAATATCGGTGAGAACAGAGTTTTGGCCGGATGCGAGTTTGCTGGTGTTAACTATGGTGTTAACTACTCCCCCTCTTGAAACGAAGGCGTCCTCGGCTTCTTTTATAACGTTATTCAGTACTATTGTATTTTTTCGTCGTTGTTTCAAAAAGATTGCGATGCTCCCAGCGATGGCTAATAGGATCAGGAGTATGGCGCTTCCTGATTGTAGAGAGCGGGTAGCAATGAGATCCCGCAGGTGTGCTATGTGCTTAAGGTTCTTTACATTAATCCTCTGCAGGTACGGCAGTGATAGCAAATCGATATGTTCAGCGAAGTTAACATGTTGCGCTGGTACAGTTTCAGGATGTGATCGAACTATCTCATTCCAGTTGTTGTAAGTAGTGGTGTTTATCGTAATATTATCTTTGAAGGTTATGAGGAAAGTTCCTTTCGTCAGCTTTGTCAAATTTCTGTCTTGTATTAAAGCGGGTTGGTCGTTAATTACAACCGCGCCATCATCGACATCCTACATAGCAACAACATGATCAGCGGACTTTGATTTGCATTCTGCGAAGTGTTGGTTGAGTAGTTGTCGAACACAGGGGCTCTCCTTCAACGGTCGGCAGAAACTTGCCATTATGGATTCCTTACAATTGTAGATCGGAATGAATTCCCTATTTCATTCAGCTACGAGATTCGTCTCTAAAGAAATAATCTTTCCTTGTTGGACAACGGGCAGCAACTTTACATTATTACAAATCCTAGCTATTTTTGGCTATTTAATAACAAAATAAATGGATTGCATATCTTGGAATATCTTAACTTTAGAAACATAAAGTAAGTCACTTATACTAGTGTTTGTAGAGTGCTCAGCAGCTAACAAATTGTTTAGTTCCATACCGTTAAGCAGTACGGGGTTGATAACATTTAATTTTCCTAGAGTTACTGATGATATAATGGTTTCCAGTTCCATTATCACCGCTCTATTTCTACTAGTGGTTAAAGAAAATAGATTTCCCGTATCTATTTGTGTCTGTTTTCGCCTTTTTAAGAGATTATTAACTGTCAATGTCAATTCATTAACTTGTCTCTGCATAGCTGAATTAATGGTTATCTGTTGTTCGTTTGCCTCTATTAAGGTTTCAGCTCTTGTCTCAACTTCTTGAAAATCGTCAAAGTCTGGTGTACCGGCTATGTATTTTAATGCAGTCCCCAGAATATTAATGCCTCGGGCATGTCGGTGGTGTATTTTGACCGCGTCCAGTAGTCTTAATATTTCATTTGCGTCGTTTTGAAGAAGTTGCTTGATGTGGGATTGTGGAAATTGGTCTAGTATTCTGTCCGTCTCCTCAGCTATTGTTACGAATTCTTACAAGTTCGTTTTGTGGAGTAGAAACCCATATTGCTCGTGGATAGCTACCTTTCCTGCTGTAATCGGGATGTAGGGGGAGCTGGTGTAGTTAAGTATCCTCGCGTTAGCCCAATGGCTTATTAAGAGTAAAGCAACCCTAAAGAAAAAGAGGAGAATTTTCAGTGTTTTAAATTGGTTTTGTGCACTTTCCGCCCGTCGATCAAAACAAACGTACCTAGATCTTTTTGGACTAATTCTTCAGTATAAACTTTAGTGAATTTGTTTCCAATCCTTTTATTTGTTTTCACAAAAACTGTATCCCCTGGTTTGTATTGCAGTGTTTGTCTTTTTGCGTTATGTCTCTGTAAATATGTTTGTTGGGGACGTCTAAGTTTACCTTTTATTTCGTCAATCAATTCGTCCGGTATTGCATGAATAACATCTATGGGCCTCTTATTCGTTACGGAATGGATGGTGCGGTTGTATTTAGTCGTTGCAAGCAGAATTAATTCGACCGTATCGAAAATGCAAGTATCAAGTTTTTGACAAAGCGCGATCTCCGTAAGGGTGCTATGGAACCTCTCCACCTGCCCGTTAGTCGTAGTATGTGCAGGTGGTGTGGTGTAGATCGTAACCCCGAAGTGGTTTTTGAGAATCGCTTTGATGGTTTCCGAGTTCAACGACCTTTCATTGTCGCAAACTAACGCCCTAGTATTCCTGTAGAAATTGAGAAGTTCGTAAATTGGTTCTTTAATATCCACTATGGCTCTAGATTTAACTGGGAAAACTATTGCGAATTTGGAAAACTTATATATTGCTGTAAGGAAGTGTGTTTTGTCCGTTGAGTAAATATCAACGTGAAGGATTTCCCTGGATACGACGGTATAGGAGTTGATCCTATTTCATGATTTGGGGGATGTCGTTGATATTTAGCCTCATGACATATTTTGCAGTTCGAAAGTATTTCTTTTAGGATTTTCCGTAAATCGGGAAAGTAATAGCTCTCAAGGACTTGTTGTTCATTTTCACGAAGATACCTATGAGCTCGATTATGTTCGGTTTGGAGGATTTCGCGTTGATCTTCGCTATTGAAAACGTCGATTATCTGTTTTGTGGTGTGACGGAATTTTACTGATGGGAAAGCTGTGATGAGCTCATTTTGAATTTGAGCCAAAGTTGGCAGTTCACATAACAATCCGTTAACAACGTTCGGATTAACACATTGTTTCATGGATTTCATTAAATCACCTTGGCTGTTAAAGGTTATTCGATGCTTTACTCGTGATCTAAAGATTATTGTTGAGGTACCTGGTATTGTGTTGCCTTCTTCGAGAATAATCTGAGTTTGGAAGCAATTAATGGGGTGTTTTACTGTGGGTATTGTTTGAGTAAGTGATTCCTCACTGTTAGTGTCCATGCTTTCAGAGTCCACTTCGTGATTCAGTGCATTTATATGCTGCCGGGAGAGTGCATCGGCTACGAAGTTTTCTTTCCCTGGTTTGTAGTGAAACTGTGGTGAATACTCTTTCACAAAAGCGCGCCACCTTTTCAATTTGGCGTTTGGGTTCTTGTCGGACAAAGCAAAGGTAAGCGGTTGATGATCAGTACAGATGTTTAGATGTTTTACGCCGTACAAATAGTTTCGAAGTTTTTGTAGAGCCCATACTATCGCCAAGAGCTCTCTCTCGTTAGTTGCATAAATTTCTTCTGTTGGAGACAGGGCTATCGAGATTATGGTGATAGGTCTTCCGTTTTGTGAAAAAACGGCACCTATGGCGTGTGAAGAGGCATCCGTGGTCAAGTCAAAGGGTTGTTTGTAGTCAGGGTAAAGGAGCAGAACATCTTCCGAAGCAAGTATGCTTTTAATTTTATTGAATGCATTAAGTGCTTCTTCGTCCAAGGCTACTTCGACTTTCCGAGATTGGTTAGCACCGACATTTCCGTTTTCTCCACGCAGGTATTTTGTAAGTGGCCCTTAACGACTTGGGGGTAGCGTAGCCCAAAATGTCCTTGACTTTATCGGGGCATGTTCTAATACCTTTTCTGGATACTGTAAAACCTAAAAACTCAACACTCTCTTGAAAAAATTTTGACTTGTCAGCGGACAATCGCATATTAGCAGCGTAAAGTTTGTTTAATACTCTGTCAATGTCCTTTAGATGTTGTTCAGCATTTTCAGAAAAAATGATGACACCATCTATATAGACATGGCATATTTTACC
The DNA here is from genome assembly GCA_963971545.1 of Philophylla caesio. Classification (NCBI taxonomy): domain Eukaryota; kingdom Metazoa; phylum Arthropoda; class Insecta; order Diptera; family Tephritidae; genus Philophylla; species Philophylla caesio. The sequence continues at coordinate 60,040,501 of OZ020606.1, forward strand.
TATTTCTTCCCTTAGAACGTCATCAATGGCTCTCTGAAAAATGCTTGGAGCATTTTTTAAGCCAAAGGGAAACCTGCAAAATTCAAATTTGCCATTGTTGACCGAGAATGCTGTTTTCTCTCGATCCCTTTCCGCTAGCTTAATCTGATGAAAGCCAGACTTCAGATCTATGGTGGAAAAAAACCTGGCGTTTCCCATGTTAGCTAAAATTACAGAAGTATCAGGAATCGGATACTTGTCACTTATTGTTTTACTATTTAATTTCCGGAAGTCAATTACGAGTCTTGACTTCTTGTTGCCATCTTCATCTATGCCCTTTTTACCCACAACCCAAATTGGGTTATTATAGGGAGAACGGGATGGCTTTATTATACCGTCACGCAACAAGTTCGATATTTCTTTGTTGACGAACTCAGCTGAGGCAATGGGATACGGATAACTCCTTGAGTAAACTGGGAGATCGTCGGTGGTCCTTATTGTTCCAATGATATCGGTATTATAGGGCAGCGCTTCGTTGGGATCAGCGAAAACCCTAGCGTGGCATTGTAACACCGCATGAATATTTTACTAGTCTTTCGGGATTTGCGTATCCGTTTCTACTAATTTATTAACATCTGGGCAAGAATAATACAAAAGCTTTTCCTGCCCACCGTCGTAACATAAAAGTCCACTTTTTAGATCTATTTTACCTTTTACTTCCTTTAGCAAGTCGAACCCTACAATTCCATCAAATGTCTCTAAGCTAACCCTTTCACCCCTGAGTTTTTACTCAGAAACTAACTTAGATTATAACATTTTGAATACAAATTATGAAAATGAAGTAAAAAAGAAAATGTTTGACATATCCTAAAATTCCTTTATCCTTTTCCTTATCCTGGGACATATAATCCCAATAACATTTTAAGGTGGGACGTATGTGTCCCAATAATGCCAAAAGACCCAAAAAATTAAACAAGACATTTTAATTTAAAACGATAAATTTCACTGTTTTGTATTGTATTCATTTGTGAAAGGAAGCAAAACATTTAAAGCATAACGCATTGTTGCATCCAGAGCAGACGTATTTGATCCTGGTTTCCTTATTTTGTGAACTGCAATGTACGCATCGACGACAAGAAGGCTGTTCAATAGGAAGATGACCGCCAATATTTAGACGTTCTGTCCGCGATCGCTTTGCTGGTCTTAAACCACATTGACGTGTAGTGAGCTTTTTGTGAAGGCTTCCTTCAGATATCATCGTTTCTGCTAAGGGCACAATAAATTGAATGATAGGAATTTTACGGCGTTGACGTTGCGTGAATATTATCCAAGCATTAACATTTGCTAGCATAAAAATCTTGAAAAAAACTTTTTTCCACCATTTTTGTGACTTCCGATTCATGTCATATATTGCAGCCTTTTGATCAGCCAAATCTACGCCTCCCATTATGCGATTGTAGTCTGCAATAGCTACTGGACAATCAAGTTCTAATTTAGAACCATCTTTTTGTTTTCGGAAAGCTAGTGTCATGGTTGGCATATGACAATTTGAAGCAAGTAGTACTTCTTTGGAATCCATCCAGCGAGTGGCCCTTACACCATCGCTATTTATTTGGAATTGACTTTCTGAACGTTGAGACGTCCAGAAAATACAGGAGTTTCTTTACGCGTTCTCATGTATGTGCCGAGCGCAGGATATGGTATGGTCTTGAGCAAGGTCATTGAGGTGAAAAACCTATCAAACGCTAGAACAACATTTTGATCACGAATGCCTGCGGTTAAATTTTCTACAATTCGTTCCCCCAGAGTGCCGTTTAGACTAGAGGATGCATCTCTTCCAGTGTATACATTCAAGTCATAAGTATAACCTGTTTGGCATCACAGCGCAACCATAATTTAATGCCTCTCTTTATTGGTTTCAAAGGCATATACTGTTTCAGACTCGAGCGACCCTCGAATTTTGCCATACATTCGACTACTTTCACTTCGTCCTGATGGGAATGTTTTTTTTATGCATGACACAACTTCTGATATATAATAATCTTTACCAGCATCATCGGGTTTATTGCAGTCATTGAAGTACATCTTTGACGTCAGCAAAGTGAAACGATCGCGAGAAATACTCTTTTTTTATCATATCGTTCCCCATAGATACATTTTTACTCCAATAATCAGCAATTGAAGGTAAATGGTTATAGTGCTTTACCAAAGTGACTCCTAAGACAAGAATAATTTCGTACTCATCGGTAAGAGCACGCTTTGCAGCTTTTTCTCTGTTTAGTTTTTGAATCCTTTGGTTTGTGCATTCTGCAATACGTATGTACAATACGTATGGAAACAGTTTTCGAAAAATGTAGGCCTCTGAAGCGCCATGAGGAAAGTCAGTAAGAACTTCAGCCTTCTGCTCTAAGGGCATCTTATACTTGGGTTCGAAAATTACGTCATCGTCAAAGTTTGTCCAATTACATTTATTACCTAATCGCTCATCCTTACTCTTCCCCAACGAATTTATTTCACCGCCTACAACTTGCTCATCATCTTCGTCCCGCTCTGATTCAGAAGAAGATTCATGCATATCACCTGACTTTGACACAGAATCTTCCGTATCTTCGTCATCATCATCCGATGGTTCATAGCTAGATTCCGATACACTAAAGTCATCGCCCATATAGTCGCTTCCGTCATCTAATAAGTAATCTACAATTTCCTGCTCAACCAATTTCTTCCTTCCAGACATCTAAAGCCAAAAACAAATATTGGGATATAATTGTCCCAATAAAAAGTATTATTGGGATTATATATCCCAATGCAATTACAAATGTATAAAACTTACTCAAACTTACTTCAATTTATTTCCAATTCGGAGCAGTAATCACTTTTTTCTCAAAACACGCGGGATATTACAAAAAAAAAGTGCGAAAAGTTAGATGTTTCACACTGAAATGCAACACGCGACTGACGAAATTTCGCGACTTGTCTGTGCAAAACACTCGATTAACGGAAATTTTATTTCAATAATAACGGGATGCGTTTACTGGTCAACAAAGAAGATTACGAGCTTTTATTGGGATCTTTTTAATGCGCAATTGGATCAAAATAAAAGTTATACACATATTTAAAGTTTACTGGGACGTATTGTCCCAGTACGGCGAAAGGGATATAGAATCTAGTATTTTTATTAAAAATATTTATTGTGCAATGTTTGTCAATTTTAGTGGTACCGTGAATCGATTTTACCGTAAAGGGATGCTCTACAGGTTTTATTGCCCTGAGGACTTTGAGCTGTTTGACATAACTCTTTGCGGCACCAGTATCAATTAGGAATTTTATACTTCTTCCCCCGATTGTCCTCTCGACATAGGGCAAGAGGGATTTTGCCCTAAAAAATTAATATCATCCTATGGTACGTTTTGAGAATCCTCTGCGCTTCTATCTTCATACCCTTCGTTCTGGTAGTAACTGTCATATTGAGCATCGGTCCAATATTCTCCTTCAGGTTCTTCCTGTTCTTGGGTAAGGTGATTTACTCGTATTTTTTGTACTGCCTGCTGGTCACTTCCGTGTGGTCTTTTTTCTGGCTTTTCTCTATTCAGAGACGTTGCTACCTGTTGCCCAAATTGCTGGGTAGCGTTTCAGCTGAGTGTGCCGCCTGTATTACCAATATTCGGACGATATGCTCTCGGGTAGGCTCCCTGCTGGCGGTACCTGTCGTCAGATACAATGTGTTCTTAGAAGATATGGCTGAGCTCTGTCTAAATCAGATTAATTTAACTCCAAACCATTTTGGAAACATTCTAGACCTTGTTTTTGTTGATGATATATCTAAATCATCTATGAAGAGGTGCGAACCCTTGGTTATTCCAGAGGACTCTTATCACCCTGCGATTGAGTTAAATTACGAGGTTATAGGGGATTTTGGAAATAATGTCGATAAATCAAGTAGCTCAAACGCTCGTTTTATTTTCGCGAAAGCCAATTTCAAGAAATTAGATCGAGAATTGTCAAAATTATCTTGGCCGACGTATAAAGATGATGTTGAACGTTGTGTCCAGCATTTTAATAATACTATATATAGTTTATTTCAAAAGTTTGTACCTAAACGGGTTTGCGTACAAAAGGAGCAATCACAACCTTGGTTTACAAAAGAACTAAGAAATTTAAAAAATAAAAAGTCACGATCTTTTAAACTGTACAAAATAACTGGTTTGCACACTAACTACGTTAAATACTCAGTTCTCCGACACGCTTACTTTGAATTAAATAAAAAATGCTACAGATCTTATTTGTGCAAAGTTAAAAGGAATTTAATAACAAACCCTGCATCATTTTATGATTTCGTTAACTCAAAGAGTGACTGGTTTTCCGTCTGCCATGAAATATCAAAATACCGTGTCTTGTGACTCCCAATCAATTTCCAACATGTTTGCCAAATTCTTCAGGTCAAATTACTCCATTACTTTGCCTCTGAGCAAACCTTATCCATATAAACTTTGTCCCTTAACCTCTGCTTTTATTCCGCAAATATCTTCTGAGGAAGTATTTTATTGTTTGAGTAACTTAAAAGAATCTTTTAAGGCCGGCCCCGATTTGATCCCGACGTGGTTCCTCAAAAACTGTGCTAAACATATTTATGAGCCCTTAACTAATTTATTTAATCTTTCTCTTAGGCTTGGGGTTTTCCCTTCAGCTTGGAAAGAATCATTCATTTTACCCCTTCATAAGATCGGGAGTAGGTCCTCTATAGAAAATTATCGCGGTATAGCTAAGATTTCTGCTATTCCTAAACTATTTGAGGCAATCGTTGTTGACCATTTAACGCATTCATTATCCTCTACAATTTCTAGCACTCAACACGGGTTCTCTAAGGGTAAATCTACCGTTACAAACTTGCTCGAGTTCACAACTCATGTTTCAAATGGATTCAGAGAATTTATGCACACTGATGTTATATACACCGATTTTAGTAAAGCATTCGACAGAGTAAGTCACGCTTTACTGATTCATAAACTCGATCTCCTTGGTTTTCAACCTAATCTCCTTCATTGGATATCTTCTTACCTCATGGACAGAACACAACGAGTTCTTTTTAAAAATAGTTCCTCAAGCATTATTCATGTATCTTCAGGGGTCCCGCAAGGAAGTCACCTTGGTCCGATTCTGTTTTTACTTTTTATAAATGACATACCTTCTGTAATTAACTATTCAAAAATTGTATTGTATGCTGATGATGTAAAACTTTTTAGATCGTATCATTCTGTTGAGGAAAGGTCCTTACTACAGGCGGATTTAAATAGCATGACTAACTGGTGTGAAGTAAATAACATGCCGCTAAACCTTAAAAAATGTAAGGTAATGTGCTTTTCTCGAAGGGCACTTCAACCGGCTTCTTATGACATATGTAACCATAACCTCGAACAAGTGTTTAACTTTGTTGATCTTGGAATTACAATGGATCCGAAACTTAATTTTAATCTTCACATTAATGTTACAGTTAACAAAGCCAAGGGTGTTCTTGCATTTGTAAAACGATGGTCAAAAGAATTCAATGACCCATACATTACGAAGGCTCTATTCACAACGTTAGTGAGGCCAATACTGGAATATGGATCTGTTGTTTGGCACCCGCGCTATCAAGTTCATTCCGACCGAATAGAGTCAATTCAAAAACAATTTCTGCTTTTTGCTTTAAGAAATTTTCGTTGGGATTCTCAGTACAACCTGCCCCCATATATAAGTCGTTTAAAACTCATTAATCTTCCTACACTTGCTAGTCGTAGAGAAATGCTAGGCGTAGTATTTTTAGTGAAGTTACTGACAGGCTTGATCTATAGCCCATCTCTTCTTGGTGAAATAAAACTAAACGTTCCCTCCCGAATTTCAAGACATTTCCGGCCTCTTTTTCTGAAGCCATGTAAAAGTAATTTTGAGTTAAATGAGCCACTCCGTAGTTTGTGCCAGGATTTTAACACTCATTCCGGTTCTTTTGATACTTCAGACTCACTTTTTTACGTAAAGAAAACTATACTCAATGCTCTCAATAATTGATACAAACATACTTATATATTACTACTCGATCAGCTGATGAGCATTTGTTCTGTAGCTGAACAGTTTTAGATCTCGACACTTAACAAACTTCTGCCTTTCATGACTCGGCGCAATATATATGAAAAAAAAAAAATTTTTTTTTTTTATATATCCGTGCGTCATACGGATGCGCCCCTCGCGTCGGTCGGGCGGGTATGGAGGGAAAAAAAACCGTTGGGATTATTATTATTATTATTACCAATTAGTCATTGGGGTCTATTTTGTCTGAGCCTAGAAAGGGATGGGTCTACATACATTGGTACTGGAGTTTGCCGCTGTTGGTCAGGTGGAACTCTGCGGTATTGTGGTAAATATGGGTACTGGTTGGGGACCTGAATCACTTGTTTATTAAAAGAATGGGCAAACATAGACCGTGCCTGGTTTGCTTCAAGCTCCTGTGCTAAGGCCAATGCGGAAGGAAGATCATTACGCCTAGAGGAAAAAAGAATATCGCACAAGGGGCGATTGAGACCTAAAATAAAAATGCGAAGGGCGTCCTCGCGATACTTCTTATTAAGTGACTCTATTAGGGTGGTATTTCCACCGTGAGTCATAATGGTTTTATTAACTATGAGAGTTAACTTTCTTTCCACCTCATCGTAGAACCCTATTACTGATAATTTACCCTGTCTCAAGGTGGATAATTCCTGCTCTATTAAGCGAATAGGTCTTTTATCGGCATAAGCGAAGTCTAGCCGTGAAGTTATTGCATGAAAATTCAGAACTGTGTTGAAGGACGATAGGACGCTATCTGCTGCTCCTAGCATGTCTCCAGGACACATAACGGGTAGGATCACCCTTGAATTCTGGCATTGTTTTCACCAGATCCAAGGATTCCTCACACGGTGTGTTTGCTTGGATTGTAACCTGCTCATATTGAATGACCTGAGTTGGCGTCTCAATTCTTCCAGCCTATTTGTAAGTTCGTCTATGCGGGTCTGAAATTCCTGCCTAGAATGCTCTGTTGCTGTACGAATTGTGGTATTGAGAAAGGCTTGGAGAGTTTGGGCATCCATTGCCTTGTCCGAGTAAAGGAAATCTCAAATCCCAAATATTTAATAAGTATTTTCTTTATTGATTTCAATAAATTCACTTTAATTTGACAATTATCTTTAGCTACTGAACTCTCTACTTACATGAATATTCCCATCTTAGGCTAGTTTAGAATTCAATTAAATTTGGTGAATATTTGGTTTTAATTGCCCCTTCTCCTTTATCTTTACTTTGACCCTCGCTGGCAACGCCTCGGCGTGGCGTGCAATACCTCTCAAATTTTTTAAAATTAACGTTACACTGCAAACCTTTTTGCAAATTAGGGATTCTTGTTCTCACAGAATGTTTAAAGTTTATTACTGTTCACATAATATTTTACTAGTTTTTTGTTAAATTTCGTAGAATTTTTTGTTCACAAAGTCTTCACAAGTTTTTGGTTAAATTTCATACTACCTTACGTAGTATTTTTGTTGACAAATTGTTGGTTAAATTTCGTACTTCCTTACGTAGTATTTTTAGTTTGTTCACAAAGTCTTCACAACTTATTTGGTTAAATTTCATACTACCTTATGTAGTATTTTTGTTCTCAAAGTTTTTGGGTATTTATATTTATATTTATTTAAGATATTCGGATGTATAAGTAAGACTCTAGGTCTTTTAGTATACCTTTGCAGGATGGCAGTAACAAAATTATAAAACTTAATTCTAGAACAGCGCAATATTAGCTTAAAACTAATTGTCAAACCACTTAAGACGCAAATATTAATCTATATACTTATAAATAAATTTAAGACAAGAAGACTAGTATGAAGAATAGTTGAGAACGTGAAGAACACGAAAACGTAAAAGAAGAAAGATATCAAGTAAAGAAAACATTCAAATCCCAATCTTATTTAATTTAGAGAGTTAAAATAACTGTGGATCAACTTTCTATAGTTACCCCTTTTTAAAGCAGCCATGACTGATTCTGGAACAGAATTCCAGAGCCTCACAGCATTGATGAAAAACAGCCTTGATGAGGACAAGTATTTATACCTAGGGATTATTAGACATTGATGCCTACTAGATCTTGCAAATTTTAACTTCTCATAAAGATATTTAGGAGTTTTAGATTCAATGAGATTAAATATGAAAATACAATTTCTTGCCGCAAGATAATCAAAAATGCTGCATCCTAGAATTTTATTTTTCCACAAAGAAATGTGGTCATATTTTTTAAGGCCAAATACGTAACGTGTAACGTTGTTAAATAGTAGATCTATTTTTTGAGACGAAACAGAATCAAGTTTGCTGTATACAAGCTCGGAGTACGTTATGTGGGGGACAATAAGTTGAACAGCTAACTTCCTCCTTGTCTCTAAAGGTGTAAATGAAGCTGACATTCTTAATCTACGCAAAACAGCATATACATTGCCAACAATTTTATTTATGTGGTCAGAACAACTCAACATAGAGTTCACAACAAATCCTAAATTTCTTATCTTGTCAGTAAACTTTAAGTCACTATCACCAATTAACAGTTTTGGAATATCGTCCACATATACAACACCGTTACTTATGGGCAACACATATGACTTGGATACATTTAGGCAAAGACAGTTATTACGTGCCCAAAACAAAATTGCAGACAGATCACTATTTATTTTAAAACATAAATCTTCAACAAGACCAACACGACTTGACAAATACAACTGAATGTCGTCAGCATAGGCATGAACATTGACATGCTGACACACAGAAAACACATCATTGACAAATAGACTAAACAAAAGGGGACCAAGTACAGATCCTTGTGGCACCCCCGAGGCAACAATACAAGACTTAGAGGAGCCATTTAGGCATGTCACTTTCTGAGATCTTCCTCCAAGGTAGCTTGTCATGAGCTTCACAGAGTTATCCGAAAACCCAAAAAAATATTTTAGTTTTTTGCAAAGAAGTTCATGATTTACTGAGTCAAATGCCTTTGAAAAATCTAGAAGACAAAGAAGAGTTAGATTGTCAAACTGTATCCTAATGTCATCAGTTATTTTTAACATAGCTGTAGAGCAGCTGTGTTTTGGCCTAAACCCTGACTGCAAAGGGGATAGTAGATTGTTTTGTTTTACAAAATATGAAATTTGAGTCGCCATCAGAGACTCACACACTTTGGAGAAGGCCGGAAGGCAGCTTAACGGTCTATAATCACTGGGACTGGTGGCAATGTTATTTTTGGCAACTGGTATAATGACAGCCTTTTTCCACTCTGTTCGAAAATATGCAGTTGTGAAACAGTGATTAATGATGTGTGTAAGAGTACTCAAAATAAATAAAAGCACAAGTTTTACAAACCTCAAGGAAATTCTATCTTCACCAATAGCATTGGACCTAATAGTCATAACAGACTTTAGAACTTCAGTCTCAGTTACTCCATAAAATTGGAATTTTTCTTTTGAAACGAAATGGTCAACAAAATTCATAGTTAGAGGGCTACTAGTGCTCTTACTGGCGCTAGTAAAATAATCATTAAGGTCGTTATGGTTTATTTTACACTCTGTCTTTAGTTTTCCATGTACATTAAGATTTTTCAAGTTGCGCCATAGTATTTTTGATGGAAGTGACGGGTCTAATTTTGAATTACAGTACAATCGCTTCGCATGCTTTATAGTGGCAGTAACTTTATTTCGGGCAATCTTGTACTGTGTCCAATCGTTGTCAGCACTAGTCCTTTTCCATTTTGCATATAGCTTATAGCGAGTTTTTATAGCGGATCTGATTTTGTTATTTTACCAAGGGCAAGAGCTTTTGATGGCCCGAAAAGTACGTAGAGGGACATGATCATTAAACAATTTTGTCAAATTTTTATTTAGGAAGTCAACTTTCGCATCTACAGTCTCAATAAACCAGCAGTCATCCCAATTAACATTTGACAGACAAGCATACAGATCATCAATGTTTACAGACTTTAAATCACGATACATAAAAGTAACACCAATAGCTGGACAATTAAACGCCACATCTACTGTACAAAACACTAGGTCATGGTCTGATATAAAAGAAAGTTGGTCAAATTTGAGAATATGGTCGGGGCTTGAAGTAATAACGAGGTCTAAGAGACTAGGGCATGAATTGGTCGCATATCTTGTAGGTACGATTTTGTTAACTATAGTAAGGCCTGCATTAAGCACATGGTCAAGTAGTTTGTTAGTATATGAGTCATTCAATAAAAGGTTAACATTAAAATCACCACATATAACATAACACTCATAATCAATCAAAAACATAGATAACTCAACAAAAAACGAGTCTAGCATGCAACATCTATGAGGATTGTAAACACAGGACACTAGTATTTTAGTTACATTGTCTGAAACTTCCGCAATAATAAATTCCGTCTCAGAGTTATTAGATACGGCTAATAGTCCAATCTTCAGGGCAGACCTGCAATAAATTGCAACACCTCCCCCTTTTTTGGTAACTCTGTCGTGACGTATCATAATGAAGCCTGGGATTCCATAATAATAATCAGAAATATTAGGGTTAAACCATGTTTCTGAGACACAGATGACATCAATACGCGTTTCTACAAAAGTATCCCTAACATAGTCCAATTTATCACTATTAAGACTTCGCGCATTAAAGTGAACAACATTAAGTCCATTGGATTGTTGGCATAGAATATTTATCAAGGTCTTGTTGCTTTCACCAATGCTGAACGCAGATGTCCTATTGGGATTTAAGTCCAAAACTATGAACTGATAAAGGGGCAAGTAAAATTTGTAAAGCAAAAAATAAACAAAAATGACTGCAAATTAAATAAAGTGAGAGTGAATAGAAAAAACACGAATCAAATAGCCAGAGTCAATGAAGCTAGAAGCTAGAAAACAATGAAAAGAGAAAAATAACATAAAAGAAGAAGAGCAAAGACATACTACTAGCTTAGTTTCTAAGTTTGTATAAATTAAACCTAGCGTACAGCATAGTATAAAAATATCCATATCAAGATAAATTGTAATTTATTATTTTTTGGTGCTTATAAGAGAATTGATTTCGCCTCTAGAGTTAACGAGTTGCGACTCTTCACCTGGTTTCAGCCGCACAAAAATTTTCCCACGGACGGAAAATGCTGACACCAAAATCTTCTTTCGTCTGAGTTCTGATGCATGCAAGTAAATTGAGCCGTAACCGGGCAACTCAATATCAGAGAGCGTCAACGATCTCTTCTTTGCCTTGCAAAATAAAGCGATGGATTTTAAGAGCTGATTACGATCATTTGCAGAGAACAGCTTAACAACAATTAGACAAACACTCTTATCTTTTTGCCCATTGCCTTTGGCACTTCGCAGCCGAAAAACATCACGCAAAGGTGGTGGTTTGTGCTCAGCTGCACTGCAGACCTTACCAAAGATTTCGGGTAAACACTCACCAGTCACTTGCGGGATCCTGTTGACAATCAGGTCAGTGGAGACTGCGCTGCTTTCAAGAGCACTAAGCTGAGCTTTGGTGGTAATCAGTTCGCTGCGAAGAGAGAGAACATCAGCACACGCATTCTCCACCGCAGTTACTCTCTTCTCAATTCCTGCTATGGAGAGTTTCAGGTTTGCTGTTTCAGCAGCCAGCTCACCAATTTTTTGCATCACTCTCTCCTCCGATGTTCTCATTACTGCACTTAACTGCTCTATTATAGAGTCTCTCTGCTGCTCAAGTTTCCTCTCCATCCTATCAAATACAGTTGATGCTGTGGTGAGGGGAGTCTGTGGAGGGGATGTAGGTTTTCGCGCTGGATTTTTCCGCGTTGATGACATTTTGGTTGCTTTTGCTTGGAGCAGCGTTGAAATGGGTCAGGTGAAACAGTATGCGGGAAACAGCAAAACAAACAGTTTACAGCACTCGCGAACACAGCTAGGTTGGCTTTTTTAGGTAAATTTCGAAGTTTTTTACGAGGAAAAATACAAATACCTAAGAGCACCACGAAAACACGTCCTACTCGAATGACAACATTATCGTATTCAAGGGTACAAGGATAAACTCGCGTGTCCTTTATAAGGATATGTCGTATGGCCCCACGTTGGGCGCCACTTAGAGAAACAAGTGGTGTTTGTTTAAATATTTTATTTCCCTTGCAAGAGAGCAAGGGCAGCCGGTTAAGTCGGGTGAGTTAATACAACTAAAACATTAATTCGACGACTTCGCCTAAACACCTGAAAACTCAAACAGTCCCTGCCAGCCGCTGTACGTTATCGACGACTTGTGAATGCATTTCGGCAATTTACCGCTTGCACAAGTGTAATGCTTTCGCTGCTGCCGCGGCGATCACTTGTTAGTGTTAACTGTTGTTGTCATACGCAGACCCGTAGACGCGCCGTCAGCAATATCAGTGAGAGTAAGTTTTTGTAGGAGTTTACGTTGTTGTCACGCGCAAACTTCCAGCTGCGCTGTCAGCAATATCGGTGAGAACAGAGTTTTGGCCGGATGCGAGTTTGCTGGTGTTAACTTATACACTGAACAGCGTTTCACCTTAATAGTGACTAGCTATTTATCCGAATAGCGACTATTTTGTTATAAAATTATTATTTCGCAAAATACTATATTAAATAATAAGTTATGTTAAAAACTTTCTGCAATCAAAAGCACGTCCGTACGTAATGAAGTATCACATGCATTTTCATCTGACATTATCAATTGGAACGTTTCTCCAATGGTCAAATCTTGCGTTGCCCGTACTGGTCCAGAGTGTGCACTTCTTAGAATATTGTGCGTACGGACTCTTGTAGCTTGTGGTTGTATCGAATACCATACAATACCATTTTTGAAGTATAACTTTCGCCAGTTTCAATTGGCGCATCTTTAAGTTCTTCATAATCAGAATCAATGTCGTCTTCATGGCTATATTCTGGTAACGTGGATTCTTCAACGTCTGATTCAATATCACCTGAAATCTCGTCTTCTAAATCGTCTTTACTAACTTCACCTTGGATTTCTTCAAGCATTTGACGAATATATTCTTGTTGTTCTTCATAGGGACGTGCGCGTAATCGTCGTGGAATATGTCATTCACCATCTGCCATATCAGTTTTTTTTTCACGTCTTTTCACTTCAAATCACAAATGTTTACTAAATTTGCTGACGAAACTATAAATAATGAAACTTCGGCAAGCAACCAAAAAAGAGTGTGTAACGTACCTGCGTTTACCTAAACAACCTTTTTTTTCAACAAGCAAGGACTAAACCTAACAATAAAACTGGGTTTCTTAGAATTGGAACCTTTTTTCATGCATTGAAAATAATCCATTTTCCTTGAAACTCATTATATGTGCATTAGAACAAAATAAAAAGTAAAAAATTTCAAGAAATGAGCTAGATATTAGCATTCTAATGCTAACGGCATGCCATTCCCCATACAAAACGTATGAACATAGCCGGGTATGTTGCTGTTGACGTGCGTAAAGCGATTCTGCTGTTCACATAATGGTTAAAAAACAAATTCTTATGAAAAACCCCAAAAATTAAAAATTTTAAATTTTTCATGCTTAATTGTTTGCCCACCAAACATTTTTGTTTTCCCACTTTTTGTTCAAAAGATAAATTTTTGAATTTTTCACTTTTTCACTTTTAGGGTGTTTGTTTTTTAAATAACTTTTGAACAAGGGTGGTCAAATGAAAATTTTTTGGTATACAAACGAAAACTTTTAGTGGACAAACGATTTAGCTAAAAAAGGGTTAAATTTTTAAGTTTGTCTTTTTTTCATAAAAAATTTGTATTAAATAAATTTTGAACAAAGGGTGGATGACGAAAATTTTTGTGCACAAACATGGACAAGCGATTTAGCTTGAAAAAAATTGAAGTTTGCACTTTTGGGTTCTTTCATAAAAATTTGTTTTTTTTTTAAATAACTTTGAACAAAGGGTGAACAAACGAAAATTTTTGGTGGACAAACGATGGACAACCGATGCATATTTCGTTTTTTGAATTTTTTTATATACATTTTTGTTTTTAAAAAACTGTTAAACAAAGGTAGGACAACCGAAAATCTTTGGTGGACGAACGATATACATTTTTTTCTTCTAAAATTCGCATAAAGTGGCAAACGCTGACGCATACGGCTGTACAGCGAAGCAAAGATATGTACAAGCGCGAGGATAAATGTGCGGGGCATCGAACGCATTAAATAAGTTTTAGTTAACGATAAAATTGTAAAGGGCTTTGTCGACACGGGGTCTGACGTCATGATAATAAAAAAAAGGTTGCAAGAACACTCAATTAAATTACGATAAACTCGAGTACGTATGGTTTACGTGGACTAGGTAGTTAGTTAGTTAATTAATAGGGTAAAGTAGGATCAAGGGACATTGCGACCTGAAAGATCTTTTGTATCCCTGCAATTAGTTCCTAGCCCTGACAGCCCAAGATACTGTCAGCTTCTCTAATAAAAGCTAATAATAACTTGGTACACGAGTTCCTAATGTTGAGAGACTCGACTATTGCTGAGTTGAAGTATCTAACTCTCAGTCTGGCCAAAGCCGGACAAACGCACAGAATGTGCTCCGATGTCTCCTCCTCCTCGAGACATAGGCGGCATTATAAAATGCCCCTATTTAGATTAATTATGTCCTTTCTGGAAAAAGGATACCCAAATAATTTGGCCTGTCTGAGGCCTCCTGTCTCAGCCCAATACCTAGTGCGTTCAAAGCCCACCCACTTGGTGATTAAAGATTTTGAAGAGGACCAACTAAGTCCGCAAAAAGGTTCCGGTCCCATAAAGACAGACAAAGATCCTTTTCTGGCCAGTTCATCAGCGGTCTCGTTGCCTTCAATCCCGCAGTGTCCTGGTACCCAGCATAGTGTTACCTTTGTTTTTCGTTGCCAGGAGCTGAAGAGTGTCATAGCACTCTTTGACGAGCCTGGAACTGATAAGCCTATTGGATAGAGATTTTATAGCCGCCTGGCTGTCTGAGAATATGATTAAAAAAGCGCCTTTCAAACCCTTTTCAAGGTTTAATCTGGCGCACGTTGCGATTGCTAGAACCTCAGCCTGAAACACAGTAGGCCATGTGCCCATTGCAATCGAAAGTTTAGTGCCGGGACCATAGACACCTGCACCTGTTCTTCCCTCCATCCTAGACCCGTCTGTACACCAATGTATATATCTTGGATCTAGTTGAGGAGGCCCGTTTGACCAGACCTCCCGATCCGGTATTTTGAGCTGGAAGATTCGACCAAAACAGATTTCTTTTTGTATGGAGTCAGTAAGCATGCTTGAACCCAAACCTGGGATTTTATCCAGAATACAACTGTGTTGTGAGCTCCTATACTGAGCTTCATTAGTTATTTGCATTTGCAGGATCCTCGTGGCCGCGACTGATTGAACATGAATATGTAGAGGAGTCCATCCTAAAAGTGACTCCAGAGCCGCGGTTGGACAAGTTCTTATTGATCCTGAGACCGAGAGCAGCGCCAGCCTTTGGAGCTTGTTAAGGCGAGTAACGGTGGTTTTTTGTAGGGTTTTTGGCCACCAGACTACGGAGGCATAGGTTAGAATCGGACGGACCATGTCCGACCAAAAAGTTTTCTGCAGGCCCACATGGCTCGGGTAGCTTTCCTTAGAGTGTCGTCTAGGTGGGAATTCCAACTTAGTCTCTTATCGAGGATTACTCCTATATATTTGACTTCGTCGGAGTATTCAAGCACAGTGTCTCCAAGGGTTACCGAACCCAGATTCGGTTTATACCTTCTTGTAAACGGTACGAGAACAGTTTTTAGAGGGTTCACATTAAGGCCCTCAATGGCACACCAGCTTGTTACCACGCGCAAAGCTGAACACATAACGTCTGACACCGTGCTGCCGAATTTTCCCGTGACAATGATAACGATCATCTGCGTATCCAATAGCATCAAAACCGTTTTCTTGTAGTTTAGTTAGTAGGTCGTCTACTACTAGAGACCAAAGTAAGGGGGAAGGAACAACCCCTTGTGGGCATCCTTTATTAGCTCTAAAATTTAGAGCACTTTTGCCCAAGGATGTGGTTATATCACGCTCGCGCAGCATATCGTCAATAAACCCAACAGTTGATAGATCCACACCTCTTCGGACCAAAGCCCTCGAGATGGATCTATAGGCAGTATTATCAAAAGCTCCCTCGATGTCCAGGAAGGCGCACAGAGCAATCTCCCTGAATTCAAAGGCCCGTTCGATCTTACCGACCAGACACTGCAGAGCGGAATCCGTCGACTTCCCTTTGACGTAAGCAAACTGAGTCTTATGTATGGGAGTTGAGAACCTCAGATTGTGTCTTATGTGAAGATCTAGCAGTCTTTCGACTGTCTTACGAATGAAGGAAGTCAAACTGATCGGCCGGTATGATTTAGGTGAGTCAGACGGCCGATTGCCTTTCTTAGGGATAAACACAACGGATACCTTCCTCCAAGTATACGGTATGTATTCCCAAGAATAACTGGCCCTAAATAAACAGATCAGCGGGTCAATGACATAATCAATACATCTCTGAACCAGAGCCGGATAGATACCATCGCCCCCTGCCGCTTTAAAGGGTTCGAAGGATTCTATTGCCAAAAGTACCTTGTCCCTGTCCAAGATGGAGCCAGACCTGGCTACGCTTCTCACTCTGGGGATCCCGTGTTCCGAAGAGTTTGCAGTCGACGGGCACAGCTCCATCGAGGAGCCATGGAAATGCACTTCGAGCAGGTATTCCAGAGTTTCTCTGTTGTTATTGGTGAAGGTGCCATCTTGCCTCCTAAGGAGTCCTATCCCATTGGAAGGCTCCTTTGATAGAATTTTATGTAAACGGGAGGCCTCTGGCAGTGTCTCGATTGATTCACATTTTTGTCTCCACGATTCTCTTTTGGATCGTCTTATGAGTTTATTGTACTCAGTGAGAGCAGCCCTGTACTCGTCCCACTGACGTGTTCTTTTTGCTCCGTTGAAAAGCTTCCTGACAAGCTTGCGTTTAGCATCCAGCTCCGCGCTCCACCAGGGAACCTTGCGTTTCATCAAGATGGAACTGGGAGCCGTACTGTCGTGGAAGGATTCCAGCAGAACATTGTTGAGCACTCTCGCCGCATACTCCATTTCCTCGATTGAGTTAATTGAAGTTAGTAACGAGTCTGCTCTTGCCCTTACTAGATTTTTATAAAGGTCCCAGTTTGTTTTCCTGGGTGAGAAGGTTAGGTCCTGGAGTTGTGATCGTCCTAGGATTTCGAACCTTATGTGCTGGTGATCCGAGAGCGATGCCTCGTCCGACACTTGCCAGTCTCCAAGATAATCACTAATAGATCTGCTGCAGAGAGTGAGATCTAGTACCTCTTCTCTGGCAGCAGTAATAAAAGTAGGTTTGCACCCCCTATTTGCGAATTCTATATTGTTTTGCATAAGATATTCTAGAAGGTACTCACCCCTTTCATTTATGTCGGTGCTGCCCCACAACACATGGTGTGAGTTGGCATCGCAACCAATGATGAACTGTCGATTCGTTTATTGGCAAAATTCGACATGCTGCTGAACTTCCGCGGGAGGAATGGTGGGGATGTCACCTGGAAAGTAGGCGGATGCGATGACAATTTCTTGCATTCCGCCTACCGTCGACACTTCAACGACAGCAGCTACTAGATCCCTGGAAATAAAAGGAGTAAGAGGTGTGAGATTAATGTTGTCAATGAGCAGGAGGGCGGCACTGGGCATGCCTCCCACCCGGTCATACACCAACCTAGCTGATTGACTCAGCCCTATTACTTGGCCTCCAGTATGCCAGGGCTCCTGGAGCAGGCCAATAGCGAAACTGCAGTCGCTGGCTATTCTGCAAAGTGTGGCAGATTCCCCCTTGGCATGATGCAGATTAGCTTGAAGCACCCTTATGGTGCTCATTGCTTCCTTTGGAGCGATTGACTGACGAGACTCTTCTTCTTGCCTCGTCGGGACCCTTTGTCCCTAGCTTCTTTGGTAAGAGCCGGCCTACTGCATTTTAGCCCTGCGGCAACCTTTTGTATATTGGTGCCGGTCGAAGTTGGTGGCAGTTGCTCTCCCCTCAAGATCGGGACCGCCCCCGGAGCTGCCGCCATCGCCAGCACAGTTGCTTGGCTTTGGCTACCGGTCTGAAGGTAGCAATGGCCCGTTTGGAGGTCAGCTGTCGTTGGAGGTACCTGGGTCAGAGGATACGCCCTTGCGGACCCGGCGGCTACCGTGCTTGGGTTGGTCTCACTCCCGCCACCTTCCTGCCCAGTGGCTGTGCTGGTAGAGGGGCGCAAGTCCAAATTGGCCTCCGCCGGGGCCCCAATGAGCGTTCCCTCCTCCTTTGTCTCTTTGGTCTGCGTAGGTGACCTCAGGTGGAGTTTTATGTGGCCAAATCTATACGCAATCCTATGTTTCATGGCCACTAGTTTCGTCATTGACGCGTGATCAATCAGGAGCACCAAATGAACTAACTGACCATTTGTCAGCCTGTTAGAGACTTTCCAGCTAGTTGTCGAGATTGAATTCTTAGCAGCGATTGTTGCCAGAATTTTATCATTGCCTAGTTGGAGACTCTGTGGGAAGTATCCTCGGACCACACGTGTCCCAGGAAATTCATTTTCCGTCACAGGATTGACTTCAAGACCACACTTGGTCTTGATGTTCATGACGTTCGACCTTAACCACGTCGTAGTCTGAGGATTCGAGCAGACGACAAGAAGCCACCCAGCCCGGGGGACGCACCTTTCGAGCTCCGGCTTTATGTCGTCCTTCGAGTACTCAATCGCGACGTCAATTATCGCCTCCTGTAGCAGCGCCAGTTGCTCTGCCGTGAGAGATTTGTTGACAGGGTCAACCGGAACAAAGCCCAGTTCCCCACTACCCCCCATCCGGCTGAAGGTGACTTTTTTAGGCTCCGTATGAGCCGGTCTTGGCCTCTTCTTGGCATTGTCCTGAGGAGACTGCTCTTCGGGCGAACACGTTTCAACTCCGCTGTGGTTATCGAATTAGTTTTGGCAAGTTTAACGGCTTCTTCCCTAGATTTGCCATTATCTAAGGCGCGCTTAAAAATTCTCCTCTCCTTGGAGTTGAAGAAAACGAAACCGGAAGTTGAGTCCAGACTCACTCGCTGCACCAAGTTGCCGACTTCCGTAAGCCCTGAGATTTCAGAGCAGACGCTGATAATGTCTGGTGTCATAGTGCTGCATGACTCGGAGTCAGATGCCGAGGCAAACTCCAGCCGAGCAGACAAAGCACTGGACGAAGGTCCGACAAACTGCGGTTCTCCAGGGGAGGTGGAGAGTGAAGGCCCACTGGCCTCCGAGATCTTCGCGCTAGTCTCTCCTGCAACGTGCCCAATGGCTCCGTCGGAGGAGGTTGTGGGCAGCCCACTGGCTGCAATGTTTGCCGAACAGACCACCGCCGTGCAGGCCGGGTCCGGATATGATGATTTCTGAGCATCATCAGGCTCATCTGAATTTTTTTAATTTATTTTTAACATTTTTATTCCCACGAGTGAGCGGGAAAGGGGAATGTCCACCGCGGTAATCCCGATCCCGCGGTAAGTCTATATGAAACTGGAGGTCGACAGGTATCCAGAATTCGCATACTAGCGGCCAGGCACCCCCCTGGTCATGCATCCCTCGACGTTTGCTGTTCCGTCTTGGAGTTGGGGTAATTTGTGAGGAGGTGGTAGCATCTCAGTGGGCCATTCGAGGAATGCAAGGAACCATAGTTCGAAGTCATTTCCCAAACAGACCACTAAGGAGCACCATCAACTCGGGAGTTTTCTTCTCCCCGCCCGGCTGCCACTAGCCAGGATTATAGCCAGAGACATGACCGTGACTTCATCCTGTTTCCAGCCGCCCCCAACGTGGAGAGTATAGCCGCACTTCCGGCAGTGCCTACAGACAGAAGCAACCCCCAAAGGCAGTTGGGACTGTACATAGACCTGTCGGCTGACGGCCAAGGTAACACAACAACAAAGCCGGTCGGTGTATTTTTGATAAACGTAGTGATCGATGTGTGGCAGTTTAGAGTGTTGACAGATGGTAAAATAGGATGCGATGCCATTTGGGATATAACTTTATCAATAATTTTCGGGTAGTGACGGATGGAGACGGATACAAATTGCAAGGTTTAAAAGATAAACAAACTGTCTTGAATGTTTACGCTGCTCCGCCACAATTTCGTAACAGAATTGAAGATCTTATTAACCCAGGTTATCAATGAGAAGGACTTTGCTACGTAACGGTCATCCAATAGCTTTGAGAATTATACCCGATGGTATAATTAAACCTTTTCGTCAGTCGCCAAGTGGACATACAGCAGATGAAGCCGTAGCTATCAAGAACTAGGTAGACGAGGGGCAGGGTGTTGTAGGTAAATCCACTTCAAACGTAGCAAGTCGTGTCGTGGTCGCTCGTAAAAAAGATAACACAATGAGAGTATGCATTGACTAGAGGAAGCTGAATAGTATGGTGTTTGACGATTTTTTCCGGTGTCTCTGATTAAAGAAGTGTTGGAGAAGCTTCAAGGGGCCAGGTTCTTTACTATAATGTACCTTGAAAATGGTTTTTTCATATCACGGTGGAAGAAGAAAGTAGTGCGTATACGGCTTTGGTCACCAGAGTGTGTTTATTAAAATTTAATAAGGCGTCATTCGGTTTCAAAAACTCCAGACGCGTTTATTAGATTTGTCGGCCACATATACCAGGAGCTAATTAACGAAAATTGTATGCAGTTGTACATAGACGATAACGTCCAAATCCCAAAATAGATCATAAACAAATCTCTAAAGAATTGAAAGATCTAATATACTATTGGCCGTGTTTTATATTTACATATACACATAAACGAAGTAATTTTACAAAATCAGATTAAGCTAATAATGCAAAAAACACTGTCGCCCGCGATTTAATCGGAACTGCAATGTAGATTTGCAAGCGTCCCAGTTTTTTTTTGGTTCTCAATAATGGAGCTTCCATGCTTTTTTAGTTTTTGGTACACATAAATACAGTTTGCAAAAAATAATCCATGTAGTAAAAAACCAAAGTTATTTCTTTCATCCCGCCCACTTGTTCAGGTTTGGATAATTGCCTTAGTGAGCGTCCCAGTTTTTTTTTTGTGTTCACGGTAAGTTGGAAGCGGAGTTAACAAGTGTTGCGAATATACGAGAGAGGAGCGAGGACTGAGCTCCACACCGATACATCAAAGGAATGCTTTGGTGCAGTTTTGCTTCTAGAGTTTGACGACAGGTGGGATAATCTAAAAATCATAGCTATATTTTTCAGGTTAAGGCGGCGTATTCAGCTCTCAAGAAATTTCCCCACTACCTGCTCGGTGCCCGGTTTAAGTTGATTAGCGACTGTATTGCATTTAAACAATCTACGACGAAGAGGATTGTACCACGGGTGTTGCAAGTGGCATGTTGTTTAAATCAATTGATGGTAATGAGTTGCTGGAGATTCCAAAATTGATAGAACGAGAAGCGCATGACGTAAGTCAAATCTCGGTAGCCAAGACTATGGAGTCGATGCGACGGCAGTACTGGGTTCCACATTTGGAAAACAAAGTAGGTAAATTCATCGCCAATTCTATCAAATGTGTTGTTCATAGCAAAAAGATGGGCGATCAGAAGGGCTACTTGAATTGCATCTATAATGGTGACACGCTTCACACGCTACACATCGACCACTTGGGGCCAATGGAGGCGAAATCTAAGCGTTACAAATATATATTAGCGATGGTTGACGGCTTCTCAATGAAGTGGTTATACAGAAGTGAAACGAATGGTCATCGACCGATATACTGCATTTACGGCAAAAGGGCTGGTAAATTTCCTCAATGAACATAAAGTCGAACAAGCTTGGTCAACAACAAGGATGGCCAGAGGCAATCATAAAATTGAACGCGTTGATCGCTGTCAACGGATAATCCGTCATTGTGCTTCAAGTTTGTGCCACATGTTCAGAGAGGTATCAATGCGCACGTGCATACATCTACGAAGCAGTCGCCATTCGAAAATGGTTAGTTAATTCGATTAAAGACGAAATAATTACGCAATACAACGAAAATCGCTAGAAGTGGCGTGAAGAAGCAAAAGGCAATATAATGCAAACGCAGAAAGTCTACAAGCCCATTTTCGACAAAAAACGGCGAGTAGAAAATATTTATAATATATGCGATCTCGTCGTTATAAAGAGAACGTAGTTTGTCTCGGGTCATAAATAGCAAGAAAGTATCACACGTCGAAGGTCCGAAGTTAGTTGCAGGAGAGCTTAAAGACAGCCGCTGTTTTGAATTCGTCCCAGCAAGTCGCTGTACAGAAGTCGTGCGTGATTTATTAATTTTTATTTTATTAATGTATCTTTTTGTAAACTTGCAATTCAAGCGCTTAGAATAATAGTACTGCTAGTGCATTGTGTCGAAAAAAATGTATATTCAGGAAATACTTTGCGTAGAAGTAATTTAATTTGTTTTAAATAGGTTTTGAATAAAAAGGCAAAATTAATAATTTTCCAAGTAGCTATGGGACGTGGAAAGCATTGCAGTGCCGAAAAGGGAGAAATTATAAGGAATCTAATTTGTTAGGGCAAAACTTATGCAGAAGTAGGACTTGCAGTTGGTTGTTCTAACAAACTGATCAGTAATGGAATAAAATATGATCCAAAGGCCGAAACTCGTAGACGAAAGCTCGCAATGCCATCGTAACTTGACAAACGACTTGTACGGGAGGTGAAGAAGGACCCGTTTAAACCGAAAACTGTACTGAAAAAAGAACTTAATTTCACCGCATGTGTAGAGACAGTTCGCAGTCGGCTTAGGGAGAATAATTTAAAGTCGCACTCTCCCAAAAAGGTACCCCTTTTGACTTGTAGACATATAAGCAAACGTATTAAGTTTGCAAAAGATCATTTGGACTGGCCAGTAGAGAGATGGAGGAATATTTTATGGACAGACGAAAGCAAAATCGTTTTGTATGGTGGCAAAGGAAGTCGGTATCTAGTTAGGAGACCCCCAAATACTGAGTACAATCCTCGGTTAACAACAAAAACCATTAAAAATTGATGGTCCAGTATAATGGTGTGGGCTTGCTCTTCTGCAATGGCTCAGAACTAGGGATGTCAATTTTCGGCATTTTGTTCATTCCGGGATTTTCGAGATCTGAAAACGAAATCCCGGGATCCCGAAATCCACGAAGTTTTGATTTGTAATTTTTAATTTGCCAAAAAATGTAACGCGGCTGTAATTGTTCTATTATAGAAGTATACAAAATAACATAAATATAATAAAGAAAAACGATTTGTTGTAATTCATGTATTTATTTATTGGTCTTTTCAAGAAAAAAACCGAAATAAACGTAAAATTTGACACACATACAAATTTATACTTCAAGTACAAATATACATACATACACATTTGAAACAGAACCAAATGCACCTACATAAAGTAAAATTATTTCTAATCACTGTTTGAGACCAATATTAAATATTAATATATTACCATTCAGTAAAAAAATTAAAAATTAAATACATCACCTATTCCATTTTGAGCGAGGCAGAATTATTCCTTATTTTGATCAAAATGCAATCTCAAAGTAATAAAAGCCTTAAATGTGTTATACTCAACCCTGGACCTAAATTTGTTCCATTTCAATTAGTGGAGAAGCACTGCCTCAACACTTGTTGGCTGGATTTACGACCAAAAAGGTAATGCTCTCTGTAAGATAAAGCCTTTATCGCCTCATAACAAAAACTATCAATTTCTTTTACCAAGCCTTCTGATAAATTGTATGCCTTTCGAGCTGTTCGTTACAACTTGATGCAATTTATTTTTGAGACTTCCTGCCTTATCCACTTCATGCACCTCATCGTTAGTTCTATTAGCATCGCTTTCATTGTGAGGCTCATTTTCTACTCGAGTGTGATATTCTCCAGCAAGGACAAACCAAAGCCTCAAGGGAATTAACAAACTGTGTTATTTGTCGAAAATCTAAAGGTTTTGTTTTGCCCTTGAAAGGGTAATTTTTAAGAATGATACAAAATTTAAAAAAATAAAAGGCTTTTAACTTCACTGTTTTCTAAAATTCCGGGAATTGAATAGACCTAATCAGAACGTATATGTCTAAAGAAGTTACGTTGCCTTACGCCGAAGAGGAAAAGCCATTATTGTGGGTCTTCCAGCAGGCCCTCAAGCATACGAGCCATACGAGCAAAAAGGCAAAAAAACGACAAAAATCCGATTGGGAATCTTTGGACTGAGATCAAAAAGGCGATTCATGATGCATGACCCACCAGCAATCCAGCGCTTTGGACGGTAGTAAAAGATTCTTGGGGCAAAATACCACTAAAAAGATGCCAGGACCTTGTTGACTCCATGCCAATGAGTTGTGCCGCCGTTGTGTCTAATAAAGGACATGTAGTAATTAAAAAGCGCACGTCTTGCTAGGTCCAGTAAATTACGAAGAAGGAAGAGTTTATTCAACAAAAAGGAATTAGAGGTGTGCATTAAATGCAGGGTTGCCAGACATGAATTGTAGCTCTCACAGTTAATATGCTACTAAATATTAATTGGAATACATAACTTTATTTTTGATTACTAGTTAATATTTTTTAATAGATTCTGAAATATTTTTATTTTATTTTAGTTTTTAAGAGCATAATATTATCGTAGTGATATTTCTTTACCGCCTCATTTTGAAAATTTCCATAGAATTTAAATTATAATAAGTAGAATAGACCAATAAAATGATAATAAAATTCAAAGATATATGTATTTTATCTTGCTCAGAGAGCACAGCTCATCGTAGTGCTATAAAAAGTAAAGTAATTCAAGAATTAACGATTTATGACAGTTACTAATCGTCCGTTCACGTGGGTCACTTATACACGGCTTTCGTGTTTGTCGGCTTGTGCTTGACACGGCCCCTCCTGACTTAAATGAACCAAGCCTCTCTTAGTTATATTTTGTACTTTCGTCACTGTCATCTCCCAAGGATGGGCTAAGTTGGCACCATCGCCTTATTGGGCGCTGGGCATTACTCGACAATATCATCGTTGCATTACTGGTGCCTCTGGTAAACCTCCGACAATATATTTGCCGTATTCTAATGCCTTCGTGACAACATACGGTCCTTTAAACTTACATCGCAATCACTGATTCCGAATGAACTCCGTGGTGACGAAATCTTCTGTCACGAATTCGGAAAAAATGCTATCAGCAATTCCGACGTTTTCGTAGTTTGCGTTGCCAACTGTTACGCTAAGTTCGAATGAGTGATACCAAATCTTTACACTTAATTCAGCGGTTTTTTGTTTACTTTTTTGACAGAAGTTAAAAGGAAATGCATATATTTTCCCAGGCTTAGTTTACAATAATTATTTAAATACAAAAAAAAGTATATGGGTTTCATTGCGGTAGCTGTTTTACTTATAGAACAAGTGCGCAACCTGAAATAGACGTTTCTAACCTGAAAATCCTTTTTACCGTTTTCTCTAAATTATTTTATATGTGTATTTGGCTGCTTTCCCTTCTCGTTGCCCTGTGCTCAGTTTTGTTTTGAGATAGCTTCCATTGTATAAATTATAATAAAAAGAACTTCACTTGTTTTTGCAACTTTATTATTCGGGTGGGAAGCACGTCCAGCCCGAAGAGTACCAAAATTTATACTGACTATTCTAACAAAATTTACTTAACAGCTACCCTCAAGCTATTTGTTGCTGCCGCTGCTACCGCGCTGTTGTTGTGTAGCAGAGGTGGTATTGCGAACCGGCCGGCGTGAGAACGAATATGTGCTGACTCAGGCCACGCGCAACTTTTTGGATGTAACTTTAAACTTGTTGTTTCCGTTCATAGACTTTGTATGTTACCCGTTGCATGGAATTTGCTGACTCGGGCCACGCGCAACGTTTTTAGGCAATTCAAAACACAATGTTGCTTCCCGTGATAACTTAAATAGCTTTTATGGTCCAACCAAACCTGTAAAATAAAGATAATAACAAAAATAAAAATGGTTATATTTTTTATACTAATTCAACAAATTAGCAAACATTTTCACCTATTTACTTCTTTCTAGTAGATCGCTGTTGATGTTATATTATAGTTGAATGTACCTTGGCACTTTATACTTGTGTCTAATACAAAACGTTTAATTTAAATAAACTGCACTTGTGCTTATACATATGTATGTATGTATCTATTCGCTAAGATGACTACGAAAGTCGTATTCTTAACTGGATGCCCAAGGCTTTTCAGCTGCATGGCATCTTCCTCACAAAAACTATGCACATTTTCTTTAGGGGTTTTGGAAAACATTGCGTAATGTCGGCCCGCTCCTCCATCGTCTTGACCTATTAAAAAATATATTTAAATTTATGCTCTACAGCCAATAATAAACACTTCTTACAGGGAAAAATATCTACCAAGTTTCTAGTTTATTTTTATTTTTTTGTTCGTTTTAATTATTAAGGAAAGCGTTCGTAGATTATTTTCACGAATAACTGCCAAAATTGCGTTTCACTCCGAAGGTCCGACGGAATTAATGATATGCCTGTTTGCGTTTAGTTTAGGCGATTCATCTGTGGCAGTTGGATCTAAAGTAATCATCACGAGTTCGCCTCCTTCGTACTTCTGCAGTTGCTTAGGACGCTCGTTGTAGCGTTCTTGCCACTTTAACCTCTAGGTTTCGATATTCGCTTTGGCTTGTTCGAATATGTCTTTACGGTTATTGTCTTCTTCTGGCTCGAGTTCGTCGTGGGTAGATTTTGGCTATATTCACACAAATGATATTGGAAAAGGATATCGTTTGGACTAACTTTCGTGTCGCGGTCAATTATGAGTTGATACTCTATTTCAGTGTGGTCAAAGTTGCGTTCCACTCCTTCATGTTGAACCGTCCCACTCCTTCAGGTGTAACTGCCAACAGTGACGAGGGTCCAAATATGCGAGGATTTTTTGTTTGTTGCCACAAGATACTTTGTTTTGTCCTCCTTCATTGCAAGACCAACCTCTTTTGCTTCCTTTTCCAGACTGGAAAATGCAGCACTGACGGCCCTGTTGTTAAGGCCAACGATGTCAATATTATCCGCATATGCCATCAGCATCGTACTTTTGTTATAAATATTTTGCGCAGAAGAATGCGCTATGTTAAATTTATACTCTTTAGAGTTGTACAGATTCGTAATCATTAAGGAAATGTTGCCGTGCGATACTTATATTCCAGATGAATGCATCATGACTAGAGCCAGGGTACCGAGCATCTACCGCACGTATGTGCATATCGCTGTCGCATATCTTTGAACGAAAGTATAAACAAATTGAGAAAACCATGTTATTCAAAAAATGGTTCTTGCTTACAATCATGGCATTCATGCTAAAATATCCTTTTTGATTAAAATATAGATGTTCGTCCACACAAGGCTTTAAAATTTAAATGCGTGTCCCATCTATGCAGCCAATAATAGAGGGAATCTTAAATTTTCGGTAGAAGTAATTTCTCGATTTACGTTTTTCATTACAATCCATTGCAACCTTAACCCACTGTGGGCAAATGAAACGGTTCATAATTTTTGGCATCTCATTAAAGACTAGTATCACTGTGCTTCTAGCGAGGCTTATTCTGGAGTCATTCCCAACGCCAACATGGAAGACCTCCGAACATCGGAGAGATCTGGTAGTAATATTAAAGCAAATCCTCTCAAGGAGTAAGGGACAATCTACAATACCACAGACTAAATCGAAAACGAAAGACAGAGACAGGATTATTCGCCTGCTTTGCAAGGTTTTTAAATCTATCAATAGGCATCTAGATTGATAGGTGGGTATAGGATCGGAAAAGCGTAAATCTCGTAGTGCAAAGTGCAGGAATACTTTTTGGATTCGCGCAATCCTAGCAATATGGCACGCATAATATGGCGACCATATGAACGACGCATACTCAAGCCTGGAACGTACGAAAGCTATATATAAAAGTTTTAGTGTATACGGGTCCGTGAATTCCAAACTATGGCGCCTTACAAAGGCCAGCATGGCATAAGATTTACTAATAATACAATTTATATGATTAGCGAATGTAAACTTTGAGTCGAAAATTACTCCCAGGTCTTTAATTTCACTTGAGCGTTGTAGGGGTAACATGTCGATATGAAAAGACGTCTGAATTACATTACAGCGTTTGGCATAGGTGACATGAAAACATTTATTAATGTTTAACGAAAGCCTATTTTTGATGCACCAATTGCTAACATTACTAATGTCGTTTTGCATCAATTGAGAGTCCTGCGTGCTACTAATTGGCGAATAAATCTTGAGGTCATCCGCATAAAGCAAAAACTTTGACCAAAGTAAATTAAGTTTCAAGAAATATTTTGAAATTTGTGAACACAACTGAATGTACGATGTGTCGCAACAGTGCATAGCAATTCAATTTGTTTTCGGGTATGTATTCAAGCATGCTGGTGTATACGCTGCAGTTATAAACTAAGTAACATATACAAAAAGTTAATGCCGAGAAGACTTATACATAAGAATACAGTAAGGCAAGCTGTAAATCAAGATAACGCAGTATCAAATAAAATCTCTAGTGATAAAAAAATTTGATATCGCTGGTTACGTGTGAACTCTTAAAAAGTGGTGTCACACTCAAATGCCAAATTTAGAGATTTCGACATCAGCTGGCACAAAGTAATAACACAAATTTTAGCACACTAATTTAATTTGATAGCTATATTCTAGATTTATTAAACAAAATGAATATCCTTGGGAGTGCCTGAATAATATTCCTCAATTAAGAAAGGCGGCAAAATTTAACAACAGTTAAAATGCAGCGGACAACTTTAAGGTACCTGCATACAAGTAGGAGTAAGACTTTATATATAACTTTTTAAATTTTTATTTATTCTTCTACATCTAAAAATAATCCCTCCCGGATGCAATACAACTATGCCAACGCTTTATCCAATTTTCAAAACATGTTTTATACTCGTCTTGCGGAATGGCCATTAGTTCCTTCTTAGATTTGGCGTTTATCTCTTCATTCGAATCAAATCGGTGTCCCCGAAGTGGTCTTTTGAGTTTGCTGAACAGCCAGAAGTCACACGGAGCCAAATCAGGCGAATACGATGGTTGTCGAACGATACGCGTTGGGTTTTTTAGCGAAATAGTCACGAAGAATGAGTGCAGTGTGCAATGGTGCATTATCGTGGTGCAAAAACCAAGAGTTGTCTCCAAAAATCCGGGCTCTTAAGGCGAATTGCTTCACGCAAACGACGCATAATACTCAAATAATAATCTTTGTTAACAGTTTGGCCGGTTGGAAGGAATTCGTAATGCACAACACCACGATAATCGAAGAAAACTGTCAACATGACCTTGATTTTTGAGCGACTTTGGCGTGATTTTTTCGGTCTAGGCTCTCCTTTGGCACGATATTCGCTCGATTGATCGGTTGTTTCTAGATCGTAAACGTAGACCCAAGTCTCATCTCCGGTTATTATGCATTCTATCTTCTCCTGATAGTCAAAAAAGCATCGTTTCCCTGACTTCCATGCGACGCTGTTTTTCGAAAAATTTTAGTGTTTTTGGCACCAATCGCGATTTGACTCTTTTCAGACACAAAACAGCTTTTAAAATGGTGTTGGCTGACCCATTTGAAATTCCAACAATATAAGCAAGCTCTCTAGCAGTCAATCGAAGATTTTGCAGCACAAATTCTTTGATTTTGTTGACATGTAGCTCATCAGTACATGGTCGTCTTTGATGTGGTTCATATTCAACGCGTTCTCGACCTTCTTTGAACAATTTGCCAATTAAAAACACTCGCTCTTGACATTGACTTCTCACCGAAGGCCTTCTGCAACATTCTGAACGTTTCGGCGGCCGATATTTTATTTCGCGCACAAAATTTAATGCTTCTTCTTTGTTGAATAATTTCAGACATTATAAAAATAGAATAAACAACTTTTCTTTGTTCGCAAACACAAGCGTAACTACTACATTTGTCAATAACAGTACTATCAACTTAAAAATAAAAACAAATACCCGAATCGATAAACCCGGCAACTTTATATTGGAAAGTCTTACTCATATTTGTACACATCTTTAATCCTATGGAATCTGATGACACTGTATAAAAAAGTTTCGGTTGTTGAAACGAAACCGTCGTTAATGAATGGGATCCTTAAACTGGCTTTGGTGCTAAGATTTTGGTGGAAGGTGGTTACTAACCGTCATTTCAATAGGCTATGATCTACTAATGGCCCAATAAACATTTTTCAAGTTTTGAATACATTGCAGTCACGGCTATGCCTTCTATGGGCAAAGCTGGAAATGAGTAACGAGGAAAAACGAAATGCCAAAATGGACATCTATGCAAAATCCTGGTTTTCGAGTGTAAAATTGTGTCCAAAAGTTGTCCAACTCATCCTTTTTGAATTTTTCTGCAACTATTCTAGCAACCGAGCGTAATGCTAACGCGTTGTTAAAAATTTTTAACTCAAATGGAAAACAACAAACGAAAGAAAATAGCTTTAAATAAAAACATTTTTATCAAATTTAATACAATCTTACTATGTTTTGTATTATTATAAATTATAGAAATAGGGTAAATATTCCTTCAGAATATGATTTTTAAAATTTTCTGCGACAACCAAAACACGTCGTAACAAATTCATCGAAAAATATACTAAATTGCGCTACGAATGAACTCATCGATGTAACTCTACGAATTTCAAATCTACGACGTAGCCATTCGTACTCAGTGATGTCTTTTTTTCGTAGAATCTACGAAAATCGTTCTACGACGTACTCTTCGATAGGGCTGGCTGTGTGGTGGGTTGTTATGTTTAAGGCGACTGGTTTCTAAGTTTTCCTTAGGGTTCGTATTGGGTAACAAGTTGTGTTAATTTCTTTAGCTGCACAAAATACTTCTTTAACTAAGCAGGTATTAATTATTCGATTTTATTTCTTCAATTTAAAGGAAAAGATGATTTAACCAACATTGAAGTGGATAAAAAATCTAAAGGAGTAGAAAATTTAAAAAATGAGAAGTTAAACCAAAACTCGGGATGTCTTCAAAATGAGTTAGTTGATGGTGAAGTATCGTCTCATTCTTCAGAGTCTATAGATTTGGAAACACTTCATGATGTTGGTTTAACAATACATATACAGAGTCCAGGCGCTGAAATGCTTTCTGTACAATTATCTAGTATGGAGTTAGTTCAGGAGATACATCAATTGTTAATGGATCGGGAAGATACATGTCATCGTACCTGCTTCTCCTTGCAATTAAATGGTGTGACTTTGGATAATTTTGCAGAATTGAAAACAATTCAAGGTTTAAAACACGGGTCGACTATTAAAGTTATCGAAGAACCATACACTATGCGCGAAGCTCGTATACATGTGCGTCACGTACGTGATTTGCTAAAAAGTATGGACCCTTCTGACGCTTACAATGGCCTTGAATGCAATTCATTGACATTTTTACATAGCATTACTCAAGGCGATCTACTCGAAAAGAAGAAGTCACGGTCTGATTCAGTTGATTGTACACCTCCAGACTATGTGATGCCCGGTGTGAAGGAAGCACCACTTACACCATTACAACCTGGATTAAAGACTTCAAAAAACCCTCAGGCTCTTAAAATATTGACCAGTTCGGCTTGGAATCCTCCACCAGGTCCCCGCAAATTGCATGGGGACTTAATGTATTTATACGTTGTTACAATGGAGGAAAAGCGATTTCACATTTCAGCATGTCCCAAAGGATTTTTTATAAATCAATCTACGGATGAAGCTTTTAATCCTAAACCGGATAACCCAAGCCATTTAAGTCATTCGTTGATAGATCTTTTATCACAAATTTCACCATCTTTCAAGCGTGCATTTCAACAGATGCAGAAGAAACGTACATTGAGGCATGCTTTCGAGCGTGTTGCAACACCCTACCAAGTATATCAATGGACAGCACCACAATTAGAACATACAATAGACGCAATTCGTGCTGAGGATGCGTTCTCATCGAAACTCGGGTAAACAATTTGTAAATAATTGAGGCAAACATAATATCTGTTTTGTTGTAGGTATGAGGAGCACATCCCTGGACAAACGCGTGACTGGAATGAGGAGTTACAAACCACTCGTGAATTGCCTCGCAAAACACTCCCAGAACGTTTATTACGAGAACGCGCTATTTTTAAAGTGCACGGAGATTTTGTAATTGCGGCTACACGTGGTGCAATGGCTGTTATAGATGGTAACGTTTTGGCTATAAATCCTGGAGAGGACCCCAAAATGCAGATGTTTATATGGAATAACATCTTTTTTTCTTTGGGTTTCGACGTACGAGATCATTATAAAGATTTAGGTGGTGATGTAGCTGCTTTTGTCGCTCCTCGAAATGATCTTCATGGTGTCCGAGTGTACAGTGCCGTAGACGTAGAGGGATTATATACATTAGGGACGGTAGTTATAGACTATCGGGGATACCGAGTAACAGCGCAATCAATTATCCCTGGTATTCTAGAAAGAGAACAGGAACAATCTGTTGTTTATGGTTCCATTGACTTTGGTAAAACAGTCCTTAGCCATCCTAAATATTTGGAATTACTGCGAAAGGCAGGTAAACATTTAAAGATCATGCCACATTCCGTGTTAAATGAACGCGATGTACCAGTAGAGTTGTGTTCTTCTGTCGAATGTAAAGGTATTATCGGCAATGATGGGAGACATTACATTCTAGATTTGCTGCGTACATTTCCACCAGACGTGAATTTTTTAGTTTTAGATGATGTACAAATCAGCCCTGAGCTCCAGGCTCTCGGATTTCCTATACAACACAAGCATAAATTATCCTGTTTACGTCAGGAGTTACTTGAGGCATTTATTGAAGATCGTTATGTAACTTTTATTCGTAGCGCAGCCCAACATTTGCAAAATTTAAATACACAAAAAGGAACAACTGAAAACAATAATGAACTAAAAAATGAAGAAAATGATGTTATAGGTGCAATAAACTCAAATCAGAAGGTAGTAAATTCGGAAAGTACTACAACTGATGTTATGACACATGCTCTAGATGCTATTAAAGAAGCGCAATGTAACGTCGCTACTGCTGATGAAACTCAGGCAGCAGATGTTGTAAAGCTTGCTTGCGCGGCTGTTGGTTCATTAAAAGAACATGAGTTTGACTTTCGTTTCAATCCGGATGTTTTCTCGCCAGGAATACGTCATGTTAATGATCCTAATCACTGTAATTCAGTTTCGAAACAAAAAAAGCTTATCCAAGAGGCAGCGGAGTTTTTAGTTAACAAACAAATACCGTCTTTTATTAAAGAGCACATGAATCACACGTCTCCGCCGATGGATGGTACAAGTTTAACGGAAGCCTTACATAGTCATGGTATTAATATAAGGTGAGTAATGTTATAACTTTTATAAATACTTTTATTTGATTGATTTGTTTAAAGATACCTGGGGAAAGTCGTCGACATGCTGGAAAAAATGCCTCGAATGGAATATTTGCATAGAATTGCCGTGGTTGAGCTAATATTACGGGCCACCAAACATATTTATTACTCATATATGCAAGGTACCGATGTGATGCAGTTGTCGAATGCCATTAGTCATTTCTTGAATTGTTTTCTTTCGTCGGGACCTGTATCTATTGCAAGCAATACAAGTGATTCAAATAAGTCCAACCGGCGTGGCAAAAGTAAAAAATTTTGCAAAATTATTTCTAATTCTCTTGTCAACGGATCTGGATACAAAATTGCTTCAACTTTCGAAAATAGTGATTGGTTACTATTGTCCTCAAAGTCACTTTGGATTCAAATAAAAAAAGAAGCCAAATTTTACTGGGATTATGATCTCAAATGCGACTCAATTGAAACGGCAGTTGAAACATATGGCTTTCATCGAGTAGGTGTTTTACGTTCTTTCTGTCTAAAAGTTGGAATACAAGTGTTGCTGCGAGAGTACAATTTCTTTTTGCGAAACAAGCCAACATTTAACGAAGAGGACATATTAAACGTTTTTCCAATTGTTAAACATATAAGCCCACGGGCTTCGGATGCATATAATTTTTATACAACAGGTCAATCAAAAATACAGCAAGGATTGTTTAAAGAAGGTTATGAACTTATTAGTGAAGCGCTTAACCTTTTAAATAATGTTTTCGGCGCTATGCATTCCGAAAATGGCTCTTGCTTACGTATGTTGGCTCGACTTAGCTATTTATTGGGAGATCCGCAAGAGGCTCTGGCAATACAACAACGTTCGGTCATTATGAGTGAACGTGTCAACGGTATTGATCACCCATGCACCGTGTTAGAATATGTAAATAATGAAAAAAAAAAAAAAACATATTTAACTTTTTTATTTTCAGACACACTTGTCTTTATATTGCTTTGCGAATGGACAAATTGGTGCATCTTTGAAACTACTTTATCGAGCTAGATATTTATTAGTTTTGATATGCGGCGAAGATCACCCAGAAGTTGCCCTCATTGACGTATGATCAATAAGAAGTGTAAAGAATATTATTTTGATATATATTCTTATTATTTCAGAGTAATATTAGCCTGATTTTACATGCTGTAGGAGAGTACGAGTTATCACTACGATTTATAGAACATGCTCTACAGTTAAATTTAAAGTACTTCGGGGATAAATCCATGCACGTTGCGGTTAGTTACCACTTAGTTGCACGAACTCAGTCTTGCATGGGAGACTTTCGCTCAGCTTTAAATAATGAAAAAGAAACGTATGCCATTTACAAGTCTCAGGTAATAATTTTCGTTATCTTAGAATTTTTGTTTCCGCGCTTGTGGTATGTAAGTAAAAGAACATTTCATTAGCCTAGAGCCCAGCAAGACACGAATGATGGAAACTTCAATACTTGCACAATAAAAACAAACCCACATAAGGTAAACGCACCGGATACCGACCACCTAAGAGTAATCAGCAGATTGTTCATTTAGTCCTTATTATTCTAACTAACTTTTCAAATTTAGAATAATTGGTCTCTCTTTAGAGAATAAAAATGGCATTTTCTTGCAAAGGATAAAAAATTATGGTGTAAATTTCGTAAAATTGAACTACTGCATGTGTCTGTTGTTCCGACCATCTGCATGTTATACCGAACATGATGTGTACCACTTTCGACTACCTCCAGACCATAGCATGCGCGTGTCCAGACTACATTCCGACCATGGTGTGTAATGGTTGTGTGCCTTCTTTTCCAAGATGATGACGAAGATATTCATAATATCATATATTTTTTAACAATTAACAAATAAAAGAGGGAAACTTACGATCCTAAAAATCATGACACTAAGTCATAATTTGCTGTTAACAATATAGATTATGGAATTTTATTATTTTAATTTATATATTTTTTAAATAATAATCATAGACAATTTTATTGAGCTCGATAAAATTGTCAATTATTAACATTTATTAGGCCAACAGAAAAATAACAAACATTTATATATTTTTTAAATATATATTAAATATATATATTTAAATATATTAATACAATCTTTTGCATAAATCTTAATTAATAAATCGTAATTTTAATTAATGAACTAATTAGGTAGCATATTTTTGATCAGAGCAAAATATAACGATGTTTTACGCAAATATAATATGATTGAGCATCCATATAAATCCACGTGAAGAGATGGTCGAAATGACAAGCACCCGGTCGGATTGTGGATACTCGCTAGAAAAGATGCATTTAATTCAATATACATACATACATATATACATTCAGGAACAAAAACACTTGGAAATAATGAATTTCAATTGCTACTGACAATATTTTATACACTCATTTGTAACTTTGTCCCGAAAAATTTTGATTGCGAATGTTTACAATATGACAAATTCCTTACCGTTGAGGTTAACAATGACAGGAAATGCTAGTTTATCCGTTTAGACGATCGGCCGCGCTAGCTAACACTAAATATTCAATAATTTCTGTTTATTTAGCCGATAACGTTTATTTTATATGACTTTAATTAATCAAAACTGTTACTTTCACTGATGTCATTTTCTGTTTTTCTTTCACTAAAATGAATAAACAAAAATTGTGCGTACTTATCGACGGTCGGAACGGACATGCACTCTATGGTCGATATCCCATGCATGGTCGGTAACCTATGTATGCGTTTACCTTACACATTTTTTTGCATTAAGGCTCAGTTAGTCAAAACTTAACTTAACTTAAGAATTGGAGACGATTACTCAACATGTCGACTTAATTTTTATGATTTATTTTTGTTGCATAATGTTCTTTGAATATCTCCGTTGACACAAAGTACAAAGTAGTAAATAAAAGCACTTGTGTGATTATTTTTGAATCGCATATTGCTTGTAAAAATGTCAAGGAAAATTAATTTAAGTTTAGCACAAATGTACAAAATGTGTAAGAAGCAGTCACTTGGTCAGAGGAAAAGGGTGTGGCAAATCCACCTGATAAATAGAGACTTTTTGTTGTTGTACAGTTCTTTATTGGAGGATACGATCTACTTTTCGTCATTAATTTTTATTTAAAATTTTTTTTTTTGTCTATAATTTTATTTTGAGCTATTTGACGGTTCGCCGTCTACGTTACCACATAAAATAAACTCGTTTTAAATGTAATTTTCGCATACATTTATTTTCAAAAATTGTAAATGTCAAGATCTGGTAAGCCTGATTCTCTCACAGCTCTCATCGCTCTCAATTTACGTAATGCCGAAACTTAAGAATCTAAAATCAAATTCGATGACAAAGCTAGTCCTTTGATGCCGGTTTGACATAGGAACAGAATTTGTTTTTATTAGTATTTTTGGTAAGATTCGTTAATATAAAATTGTTATAACCTCCCTCAACTTTATGAAGTATTAAATTTAATGACATTTCTATCTCACAGGACAAAACTTAGAGTCGCATCACGTTCTGTAGGTTAATAGTTTTCAATATTACAGCACAGTATCAGCTGAGTATCAGCAGCACAGTTGCAAACAGGCAACAAGGCTGCAATTTTGCGGCAATTATTACGTAGCTCGAACGCACCCTACATTTGACATATGTATCTTTGTATAAAAGAAAGGACAATATTATGCATGTATTTAAATAAACTTTCAAAGAGTTTAAATTGGAATATTGGATACATTTTAAGTTCAATGTCAGCTGGAAACCCTCAGTATCAAGATTTAAGTTGGTAATATTGTATTTTCATTTCCTTTATTGTATTCTCATTCGTTATTTGAATTCGACGCTAAAACGTTGGCTAACGAGTATATAATTATGTATTGAATATAGTATAAGGTTTATTAAATTTTTGGGGAATGATTTTAATTTAGTTAAGTTTTATTTGATTAGGTTAAATATAGTACAATATACGAAAGTAATTCTGAGATCAAAAGTTGTTAACTCGACGGTTGGTAAAATTGGAATGGTTTTAGTGTTCAGTCTTCTTTCTCTTGTTCGTTGCTGAAACGGGTTGCCATCGGGCAATGCATTCAGCGTGGTTGCCAGAGTGTGTGGTTGCCACAGTGCTCCCCCCAGACTTTACGTCTTGAACCGGACGGGAAGTCTGATTTTACGACCGTGCCGTGTTGTAGGAGCGCCTTGGAGTAAGTGCGGCTGAGGTGATGTGGCAAGATGTTGCGTTGTATGTGGCTGGGATGAAGGCATGGTTTTTGTGGTTGACGAATGCGATAGTTCCGGTGGCCGATTCGCGGTTTGCGGCTGATCGTCGGTATTATCAGATTCTATGAATGCCGGTTTAAGTCTGTCGATGGAGATGTTGATCTTGTTACGATTTATTTGGACGGTGTAGTGTTTATTTTGCTTAGACACCACAAGATATGGTCCATCGTATGGTGGTTGAAGTGCTGGACGTATCTTGTCGTTGCGTACGAACACATGAGTTGCGTCCGCTAGCTGCTTGAACACGAATGGTTTGGTTTTGTCGTGGTTTGTTGTGTACGTTGGGCGTATGTCTTGCATAACATCTGCAAGCTTTTTCGCGAAATCAGATTGCGGTTGAGGGCGGCTTGCGTTAAAAAACTCTCCTGGCAAGCGTAGTGTCGTGCCATATACGAGCTGAGCAGCTGTTGTGCCGATGTCCGGCTTAAATGCGGAACGTAATCCAAGCATTATCATGGGTAAACGGTTTGGCCAGTCGTACCTTTCTTGGCACATGATGGATGCTTTGAGCGAGCGATGCCATCGTTCAATGATCCCATTTGCTTGTGGATGATACGCTGTTGTACGAAGGTGTGTGATGCCGAGCATGCGAGACAATTCGTTGAACAAGTGTGACTCGAACTGTCTGCCTTGGTCGGTGGTGATGCGTGCTGGAATGCCAAAACGCGAAAACCAAATAGCGACGAGTTTTTTCGCGACTGTCTCTGCTGCCATGTCTCTGAGCGGTACTGCCTCTGGCCATCGAGTAAACCGATCGATAATCGTGAGACAGTACTGGTATCCCTCGGATTGTGGGAGCGGACCAATAAGGTCGATATTGATGTGCTCGAACCTCTGCGATGGTAGAGCTATTGACTGAAGTGGTGTGCGAACGTGGCGGCTGACCTTTGCTCTTTGGTAGCTGGTACATCGTTGAACGCAATCGGAAATGTCTTTACCCATCTTCGGCCAAACGAAACGCGATGTTGCGAGCTTAGTGGTAGCGCGCACTCCGCCGTGAGAAAAACTGTGCATCTTGCTGATGATAACTTTGCGGTGTGACTGCGGTACAAACGGACGAGCCTTGACTGTTGAGATATCGCAGTAGATGGTTACGTTTTCCCCTGGTATACGAATTTGCTTAAGCTGAAGTGATGATTGATGGTTCCTGTTTAAAAATTGTTTTAATTCTTGACAGACTAATTGAGCTTCAGCGATTTTTTTGAAGTCGATTGTCGTTGCTTCTATAGCCTCAATGCGTGAGAGCGCATCAGCTGTGGTGTTTTCAATGCCAGCAACGTGGATGATGTTGGTGGTGAATTGGCTGATGAAATCTAACTGACGTATTTGGCGTGGCGATGCCTTGTCAATTTTTTGAGCAAAGGCGTAGACCAATGGCTTGTGATCCGTGCGTACCTCGAACGTTCTTCCCTCGAGCATGTCTCGGAAATGCTTAATAGCCAGGTACACCGCAAGTAGCTCCCTGTCGTAGGTGCTGTATCTTTGTTGCGTTTCTGTTAGCTTCAGACTGAAGAATCCCATCGGCTGGAACTCGTTGTTGACTATCTGGTGGAGAGCGGCACCAACAGCTGTACTGCTTGCGTCTGTGCTGAGCGAAATTCGAGTACTGGGTGCCGGGTGCACCAAAAGTGCTGCATTTTTAAGCTGGTTTTTTGCTTCGTTGAAATGGTTAATGGTCTCGTCTGTCCAGTTGATTGGGGTTGCGTCGTTTTTCTTGTTTCCCGGTATCAACCGAACGAGCGGTGCTTGATGTTGTACAGCGTGAGGCAGAAATCGACGATAAAAGTTGATCATTGCCAAAAATCGACGCAGTTCTTTGGCGATTTTAGGCAGTGGAAAGTTGATGATGCCTTGCACTTTTGTTGGTAAAGGCTTGATGCCCTCGGGTGTGACTGTGTGCCCGAGGAACTCGATGCTGGTTTGGGCGAAAATACATTTTGCCGGATTAATCGTGAGATGATGCTGCCGAAGGCGTTCGAAAACTTTTCGCAGGTGGACTTTGTGCTGGCGCGCATCGTCGGAGGCGATGCAGACGTCGTCGATGTAAACGAAAACGAAATCGAGTCCACGAAGAACTGCGTGCATAAACCGTTGAAACGTTTGTGCTGCATTGCATAGACCGAACGTCATGCGCGTAAACTCGTAGAGGCCAAACGGCGTTGTTATCGCCGTCTTCGGTATGTCGCATGGTTCTATTGCTATCTGATGATACGCTCGGTTGAGGTCTACTTTGCTGAAAACCTTTTTTTGGTGCAAGAAGTACGTAAAATCCTGAATGTGTGGTAGCGGGTACCGATCCGGTACAGTCTGCGCGTTGAGCGCGCGATAGTCACCGCATGGACGCCACTCACCGTTTGCTTTTTTTACTAGATGCAAAGGTGAAGCGTATGCGCTTTTTGATGGACGACAAATTCCCAATTTGATGAGGAATTCAAACTCGTCTCTCGCAGCCTTGTACTTGTCTGGAGTGAGACGTCTCGGTTTCGCAAAAATCGCCGCTCCTTTTGTCTCGATGCAGTACGTTACGCCTGTCTGCTCTTCCGCAGGTGGTGATGTATTGAGATGTGTGATTTCGTGGAATTCGCGGAGCAAATCAGCTACTTCGGATGATTCGTCGTACATTTTGATGCTTG
This sequence comes from Philophylla caesio, assembly GCA_963971545.1. Taxonomy (NCBI): domain Eukaryota; kingdom Metazoa; phylum Arthropoda; class Insecta; order Diptera; family Tephritidae; genus Philophylla; species Philophylla caesio. The sequence continues at coordinate 60,080,828 of OZ020606.1, forward strand.
TCGACCTTTCGAGGCTGCAAATGCCTGCACGCGACAATGTTGTTGTTGTATCGATTAATTGTGATTTTGCTGCGTCAATGACCAATTTGAAAAATTTGAGGAAATCGATTCCGATGATGGCGTGTTTGGTGTCGGCAATCACAAAATTCCACGTGAAAGGACGTCGAAGGCCAAGTTCAAGTATTCGCCGAGTCACGCCATAGGTTTTGATGGTAGTACCGTTAGCTGCGAATAGCGGATTGTGTGCGCACTTTGATGTACGGCATGCTCGTGTTGAGGGTACCACCGACACTTCCGCGCCCGTGTCAATCAGAAATTGTTCGCCTGTTTTAGCGTCTTTAATAAAAAGTCGGTTAGTGGTTGCGAAATTATGGGGTTTTACCTGAACTTCGTATTGGTGCTGCTTCACGCGGTGTCCGCTGATCGGGGTTTTTGTTGACAGCTTGCTCGATGTTGGCTGTACACCGAAACTATCGAGCTTTTTAGTTTCGGTTGAAATTAGTTTTTTGCTGCATCCAACGGTTTGTGAAAGTCGCATGGGCTTAGGCACTTTTGCGCTTGCGTACCGTATTCCCGATGATACCAGCAAGTAGGTATTTTCTGCTTGCTGGCGCTGCGGTGTGGTGTGTTTGCACGTTTGACGTTGGTTTGAGAGCGGTCTCGCAGACGACTACGGCTCGGAGGCAAAAGCTGATTAAGTTTTTTGTTGATGGCATCCAGCAGGGCGGCTTGCTTAATGACGCGTTTTTCGAGTGCTACCACACGGTCGTCGGATGTGTCGATTGCGCTGACGTTAGGCTTCGAAAATGTGGAAATGCTTGTGTCACGGCTTAAAGCGTCGAGAACTGCATCAGCGGTGATTGCGAGCTGTGGTAACGTAATGTTTGGCTGGGCTTCCAGCGATGACGGCGCGTGCTGCTTCTGGAAGTTGCTTTAGCCAATACTGCTGAATGACCGATTCGTCATTGGTGGCGTTTGTACGCTGCATTTGACTGAGCAAATGGCTGGGCTTTCCACCGCCTAGTTGGATTCCAGTTAACTTGTCAAGACGTGCCATTGCCGAGTCACTAAATTTTTCGATGATTGCATTTTTTAGTGTTGAATACGGTGCGACTGTAGGTTGAGAGCGCACTAAATCGAAAACTTGGTCGAGGATATAGTCCTCTGCATGCGCAATGATGGCTGTGTATTTCTCCTTTTCCTTGCGCAGTCCAAAACCATGAAGCTCAAACCAAGCGTCAATTTTTATGAACCAAGACTCCACTTGGAATTTGGAATTGAGCTTGGGAAACGGTAACTTACCAAAAACGGTATTTATTTGTGGAATGTCGTTGCGGTCGACGTTTGCATTGACGCCTACGCTGCCGCTGCCACCGGCGTTGCTGTCGCCGCCGTCGTTTCCGTCGCTTTTCGGTGCTTCTTCGTCGCTCATTGTCCGGCTGTATAGCTGTACTTTGTTGACGCTAAAAAGTTAGCTGTTTTTCTAGCGGGTGTTTTCGTTGATGTGAAAATTTGGTGGCGTGATCGCCGTTTTAACCAAATCGCGAAATACGCGTATATACATATGTGTGTTTCGTACACACGTTGTTGGCTAGCACCTTTTTGTTTGCCGGCGCTTTCACTACACAGCTAAACTTTTGGATTTTCCCTTTTTTTACTACGGGGTCACCAGTTTTGGGGAATGATTTTAGTTTAGTTAAGTTTTATTTGATTAGGTTAAATATAGTACAATATACGAAAGTAATTCTGAGATCAAAAGTTGTTAACTCGACGGTGGGTAAAATTGGAATGGTTTAAGTGTTCAGTCTTCTTTCTCTTGTTCGTTGCTGAAACGGGTTGCCATCGGGCAATGCATTCAGCGTGGTTGCCAGAGTGTGTGGTTGCCACAAATTATTAAATAAAAGCCAAAATACTATACATACATATATGTAATACATCATGCTCAGCAACATCATATTCAATATCTCGAGCCAATTGTTTTTAAGTAATGAATGTAACGATTGTTTTTCCCTTCACAGACCACTTTTTGAATTTATTTTAGTTAAATAAAAATTTAAATTTCCGCAATATTTCAAAATATCACGGCTTGCTCCGATTTAAATTTTTTTATGAAAACTTCCGAAGACCCTTTATTAAGGTTTCTTATGCACAAGTCTGTGAACAAAATTAATGTTAAAAGCCACAACAGCACACCAAATTGAACCTAGAAATAGGCAAAGTAACTAGCCATCTTCGACAACAGTCGAACAAATGCCTTTCAAAAACAAAAACCAACCAACTTCACCAGTTACCCAGCCTTCAAATAATTAAAATCAAGACAAAACAAAATCACTCACAAACAATATATCTCAAAACAATACACAGTTACCTCCCAATAATATTCAAAACGAAATTTCGAAATCCAACTTTACAATTCAAAAAGTGCAAGTTTGTTTAAGATTTTTTCTCACGATGTACAATAGTTATTTAAAAAATTCATTTTGCATTAGGAAGTTCATATTAAATACAACAGGAATGAATTTTTCCAAGAGTTTATTATACAGCATACACCCAACTCTCTTTTTACACGGTATATACGTTCCTCAGAAATCCGTGTAAAAAGAAACCGTGTAAAAAAAGAGGCGTTTCAATAGTAAAATAAGGGACACGTTCCATGTGATTTGAAAACCGTGTAAGATGAAATAAAGAACTATATTTACTTCGAAAAACCGTGTAAAAAATGTTGAAAACTATAGAATTTCAAATATGCATACAAATTGTATGTTCATATGGCATTTATTGAGCATTAAAACTTGAAATACATAATTCATACTGGTGAAAAATTGGTAGAGCAAGCAAAAACCAAAAGAAATTTGTTAATCCAGAATTAAGAACAGAAAAATTAGAATAGAAATAAAGAAAAAATATTTACATAGCTACATAATTATTCGTCGCTGCTATGTATGTTCATTTCAGCAATGGTGCCAAGTGTTGTAAAAACAAACATAATTACAAAATAGTGATTTTGAAACCGTACTAGATAAAACAATTTTTACAAACAAAATTTTTTTTAACCGTGTAACTTCAAATCCGTGTAAAAAGAAACCGTGTAAAAAGAGTGTTGGGTGTATTTGTTGTTTATATCAATAATTATTGATGTGTACTTAAAAAACAGTCAGTTGTCGTGCACGTTCCTGACCACAAAAATTATCTGAAACAGTAGAAAGAATTTTAAATATTTGAATAATATTACCAGGGCCTGACATTGAGAAAATTTGGAAGAATTGAAATTTGCGAAAATGATCAATATTTTTGACAAAAAACACGATTTTGACCCATTTTTTGCAAACAACAAATTCGTTAGATAAATTGTTGACAAATAAACTACTTTTCGAAAAATTCAATAATCTTAAGTAGTTCTCCGGCAATCCTGCACGCCAATTTGAAAAACAACGTTTCAAGAAAACCCTGATAAAGTTTAAACTGTGAACGTCATAGCTAACGGCCCGCGCTTACTAATTTTCCAATAACTTCCATAGCAATTTGGGAATACGTTCTTGTAAGTATACGTTAACAATTTATGGAATAAAAAAAAAAAAAATTTCCCCCTTAAACCACATCAACAATGACATGGCAAGCATCTCAAGGCCTAGAACAAAGCAGTGACATAAAAATGTCGCCTGTATACAACAATGTACCCAAAAATTCCCACAATTACGGGCCAGTTTAACAGTGCAAGTTGAACTCAGTTTGTCGTTTAAAGTAATTTTAAACTCGGTATGCAGTTTTTCGGTCAACTTTGAATATGGTTCAATATTGCTGAGTTACACTTAGTTTAACTTATTAGCTTATTGCTGAATACTTTAAGTTACAATAAATTTAATTGAGCACAAGGAAAGGAAGTTTAAATTTAAACTAAACTTAGTTAAAACTAGCATTGAGAAACCGACCCCAAATGTTCTGATTATGCTAAATACTTAAAGAAAAGCGCTACCACCATTACAGAAAGGCCACACACACCTAAAAACTACACACTTCATTTAAATAAATTATCCTTAGGATTAACTTTTCAATCCTGCAGTGGAGCAAACATTGATTCACAAAAAATAAACCAAAACTTATGCCTAAACGGAAAAAATGCTTACTCACATCTTCCGAACTTTTAAACTTTTCAACACAATAACGTATGCATAAGCTGGTATTGCAATTTTTTTATAAAAAAAAAAACGATGTTTCAAAACACAAAACATCCAACAACCATTTACTCAGGGAAATATTCATATGCATAACAAATATCCATTAGGAAACAAACATACGCTTAACATAACATCTTCTCGATGCTATATCCCTGACGGGTACAAGCGACCAGCTGTCTGGGGGATCTTAATGTCCAACACAGCTTGTGGGGATCCCAATGCAATTTTAGCAGTTCGACCGATACTTCTAAACACTAGAAATACTCACCCCATATATTGGTAAATAATGAGGTTCCAAATCAACCACACCAAATATCAAACAATTCGCCACGGTATGGGGAACGATGGGATGAAACAGTCAGTTAAGTCCGGAGGTAGCTAAAAGAAGACAAATAAATACATATAAACCAAATGCAAGAAGGTTTTATAATACTTGTGGAAAGAAAAAGTTTTATTAACGGATAAGGGTGTATGTAATCAATCATTAAGGGCTCCTTGGTTAGTGTAAGTGGATTATCGCTCTTGTGATAATCAACTAGCATATATTGACATTTTGATTCCACATTTCGTGCAACCTACAGGCCTATGGCGGTTTTTATGAATTTCAGCCGCCTCTCGCTGCACTCTGAAATATTCTGCAGGATTGGTTTGCCGAGTGCCGTTAATCTTATCCTAGCAAGGGCCAGGCACTCGCACTGAAAGTGCTCATCTGTCTCCTTTGAGCCTAGGTCTTTGCAGCTGCGGCAGAACCTATTGAATGGTATGCCTATGCTTTCACGGTGTACCCCTACAGGCCAGTGTCCTGGCGCTTTCACTATATATCTCAGTGATTGACCGAGCTTCTTCTACCCTTTGTGGCGTGCGTCTTTATTATTAACCAGAAATGGAGGGACCTACAGTTTTGTGCCGACTCCGAACGGCAGATGTATTTAATTACCTCTATTAGAAAACAACTTTTTCTATGATTAAGATATTTCGAGTTATAGCACGCACCGCTACCAACTCGACCACAGCGGTATTTTGCTTGCTCATTCCGAAAACAGACTTAGATTAAAACGGATCATAGGTTACCCAGAACTACCGGGTAATCCTATACGTCCCTGTCTTATTCCATCTGCATCTGGATTCTTAGTTGTTATTGCAATTCTGCCCTTAAATTCCCTGAGAAAGGCACCAATGTCCACCCCAAAGGACGTATTTTGGCATAGTCGCACTTCGCTAGTTCATCGCCTGCATAGCCAGATAGGCGGAAGGATATATTCAGATTATGTTGGTTAACAAAAACCCGTGTTCAAACCCCGTAAAGACTGCCAAGCCATCCAAGAACCGTACTCATCCTCAAATCCAGTCTCAATGGCTTGGGAATTTCGTACGGATCGTGCGGTTAACGCATGCCTTCGGCAGGACATATTCAGCGGGTAGCGCCCTAATCCTAGGTGAAATTTGCTAAGGTTGGAGCTGTGCCCTTACGGCCTCTACTTCCAGAACCCCAATGTAATCATGTAGCTCTGTTAACTGCTGAGTTTTCGAGAAAAATGTATATCGGTAATAATATCGAGCAGTACGTTTAAGACATTCGTTGGGTCTTACACTCAATGCACTCATTACTAAAATGGCTGTTGACCTTTGAATTTCCAAAGTTTTTTTACAACGTAATCTTTAATGAAAGCTGGCTACTGGCCTATAGCTGTCTTCATCCAGTGTACAATCTTGGTGTTTACAGATCAAGTACTGTTCCTCGGAGCCTTGGATTAGTAAAGAGAGAGAGAGAATTCGATCTTTATATTTATTCACATTTGAACAATATTGTCAATAACTTCAAAATGTAATTGTCAAAAAAGTAAAATCGGAGATGTTGTCTGCGTTTTTCTCTTTACTGAGACCAATCTCCTGTTTATTGAGCTACAACCATTTGTCGATTTGCGCCGCGATCAATAAGCTTCGCCAGTTCTCTCCTTCGCGACGTAACGCCAAATACTCATACCAAATGTAGACAGGTCCTTCTGCACTTGGTCCTTCCAGTATGTTTTTCGTGGCGCCCTTGCCTTCGTTGCTATGGGTGCCGAATCGAAGGTCTTTTTCACCGGAGCTTCTCCATCCATGCGAACGACATGGCCAAGCCATCGCAGTCGTTGAATGTTTTTATGTTTGGCTATGTCCATATCAATATACAGCTCATACGGTTCATCATTCCATCTTCTTCGTTACCCATCGCTTACACGACAGGGCCATAAATTGCACGAAAGTGGGTCACCTTGTCTAAAACTTCGTTTGGTATCGAAAGGCTCGGAGAGGTTCTTCCCATCTTGGACGGAGCTAAATGTTGTGCTCAACGTCACTCTACATACATATCCGTATTAGATTTGCGGGGATCCCAAATTTAGACATGGCGTCGTATAGACAGCTTCTATTCGTGCTATTGAAGTCGACAAAAAGGTGGTGTGTGTCGATTTATTTATTTTTTTATTTCTTTAACTATGGAATACAATTATTCGTACTAGCTATGCTTTTATAATTTAGTTCTATGAGTTCGTAGATAACTTAAAACTAACTATTTTAAAACCTCTCCAGGAAGTAAAATATCAATATTTTGGACATTATTGAGTTCTCTCACGGTACGCGCAACTGGTGCATTTATGGCATAATTTACTTTATTCAAATGTAGTATATGAAATATACATATTATAAGCTAATCTTCCCAGAATCTAAGTGCAATCAATATCGGTTGTTAGCACGTTTAAGACAAATTAGCACGACAAAAGTGTTCTTCGATCATGAAGTGAATTTAGATCTAGAAGCTGACATCGAGAGTCATAGGACGGCAAATGTTCTGAAAAGTTCAGAGTTCGCAATGCAAATTTTATAAAAGAATTTTTAATACGCTCAGTTTTATAAATTTGGATGGCTTGGAAGGGGCACCAAATAAACGTCGCATATTCTAACCGGGCTCTAACAAATCCAATACACAGCCTTGTCAGAGTATAAGGGTCTGAAAATTGGGTACTATTACGCCGTAATTGCATTGAAATATAATCTTTAACGTGTAATGGTTATGGAAATGTAGTCTTACAGTGATCTTTATAAGTTTAGTTCAGGCTGAGGTATAGCAAAGGACCCCAACACGTAAAACGACGCCACTGATTCTGACTAACTACCTACCGGCGGATCGGGACCCATTTATAGGTGCCAGATCTTAGCGGTAGGATGAGTTCGTGGCCGAGGCCAAAAGTCTCCACTACACATTTTATAAAAAAAAAAACACTCCGGAAACTAAATAATAAGGATTAGGTAGAAGAAACTCATAGAAAAGCAAAAAATCTTTATTACAATGAAACAAAAGAAACCAAAAAAAAAAATTAAACCAGAACTGAAGCTGTTTTTAATTGAAGTCACTCGCGACGCTTTATGATACATGCAACGCGCGGTCCTTACCCACCCTCCATGCCACTCCGGTAATGTTAGTTGAGGGCCCTAAGAGGGCCACAAAGAAAACTAAAAATTTATTTTTATATTTTGGTTTTTTAAATCTAAAACAATGTAATTACCCAGAAGTAAGTGTGAACGAAGTATATGTGAACGTCATAAAAACTTCATTCGGCCGGCAAAGTAAAAGCAATTTTGGCAATTTTTTTGTGCGCACAATAAAACCAGATCCAAGGGTTTGCGCTTATTAAATTCCATTGCTAGACAAGAGATGCTTGATACCTGTGTTGGCTTTTGCCTAGCTCATCGCGTCAACAACAACCACAAGCACTTGAACGACGCATGAGTAGATAGGTAGGTAAGCCGATAACACGAAGCAAATGCAAAAGATGATATGATATGTACACCTGTATTGTTGTTGTTGTCGCTTCCCGCTTATTTTTTCGATGGATGGCTATGTATATGACTATATAGATAGATATTATATAAAAAATTGAACAGCGTGCAGGCGGCAAATAAGGTATTGTAAGCGATGTTTTGGCGGTGTGGCGGCGGCCAGCGGAAGCGTCTGAGGATGCTTGTTGTGGCTCCGTGGTCTTTATACCCAGCAAGGCTCAGGCAGAACCAACGTCGTCGTTGGTGGCTGCTAGGTCACGTAGGCGTGATGTTAAGTTCCTAAGTTTCTGTGCGTGGGGCATTCCGCGTAAAGATATCAGCGCAGCAGGATTTCAGGTGTCTGGCCGAGGATATTAACTTATTAAGGCGACGTTAAAATTAAGCGCTTAGCGAGCTTTTTGTTATAGTGTCTTTTAACTTTTCGCCTTAACTTTTTTTTTCGGATCGCGCTTTCAATAAAAAAATATATTTACGGGACCAAAACGAACAGTTTCCGAACTAAATTTGCATTTTACTTGCGCGCGATGACTTCCCGTTTCTTAGATTTAAATCAGTGTCGGCCAAAATGCATTTTTCCTATGCCCGGGGCATAGGCTAGCTGCTGCGACGTCAAACACGTATACTCACACGTATTCTCTTCTGCCAGCTTCAGAAAAAACGAAAGAGCCAGTAAACTGCTCGTATATCTATGAATAGCTTGGTTCGGCAGCAGCGTATGGCGAAGCTAATTATTTCAGTTGCGTTTCAGAATTCTGTGAGCTAGCACGTATGCGCAAGTTTAATTTTTTACACTGCCAGAAAATACCCCCTTGCGTAATTTATAAAAATGTTTAAAATTGAATGGGAGACAAATTTTTTTTTTGTTGAAAATATGGAGGGAGAAGCCCATTGCCTCATTTGTAATAAAATGATTGCACATCTTACACGTTATGCATTATGTAGGCATTATGAATCATCCCACAATCAGTATGATTTAATTTTAGGTACCGAACGATCAAGTCTGCTTTTACAAAAAAAAGCAGAATACTATTTAAATTATTTCGATTATATTGATAATAATAACAAAAATAACAGTAAAAATAAAAACAACATGATATAGCTGTGAAGTTTCATTTTCAACACTTAAATTGGTCCAAAATAAGTATAGAAACAATCTTTCGGAACAACATATAGCTGACCTCATTCGAATTAAGGAGTATAATTCTGAGATTAATGTGGACAAAGTAATGGAAAACGCACTGATCAACATTTGTACAAATTGAACTTAAATCATTTTCATCAACATTATAAAAAAAAATTGCTCATTATTTATTCAGTGTACTTTTCTGCCAACACAGTTTGCAGCAACGCTTTACGCACACAAGTAAAAGCTACATACTATTGCATTGGACAACACTGATTTAAATCGATAGCTCTTATCGCTCATCAACATCTACTTACTCGGCCGACGATTTAAACGTAAGCTTCTTACGAAATAATGAACTGAAAGACTGCAACAGAATTAATCAAAGCCGGATTAAACGATAGTGAGTGGAAGCGGTTGGTGTCTTAGCTTATTAAGCGTGAAATATCGCATGATAGATTTTTTTTCCTTTTTTCAGATGCATAAAAATTTCATTAATATTAGTAACGACAACTTTATAGCAAAATTTATTTTAGCAGAGTAAAATAAGAATTTGGACCAGAACAAACGTTCGAAATGCCGGAGTAAATTTTAAGGTCATCCCCGTATAGGAGAAATTTAGAGATTTGAAAACATGAACTGATATCATTAATAAAAATTATAAAAAGAAGCGGACCGAGAATACTGCCATGAGGAACTCCTGAGGTTACCGCAAATGGACGGGAATATATGTTATCAAGAATTACTGAACAGATTCTACCGGACAAGTATGATGCTATCCAATTCTAGAAGGCGGAGTGAAATCCCAAGTCAGCTAGTTTACTTAACAATATTTTATGCGATACCCTATTAAAAGCCTTCGCAAAGTCTGTGTAGATAGCATCTACTTGATGGCGCGCCTTAAGGCTATCGAATAGTCATTGGCTAAGTAAGACCACGATAAGTCACCTAAATTAAAATCTCCAAGTACACAAAGCTGTTGACATCCAATTTTAGACTGCATCGAGATAATGTTATTAACATGTGCATTGTAGATGGATTGTAGGCTCTGTGGAGGGATGTAAGAAGCATAGATGAATAGCTTGGCGGAAGCGCTTTAGAAGTCGCACACAAATTTGGTCCAGACTGGAGTCATCATTATCAAGGCTAATTAGGCAAGCTCGAACGACACATATTTTACGACGTAAGTAACGATGTTATCTTCAGTAATTGTAGGTTTAAATGAGGAAACGTGGATCCACTTCTTAGTAGCAATTACATCTAGCTCGTTACTGTTGTTTGACCCAACCCCCACAGCACAATCCTTCTTTTGCTTATTATTCCTCTTATTTCCAATAGTTGACCATTGTACCAGCAAGGGCAACTGAGAATCAGCTGCAGAAACAGCAGCCAAAGAAGCAGCAACGACATCAACAGCACTAGCATAATCAATACAAGTAGCAGAGACCGCAGCGCGAGAATCCGTCGTAGTAGCATAATTAGATAACAACAAAACTGGAAGAACCACATAGAGGAGATGTAACAGGCGCAATACCCGAAGCCGGCGAGCAATACCTCCCTCTAACAATTCACTCACCTATCTCAGCATTTTTTGCGTAGGTGTACTAATTGTTAGCGATTTTTGTTGTAGACTATTGATGCACTACTTATAGATTTCTTTACTTGAACAAACAGAAATTACACTCAAGAACAGTGGTGGGAGGCGGTGAGCGAATAGAATTTCGCCGAGCAGTTGTACACTTTTTGCGGAGAAAAGGCTTATCAGAGTTCGCTAGAAATTCTACATCCGAAGGCAAAATATTAACACATTTTAAATAAGAAAGATCATTGCACCTTGCGCTCTACATTTTGGGATGCGATCGCTCCACCTTATTGCCACACAAACAAGGCATTTTAGCATCACAATTATCGTGAAATATTAGTCACTGTCTCAATGACGAAAACAGTCTATTTTATACTTATGTGTTTATTTAAAACAACTAAGCACATACAGCGCGTAGAAATACATATGTATACAAATTAATAAATATACATATATTTATACTAAATAAAATAAATTGTAAACGAGAGCGATCAAAAGCACGTCAACGCACGACGATGGTTGCGTTTGCTTATCTAAGGTCTTCTCCAGGAATATCTGGTCGTGAATATCTGGTCGATGGTGGATTTACCAGGCCTGAAACCACACTGGTAAGGTCTAATCACCTGGTTCATATACGGTTTCAGTCTTTCAGACAGTATCGTCGATAGGACCTTATATTCGATATTTAGAATACTTATCCCACGGTAGTTGGTGCAAACAACAGGTTCTCACTTATGGATTGGGCAAAGAACACTAAGGTTCCAATCTTCTGGCATGTACTCGTTGGACCAAATTGTGCTTAACAGCTGGTACATGCTTCCTACCAGCTCTTCACCGCCGCTTTAAACAGCTCAGCCGGTATACCGTCTGTTGCAGGCGCTTTGTTATTCTTCAGCGGCCTTAGTTCTGTTCTGACCTCGCCTTGGTCGAGAGGAGGAATTTGTTGTTCATCCCTAAATATTGTTTTGGGCTCCTCTTCTTCAAACGGGTCACCAGAATTCGCATTCAGTAGCGTTGAGAAGTGGTCCCGGTCTTGAAACCACTTGTTTGCTGCCTTATTTTCTGATAGAATTTTCGGGCCGCATTCCTGCTTGCTAGCATCTCAAGCCCTTCGCACTCACGCCTTACCGCCTCTCGTTTCTTTCTCTTGAAAAGACGTCTCTCTTCCCTCCTCCTCTCCCGGTATCGCTCAATTGTTGCAAGCGTAGTAATTGGCTGCAGGGAGGCTTTGTATGCGCGGCATTCGTCATCGTACCAATTATTTCTTCTGGTATTAGCCAACCACTTCCTCCGCAGCGGTACGTAGAGACTGGGAGATGTTATCCCATTGCTCGTTAATGTCGGGGCGATGAGGAGTTGCTTGCCTTAGGCAGAAAATTTTCAGCTGTCCGTTGCTATTGCAGCTTTTCGTCGCCACACTTGGTGAGCGTTTTTCATTGCAGAGAGGCGCATGCGGACCTTAGCTGCGGATAGAGCGAACGTCAAGCACGCTCGAAGCGTATCTCGCGTTTATCACAACGTGATTAATTTGTTTTCGTGATCTTTGATCAGGGAACACTCAAATGGCTTGGTGGATGCTTCGGTGTTGGAATTTGGTGCTACTTACTACCATGTTTCGCGCCGCGGCGAAGTCGTTCGGCCTTTCCGTTGCCGGAGGTATTTTCATGAATGCTGAAGTTTACGACTGTTGGAACAAAAGTGCCTTCTTTGCCCACCTTAGCGGTAAAGTCGCCAATAACAAATTTTACATCGTGTCGGGGGCAGCGCTCGTATGCTTCCTCTAGGCCAGCGATGCCCACGCCTTATACACTGCTGCTCTTTTTGTTTTTGTAAAATACTTCAGCATAGCAAAGTGCACCGCACATCCCCGCGCGCGCATTGACAATTCTCTTGCCTACTACCGAAACGTGTACGCGGGCCCATTAGAAACATGCAGAACAAAGTTCCTAAAAAATTTACATCTGGAGTATTTTGAGTTCACGTAATTTTTTTATGATCAGATCTGCATAAAGACGTTATTTTTTACTATAATGTAAGGCTAAATTTAAACATTCCATAAAACGATGTGATGAGTACACTTTTGAACCAGCCAAGTCCGACTGGGTATGCTAGAGCTGTTCGCCTGAACTGTTCGCTGATTGGCTGTAGCTTATATTTCTACTTGGTTTTTGTTATTTTTGCACATCAATTTGCCAAAAAAACTTGACGGCTACGCACTGAACAATTGATTTCGTTTTCAATGTAGTAGTGCGCGCACTTCCATTTGAAAGTTTTGGGCATCGCTGCTCTAGGCGCTCGTAGAACACATCCTTGGTCCCGTCATCCTTCTTCTCCGTCGGCGCATGCGCGCAAATCAAGCTGAAGTTATTAAATTTCGCTTTGATGCGGATTGTGGCAATTCGTTCACTGATAGGGGTGAACCTGAAGACAAGATCACTCAGTCTCCGCCCAGCCACACCAACTTTGTGCGCCGTATCATGGCAGCTGTAGTAAACGTCGCACGATGCATATTTTTTGCATCCATGCCCGGTCCATCGCATCTCCAGGACTGCAGTGATGTCAGCCTTATATTTATTTTGGACATCCAGCAGTTGGATAGAGGCACCTTTCCTATAGAGGGTCCGGACATTCCAGATGCATATCCGTAAATTGTAGTCCTTGTTTCGTTTGCGGGGGTGTTCAACGTGTGGGGAAGTCATTATCCGATGCTGTTTTGATATTTTCAATGGACATGCATTTTACATGGTGGGTCCCAAACCCACCGCATAACTCATTGCTGTGAGTAAAAAGTTTGAGTTCATTTATATAGCGAGCCGCTTGCTTCAAGGCAGACGCCTGCTTGAGCCGTACATCCTGGTGAACAGACGCTGCGGACTTTATTGGACCCATAAACCCAATATGTCGGAGTGGCTTCCCTAAAGCTCCCTCTCTATTAGCCGTGACCCAAGGCTCCACACAGGTTGGTTACCGCATCTCGCACATGGGTTGCTCACACGTTGCCCAGGGTGCACGAACGTGGACGTAAGAGTATACCCAGAAGCACCGCTGCACCCCATTGCACCCCAATCAATCACTATACGTAATGCGAAGAACGGTTATATTTGCCGTAGACTCGGCATGTCGTGCGCCATGTAGACTTATGATAAATGTGCAAGTTGATGTGTGGCTGTCATCCGGAGAGCTGAAATTAAAACTTAAGAAGGCTTAAATAAGTTTTTTGGTCGCCCTTCCACTAACCACGTTTAACGGTTTCAGGTTTGCTGGTTTCGAAGTAAGGTACTTCCTGTACTCATCCATCACCTTATTGCGCTTGCGACCGTCTTCTTCATCCTTAGGGTACATGTACTGGAAGCTGCGTTCTTGGCAATCTTGTATCTCATCCCATACGACTACCTTTTTTTCCTTACTTGCTTCGGAGTGCTTCATGAGCGCTCAACGCAGCTTTTGAGGTTGTCAGAATGTTATCGGGATTCCTAGACCTGAACGTAAAGACGCTGCCTACAGGGTCACACTGCGACCGGGTGCAACGCGAGCAGTGCAGGAGCGTTATCATGAGTTGAAGACGCTTTACCAATCGCGCAGTTAGTTATGCCTTCTCCAAATTTGATAAAGAAGAAAATGAATGCATCTGAAGAAGAACGAGGGCAAGACAAAGTATCGCCTATCATCAAATGGACAGTCAGTACATACACGGCTGGGCACTCACATCACTGTTAACAGTAACAAACTTGAAAACGAAGAGAAGTTTGTCTACCTAGGAACCAGCAATTACACCAATAACAACGTCAGCATTGAAATCTAACGGAGAATCTCTCTTGCCAACAACTCCTACTTCAGACTGAGGAAGCCAATTGAATACAGCAAGTTTGTACTTAACTCCAATGACTGTTTTAGGTGCACCAGTGAGACCTCATCTGGACCCCGAGCTTTATAGGGTTTAAAAGACTCAGGTTATTTTTCTTTAATGTGAGGAAGTCGGCCTTCACTGGCTGATCTCTCTGTATAGTTGCCCTATTCGGCAACATATCTCTACATAAATGTGCCTAACATTTAGTATGGGGAACCCCATCGCACAACCATTATGCTACATAGCGCTTGTCGTTGTCGGTTTTTAAAATTTTACTTAATAACAATAATAATTTGGCGCCGACTCCTAACGGCAGATGTATTTTATGAGAAGCTTTTTCATGGCAAAAATACCTTCGGAGGTTTGCCATTGCCTTCCGAGGGGTGATCGCTATTAGAAAAAAACTATTCTATGATTTAGATTTTGTTTGCCCTGGCTGAGATTCGAACGTCGAACCCAGCGGCATATCGAATAATAGCACGCACCGCTACTCACTCGACCACATAATTAAACAGTATTAAGTTAAAAACTATATATAATGTGTTAATAAACCAAACAAACAGGTTTTAAAGCAGTGTTGTCCAATGCAATAGTATGTAGCTTTCACTTGTGTGCGTAAAGCGTTGCTGCAAACTGTGTTGGCAGAAAAGTACACTGAATAAATAATGAGCAATTTTTTTTTTATAATGTTGATGCAAATGATTTAAGTTCAATTTGTACAAATGTTGATCAGTGCGTTTTCCATTACTTTGTCCACATTTATCTCAGAATTATACTCCTTAATTCGAATGAGGTCAGCTATATGTTGATCCGAAAGATTGTTTCAATACTTATTTTGGACCAATTTAAGTGTTGAAAATGAAACTTCACAGCTACAGTTCCCCGCCAACCCATTAGAAACACGTTAAGTATATGCATGGATTTACTAATAACAGGCTGGTATTCATTTGTAGGCGAATTATTCTATTTTTTTTCACTGCCTAAGCGTTAAGTAGGCTGTGCACAATATATTAAGCTATGCCAAATACAAAAACAAATATTCCGTTACAATAAACGGGACTAAAATATAAGAACACTAGGAATTTTCTACTTTACTTATAAGTTAGCATTTGTGAATTAGACTAATTGGCGACGAATCGTATGACGAAGTGGACAAAATCGACAGTTTTCACAAACCTGAGCATTAGACTGGCCGTAAAATTTTTTTTTTGAAAAATCAATTATATTTGTTGCTTAAAATATGACGTTTGGTGTAAGAAATAGTCCCTGAAATTTACAGCTTGATTAGATTATGCCTAGCCGTGCCTAGTGGGGTCCAAAGTACTCCCATAAAAAAAAATTTACTTTTTGTTCATTTATATTTAATTTTAAATTTGACATTAATTTGATGTTTATGTTCAATATTTCTGTTTAATAAGTGACGATTTTTTATGGGAAGGATACATTTCCCTGTAATACTCAATAGCTTGAAGTAAAAATTGCTTTTCCTCCTCGTTGTGTGTTAATGACCGATTATAATCTGTCATCAATTTCAATGCCCTTTCAGCCGCATCATTTACAACATTTAAATGTTCGCAAATTTTTTTTCCAGAAATGAAATCCGCTCGTCCCTTCCATGTCGAAGGATCTGCTTTCAAAAAACTCGTATCGATAGATAAACGATTAAAAAAGCGCATAGTTTTTGGTGATACGAATGAACTCATGTCTCTTTTATTGTATCTTTTGAGATCTTCCATAGTCGCAACAACCTTTTTTGGAGTGATTTGACCATTTTCATCATTATCTTTATCACCACCACTATCAAGAGCGAGCACCATTTTTTGTCTAATTTCTGTAAGAATGTTGTCATCGAAAAATGAAAGACCAACTGCTTCTTGAGACAAATACCATAAATGGTTTCTCATTTTATGCAACAAGGCATCGGAAGCTTGCCGATCGAAATTTGTGATAATATTCTTTATAAGTGTAAGATCTTCTCTGGGTGCATTTATAGCATTTACGCACTTAAACCAATATGGAACATAAATACATGCCAAAAATGTAGAAATGCTGCGAAGACTCTTTAATTCAGTTGCGGTCATTTTAAATTGCTCACGGAAAAGAAACATTTTTAAACAGTAAAGACACTTTGACATAAATCGTGCATGCGATGTTGCCCCAGGAGAACGAAATTGTGTAAAACCTGGTACATTTTCACCAATAAAAAGAAGTGAAAGCTGCAGTAACTCCTTGTAATCGGCTATCGCGTAACCCGAATTCAATGCATTGACACAAAACTGTTTCAAATACTCTACTTTTGATGAATCAAGAATTCTTTTAATTTCTTTATCTGAAACTCCACTTTTAAAGTTATCTGCATTAATATTTGTCCAGAATTTGGAGAAACGATTGAAAAGTGGTACGTCTGGAGCAGATGTTTTGCCGAAGTTCAACTCAAATACGGCACGGACCAGTAATTCACTTATGTGATGTCGGCACGGCAAAAATAGTAAACTGTGTCCCAATTTCTTTTCTAACAAGTATGCAGCGCCATTATTTACTCCTGTGTTAGCAGAAGTCGTGTCAAATGAAACAATTTCCACCAATTCGTCAAGTTTCCACTTATCCAAAAGGTTATAAGTTGCTTCTGCTGTATTTCCTCCCGAAGAACTTTCTATTATTGGAATGCCGAGCAGTTTCTCTGTATTTTTACCGGTCACAACGAGGGCTAATCGATCTTTTTTTTCAGCACCTTTATCTTCTGGAAGTAGTTTTCCATCCCAATGAAGAACAAATACTTCAGGTATCTATAATACAATACAAATTCTTAACAGTTTTCTTTCTTACGTATTTATGATATCTATATTTACATTAAATTTATCAATAACTTGTTTAGCTTGCCTACGACGGTAGTCTTTCCTCATTAAATTAATCGTGGTACGATTAATAACAAGGTTTTCCAATTTCAGCAACATTCCCGGTTGAAAATCTTGTAGCTTCTGAAGGACTGCACCAACAGTTGCTGTAACTAAATGCATGGCATCTCTTGTAGAGAGCTTGCATTTGTCCATGCTCGCAAGCATTCTATCATTAATAAAATGAATGGTTCCGCGATTTACCGAACTTAACTTTCCTACATCGAAATTGTTATCAATTACTGTATTTTCGCCATCAATCATAGTACTTGAGGAACTTTTATCACTCAATGATATAACCATGTAATTGTCTTCGCCTGCAGTGTCCCCTAAAGCGTTTATAGTCGATCCCTCTAAAATACAGTATCATAAATATTATTGAAAATTACAAATGAAAATAATTCTTTAAAACATCAATCAAATACCGTTGATACGATGCTTTTCAAAACGCTTGTTCTCTTTCTCCAAACGCTTCTCTTTGCGTTTTTCTTTTTGTAACAATACTCTGTCAAGTCCACACATGCTTCCTGGACGTCCCCTTTGCCTTTGAAGCAAGAGAAAATGTATATCCTCCTGTATTTTCATAGATTGTAAAGCATCTGGGGCTGCAATATCGAATATAAAATTCTCTATCAGATCACGGAATTCTGCTTCGTTCTTCCGACACTTTTCATAAGGCGTTTTCATATTCTTTTGCAAATTTCTCCACTTTTCATACGTTTTTTTTAGTTTATCTATGCAATTTCGTTCAAGCATTGTAGGTATCTTAGCTTTTTTCCAAAACTCAAGTACAACGCCTATGGTATATTTAAGACTGCTCACTAAAGTTCTGAGTTCCACACGCAAATTATGAAACAATAATTGCAGCACTTGTTGTATTGATGGTAATTTCACACCCAAAATATCATTTTTACATATGCCTACTAAAAATATTTTTGGCTGATTAGAACGTAATGGTTTCTTTTCAATAACCGATGGTGAACTCATGATTATCACTTTTTTATATTTATTTCACAACGCCACAACCTGTCTGTTCTATTATATTATTATGTTATATATAAAATGTGTACAAATTTAAATTAATTCTTTTTCACGAGCACATTACGAAAAACATGCCAATTTTTTATGCTGTGTACTTGCTTTGTCTGCCAGCACAACTTTCGACGGCGCTTTACACATACTAGCGGAAGCTACACACTATTGATTTGGGAATCCCCATTTTACAGGCTTGATGTGATATTCGTACCGTTATTTTTGCAAATTAAAAGTATGCAAAAAGTACATATGCTTTTAATACTGGATTGCCTTTCGCAGAATTTAAAATGCCACATTATACAGGCTTGATCTGCTGCCAGTACCATTACTTTTTCGAATTAAAAATATGCTGAAAATAAAACAAAACATTTGTTCTTACAATGGGATTGTCTGTCGAGGACTTAAAAAATTCGTCCACTATATTTTACACTAAAAGATAATTTTAAATATTTATTATGGTATCGTATGGCAATTGATGACAAACCAAGCCCAAGTGTTTTATGCTTTAACATGAAATTATTGCAAATTTGAAGATTATTTGATTAATGTAGAAGATAATTTAATGTATATAACTCTTAGAAAATTAAAAATAATAAAAATGAACAAGTAGTACATTTTTTTATATGTGGGTACTTTGGACCCCACTAGGCACGGCTAGGCATAATCCAATCAATCTGTAAATTTCAGGGACTATTTCTTACACCAAACGTCATATTTTAAGCAACAAATATTTCTACATTTCTTATTTTTATTTTTTCCCATACAAGCTGCGGCCAGTCTACTGAGCATATTAGTTTTTAGTTTTCATTGTTAATTTGTTTGGTAAGTATTTTATTTGCAAATTTTTGGGCAAGTTATAAAAAATACCTTTTTCAAGAAATGGGCAAAAAATCTGACGTTTCAAACGAAGCTAAAAGTGCAATAGCCGCACTTTTGAAAGAAAAATGTGCATCGTATAGAGATATAGCAAAAAAAACTGGAGTGAGTGCGGCCACTGTTGCTCGAGTGGCGAGAATTATTCACACTTTTGAAAATGGAGCTGTTGCTAGCACAAGTAAGCGGAATAATGCTGCTCAAAATAGAAGGATTTCTGAGCGCATTCGTCGAAGAGTAGTGAGGCTCGCTCTGGAGACTCGCAGCAAACCGGCTAGAGAAATTACAAAGGAGTTAAACGATGCCCATGTGAAAATATCGCTAAGAACAGTGGAACGCATATTTTCAGAAAACAACTTAAAATGCCGCCGTCCAGCAAAAAAGCCGAAACTGACTAAGCGAATGAAAAATCAGCGCTTAATATGGGCCAGACTTCATCAGAATTACACACAAACGGATTGGGATAAGGTAAACATAAAAAATTATGAACGATCCCCGAAATATCTGTATTTAAATTTTCGCTCCTATTTAACATGATTTTTTGGTCAACAAAGATTATTTTTAGCGACGAATGCCGGTTGAAAGCGGTGACAGAAGCTATCCAATTTGTGCGGCGTAGGCCGGGAGAACGATATGCAGAGAACTGCATCAAAAAAACCGTGAAACATCCACCCAGTGTAATGATCTGGAGCTGCATATCGGTGGAAGGTCCTGGACCAATTTATTTTGTTGAGGGAACAATGAACAGCGAGCAGTACATCCATGTAATTGAAAGTATTTTTGTACCATATTTGGCAACTTTGAAATATCCAGCAGAACAGTACACATTTATGCAGGATGGGGCGCCCTGCCATAGATCCCGACGAACGACTGATTTCCTTACAAACTTGGATGTTGCCATATTACCTTGGGCGGGCAATTCACCCGACCTAAACCCCATAGAAAACTGTTGGGGGTATCTAAAATCGAAGGTTTACTCACGTCGAAACTCCACACTAGCCACACTCAAAGATAACATAAAGGATATGTGGGAACATGATCCAAACTTAAGAATAATGATAAATAAATGTTTCAACAGTATGCCTCAAAGAGTAAAGGCTGTTATTAAAAATAAAGGTTGGTCAACCAAATATTAAAACAAAAATGTTTTCTTGATTTTTTGAAAAAAGGACATTTTAAATAAACGTTCTCCAAAAAATTGGCTTAATATACTAATTTCTGTTAGATTACTTGCTTCTGAAAGAAAAACTGCTTGAATAATTTTCTATGTTTCTAATGGGTTGGCGGGGTACTGTATATGTGGATCCAAACATGGAATATAATTTAAAAATTTGTGTTTTTATGTTATAATATTTTGTTTCATCTATTTTCTTCCAAAAATTAATCCCTGATTCAATAGCCAATGATAAATCACTCCGCATCTTTAGTAATTCTTCTTGAACCTCAGGGTCTTGGTTATGAAGGGTGCAATATAAGGGATTATTATGAAGCTCTATTACATTTCGAATGATATTAAAATCACTGAATCTATTTTCATAATTTTTTAAAACGCGGTCAACTATATCTGCATATGTTTCTAATTTGTTTTGATTGGAAAATTCCTGAATAATAGCTGTTGTACATGGCATATTTGTTGAATCATTTTTCTTAACCTGTTCTATTAAAATTTTGAGTTTGTATCCAAATTGGTCTATTGAAGTTAACAAATCGAATATGTTTTTATTTTTTCCTTGGAGCGAGAGGTTTAATTTATTTAAAAGTTCTGTGAAGTGGCACAAAAAAGCTAAGTCCAATAAAAAATCTGTACTTTTCAAAGAGGTGAGAAGAGTTTGTGAAGAGGAAGAAGAATCTTGCTCCAAAAACAATACAATTTCTTTTCGCAGGTCAAAGACCCTTTTTAGACTTTTGCCTCGGCTTAGCCAACGAACTTCGGTATATAGAAGTAGATCTCCATGTTCGGCGAGCAATTCGTCTAAAAATTGTTTGAATTTTCGATGGCTGAGGGCATGGTGACCTCCTTTTATTTTATTTATTATTTTTATGGCTATATCCATAGCCTCTACCATATTAAGTTCCTTCGCAAAAAGGGCTTGTTGGTGTATTATACAATGAAAGGTGGGAATTTTTATATTATTTTTAAGTAAATAACCAACAAGCCCTTTCTTTTTGCCAACCATGACTTTGGCCCAATCGGTACAAATTGAACTCAATTTATTCTTATCAACTATAGAAAAAACATGTTCATTTACGGCTTCATATAAAGTTTCGCCTTTGACATTACCGTGCAACGATAAAATACAAACAATTTCTTCGAAAATTTCAAAATTTGCATTTATGGTTCTAACACACATTACCAGTTGACACAAATTGTTACTATCCGTGCTTTCATCCAAACACAAAGAAAAAAATTTGCAATCAGACAGCCGTTTTTGCGTACAATTTTGAATATATGAGCTAATATCTTCAGTTCTACGGGCAATAGTTTGTTTTGAAAGTGGAATAGTCGCAATAACTCTACACAATGTTTTGCCTTCTTCTCCAAAGCATTCTAAAACATTTTGAAATAGTTCTTTAAAGAACACCCCATCGGTAAATGGACGGCATTGTTTTGCTATTGATAGCGATACAATATAAGAGGCTTTTTCTTTTTGGAGCGTAGTTTTTTCTTTGGGACACTCATGTTGTTTTTTATTTTTACTGTTATTTTTGTTATTATTATCAATATAATCGAAATAATTTAAATAGTATTCTGCTTTTTTTTGTAAAAGCAGACTTGATCGTTCGGTACCTAAAATTAAATCATACTGATTGTGGGAGGATTCATAATGTCTACATAATGCATAACGTGTAAGATGTGCAATCATTTTATTACAAATGAGGCAATGGGCTTCTCCCTCCATATTTTCAACGAAAAAAAAAATGTGTCTCCCATTCAATTTTAAACATTTTTATAAATTTCATAAGGGGGTATTTTCTGGCAGTGTAAAAAATTAAACTTGCGCATACGTGCTAGCTCACAGAATTCTGAAACGCAACTGAAATAATTAGCTTCGCCATACGCTGCTGCCGAACCAAGCTATAGATATACGAGCAGTTTACTGGCTCTTTCGTTTTTTCTGAAGCTGGCAGAAGAGTATACGTGTGAGTATACGTGTTTGACGTCGCAGCAGCTAGCCTATGCCCCGGGCATAGGAAAATTGCATTTTGGCCGACACTGTTTTAAAGCAATATAGGCTTTTTATATGGAGTTTGAGAGCCATCTATTTAAATAGGAGTTTTAGATGCACAGACAAGACAATTTAAAAACAAAACTCGAACAGCTACTTTAAGTATGGCAATAAAAAAGAGTTTAAAAAAAGTTGGCTTTTTATATGTAGTTTGAGAGCTATCTATATAACGAAGAGTTTTAGATGCACAAACTAAAAAAAACAAATGCACAAAGATAAAAGCAAATTAGCAAGATTAACAATGTTGGCAAATGATGCATAGAAACTATCTATACAAAAACACTCGAACTAATATTGTACTTATCTTTAGACGCGCACAAAGAAGTTTCAACAAGTTTCATGAAATATATTACAAATAATAAACAAACTATTAAAAGAAAAAAGGAGCACAGAAAATTAAAACTACACAGTTTAACGTTTGCGTATGAAATAGTTGGACGCATACAACGCAAACGTCAAGCCGTAAAGTTGTGTTTTCTCTGTGCTACTGAATTTTTATATTGAAATTTCATTATTTCTTTGTATATAAATTAATAATTTAGTGATAAAAGTTTTGGAGATTTATCTGTGCGCATTTAAAGCTAAGTATAATATTTGTTGAGCATTTTTTGCATTGATTTTATACACTTTAATTTAGTTTTCAATTGCCGAGTCATTAGTTGATTTGCATTGTTATTGTTCTTATTTACATTGTTTTTGCTTATTTTTTTTGCTTTAAACTTAGTGTATTTGTTTAAGTTTGCGCGCATTTTCTTTTATCTTTTTGATTGTCATTCTTCGCGTTTAGTTTTTTAGGTGTCTATTACTGTGCATCTAAAACTGTTCGTTGCATAAATAGCTCTCAAACCTTAAATAATTATAAAACTTGCCCTACCTTGCAAACTGCTTTCTTCTTTGATTTATTAATACAATTTTAGTTTTTACTCATATTGAATTTTTAAGCGATAATGAGCAACGCTCTGTTGGATGCTGGTTGTGCGATGGCATTGCTCATATAAAATGTGCCGGATTGACTGGTAGAGTCCTAGACTTAATAAATGAAGGAAGAGGTATTCGTTGGTCTTGTTTAAAATGCAGATCAACTGAGGTTGAACTTTTCCAATTTTTTATAGAAACCATAAACGTTATGAAAACGTGTTTAAATCATTTAAGTGCCTAGATAAACAAACTTCGCAACCTGTAAGAGAGACCAAACGCAAACGGACATTGTGGCTCCTCTTACATTACATCAAAAAAATATTTTGCCTCAACCCCAAAAAATTGAGCTAATTAATCTTTTGTCTCAAGTCCCGTCTTCTTCAACTTCATCAAGAGCTATCTGCACTCGCGCTTCTTCCTCTAATAAAAGAAATTCTGATCATGAGAACTTACAGGCATCTTCATCTGAGGTGGGTCCATCACCGCCTCAATCGCTTCCACCATCCCAATCTGCTCCTATTGTTGCAAAAACTGTAGCACCATTGGATGAGGCTGACTGCTCTGCAAAGCAGCTGGTTGTGGTTCCTTTGAGAAAATCGTTTTTTGTTTCTAGATTTGCTGGGGACACTTCTTCTGATGATATAGAGTTTTACATTTCATCAAAAATTAGGACTTGTAACTTAGCAATCCGAAAATTGAACTTTAAATACGAACGTAACGTATCGTCTTTTAAAATTGATGTGGCACCTGAAGTTTTTGATACTTTGCTTAACAATTATTTTTGGCCAACCGGGGCATTTGTTCGCGAATTTGAATACAAGCCACATAAAAATAAAAATAAAATAAATAACTTAGCTTCAATTCCTAATCGTGACACTGAGCCAAAAAACTAATTTTAAATTCTACTTTAAGTATTTTCTACCAAAACGTTAGAGGTTTAAATACTAAATTGAACGATTTATATTTAAAAGGCTTAGACTGTGACTATAACGTAATTTCCTTTACTGAAACTTGGCTTAAACCACATATTTTTAATTCAGAGTTCCTTCCTAATCAATATCAAATTTATAGAAATGACCGTAAGGACAGAATCGGTGGGGGTGTTCTTTTTGCAGTTCATTCGTCAATACCATCCGAAGATGTTAATATCCCCCTCATCGAGTCAATCGAATTTAAAGCCATACGAGTTATGGTAGGAAATGGTTTCTTTTATTTAGCTGCTTGCTACATCCCTCCTAACTCTGACTTATCGGTTTATTCTCAACATATTGCGTTACTTAGATCTTTAAGTTCAATGATTACTGCACATGACTCTATGATTGTACTTGGTGACTTCAATATGCCAGGCATATCATGGACTCTTATAGACGACGTTTTCGTTCCAATATCATCAAAGGATAGATACAATGTGTTTTTAGAAGATATGGCTGAGCTCTGTCTAAATCAGATCAATTTAACTCCAAACAATTTTGGCACCATTGTGGATCTTGTTTTTGTTGATGACGTATCTAAGTCATTTATGAAGATGTGCGAACCCTTGGTTATTCCAGAGGAGTTATCACCCTGCGATTGAGGTAAATTACGAGGTTATTGGTGATTTTGGAAATAATGTTGATAAATCAAGTAGCTCAAACGCTCGTTTTTTTTCGCGAAAGCCAATTTCAAGAAATTAGATCGAGAATTATCAAAATTATCATGGCCGACGTATAAAGATGATGTTGAACGCTGCGTCCAGCATTTTAATAACACTATATTTAGCTTATTTCAAAAGTTTGTACCAAAACGGGTTTGCGTACAAAAGGAGCAATCACAACCTTTGTTGTTGACCATTTAACGTATTCCATATCCTCTACAATTTCTAGCACACAACATGGGTTCTCTAAGGGTAAATCTACCATTACAAACTTGCTTGAGTTCACAACTCATGTTTCAAATGGATTCAGAGAATTTATGCACGCTGATGTTACGAAAACATGAAACGAAGGCGACGTAGAAACAGGAAGGAAAAAGTAAATTCGCAAAGTCAACTGTAAAAATCAAAGCAGGGATGACTAATGAAAAAACAGTTAGGCAGCCTAATTTAAAAATTTTTAACGACAGAGCACGGCTGACTTGACTAGTTTTTGACACTCATGAATGATTGTGGCCGCTGTGGTCGAGTTGGTAGCGGTGCCTGCTATAACTCGATATGCCGGTGGGTTCGAGGTTCGAATCTCAGTCAGGGCAAGCAAAATCTCAATCATAGAAAAAGTTTTTCCTAATAGCGGACACCCCTGGGCAGGCAATGGCAAACCTCCGAGGATATTTCTGCCATGAAAAAGCTTCTCATTAAATACATCTGCAGTTCGGAGTCGGCACAAAACTGTAGGTCCCTCCATTTGTGGTATAAAACAAACACGCACACCACAAATTGTAAGAGAAGTGTAAGCGCCAAAATTATATTTTATTATAATTGATTGTCAACGCAATTAATAAGGGGGCGGTTTGATAAATCAGTCATATTTTGAATAAAAAATATTTTTTTTGGCCAAAAAAGGGTTCTTCTAGTTTTCAAACATTCGTGTAAAATGTGATGTACCTGCTCACAGCCACCTCACGACAGTTTCTGGTGTAGGACCTCTTTTGGATGACCTGAACGTTGGGCGTCACGTGTGCTGACACGACTACAACGGAACTCAGTAAACCACTTCCTAACCATTGAAATTGATGGTGCAGTATCCTTGGATTTGGTGATGGTTTTTCTACGTAAACATTAATGCTTAATCAGCATACGAAGTTTTTGTCAAAAGTCATAACTAAATGGCACAGCTTGCTCAAAAGTAGTCATTAATATATACTATTAGTTTCTGCGTGGGAAATTTCAAAAAGTTACTGACTTATCAAACCGCCAACGTACAAAATTGATGTTTCAAATAAATTGTCAGAGGACATGCAAATAAGACAATATAAACGGTCATGAAATGACTCGTTCGAAATGCGCATTTGAGATCAATGTGAATGTATTATTAAAAACGATCACCGACAACTTGTTTAACATTATATTATACGACTGAGTTCACCGCCGCATGGAGCGCCGGTGGTACCGGTTTTTTACCAAGCTCGACATGGTAGCTCTAATACCCATGTAGATAATAACAAGCAATATACCACTTTTCTAACGGCGATCGGGTTATATGAGCACAACGTCATACAATTTAATATTTGCAATGCTCCGATCGTATATTGGCAGATGGTAGTTCAACTTATTAGAGATTTATAATCACGTAACCGAATAATCAGTGCGACGCCAATAGTAACGGAGGCCATTCAGGTACTGGACGAGTCCTTGGATGCGGTCCAGCAGTAGGATCAGACTTTGTGTTCGTCGAATGCGTATTCATGGCATTAACTGTTAATTTCTTGGGGCATATATGTAATTAACGAAGAGGGTATTCAACCAGTTAGAAAGGTAAACGACAGTTCTTAGGCCTGACGGGGTTCTGCGGGAAATTTATCAGTTACTACAGCAGAATAGCGAAGCCTCACAGTTGCTTAAAAAAAGAAACGAAATCTATTGTGCTACCCCTTTAAGTTGTCACTCTATCCTTAAGCTGTTTATGAAATTAAGCACTTTGTTGGGTCTCCTCATCCGGGCCAAAATGCCTACAGTCCTATGCTATGAAGAAACTGATTTACGGCTGATGGGAGCCTGGAGCAAAATATTACAATATTTCTTTGCTAAAGCTTTCAGTGCAAAATCGTCAATAACATCGTTAAATAACATCGGAAAAATAAGTGAAAATGTCTATGGTTTTACGTGAGCGTATTTATTTAATTTGGAAATTATTCAAATAGCTTGATGGGTAGTAAATTACCGTCTGCGAAAGAAGTTTTGAGAATTATATTTTTTAATACGCGTGTTGTTAAGCTAAGTCTTGGGAAAGTGCCCGTTTAACAATAAAAGAAGTGCAAATATTTTGGCAAAAAGCAAGAATTCCAACTAGAGAAGAGAAGCACTGCATTGAAAAATTGGAAAAACTGTATAATGAATGGCGCAACCTGCAAAAAAACTCTGCTAGAAAGACAGAAGAACAAAAGAAAAAAGAGACAGTATTTACCAAAAAAATTGAAAACTTATTTGATATAGCTCATGCAAATGCATTGACTATACTAAAAATTTAAGAAGATAAATTATTTTTATTGAATCAAAGAAAAGAGGGAAGACCGGGATATATGCATGGCATCGATCGTGAACTTGAACATTCAGAAAAACAAACAGAAGATAGGCAAAGAAAATTCTTGGAAAGGAGAAATAAAAGTACACAAGAAGTTAACGATTTATTAAGAACTAGTCCAATAAACGATATTTCGTTTTCTGACCCGGAAAATTCAAATTGTAAAGATAGTGCTTCTGACATGGAAATTGCACAAGAGCCACTTTTAAAGAAAGCCAGGGAAATACTAATTTAGTCACTCCAAAACTTGCGGCTGTTCTTGATGCTTGCAAAATAAGTGACAGAAATGCTGTTAAAATTATAGTTGCTGCTGCAGAAGCGTTTGCTCAATGCATAAACAATTTCATTTTAAATAAAAATTCAGTTCGTACTCCTAGACAAAAATTGTGGGAAGAACGCGTTGATGGAATCAAAGCCAACATGGAAAATAGTGATTTGAAACTGTATGTTTGCATTGGGATGGAAAACTACTTCCAGGATTAGAAGGAAAAGAGAAAGTAGACCGGCTACCTATAATAATCTCCAATGGTCAAATAGAGCAATTACTCGAGGTTCCACCTTTAGACGCAAGCACTGGAAGAGGCCAAGCATTAGCTATTTGTAAAGCTGTTTACGAAAGGGGTTTGCAAGATAAAGTGAAAGCGTTAGTTTTTGATACAACAGCAGTAAACACCGGAACAGCTACTATTGTTGATAGCCTATTAGAAAAAGATCTTTTGTATTTACCATGCCGGCATCATATATATGAACTATTTTTAAGAAGCGTGTTTGATTTAAAAATTTCAAAGTCCGAAAACCCTAATGTTGTCATTTTCCAGAAATTTGAAAAATCGTGGCCAAAAATTGATATCAAAAACATTAGCCGTGGCATTGGTGACAAAAGAGTTAAAAAAATATTCTGTGCAATTGAAATAGAAATCATAATATCAAATTTGAACAAATTTTTAAATGAGAAACAGCCCCGTGCCGATTATATGGAATTTCTAGAACTTATAATAATATTCTTAGGAAAAACGCCAAGTCGTGTTGTAAAAATTAAAGCTCCAGGAGCTATGCATCATGCCAGATGGATGTCAAAGGCCATATACAGTTTAAAAATATTTTTATTTAGAAAGGAGTTTAAGCTTAAAAGGAAGAAGAAAAGGCTTTGCTTACGCTGATGCATGGTTCACAGCTCCTTTACCAATTAAGGCACCTTTTTGTGATTTTAATTTTTTAATAAAGCTCTACGAATATGCAAAATATGATAAACAAATCTCAAAAACAGCTTCTGATAAATTTTGTAGGCATCTTTTGAATTTAAGTTCAGAAGCTGTCGCCTTTGCTTTTTTCGATTCAAACGTAAGCTCTGAAACAAAGATAAAAATGATAGAGAAATTAAATAGAGAATCACCATCTGAACAAAATGATAAAAAGGCTAATGTCGCGATTTCTGAAATCCTAGAAGAGGGCATCGAACAGTTTGTTTCGAAAAAAAACATTTAATTTCTTTACAAGATTTAATATAATTTATTAACTTTTTAAAAAAGCCACCATCAGAGTGGGATGTAGATGGAAATTATAATGAGGCAATAGAAAAAATTAAAGGAATAAAAGTAGTGAAGAATACGGCAGAAAGAGGGTTAAATTTCCTGACTGAAACAAATACACTTTATTAAATACAAACTATTAATACATTGTTATCATAAGAACCTTTCTAATACAAATAATAAAAAAAATTAAAACGTTTTGAAAATGAGCTTTTTAAAGGCGCAAATGTTGTTGCTAGGGGTATAAATAGAAAACGGTTAAAGATATTCAAAAACTTTCTATGGCAAAATTACTTGGCGTAAAATTTTCTTCATTTCTCTCAAATGTCATTTTTATGAGTAATTGAAGTTATTCAAAGCCAAAGTCAACTTTTTTGAAAAAATGTTGGTTTTTCGAAACTTTGGGGGCTTTGAGCCACCACTTCCCCCGAACCGATTTGGATAAAATTTTGCCACAATTTGTGGGGGGTGCCATCATCCAAAATCACAACAACAAAAAAGCCCATATGCACTAATGGCGGTCTAATGTACATCGAGCGAGCGATGTCAGGGTTACATCCCCATGATTTACCCGCAAGCCTTCTGCATATTATTAATGAGGCTGTGGCTTTTTGAACAGTCGCACTTAAATGTGATTTTCAAAAATTTTTTTTGTCAAATATTAACCCAAAGTATTTTACCTCTTGAGCTAACATTGACTCTCGTGCCATCCAAGAGAACAGCCTTCATTCCTGTTAAGGACCTTTTTCTGGTGAACGGTACGCGAGAGGTTTTTGAGGAATTAATTCTCAAACCCTCACTCAGAAGCCGTTGTAAGGCCCCTCTATATGATGTCACAAAGGGTAGATATTGATTTACCCCTAGCCATAATCACGACATCGTCCGCATATCCCTGGCATGATATGTCTACATTCGAAAGTCTAACCAGAAGATCATCCACTACTATGCTCCACAAAATAGGTGATAAAACCCCACCTTATGGGCAGCCTCTAGTTACCTTGACTTTAATAGTTTTATTTCCCGCTTCAGCCTCTGTCAATCTAGAGTTTAATAATGCCCCTATCCAATTTGAAGTGGTATTGTTCACTCCCCTTTTTTCCAAGGCTCTAATTTCTTGTTCATGAGGGGTGTTATCAAAAGCCACCTCAGTATCTAGAAACACGCATATCGCCTTTTCTTTTTTATCCAGAGTTGGGGCCGAAAAGACTTGGGGTTTTCCATATCCCTTTTGCCTATCTTCGGTATAAATACCACCTTACGTCCGGTATATACCCAAAAGCAAGGCTTGCCAAGCTTGGCAATATTTACCAGGTGTCAAACAACCGTTATTCGAACAAAGTTATAATAACTTGTGTTCAAGTACGCTTCTGATTATTGGAAACTTGAGAGGTGCTCGTTAAAACTTGATGTGAGGCTTATTGCCGTATGCACCTCAACCACCTCGTCAAAATAATAAGGCTCATTTTATAAAGTGAACATATCTGACAGAATTGTTCTCCGTTGCTAGATCCTTTTTATTTCATCTAATACTATGTTCTGACTGCGCAGTAAACTCGAGTTTGTGGTTTTGAGTTTATGAACAACTGTCAAGCGTTCTCATTGAGGTGTTTAAGAAACTTTGAGTTTAATTGACATTTGTTTATTTACTTTCAATTATAAATTTTGTTTTGTTTATGAAAATATATTGTACTTATTTACAAATATTAAAAAAAAGGGCATATAATTGGATAATGCTTGCGATGGCATGGAACACTGAGCAATGTTGAATGCGAAGGCAACTCCATAGTAGACGGCGATTTGTGGTGACGGTGGTTTTGCATCATTATTTGAAATTTTTGTTTGTGTAATTTGATTCCTTTTGTTTACAAATTATTAACGAAGGCGGTTTGATAAATCATTGACTTTTGAATAAAACATATTTTTTCGGCAAAAAAGCGTTATATACCTTAACATATTCTCCTTTCAACTCTATACACCATTTTTTATTCCTTTATTATAGCTTTTCTCAAGGCTTTTAAAATAAGCGTTTGTTTTTGTGATATTCTCTTCATTTGACCCAAACCACTTACCACCCAGCCATATCTTCAAGTTTAGAAATAGGAAATAGTCGCATTGGGCTAAATCTGGAGAATATGCTGGATGGGGCAGCAATTCGTAGTCCATGGTTTTGACGAGATCAACCGGTTACGCTTATGGTCGAGTGTAAGCAATCGCGGCACCCATCGCGCGGATAGCTTTTTTATATACATACAAATATTCGTTTTAGTTGTGAGGTTCCCGCTCAGTTGGTTACCTACAACCTTAGCCACCTCACACACTTTCGTTCTCCGGTCTTCCAATATCAATCCATGGATTCTAACGACGATTTCAGGTGTAACGACCACTTTTGGGCGACCTGAACTTTCGGAGCCACTTGTGATGCCTCGACAACAACGGAACTTAGTAATTCAATTTTAATTTATTGAAATTGTGCAAGGTCCTTATAGTATTTATCAAGCCTTTGCTTGATTTAGGTGATGGTTTTTTTTACGCAAAAATATTGCTTTATCAGCATACTTAGTAGTTTACTATAAGATGGCGGTTAAAAGCAGCAATGATGAAATTAAAGTTTCTGTGCGGGAAATTCCAAAAGTCGATGACCTATCAAACCGCCCTCGTATTTGAAATTATGAACTGTCAAACCAGTAAACAGTGCAGCAAAACTTTTAAACAATAATGCCAAAATTTGTCAACAGTGCGGCCTAGTATTTGTTCAAATAAGGGTTGCACGTCCATAAACACCAAAAAAAAGTGGTGTTTAAAGCGAGTTAGACAAAAAATTTTTGTATGGTAAACTCCGAGTTTATGAGAAGTGTTTGACGTTAAACTCCAAAATTGCTCATAAACTCGAGTTAACGGCGCAGTCAGAACATAGTATAACATACAATTTAGAGCGATGCCATATTTGAATAGGTCCATATTGCGAGCACATACGGCTTCGACAGAAACTTTGACTGGCTGGATCTGTTTTATTGTTGCAAACGAGTAAAGCGCAAGCAGTGTTCCAAACAAAAGGGAGTTAACAATCTGTGTTACTTGTTGTATTGACTTATCATAATACAATAGTTGTAAACGTGTTTCTGTTTAACATGTTTAATTTCCTTATTTTAATATAACTTTGAAAGGTATGTTTAGTGTGTTATATGTGTGTGTTTTATTCGATCAGCTTCATTTATTTGTCATTATTTCAGGTTTATTTTTGATAAAAAATGTGCAAAATAAAGTTAAATAATAATGTGGGTATACATATTTATAAGAAACCGACCTTTAAAGTTTACTATAAGCGGTTTATTGCTGATTTATTGAATACCACAAACAATAGTAAATGCCCACACGTCTCACTATTATTTTAATAGCGAACAAATGGGTGAAATTTTTAATCATTAAGGCCGTTTTATATTAATTAAAAATGCATTTAAAAGCGTTCTTGAGTCAAACATAAATGGCTTAAAGAATTGCAGCTATTCGATAGAGAAAGAGCCCATCAGGTGGTTGTGGATGAAATTGATATTGCTGTATTAAATGTAATTTAATATTGTCCTTGGCTTATATACAAAGGGATGCTCAACAGACGAAACAATATCTTCGAAAATATCCGCCACTATTAACTTGTGTACTACTTCCACATTACTAACCGCAACTTGCAGATTACTTCTCCTATAACTCTACCTCCTTTGTGACCAGATCTGACCGAATGATGGAATGTGATGCTCCCGCATCCACAGTTAGTACTCGCTTATGTCCGTCCACATACCCGCAAACAGTGATGTTGTTTGCTGTCCTGCCAATTCGTGGGATATCGATTCTAGGGCATTCTCTCTGGCTGGTTCGTTTTAGTTTAACGACTGGTTAGGAATCTGTTCGTATTTAGCTCCGCGCATACGGTCTGCAGATTTCTTACGTCTGTCATAAGCTGTCTTACATTCGCGTGCAAAATGGCCTGCTTCTCCGCAACTGAAGCATTTTCCAGTACCAATTTTTTTTCTGTTGAATCAGAACTGATTTTACCTGCGATCGCTTCAAGTGTTTTAAGCATTTCATTATTACATTACATCCGCTGATTCTACTTCTACTCGGAGGGCTTTATATGCTGGGCCACTTGAGAGCGCTCTTGTTTCCTGGGTCTGGACATATGCGACAGTTTCAGCAAACGTTGTTTTCGGATTCGCATATTTTGTTCGCTTCGTATAAGTGTCTCGTATTTCATTTACAAACTTCTGCATTTTTACTCTTTCAAGGTATTCCCCAAATGCCAAATGAGCCAACCTCTCAATTTCGGAAGCAAATTCTTGCAAAGTCTTGTTCGATTTCTGGAAGCGATTCTCCAGCTCCATCTGGTAAATTTGTCTCCTATGCTCGTTACCTTAACGTCTTTCCACGGCACCCATTAAAGCATTGTAGTTATCCCTTTCCCGCTCGGTAACAGTTTGTAGGAACTCAGCTGTCGGTCCTTTGAGTGCTACACATAGTGCGGCAGTCTGCTATTCCATACTCCAATTGTTTGCCGACGCCGTCTTTTCAAATTGGAGCTTGAAAACCTGGAAAGGAATTGTACCATCAAAAGATGCAGCGTCTTTCATTGGCAACATTGTATATCGTAGCATACTCTCGCACAAACCAAAGCCATGGGCTTGTTAAAATAATAAAATTGAGTGACGCGTTTCAAATGTTTTAAAATTAATTAATTGATTCCAACAATATGAGTTGTTGCTGGCGCAGAAGCAACTTTAGAGTTTCGTACAAGGGGACGGCTAACGTCGTAGTTAAATTGAAAAACACGAATATATTAAGAACGCTCTTTAATGAATATTCGTATGCTTAATGGTTTTAACAAATTGTTGGTTTTGTGGGAGGGAGGGTTTTAATATCTGTAAGTGAAATAAATTAAAGAAATATTCATGAGCAAGTTAAATGTCTTACTTATTCGTGTCGTCGTACGGCTCTGAAATAGCTATATTCAATTAAGTTCGGCCAAATCAACGACGTTAACATGTTCAGGGCACGGTTGCAATTTAACGTACAAATATCGGGTGTTTTTTTTAGGGGTATAGAACTTCGAATTAAAATAAAACACAAGAAAATCGTTTTAAGGTCCATCAATTTGGCTTTATTGGAAGGATAATTTTATGCCATTAATGTTTAAATATGATTTCGGGCATGTGGCCGCCGCGGCTGGCTCGAATAAAGCCAATTCTACAGGTCCAATTTTCAACCACTTTTTCGAGCATATGGGGCCGTATGTCGGCAATAACGCCACGAATGTTGGCTTCCAATTCCCCTAACGTTTCTGGTTTGTTGGTGTAGACGAGCGACTTCACATATCCCCAAAGAAAATAATCCAATGGTGTCAAATCACACGATCTTGGTGGCCAATTGACAGGTCCATTCCGCGAAATTATGCGCTCAGCGAATGTTTCCTTCAATAAATCGATTGTGACGTGCGCTGTGTGGCATGTAGCGCCGTCTTGTTGGAACCACAACTCATCCACATTCATGCCATCCAATTCGGGAACAAAATAGTCGGTTATAATGGCTCTATACCGGTCTCCATTAACGGTAACTGCCTCTCCAGCATTATTGCGGAAGAAGTATGGCCCAATGACTCCACCAGCCCATAGAGCACACCAAACAGTCAGTTTTTGTGGATGTAATGGCGTTTCAAGGGTCTCATGTGGATTCTCTTCACTCCAAATGCGGCAATTTTGCTTGTTGACGTAGCCATTCAACCAAAAATGAGCCTCATCACTGAACAAAATTTTGCGATGAAAATCAGCATCGAGATCAATCTCATTTTCGGTCCATACACCAAAATCACGACGCATTGCATGGTCTCGCGGCTTTAATTCTTGCACAAGCTGGATCTTGTAAAGTCGCAAGCCAAGATCTTTGCGCAAAATCTTCCATAAAGTTGATGGACAAAGCTCCAATTGCTGTGCACGGTGGCGAATCGATTCATTCGGGTCCTCTTCAACACTTTGCTCTACAGCGGCAATTGTTTCTTCGGTGCGCACTGTTCGACGTCTCTGCGGATGCGTATTATCACATAGAGTAAACGTAGTGCGAAAACGATCCATGGTTAACCGAATTAATTGCTCTGATGGACGATTATGTCGACCATAAAATGGACGGAGCTCACGGTAAACTTCGCGAACTGAACCATTATTTTCGAAATAAATTTGCACGATTTGCAAGCGTTGTTCTTTTGTCAACCTGTTCATGATGAAATGGCAAACCAAACTGAACATAAATGACATTAGAGTTGCCAGATTTGACCACAAAATGCCAGTTTTATCTCTATTCGAAAAACAAACCTGTAAAAAAAACACCCTATACTTCGTATTTTTAGGCTTTCTTATACTAGAGAATTAAGTGTAATAGAGAAATATTTTTTCTTACGTCTTAACTGTTACTGTTTAAAACTGTGAGTGCATTTAAAATTTTAATAGCGCTAGTTAATATCGTTACACTATATGAATTAAAAAAATATAATATTTTGCTACGCCGAAATGCGTGCGCTTTATTGCTATTCTTAAAACTGATATACATTTTGAATTCTTAGTTCTCTTTATACCAGTTGTGTGTTGTTTAAGAGTGTAGATATCTATTTGGGTTGGTTAGTTGTTTGTTGTTTACATGTTGAGAATGCATTTCTTGATAATGCATGTTTATCTGTTGTTTATGTGTAGGTCAGTTGTTTGTTGTGTACATGTTGAGAATGAATTTCGTGATAATGCATGTTTATCTGTTGTTTACGTGTAGGTCAGTTGTTTGTTATTGATAATGCATGTTTGGTTGTTATTGATGGTGTTAGTGGAAGCGTTGTTCTTTACGTGCCTTGTGATGACGTCATTACGCAGGGCTCGAGCCTTCCTATTTGATGATATGTTGCAAATGAAAAATAATGCTTTGAAATTCCCAGTAAAAGTACCCGCAATGCGCAAAAAAAGGGTGTGGTGTATATGGTCTATAAGCTGACAGCTTGTTGGGGCATTTCCAGCACACGCTAAATTAAACGTTTAACGTTTAACCCATTGTACAACTCTACAAGTAAGATATCTCCAGCGGTTTGACAGTGTAATTTTAATGGCTGACCTGTACAAACGACATTAGAATGAAATAAATAACCAGGGTTATGTGAAGAAATCCCGAAGGCATTTCCTGTGTGGTGTTGCTGTGTTTCCTTATGTTCATTCATACATTTTTTTAAACTTAAATTTTTATCTTGCAGATAAAATTTATTTTATTGAATAATTATTACTGAAAACGCGAATACTTAACTATCAAGCAAAACATGCATTTTATGTTTTTGGAGTAAAAATGAACAAAATATAAAGAACGTAAATTGATCATTGCCTACCAAACGTCTCAATTCCTACATTTATTTCCATGCAAACCTACATGTATTGCCATGTCAACCCTGCTTTGAAATCTATCGGTTTGTTTATTCAAAAACAGTTTTGACATTTTTCGTGAAAATTATTTTTGAACTTTTATCTACAGTATGCAAAACTTGTCTAAGTACACCTTCTCATAAGAACAAGCATCAATATATTTTCAAATGTATCATAAAATAGTAAGGTTCAGTTACTAAAAAGTAGAAAATAATGCATTGTACTAAACAAAATAAGCAAATT
Source organism: Philophylla caesio (assembly GCA_963971545.1). Lineage (NCBI taxonomy): Eukaryota > Metazoa > Arthropoda > Insecta > Diptera > Tephritidae > Philophylla > Philophylla caesio. Next base: position 60,117,737 of record OZ020606.1, read on the forward strand.
AACTTCATTTACTAGACGCAAAATTCGTATTAGTATACATACATACATGTAATTGCTTTTTTTTAATTGCTCTTTTAAGTAAATAAATAATTGTTCGAGATCTGACTTTAATAGAAAAATAAATTTCTAATTCAAAAGCAAGGATAACGATCGAAAATACACAACGTTGGATACTAGAACTAGAATGGAGTAAAATTTAACCGCAAGAATTATCTGCTATTTAAAACAAGGATATGTCATAAATTAATAAAAATTGAAAAATTTGCTTATTCTTCACAAATAATCCATAAATATATGTGTACTAATACGAATTTTGACTTAATAAATGGAGTTAATTTGCTTATTTTGTTAAGTAACTACAATGCATTGTTTTCTACGTTTTTGTTATCCAACCTTACTATTATTGATTTTTTGCGAAATAAATTGATTTTAACGGATTGTTTTGATATATGTACATTTAAAAAAATTATTGATGCTTGTTCTTAATAGAAGGTGGACTGATACAAATTTTGCATACTGTACATATGTTATAAAGCAATTTGTATATGTACATATGTATGTATGCATATTGTTTTTTTTATTATGTATGTATGTACATTAGGGTGACAGTTAATTTCGAAAGTGATATTTTCTTTGGTCTCAGTATTTTTTTGTGTGTAGTTTTATTTAAAAAAAATTCTAGTAAAATTTCAAGGTCGTAGGAAGAGGATTAGGGGGCTCGTCGGCCCCCCAAAGTTACACAAAATACGTTTTTTCACGCAAATTCTTACTTTGACTGCTTGTAACTTCCTCTGTGTTTTTTTTTTTTTAAACATTACTGGCGAAAGATGTTCATTAATATGTCTACAATAACATCTGTCAATAACATTTTTGTCTAATGTTAATATTTAATGAAAAAAACTTAAATATAGGAGAAAAAGTACGCCTCAATGTCGATTTATTATACTTAAATAAAATTACTTATATGATTCAAATTTTGGATTTTGTTCAGATTTATTTAATTAAAGATTCATATAGAAAATTCCTTATGATTTACGTAAGAGTAGCTTCAACAATTATATACAGTAAGACCTCGCTAGTCCGAACTTCAGACTTTTTTTTGTTTACTTTTGTTTTCAAGTGTAAGAATTGTCTTTAAAAGTTTGCTTCAAATTTTTTTTGCCTGTATGCTGAAGCGATCTATAATATTGACAATTGTGACCGAGAATATTCCCGTTACAACCTCAACAATATTATTCTCAATGCTTGCGTAAGCTACCGACAAAAAATCAGCACCAATGTTTCTCGGAAAATAGATTCTTATTTTACAGTTATATGCAGCAGCCGCAAACATTTTTTAATAGCATTAAATTTGCAAAAAAATCATTCGAAGTGAATATTTGAATGTGAAAAGTCGAAAATGTCTGCTAGAAATTTACGTGAACGCATATATTTAATTGGTTATTGTACCAACTCATTAACGGGAAGTAAACTACCCTCCAATATAGAAGTGTTGAAAGTTTTGTTTTTCAATTTACGTGTAGTAAAAAAAAAATTTACGGGAAAGTTCAGATTTAGTTGTAAAAGAACTATTCTGGGAAAAAGCCCGCATTCCGGTCAAGGATAAACAACACTGCATTACAAATGTAGAGAAATTGTATAAAGAATGGCAAAGCTTTCAAAAAGATTCAAAAAGTAGGGGAACAAATAAAATACTAACACCAAAACTGGCGGCCGCACTCGATGTCTGTAAAATCAGTGACAGACATGCGGTTCATCTAATAAGCGCATTCGTTGAAGCTCTGGGTAATAATGTTGAAGATTATATTTTAAACCGAACGTCTGTACACCAGGAAAGGGAACAAATCCGTGAAGAAAGAATTTCAGCATTATAAAATAAATTAAAATTAAATGAGCTCGACGCTATCTGCCTTCATTGGGATGGTAAACTTTTGCCGGCGCTGACGGGAAATGATAAAGTTGATAGGTTGCCTATAATAATTTCGAGCGGTAAAGTTGAACAGCTTCTTTAAATACCTGCACTTGATTCCGGTACTGGAAAAGAACAGGCATCCGCTGTATGCGATGCTATTTATGAATATGGTCTGCAAAATCACATCAAAGCTTTAGTGTTTGATACAACAGCGGTCAATACTGGGCGTTTCAATGGTACCTGTACGTTAATTGAAAATAATTTACAAAGACAACTTTTATGGTTACCATGCCGTCATCATATATACGAGATTGTTTTAAGATGCGTTTTCGAAGAAAAAATAAGCTGTTATGGAAGTCCAAACGTTAAAATGTTTGAGAAATTTAAAAATGCTTGGGCTAAGATTGATGCTAAAAACTATGAGTATGGCATCAACGATCCAACTGTCAAGACGTACATGAAAGAGTCTGCTGTTCGCATTATCGGTGCAGTAAATAATATCTTGGAAGAAAAACAACCCAGGGAAGACTATAAAGAATTCTTGGAACTCACTTTGCTCTTCCTGGGTCAAAAACCAGAAAAGACACATCCAAACAGCCTAATGTTTCGATCGCCAGGAGCTGTTCACCATGCAAGGTGGATGGCAAAAGCGATTTACTGTCTAAAAATATTTTTATTCCGTAACGAGTTCCAGCTTTCAGCAACTGAATTAAATGGGCTTCGTCAAATTTGTGTTTTTATTGCTGAAGTCTATGTCGAAGCGTGGTTTTCTGCTCCTTTGGCCATTAAAGCGCCATATCAAGATTTTTTATTTTTACAAAAACTTGAAAACTTCAAAAAAATTGATGCTGCTATATCTTATGTTGCTCTTAAAAAGTTCAGGAACCACTTGTGGTATTTAAGCCCTGAGGCGGTTGGTCTTGCATTTTTTGACAGCAACGTATCCCTTTTTTCAAAACAAAAAATGGTGGCGGCTTTGGAAAATGATTTTGAACAAGAGCAAAACACAAAGCGAGCTACAATAAATGATAGAGAAATCGTTGAAATATTCCATGACGGAATTGAACAGTTCGTCTCTGCCGAAACAAAAGCATTATTTGAAAGATTTCAAATAAATACTGATTTTTTTAAATTAAACCCAGACAAATGGGAGCAGGACCAATCTTATTGTAAAGCGGCTGAACTGATGAAAAAATTAAATGTTACAAATGACACTGCCGAAAGGGGGGTTAAATTGATGGAAGAGTATAATAAACTATTTACCAAAAATGAACGCCAAAAACAATTTGTTTTAAAAATTGTTAGCGATTACCGCCATCGGTTTCCGGACTGTAATAAAAAGACATTGTCTCAAGTGCTTTAAACAATATTAATAAAAAGAGAAATCATATACATAAGTAGTTTTATTTAAGTATAATAAATCGACATTGAGGCGTACTTTTTCTCCTATATTTAAGTTTTTTTCATTAAATATTAACATTAGACAAAAATGTTATTGACAGATGTTATTGTAGACATATTAATGAACATCTTTCGCCAGTAATGTTAAAAAAAAAAAAACACAGAGAAAGTTACAAGCAGTCAAAATAAGAATTTGCGTGAAAAAACGTATTTTGTGTAACTTTGGGGGGCCGACGCGCTCCCTAATCCTCTTCCTACGACCTTGAAATTTTACTAGAATTTTTTTTAAATAAAACTACACACAAAAAAACACTGAGACCAAAACAATAAAGAAAAAAAAATACTCCATACATTTAATTGTCACCCTAATGTACATATGTACGTATGTATGTATGCATATGATTGTTTATTTGGTTGAATACAATGGGCAGTATTCTAAGTGAGGAAGATTGCTTGCCACTGCACCTGTCCAGTATTTGTTGGTCAATCGTACATATTTAATTGTTCACTCACATACGTACATATGTACATATGTACATATATGATATGTAATATTAGTATTATTTTTATATGCATATTTGCATAAAACTACCCTTAACCACTTATGAATGTTCATGTATTCTTGGGAAAATCCTTGAAAGGATTATATATATCAGAACAATTCGGTTTTAGAAAATCCCGTAGCCGCAATGAAGATAAATTTGACTTTAATCAATGCACGTAACGCTGGCCGATCGCAAGACTGAAGGGGTTTTGATAAGCAGCAGAAAGGCCGTGAAGTCTCTGAGTATTCACGTGTGGACAGACATCATCACGACCAAGCCCGCTATCAAATATTTGGGGGTGATGATTGCCTCCCAACTAAATTTAAAGGCCCATTTGGAGAACGTTGCTAAAGAAGCATCAAGTCCAGCCAAATATCGTGTGATCACGGCACAGCAAACGACTTCTTTACTGCTTGCGGGAAATTGTACACGCGGTCGCGTTTTCTGCACAATTTCAGAAATTAAATTACAAATTTTTTTGTTTTTAAATTGAACGAATGGTGAGGTTGTATTTTAAGCGATTTGTGCAAATATATTCCTATTACTTAATTTGACACATACTCGTATTATGAAAAATTAATAAATGGTTTTCGGAAAATTTCATTTTACAAAAGTTTGAAATTTATATGTATGCATATGACAATAATTTACATTATTATTACTATAAAGTAATAACACATACGTTGGTACATACATACAATTATCTGATCAGTCATGGCTTTGAAAAATCGTATTGCTTTCAAAAACAAAATTGATTCGAATAGTTGGTTTATGAAAGTGCGCTGAAATCATACATAATTTGTTTCATACGTACGTATCAAGAAAGGATTACAGACCATAACTGTTCAATATTGATTGATATAAGATATGATTCTGAAAGCGCTCAGATTTAACATCAGTCCTGATAAATTACTTTATTATTATTATTATTTATTTCCAATCAAATACATATATACATTTCAAGAGGATATGGTTTATCACTAAACCTTACAACTAGACTAGTATATATTGTATAAAATAAAATTTTTGGTAATGAATGTTATAAATGAGCTTAAAGGAAAAAAACCACTACTTTTATGAGTTAAAAAAACCTTTTTACAGAATCAAATTTCAAGGTGAACAAAGTAAAGTTGCTGTATGTGTAACTAGAAAAAATTAAGGTTCATTTAAACTACTAATTAAAAGATTTCTCGATATATCACAAAGACGCATAAATTTATCAGTAATTTTGTAAATACGATACGCGAGAAGAATCATATTATTTTGGGTATGTAACTCTGCGGTTGAAAAGTGCCATGACAAACTAAGCATAATTTATTTTGCCGAATCTTCAATTTCATAATATAAGTTTTAGCACAATTTCCCCAGACCGGACTTGCGTACAAAATATAATTAAAAATTAATCCGTTATGCCATACCGTGTCAAAAGCCTTTTCTATGTCTAGTGAAACAAATGAGGTGGATTTCTTTACTATAAAGTTACTTTTAATGTGTTTAAAAAGTCTTTTAATTTGGTGAGTAGTGCTATGAAATTTACGAAATCCAAATTGTTCATTTAGCATAATATCTTTTGTATTTAAAACGTTCAACAATTTCTGTTTTAAGATTTTCTCTAGAACTTTACTTAGGCTGCTTAGAAGGCTGATTGGGCGATAACTAGTCACCAGATTTTTAGGTTTTCCGACTTTGTGAATTGGAACTACGTTTGCTACTTTCCAAGTTTCTGGAAAGTATTGAATTTTCAAGCATGAATTTATTAAGAAAACTAAATAACTGATCGCACATTCTGGAAAGTATTTTATCATAATGTTTTTTATATCATCTATGCCAGAGGCTTTTCTAGTCTGCAATTAGGAAATAAATAGAGACACAGTTTCGCGATCAACAAAGAACGCACAAGGTGTATAAATTTGAAGATTATCAAAATTTATCATAGTAGTATCCACAATATTATTATTAGCTTGTGTACCTAAATTTTCTGAAATTTTATGATAGCCGCAAAATTTTTTTGAAAATAGCTCAGCTTTGCTTTCATTTGTACAAAGTACGTCATTTCCAGAAACGATTTGTGGTATTCCTTGATATTTTTTCTTAAGAATTTTTGCCAAGTTCCAAAAAGGTTTCGATCTACATATTTTCGAGATTGCTCAGTTTTTCTGACCACGTCTTATATCTGTGTTTTGTTATTTCAAAGTTAATTAAAGCAATATATCTTTTCATTATTACGTAGTCTGAGGGAAAACGATGACGACCCCATTGACGACGATAATATGTAGTTTCTAATTTTAATTAATTTCAAGATACATATATGGTGGTAGATTAGTATGAAATTTTTTACATGGTATTTTGGGAACAGCCACTCTCACTGCTCCTAAAATTTCCTTTGACAGAAAGCAACATTTTCATCCACTTAAGGTTTATCAGTAACAGTTTCTAAATCCGTCGATACATTTTTCAGCGATTGCTGCAACATCTATCTATATAGGTTCCAATTAAACTGTAAGGGTAGAGACAAAGTCAGACTAGCATCAATGTTAAATGTGACTGGTAGCTGATCAGAGCTTAAGCTGTTTACTACTGTAGGCTGGAAGATGATCTCAGGTGAATTTGAAATAATTAAGTCAAGATTTGAAGGGTGTGATCGTGCAGCTGCTGGTACGTAAGTGGGATTTTATGAGTATTGTATAGTTGAAAGTAGAGTGTCATTAGTTTCACGCAATACATTCCCCCAAGCACTGGCCCTCAAACATCTCTAGAACTTTACTTAGGCTGCTTAGAAGGCTGATTGGGCGATAACTAGTCACCAGATTTTTAGGTTTTCCGACTTTGTGAATTGGAACTACGTTTGCTACTTTCCAAGTTTCTGGAAAGTATTGAATTTTCAAGCATGAATTTATTAAGAAAACTAAATAACTGATCGCACATTCTGGAAAGTATTTTATCATAATGTTTTTTATATCATCTATGCCAGAGGCTTTTCTAGTCTGCAATTAGGAAATAAATAGAGACACAGTTTCGCGATCAACAAAGAACGCACAAGGTGTATAAATTTGAAGATTATCAAAATTTATCATAGTAGTATCCACAATATTATTATTAGCTTGTGTACCTAAATTTTCTGAAATTTTATGATAGCCGCAAAATTTTTTTGAAAATAGCTCAGCTTTGCTTTCATTTGTACAAAGTACGTCATTTCCAGAAACGATTTGTGGTATTCCTTGATATTTTTTCTTAAGAATTTTTGCCAAGTTCCAAAAAGGTTTCGATCTACATATTTTCGAGATTGCTCAGTTTTTCTGACCACGTCTTATATCTGTGTTTTGTTATTTCAAAGTTAATTAAAGCAATATATCTTTTCATTATTACGTAGTCTGAGGGAAAACGATGACGACCCCATTGACGACGATAATATGTAGTTTCTAATTTTAATTAATTTCAAGATACATATATGGTGGTAGATTAGTATGAAATTTTTTACATGGTATTTTGGGAACAGCCACTCTCACTGCTCCTAAAATTTCCTTTGACAGAAAGCAACATTTTCATCCACTTAAGGTTTATCAGTAACAGTTTCTAAATCCGTCGATACATTTTTCAGCGATTGCTGCAACATCTATCTATATAGGTTCCAATTAAACTGTAAGGGTAGAGACAAAGTCAGACTAGCATCAATGTTAAATGTGACTGGTAGCTGATCAGAGCTTAAGCTGTTTACTACTGTAGGCTGGAAGATGATCTCAGGTGAATTTGAAATAATTAAGTCAAGATTTGAAGGGTGTGATCGTGCAGCTGCTGGTACGTAAGTGGGATTTTATGAGTATTGTATAGTTGAAAGTAGAGTGTCATTAGTTTCACGCAATACATTCCCCCAAGCACTGGCCCTCAAACATCCCCAACTTCTGTGTCTACTATTAAAATCGCTACAGGCAACAAACTTTTCGTTTTGGCACAACAATTTTCTTTAATCTGATTTGAATTTGCGGCCAAGGTCATTTGACCTTGACCCACCAGGAAAATAAACACTGTAGAGTCTTAGATTTGTGTTATTATTTAATCATAACTCTATACCAATATTTTCAATAACAGATTTGTAGAGCTTAGGAATAATGACGAAAGAAATTTATTTGCGTATTATAATGACCCCCTCCACTTCGACTCTCACGATCGTTTCTCACCACATTATAGTGGGAATGATAAATCTTAATGCTACTGTTAAGCCAAGTTTCGGAAAGTAAGCAGATGTCGACTTAGTTGATTACTAAAAAATCAAACAGCTCAGTAGATTTTGAACACAATAGAGACATTAATAACAGTTGTTATATAAATATTTTACAGCTAATTGAGACATGACATGAAATTTATCCTCTTTAGTTTTACATAATTTTAACTTAGAAACTATGTATGTGAGAAGCGTTATTTCTTCTTCTGTAAATAGGATTCTACTTGTCTGCTTCTCAGCAGCTGTTTGGCGCGGCCAGACTGGAACTGATAGAATATTCTCTCTGCTTGGTCTTTGTTGGTTGATGTGTGCTGGAAGGCCCGGGAAAGACTTGGCATTATATACAAATGTTTTGCTTGATGTTGGCATGTTACGACTCCGATTGTTTTTTAAGTTACCACGCTCTCTTATTTGTATATATGCTTTACGATTTGGACACGCAAAATCTGTCGATTTATGACACCCACTGCAGTTCGCACAGCGTTCCTTTTCTGGAGTTGGACAATCAGAAGACTTGTGCTTTCCAGCACAGTTTGAGCACATTGATTTAACATTGCAGTTTTTGTCACCATGACCGTACATCTGACAATTACGACACTGAACTGGTTTGTTTTTAGGTTTTCTTTGAAAATCTCATTTAACAATTGTTCGAAAGAGCGATTTTACTTTTTCCCGTAGTTCAATTAAGCTTAACAGAAAGCTCACTATATATATAGTGTCAGTGTAATTGCTGTGCACTCTATTTACGACCTTAACTTCTTGACATTTATAACCGGATGCATTAAGTTCATTTTTGATGTTTTCACACGATCTATTATCGAGGCCTCTAAGGACCACTTTAATCGGGCGATTTCATTTATGTGAAAAAAATTGACAATTGTTATTTTTAAGCAACGTATTAATTTAATTAAATGATTCATTCGTTTCAGAAATAATTTTTAATCCAAGTGACATCTTCTTAACCACATAGCTGAAAATTTTATTGTCCTCAATTATCTTTTGAACAGTAGCACTATTTTGTGTTAGCAATTTAATCGGTGGACTGAAATGTTTTTTAACAATGGGATTTTCGACTTGATCGTTCAAATTTGAAGAGGAGCCCAGTACTTATGTATGTCTGGGCGAACCTTCTCCTGCCATGGCTTTTCGGGTTTTTGAGAAAGACACGTGGTCTTCATCACATATTTTAATACCACGTTTAGAAATTTTAAGACACTACACAATGATAATTATAGTTTAATATTCATGGGATGCTTATAAGCATACGGGTTTTTGTCGCTGGATTTTTTTCAATGCACTCGGTTAACACGTGTTACAACGAAAGCTCTAAATATTTTAACTTGTAGCAACTGACTTCAACTAATTTAGATGAACTCGGAGTCAAAAAATTAAGATTTTGCTTAAGGAAAGTTAAAACTTTCAGACACTACTTAATTGGGATATCTTTTTATTAGGGACACAATTTACTTTAAAAATCTACTTTATTTTGACTCCAGCCATTTATTTGATATTAAATTGCACTTAATAAAAATGATCTCAGCTTTCAATTCGCACTAACTTGAGATATGACTTTTCTCCCAAATCGATCAGTAAGCGAACTTTTGCTTATTTCGTAACTTTCTATTAAAAATATTTTAAAATGTTTCAACCAAAACAATTGAAAACACTTTCTTAACGTTAAATTTAACGTTACAATGCATCCTTGCTTTTCATTCAAGGTTGAAGTTAATAGTAATACTGGTAGTTTCAACTAACTGCATCAAAAGTTTCCAGCGTGTATTTAGCATTAAAAATTGTTTACAATGTTAAATTTAGAAGGTTTTTTTTTATTATTTCGTTGCTGATGTACAATATTATTTCAGCTGGGAGAAGCTCACGAGAAAACTCGAGAATCAGCGGAATGCTTGCGTTTGCTTACACAACAGGCTGTACTCTTACAGCGAAAAATGAACGATATATATTCTAATGGGAAATTAAGCTCTGGATTACCGCCAATTCATATTCAGCCACCGACTATGGGGTCTGTTTTGGAAATGCTGAACACTATAAACGGGATATTGTTTGTTCAAATCAGGTAGCTATTTCAACTAAAATAAGAAAAACCAGTGCATATATAATAGTTAATATATATTTTTTTTTCATTTAGTCAAAAGGACATAGCTAAGGTGCGCACTGAAATTGAAAAACACTTGAAGAACTCAAATGATGTTAATGATGCTGTTGGATCAACGGAACAATTTGGCAACTCCGAACACGTAAATAATGTGACGAATTATCCATCTAATGCTGAAAAGACTGAGATATTGATAAACGGAAATGATAGATAAACGTTTTCAAAGTTGAGTTACCAGTATAAAATCAATCATTTGAATTCAAATGTGGATTAAAATAATAAAGACAGTTGCTAAGCTGCTATTTCATATTATGCTTATAATCTTTGTGGCCGCTGTGGTCGAGTGGGTAGCGGTGCGTGCTATAACTCCATATGCCACTGAGTTCGATATTAGAATCTCAGCCAAGGCAAGTAAAATCTAAATCATAGAAAAAGTTTTTTTCTAATAGCGGTCACCCCTCGGCAGGCAATGGCAAACCTCTGAGGGTATTTCTGCCATGAAAAAGCTTCTCATAAAATACATCTGCTGTTCGGAGTCGCCACAAAACTGTAGGTTCCTCCAGTTGTGGTATAATATAAAGACGCACACTACAAATGGTAGGAGAAGTTCGGCCAAACACTGAGCTATAAGTGTAAGCGCCAATTATTATTATTATTATGATTGCTTTTAAAGTCGAGTACATAGAAAAGTAAATCAATCAGCAGTTTTTGAGGCAAAAGAAGAAACAAACCGAACATTTGAACGGAGTTTATTTTAAATTTAGGTATTTATAAATATTAGGGTCGGTTTCTCAACTGTCGGTTAGCGTTATTGAACCGATTAAAGTTAGCTGAGTATTTGCTGTGACAAATGTTATCAGTCAGCAAGTGCGCCAATTAACGTTTTTCGGGTCGAAATCGCTAACAGATTTAAGTCACACAAAACAATTGCCCGTAGTTTAAACCGCATTACATTAATAAGCATATTTCGTTTAATTTGTTCTCATAAAATATTTATTATTACAAATGTATGTAGATAAATACTTAAATTTACTTGTTTTCTAAATTTTAAATCCACCGCCAAAACCTAATCTATTAAAATTATCATCAAAAGCAATAACAGGAGTAATGATTGTGTCGAGAATTACATCTTCATTTGTTTTGCTCCATTTCTCAAATTTTAAGAACTTATTTTTATTAGGATAACGAAAAAAGAGTTGAAACCAGCATCCACCCACTTAACAACTAATTTTTTACAAGCTCTTAAAGTCCAGTGCAGGATAATGTAGAAGAAAGATTTCGGTGTCCCTGTTATCCTCATCCGGGTTCCTTATTTTTTTTTTCGAAATTCAAATAATGACAGATAAACTATATATTTTAATTTAATCGCCTTTTTGAAATGCAGAGACGAAAACATTATTTTGCCTTATTGATAGAAGAAAGTCATTTACGGATCTTGTGAAAATAGTCGACCAACAACCCCTATGCTGAATCGTTCAACAGGATATTGCCTCGTGGTTTTTTTGAATATTTGAAATTCACTATCAAGGATTTTTAGGGCTACAGATTACAAATACATTGTTAAAAACTAAAAATTCCGGATAAATGTTTAATAGGCTTGCAGATTTTTATAAGGTTTGACCTAAATGTACTTTACGCATGGTGGATGGGTTGGAAATATTACTTGCACTTATTTGAAAAATAGATCAATATAAGCCTACTAACCTAAACAAAAATATACAAAATTGATCAGCAACTAAATTGAAAACTTAATATTTGTATTAAAAAAAAAAAATATTATAAATATAATAATGGCTGGCTTGTCAATATAGATACATATCAGAGAACGGCATTGACTGCGCTCGAGTGTGCATATTCATCATCCCTAAAATTTGATACAAGCAAGCACAGCCGTCTGCTGCTGTCCGCTCATTCATGCCCACTCATAAACATAAGGCTGACATGTGCGGGATATATCATTACATTTTCGAGTGTGGTAGTTCACATGATTGGCCGTGCATGTGAAGGCGCAAACTTGCGTATGTACACACTCGAGTGCACTCGGGCATCTACTAACGGCGATTTCTTTTCTACAAAAAATGTTGCACTTCCATGCCCCGCTCTTGTGTGTACGTGCGCAGAGGGCAATGTTAAGGCAACATTTTCTGTAGAAAAGAAAACGCCATAAGTATTTATCCTATTATTTACAGATAAAAGAAACGACTTAGTTAATTTTAATTAATATGTATTGTATACATTTATTTAACAAAAACATTTCATGAGATCCAACATGTAGGGTTAGTTTTTACAAAAATTTTAAATAGTAGGAGTTAAATTTAAAATAAAAATAAACATTTCATAAGACTTAATTTAATTTCAAAGTTCTTAATCTGCTAGATAGAAAATTAAAGTTATAGGAACAAAAATCACATTTCAAAAACTGCAGTATCTGCCACCTTTAAAAAAAAAACAATACAAAAAATAGTGTGTTACATACATATATGCAACTTTGTATGCTGACGCAAATTTGTCCGACGGATAATGTAGCGAGCATGTATGCATCGTCATGATCGTATTGATCTATGAGCAAACAGACAAGCGACGGTTTGTACACGAAAACAACAAAGCATGCAAAATACGGATTTGGTACAGACATAGATTGCTCTTTGGCCGGGGTAGGTTGGTATTAAAAATAGTTTAGATCGGTCAATAACCGCTCGCCTCCCATATAATGGATGTTTTGAAATATGCAAAAACTTCGTTTTTTCGGTAACAATTTTAAAAAAAGAAACTGGAAATTTAGGAAATTTAAAGAAAAAAATACCGTATTTAGCTTTCCTTACTTTATGGTTTTTATTTTGTGTTTTTTGTTCGCGGACGCTTGGACTGAGTGTAGCGGTACGCGATATTACTAGATGTGCCGCTGAGTTCCAAGGTTCAATTGTCAGCCGGTCGTCCTCAATGCCTATTGCTAATTTCAAAGAGAATTTCTGGCATTGAAAATCTACTACGTCTGCCGTTTTGAGTCAGCATAAAACTGTGGGCCACTCTTTTTATGGTGCAACATAAAAACGGATAACATATGTATTTGGTAGCAGAAGCTCGCCCAAATCCTGTTTGCTCATGCATACAGTGTTAGCGCGAAATTATTGTATTTCAAGAAATTAAATCGTGAAAAGCCTGGCCGACGTAATCAGAGGATGTTCAGCTCAGTGTCGAGCATTTTAATAACACTATATACTGCTTATTTAAAAAGTTTGTGCTTAAACCAACCTTGGTTTACAAAAGAACTTAGAAACTTAAGAAACAAAAAGTCGCGATCTTTTAAATTATATAATTTAACTGATTTACACACTGATTATATTAAGTACTCAATTCGCCGACACAGTTACTTTGATTTTAATAAAAAATGCTACTAATCTTATTTGTGCAAGATTAAAAATAAATTAATTCAAAACCCTGAATCATTTTATAATTTCTTTAACTAGAAACGCAGAGTGAATGACTTTCCGTCCGCCATGAAACATCAAAACGTCGTGTCAAGTGACAGTCAATCCATCTCGAACTTGTTTGCCCAGTTGTTCAGTTTTGTTTTTTTTCATATGCATATGTTGCGCCGATTCATGAAAGGCAGAGATTTGTTAAGTGTCGACAAACCTGTTAAGTTTTGATTACTAATCGTAATCATTAGTAATCTGATTACTTTGTATTTGAGAGTGAAATAATTGATTACATTACGATTATCTTGGTCCCAACTAGATTACGTAATGATTACGATTACAAATAATCAAAAAATAATCATGATTACTCTAGATTACTGAAAAGAATCAAAAAGAATCAAAAATAATCAAAATAAATAATTGATTCTTTTCAGCGATTCTTTTTGATTCTTTTTGATTCTTTTCAATCCAAAACCTCAAACAACTTTTCTCTTTTTGCTTTTTTTAATTTGAATTCTAACACTACTCGCTTCAGCATTGTTGGTTTTCATAAAGGTTTAAATATCAGCTACGCTCATTGAAGCTTATTCTGATGATCAGAACTGGGAACTTTCGCGATGGGGCTGATTATATTGAAGGGCTGAATTGCTATTAATAATAGCAAAAATATCATAATTTATAATATAATATGCATAATAATATAATATATGTATATACATATATACTTACATATAAATGCATATATCTTAGAATCTGAGACTCAGATTATACAAAAAACAATTTAAAAAATTTTAATAAAAAAATGTCTTAAAATTTAAAGAGAAAAGTTGTTTGGTATTTTGGATTGAAAATAATCAAAAAGAATCAAAAATAATTAAAAATAATCAAAAAGAATCCTGAATATAATCAATTATTTATTTTGATTCTTTTTGATTCTTTTTGATTCTTTTCAGTAATCTAGAGTAATCCTGATTATTTTTTGATTATTTGTAATCGTAATCATTACGTATTCCCAATATTTGAAAGGCACAATTAAATAATAATTACAATTCTTTTTGGAAAATAATCTAACCGATTACTAATCGTAATCATAATTTAACAGCTATGAGTGTCGAGATTTAAAACTGTTCAGCTGCAGAACAAATGCCCATCAGCTGATGGAGTAGTAATATATATGTATGTACGTATCAATTATTGAGAGTATTGAGTATAGTTTTCTTTATGTAAACAAGTGAGTGAAATATCAAAAGAACCGGAGTGAGTGTTAAAATCCTGACACAAACTACAGAGTGGCTCATTTAACTCAAAATTACTTTTACATGGCTTCAGAAAGAGAGGCCGGAAATGTCTTGTTATTCTGGAGGGAACGTTTAGTTTTATTTCGCCAAGAAGAGATGGGCTAGAGATCAAGCCTGTCAATAACTTGACTAAAAATACAATGCCTAGCATTGCTCTGCGACCAGCAAGTGTAGGAAGATTAATGAGTTTTAAACGACTTATATATGGCGGCAGGTTGTACTAAGAATCCCAACGAAAATTTCTTAAAGCAAAAAGCAGAAATTGTTTTTGAATTGACTCTATTCGGTCGGAATGAACTTGATAGCGCGGGTTCCAAACAACAGATCCATATTCCAGTATGGGCCTCACTAACGTTGTGAACAGAGCCTTCGTGATGAAAGGGTCATTGAATTCTTTTGACCACCGTTTTACAAATGCAAAAACAACCTTGGCTTTGTTAACTGTAACATTTATGTGAAGATTGAAATTAAATTTCGGGTCCATTGTTATTCCAAGATCAACAAAGTTAAACACTTGTTATGGTTACATATGTCATAAGAAGGTGGTTGAACTGCGAGAAAAGCACATTACTTTATATTTTTTAAGGTTTAGTGGCATGTAATTTACTTCACACCTGTAAGACATGGTATTTAAATAAGATCTGTAGCATTTTTTATTTAATTCAAAATAAGCGTGTCGGATAACTGAGTATTTAATACAGTTAGTGTGAAAACCAGTTTTTTGTACAGTTTAAAAGATCGCGACTTTTTATTTTTAAAAATTTTTAGTTCTTTAGTAAACCAAGTTTGTGATAGCTCCTTTTGTACGCAACCCCGTTTTGGCACAAACTTTTGAAATAAGCTAAATAAAGTGTTATTAAAATGCTGGACGCAACGTTCAACATCATCTTTATACGTCGGCCATGATAATTTTGATAATTCTCGATCTAATTTCTTGAAATTGACTTAGATACGTCATCAACAAAAACAAGATCCAGTATGGTACCAAAATTGTTTGGAGTTAAATTGATCTGATTTAGACAGAGCTCCGCCATATCTTCTAAGAGCACATTGTATCTATCCCTTGATGATATTGGAACGATGAAGTCGTCTAAAAGAGTCCGTGATATGCCTGGCATATTGAAGTCACCAAGTACAATCATCAAGTCATGTGCAGTAGTCAATGAACTGAGCCAAGTTATTTATTTAATTTTTATTTTTATGTGGCTTGTATTCAAATTCGCGAACAAATGCCCCGGTTGGCCAAAAATAATTGTTAAGCAAAGTATCAAAAACCACATAAATATTAAAAGATGATACGTTGCGTTCGAATTTAAAGTTAAATTTTCGGATTGCTAAGTTACACGTGCTAATTTTTGATAAAATGTAAAACTCTGTATCATCGAAAAAAGTGTCCCTAGCAAATCTAGAAACAAAAATCGATTTTCTCAAAGGAACCACAACCAGCTTCTTTGCAGCGCAGCCAGTCTCATCCTATAATGCTACAGTTTTTGCAACAATAGGAGCAGGAATAATGGAATCTTATAAGTCCGGCCCCGATTTGATCCCAACTTGCTTCCTTAAAAAATGTGCTGAATATCTATTTGAACCATTAACGAATTTATTTAACTTATCTCTTAAATTTGGAGTTTTCCCATTGGCTTGGAAGGAATCATTCATTATAGCCCTACACAAAATTGGAAGTAGGTCCTCTATAAAAAATTATCGGGGCATAGCAAGGCTTTCTGCTATTCCAAAATTATTCGAAGCTATTGTGGTTGACCGTTTAACATATTCCATATCTTCTGCTATTTCTAGCACGCAACATGGGTTCTCTAAAGGAAAATCGACTATTACAAACTTACTTGAGTTTACTACTCATGTATCAACCGGATTTAGAGAAATTATGCATACCGATGTTATATACACCGATTTTAATAAAGCATTCGATAAAGTAAATCACTCCTTACATGTCCATAAACTCGGATCTCCTTGATTTTCAACCTAATCTTCTTCGTTGGATATCTTCTTATCTGCCCGACAGAACACAACGAGTTCTTTTAAAAAATACTTCTTCGAGCATTCTTTATGTATCATCAGGGGTTCCACAAGGAAGTCACCTTCCGATTCTGTTTATACTTTTTATAAATGATATTTCTTCTTTTGTGAAATATACAAAAATTTTGTTCTTTTCGGATGATGTAAAGCTTTTTGTGTTGATGAATGGTATTTACTAAAAGGGTGCAAGAAAGAAATCACGCTATGAATGCAACACAGAATTTATGAATTCATCTCATAACTCGAGTTGAGCGCCGATGCTGAGTTGGAATTATGTGAATGCAGATACAGAGAAGACATTGTGGGTTGTTGTTTATCGCTAGAAGGGAAACTCAGCTTATTCGTCTCATAAACAAACCCAACTCGCACTCATCCCATCAACCAGCTGTGAATGCAAATCGTTGGCGTTCGCTTAGTAGTGGAATATTGTGTGATCGTCACTCATTGTTATGTGAATTCATTGTTTCTCTCATTGTTTTAACACAATAGGGTGCACTCATACACCCCTATTGCGATTGTCGACTGGTAGTAGATAAACGACTATTAGTCGATTATAGATCGACAACGGTATTGCGATTGTCGCCTACTCGTTCGATTGTCGATTAGTCGCCGTCTTTCTACTGCGTATTTTTACACGACTGCTGTTTTTAGACGCTAGAGTTTGCTGTAAAAAAATAAAATGGAAAAAAGCTAAGAAAATTTGACTGGAAATTAAAAAAAAAATTTAAAACATAAAAATCTGTTCGGAACAGATCAAAAACTGTGAGCAACAAAAAGCAGCTTGCGCGGTTGGTTCAGCTGATGCAAGATAACTCAGACATAGCAAAAGGAATTTGCGTAAAGACTCGAGCTAAACCAAGATGGGAAGCCATTGCAGTAGATATTAATAGCTTGGGGCCACCACTGCGTTCGTGGCTAAAGGTAAAAAGAAATATATTTTAGAAAGGTAATGAATGAAATAATGTGCTATATTTTTATATAGGTTTGGACAGATTTAAAAAGTAAAACGAAAAAGAAAATATCAGCCAATAGATCTGAATTTCGTTCAACTGGTGGGGGCCCAAACAACCTTCATACCCTAACACCGCTAGAGGAAGCTGTCGTAAATTTTTTAAAATACGATATTTGTGTCAATCCTCCAGGTGAAGAGATCGGATGTAGCAGTGTGATAAATCAGTCTGTGGAAAGTGATGAGCAGGAAGCTTTTATAAGCAACGCAATGGAGATTGCTATGGAGGACTCTTCTGAAATGGCCGAAACCCAGGAACAACCGAGTACATGTAAGCAAACGCGTATAAGTGGTGCTTCAAAACCAAAGAGACTGGCCTTACTTGAAAATCAAGTAGAAGTGCAATCAAATCATTTTAAGATGATAGAAAAAAATACTAAAGAGATAAAAGATAGCCTTAGGTATATAAAAACCTTTAGAAGATCTCATAAACTAAAACAAGAAAAACTTAATATAGAAAAAGAAAAACTTAAATTAAAACAAGAAAAACTACAACTTCTCAAAGACGAAGTAATAAATAAAGCAAAGAATAGAGTGGATAAACTTAAAATAAAAGTTCAGCTGTTGGAGCTGCAGAAAGAGAACATCTGTTCACTTATATTATAAGAAAAATTTAAGTTTTTATTTTAAGATGTAACAATGAAATAATGTGATTTTAATTTTAATTTATTTATTTTTTACTTTATGATACAAACCTGAAATACTGTGATTTTAATTTGACACGTAAATTATAAACTGAACTTAAGCTTTATTAATGAAATTATTTATTGAATTCTTAGTTATAAAACGCTACTGAATAGTACAAATAAAACGCAAGATTTAAGAGTGAAGTTAGATTTGCTGTAATATGGTGTTTCTTATTTCTACGGCTTCTTCATATATAACTCTAGTTTCAGCATCTATGCTCTCTTCAGAACCGTTATAGTTTTCAGTTTCTCGATTGTTATTGCTTTCTTCATCCGAAAATTCAACATTGTAGGAAATGCATATATTGTGTAGAGCTGCGCAGACGTTTATTATTTGTGTGGCCTTTTTTGGCCCATAGTGTAACGAACGAGCACCTAACAAGCACCGAAATCTATTTTTAAGCACACCAATTGTGCGTTCCACAATATTTCTTGCTTGTGAATGTTTTTTGTTAAATATACTCTCTGCTGATCCCTCTTCAGAATTTTGAAATGGAGTAAGCAGATAGGGTTTTAAAGCGTACCCTGCATCACCTGAGACAATATATTTATTTTAGAATCACCCAAATGTAATTATTATTTTAGCAAACAAACCTAATAACATGTTGCGTTCACCGCTGCGGTAGTCGTCTTCTAATTGGGGTTTTAATGCAGACATGTTAAAAACTGCAGCATCATGTGATGCCCCCGGATATTTTGCATTGATATAGCGAATTCTCATTGCATTATCACAAACCTGTAACGAACGTTAAAAAAAATTTAGTCAATAAGTAAATAACTCCGAAAAATTTTCGTTCGAAACACTTACTATCATTGTGTTTAAACTATAAAATCCTTTGCGATTGTAGTACAAATGTTGAAGCTCCTTTTTGGGGGCAACGATTTTAACATGTGTCCCGTCAATGCAACCTACAACGCTTGGAATTCCACTTTTCGCGAAAAAGTAAATTTTTGCTTTTCGTTTCTCTTTTTTCTTTGCATATGTGCTCTTCTAAAACCTTAAAAACTTTAGTCAATACTAAGGAAAAGGCAGATTGGCCAAGTGCGATAGTGCTCTCGTGTCCTACGCTTAATTGATATGATCCTTGAGCACAAAACCTCAAAGTCTCTGATAACTTTAATATTGTAGGAATTGATGTATTTCTTACACCTGCTTGTAGTTTGCTTTCCAGCAGTGTAAGCAAATACGTGAATGCAGCTTTCGGCAAACAAAAATTTTTTAAAAACATGTAAAGATATGGTTATTAAATTGCCTAAGCAATACATGAAAACCATATACATTTTGTCCTCCAACTCCAGAAGGTTTGATGCATCTCTTAACCTCCTTCTCAGTTTTGCTAACTCCGTTAAACTGGCACTTTCACTATCGTCACTTAACCACAGCTCAACACTATCCATATATTTTTTTTTTTCAAAACTTGTAATGTCTGAGCAGAACTCATCCACTCAACATTACTGATTGCACTCATTCGCTCCCTGCGCTCTCTAGGTATTATTGTTGAAGCAAGTAATAACTTGAAGCCTATCAAAATATATAAGCAGTTGCGTAGCGATAGTCAATAAGCAAACACATTGTAAGCTAAAGCACATTGAATAAAGCTATTGTTGTTGTATACTGAACTTATTTCAAATAAGTTACTCAAAACAATAAAAAGTAAATCAAATTGCTTACAAATGTAAACAAATACCCAAACAGCTGTCAATTCAGTTAACCGTTCAGTAAAATAGAGCAATTTCTTGTCGATCAAGTTACGCAATACAAAAATAAAATATAATCGACACGATCGACTGAGGTCTATTCTACTGCCAGTCGACAATCGCAATAGGGGTGATAGGCAAGCAAATAGAGAAGATAAATGGAAGGGGTTTCCCCGCAACATGTTTGCCTGTATTGTATCGGCCGTAGACGCTTGACCGATACAGTTTAATATTTAAATTTGTCATTTGTTTTGTGTATACGGAGATAAAAGGAATAAAAATTGTTTTGGCAGCATATGTATGTTTTTTTTTGGTTTTTTCAACGATTTTTCGACAGTTTATCAGCATAATACATATGTAGGTATATTTATACATGAGTTTCATTGGACTGGAAACGAACGCGAATGGAACTAATTACAATGTGATACTTTGTAACTGAAAGTTTTATATATTTTGTGATTTAAAAAAAGTGTTTTTTAAATTGTTTCAAAGGACAGATTTTTAGTTCTAAAATATTTTTATTTATTATAATATTTTGTTTATTAATCCCTAAATAAGCTTCATGAAAAATCGCAATTAAAAAGAATAATGGAAACATTTTTTTTATCCACGACTAGATTAACAAACAAATTTTAATATCCAAAATAATTTAAATTTAAAATCAGCTGATGAACTTTTATTCTGTAGCTGAACAGTTTTAGAGTCTCGACACCCAACAAACTCCTGCCTTTTATGACTGCAAAATTTTTTTTTTTTAAATCCGTGCGTCATGCGGATGCGCCCCTCGCGCCGGTTGGGCGGGAATGGAGTATCAAACCCGTTAGGATTATTATTATTATTATAACAAATTTCACTCAATTTGCTCTAACAGAAAAAACGAAGTTTTTGCATTGAGATACGAATAAATTTTCAATTTGGTCTGATAGGTACCGAATAATCGAAGTTTTTGCATTGTTCAAAACTTACGTTATATGGGAGGTGGGCGTGGTTATTGACCGATATGGACCATTTTTAATACCAACCTACCCTGGCCAAAAGAGCATTCTATTTACTAAATT
This sequence comes from Philophylla caesio, assembly GCA_963971545.1. Lineage (NCBI taxonomy): Eukaryota > Metazoa > Arthropoda > Insecta > Diptera > Tephritidae > Philophylla > Philophylla caesio. Next base: position 60,139,132 of record OZ020606.1, read on the forward strand.
TCATTAAGATATCTAAATTTTTACTCAAGTTATTGTAACCACAGACGGACAAACAGTCTGGGCTAAATCGATTCCCCTTTTCATTCTGATCATTTTATCTATCTCGATTATTTTTTGCTGTTACAAACAACCGTTATGCGACCAAAGTTAATATACCCTTGTGTACAAGTACGCTCGGGTATACAAATAATTAGCAACTATTGCCACTATTGACTTCACATCTGTCCAGTTCAGCAAAACCAAAGTTGCGGTACCCCGAAATGCGTCATCTTTGGTTTGCTGCATCGTGAGAGTTGTTACGGTTAGCGTCCTCGACATCAAATTTGTTTTTGTTTTTTTTTCATATATGTTGCGCCGAGTCATGAAAGGCAGAGGTTTGTTAAGTGTCGAGATCTAAAACTGTTCCGCTACAGAACAAATGCTCATCAGCTGATCGAATAGTAATATATATGTATGTATGTATCAATTATTGAGAGCATTGAGTATAGTTCTCTTTATGTAAACAAGTGAGTCTGAAATATCAAAAGAACCGGAGTGAGTGTTAAAATCCTGACACAAAATTATTTTTACATGGCTTCAGTTTTAGTTTTATTTCGCTAAGAAGAGATTGGCTAGAGATCACGCCTGTCAGTAACTTGACCAAAAATACAATGCCTAGCATTTCTCTACGACTAGACTCTATTCGGTCGGATTGAACTTGATAGCGCGGGTTCCAAACAACAGATACATATTCCAGTATGGGCCTCACTAACGTTGTGAACAGAGCCTTCGTGATGTAAGGGTCATTGAATTCTTTTGACCACCGTTTTACAAATGCAAAAACAACCTTGGCTTTGTTAACTGTAACATTTATGTGAAGATTAAAATTATATTTCGGTTCCATTGTTATTCCAAGATTAACAAAGTTAAACACTTGTTCGAGGTTATGGTTACATATGTATGTCATAAGAAGGTGGTTGAACTGCGAGAAAAGCACATTACTTTAAATTTTTTAAGGTTTAGTGGCATGTACTTTACTTCACACCTGTAAGTCATGGTATTTAAATCCGCTTGTAGTAAGGACCTTATCTCAACAGAATGATACGATCTAAAGAGCTTTACATCATCAGCATACAATAAAATTTTTGAATAATTTATTACAGAAGGTAAGTCATTTATAAAAAGTAAAAACAGAATCGGACCAAGGTGACTTCCTTGCGGGACTCCTGAAGAAACATACATACATAGTGTTTGAGGAACTATTTTTAAAAAGAACTCTTTGTGTTCTGTCAATGAGGTAAGAAGATATCCAACGAAGGAGATTGGGTTGAAAACCAAGGAGTTTATGGATCAGTAAAGAGTGACTTACTCTGTCGAATGCCTTACTAAAATCAGTGTATATAACATCAGTGTGCATAAATTCTCTAAATCCATTTGAAACATGAGTTGTGAACTCGAGCAAGTTTGTAACGGTAGATTTACCCTTAGAGAACCCGTGTTGTTTGCTAGAAATTGTAGAGGATATGGAATACGTAAATGGTCAACAACAATAGCTTCGAATAATTTAGGAATAGCAGAAAGCTTAGCAATACCGCGATAATTTTCTATAGAGGACCTACTCCCGGTTTTATAAAGGGGTATAATGAATGATTCTTTCCTAGCTGAAGGGAAAATCCCAAGCTTAAGGGAAAGATTAAATAAATTAGTTAAGAGCTCATAAATATGTTTAGCACAGTTTATGAGGAAACAAGTAGGGATCGAATCAGGCCAGCCTTAAATGATTATTTTAAGTTACTCAAATAATAATATACTTCCTCGGAAGATATCTGCGGAATAATAGCAGATGTGAGGGAAGGTTTGCGCAGAGGCGAGTTAATGGAGTAATTTGACCTGAAGAATTAGGCAAACATGTTGGAAATTGATTGGGAGTCACAAGAAACGGTATTTTGATATTTCATAGCAGACGGAAAACTAGTCACTCTGCGCTTAGAGTTAACGAAATCATAAAATGATTTAGAGTTTTTTGTTAAATTCCTTTTAACTTTGCACAAATAAGATCTGTAGCATTTTTTATTTAATTCAAAATAAGCGTATCGGATAACTGAGTATTTAATATATTTAGTGTGAAAACCAGTTTTTTGTACAATTTAAAAGATCGCGACTTTTTATTTTTAAACATTTTTAGTTCTTTAGTAAACCAAGTTTGTGATTGCTCCTTTTGTACGCAAACCCGTTTTGGCACAAACTTTTGAAATAAGCTAAATATAGTGTTATTAAAATGCTGGACGCAACGTTCAACATCATCTTTATACGTCGGCCATGCTAATTTTGATAATTCCCGATCTAATTTCTTGAAATTGGCTTTCGCGAAAATAAAACGATTATTGCCAAAATCACCAATAACTTCGTAATTTACCTCTTTGGTCAAGAAGAAGTAAAAATAAAAGTTTGAATAGTTGGCTTACAAACTAATATAAAATAAGAAGTTTGGAATGGTGCAGGGGGCCACATTCTTGCCACTGCGCGTAGGTTTGGTCGTACTGTGAGGTTGTCCGATTTTTTTTTCGTCGTCAGTAGTGGTGGTTCCTGTAGTAGCGACTCTTATGGTGACAAAACGATGGTGGTAATGAACTCTGGTTTCAACCGATTTGGATTTTGAAAGACTTTGGCAATCGTTTGATGGCGGTGTATAACATCGTCCATCATAAAGTTTTGTCAATGAGGGAAAGTCTGCATCACCCGCAGCTTTTGACCTGAATTTCGTGCCTTTCAATAACTCGACCGCTATTAGCAATGCTGATCCATAAACTAGTAATACTAGTAAGTAAATTTTTGCTTTTCGTTTCTCTTTTTTATTTGCATATGTGCTCTTCTAAAACCTTAAAAACTTTAGTCAATACTAAGGAAAAGGTAGATTGGCCAAGTGCGATAGTGCTCTCGTGTCCTACGCTTAATTGATATGATCCTTGAGCACAAAACCTCAAAGTCTCTGATAACTTTAATATTGTAGGAATTGATGTATTTCTTACACCTGCTTGTAGTTTGCTTTCCAGCAGTGTAAGCAAATACGTGAATGCAGCTTTCGGCAAACAAAAATTTTTTAAAAACATGTAAAGATATGGTTATTAAATTGCCTAAGCAATACATGAAAACCATATACATTTTGTCCTCCAACTCCAGAAGGTTTGATGCATCTCTTAACCTCCTTCTCAGTTTTGCTAACTCCGTTGAACTGGCACTTTCACTATCGTCACTTAACCACAGCTCAACACTATCCATTTATGTTTTTTTTTCAAAACTATTTATCTCAAATAAGTTACTCAAAACAATAAAAAGTAAATCAAATTGCTTACAAATGTAAACAAATACCCAAACAGCTGTCAATTCAGTTAACCGTTCACAATAGAGCAATTTCTTGTCGATCAAGTTACGCAATACAAAAATAAAATATAATCGACACGATCGACTGAGGTCTATTCTACTGCCAGTCGACAATCGCAATAGGGGTGATAGGCAAGCAAATAGAGAAGATAAATGGAAGGGGTTTCCCCGCAACATGTTTGCCTGTATTGTACCGGCCGTAGACACTTGACCGATACAGTTTAATATTTAAATTTGTCATTTGTTTTGTGTATACGGAGATAAAAGGAATAAAAATTGTTTTGGCAGCATATGTATGTTTTTTTGGTTTTTTCAACGATTTTTCGACAGTTTATCAGCATAATACATATGTAGGTATATTTATACATGAGTTTCATTGGACTGGAAACGAACGCGAATGGAACTAATTACAATGTGATACTTTGTAACTGAAAGTTTTATATATTTTGTGATTTAAAAAAAGTGTTTTTTAAATTGTTTCAAAGGACAGATTTTTAGTTCTAAAATATTTTTATTTATTATAATATTTTGTTAAATCTATTAATCCCTAAATAAGCTTCATGAAAAATCGCAATTAAAAAGAATATTGGAAACATTTTTTTTATCCACGACTAGATTAACAAACAAATTTTACTATCCAAAATAATTTAAATTTAAAATCTGTTGATGAACTTTTATTCTGTAGCTGAACAGTTTTAGAGTCTCGACACCCAACAAACTCCTGCCTTTTATGACTGCAAAATTTTTTTTTTTTAAATCCGTGCGTCATGCGGATGCGCCGGTTGGGCGGGAATGGAGTATCAAACCCGTTAGGATTATAATTATTATTATAACAAATTTCAGTCAATTTGCTCTAACAGAAAAAACGAAGTTTTTGCATTGAGATACGAATAATTTTTCAATTTGCTCTGATAGGTACCGAATAATCGAAGTTTTTGCATTGTTCAAAACTTACGTTATATGGGAGGTGGGCGTGGTTATTGACCGATATGGACCATTTTCAATACCAACCTATCCTGGCCAAAAGAGCATTCTATTTACTAAATTTCATTAAGATATCTAAATTTTTACTCAAGTTATTGTAACCACAGACGGACAAACAGTCTGGGCTAAATCGATTCCCCTTTTCATTCTGATCATTTTGCTGTATATAAACTTTATCTATCTCGATTATTTTTTGCTGTTACAAACAACCGTTATGCGAACAAAGTTAATATACCCTTGTGTACCAGTACGCTCGGGTATACAAATAATTAGCAACTATTGCCACTATTGACTTCACATCTGTCCAGTTCAGCAAAACCAAAGTTGCGGTACCCCGAAATGCGTCATCTTTGGTTTGCTGCATCGTGAGAGTTGTTACGGTTAGCGTCCTCGACATCAAATTTGTTTTTGTTTTTTTTTCATATATGTTGCGCCGAGTCATGAAAGGCAGAGGTTTGTTAAGTGTCGAGATCTAAAACTGTTCCGCTACAGAACAAATGCTCATCAGCTGATCGAATAGTAATATATATGTATGTATGTATCAATTATTGAGAGCATTGAGTATAGTTCTCTTTATGTAAACAAGTGAGTCTGAAATATCAAAAGATCCGGAGTGAGTGTTAAAATCCTGACACAAAATTATTTTTACATGGCTTCAGTTTTAGTTTTATTTCGCTAAGAAGAGCTTGGCTAGAGATCACGCCTGTCAGTAGCTTGACCAAAAATACAATGCCTAGCATTTCTCTACGACTAGACTCTATTCGGTCGGATTGAACTTGATAGCGCGGGTTCCAAACAACAGATACATATTCCAGTATGGGCCTCACTAACGTTGTGAACAGAGCCTTCGTGATGTAAGGGTCATTGAATTCTTTTGACCACCGTTTTACAAATGCAAAAACAACCTTGGCTTTGTTAACTGTAACATTTATGTGAAGATTAAAATTATATTTCGGTTCCATTGTTATTCCAAGATTAACAAAGTTAAACACTTGTTCGAGGTTATGGTTACATATGTATGTCATAAGAAGGTGGTTGAACTGCGAGAAAAGCACATTACTTTAAATTTTTTAAGGTTTAGTGGCATGTACTTTACTTCACACCTGTAAGTCATGGTATTTAAATCCGCTTGTAGTAAGGACCTTATCTCAACAGAATGATACGATCTAAAGAGCTTTACATCATCAGCATACAATAAAATTTTTGAATAATTTATTACAGAAGGTAAGCCATTTATAAAAAGTAAAAACAGAATCGGACCAAGGTGACTTCCTTGCGGGACTCCTGAAGAAACATACATACATAGTGTTTGAGGAACTATTTTTAAAAAGAACTCTTTGTGTTCTGTCAATGAGGTAAGAAGATATCCAACGAAGGAGATTGGGTTGAAAACCAAGGAGTTTATGGATCAGTAAAGAGTGACTTACTCTGTCGAATGCCTTACTAAAATCAGTGTATATAACATCAGTGTGCATAAATTCTCTAAATCCATTTGAAACATGAGTTGTGAACTCAAGCAAGTTTGTAACGGTAGATTTACCCTTAGAGAACCCGTGTTGTTTGCTAGAAATTGTAGAGGATATGGAATACGTAAATGGTCAACAACAATAGCTTCGAATAATTTAGGAATAGCAGAAAGCTTAGCAATACCGCGATAATTTTCTATAGAGGACCTACTCCCGGTTTTATAAAGGGGTATAATGAATGATTCTTTCCTAGCTGAAGGGAAAATCCCAAGCTTAAGGGAAAGATTAAATAAATTAGTTAAGAGCTCATAAATATGTTTAGCACAGTTTATGAGAAACACGTAGGGATCGAATCGGGGCCAGCCTTAAATGATTATTTTAAGTTACTCAAATAATAATATACTTCCTCGGAAGATATCTGCGGAATAATAGCAGATGTGAGGGAAGGTTTGCGCAGAGGCGAGTTAATGGAGTAATTTGACCTGAAGAATTAGGCAAACATGTTGGAAATTGATTGGGAGTCACAAGAAACGGTATTTTGATATTTCATAGCAGACGGAAAACTAGTCACTCTGCGCTTAGAGTTAACGAAATCATAAAATGATTTAGAGTTTTTTGTTAAATTCCTTTTAACTTTGCACAAATAAGATCTGTAGCATTTTTTATTTAATTCAAAATAAGCGTGTCGGATAACTGAGTATTTAATATATTTAGTGTGAAAACCAGTTTTTTGTACAATTTAAAAGATCGCGACTTTTTATTTAAAAAAATTTTTAGTTCTTTAGTAAACCAAGTATGTGATTGCTCCTTTTGTACGCAAACCCGTTTTGGCACAAACTTTTGAAATAAGCTAAATATAGTGTTATTAAAATGCTGGACGCAACGTTCAACATCATCTTTATACGTCGGCCATGCTAATTTTGATAATTCTCGATCTAATTTCTTGAAATTGGCTTTCGCGAAAATAAAACGAGTTTGAGCTACTTGATTTATCAACATTATTGCCAAAATCACCAATAACTTCGTAATTTACCTCTTTGGTCAAGAAGAAGTAAAAATAAAAGTTTGAATAGTTGGCTTACAAACTAATATAAAATAAGAAGTTTGGAATGGTGCAGGGGGCCCCATTCTTGCCACTGCGCGTAGGTTTGGTCGTACTGTGAGGTTGTCCGAGTTTTTTTTTCGTCGTCAGTAGTGGTGGTTCCTGTAGTAGCGACTCTTATGGTGACAAAACGATGGTGGTAATGAACTCTGGTTTCAACCGATTTGGATTTTGAAAGACTTTGGCAATCGTTTGATGGCGGTGTATAACATCGTCCATCATAAAGTTTTGTCAATGAGGGAAAGTCTGCATCACCCGCAGCTTTTGACCTGAATTTCGTGCCTTTCAATAACTCGACCGCTATTAGCAATGCTGATCCATAAACTAGTAATACTAGTAAGTAAATTTTTGCTTTTCGTTTCTCTTTTTTCTTTGCTCTTCTAAAACCTTAAAAACTTTAGTCAATACTAAGGAAAAGGTAGATTGGCCAAGTGCGATAGTGCTCTCGTTTCCTACGCTTAATTGATATGATCCTTGAGCACAAAACCTCAAAGTCTCTGATAACTTTAATATTGTAGGAATTGATGTATTTCTTACACCTGCTTGTAGTTTGCTTTCCAGCAGTGTAAGCAAATACGTGAATGCAGCTTTCGGCAAACAAAAATTTTTTGAAAACATGTAAAGATATGGTTATTAAATTGCCTAAGCAATACATGAAAACCATATACATTTTGTCCTCCAACTCCAGAAGGTTTGATGCATCTCTTAACCTCCTTCTCAGGAGATTGGGTTGAAAACCAAGGAGTTTATGGATCAGTAAAGAGTGACTTACTCTGTCGAATGCCTTACTAAAATCAGTGTATATAACATCAGTGTGCATAAATTCTCTAAATCCATTTGAAACATGAGTTGTGAACTCAAGCAAGTTTGTAACGGTAGATTTACCCTTAGAGAACCCGTGTTGTTTGCTAGAAATTGTAGAGGATATGGAATACGTAAATGGTCAACAACAATAGCTTCGAATAATTTAGGAATAGCAGAAAGCTTAGCAATACCGCGATAATTTTCTATAGAGGACCTACTCCCGGTTTTATAAAGGGGTATAATGAATGATTCTTTCCTAGCTGAAGGGAAAATCCCAAGCTTAAGGGAAAGATTAAATAAATTAGTTAAGAGCTCATAAATATGTTTAGCACAGTTTATGAGAAACACGTAGGGATCGAATCGGGGCCAGCCTTAAATGATTATTTTAAGTTACTCAAATAATAATATACTTCCTCGGAAGATATCTGCGGAATAATAGCAGATGTGAGGGAAGGTTTGCGCAGAGGCGAGTTAATGGAGTAATTTGACCTGAAGAATTAGGCAAACATGTTGGAAATTGATTGGGAGTCACAAGAAACGGTATTTTGATATTTCATAGCAGACGGAAAACTAGTCACTCTGCGCTTAGAGTTAACGAAATCATAAAATGATTTAGAGTTTTTTGTTAAATTCCTTTTAACTTTGCACAAATAAGATCTGTAGCATTTTTTATTTAATTCAAAATAAGCGTGTCGGATAACTGAGTATTTAATATATTTAGTGTGAAAACCAGTTTTTTGTACAATTTAAAAGATCGCGACTTTTTATTTTAAAAAATTTTTAGTTCTTTAGTAAACCAAGTTTGTGATTGCTCCTTTTGTACGCAAACCCGTTTTGGCACAAACTTTTGAAATAAGCTAAATATAGTGTTATTAAAATGCTGGACGCAACGTTCAACATCATCTTTATACGTCGGCCATGCTAATTTTGATAATTCTCGATCTAATTTCTTGAAATTGGCTTTCGCGAAAATAAAACGAGTTTGAGCTACTTGATTTATCAACATTATTGCCAAAATCACCAATAACTTCGTAATTTACCTCTTTGGTCAAGAAGAAGTAAAAATAAAAGTTTGAATAGTTGGCTTACAAACTAATATAAAATAAGAAGTTTGGAATGGTGCAGGGGGCCCCATTCTTGCCACTGCGCGTAGGTTTGGTCGTACTGTGAGGTTGTCCGAGTTTTTTTTTCGTCGTCAGTAGTGGTGGTTCCTGTAGTAGCGACTCTTATGGTGACAAAACGATGGTGGTAATGAACTCTGGTTTCAACCGATTTGGATTTTGAAAGACTTTGGCAATCGTTTGATGGCGGTGTATAACATCGTCCATCATAAAGTTTTGTCAATGAGGGAAAGTCTGCATCACCCGCAGCTTTTGACCTGAATTTCGTGCCTTTCAATAACTCGACCGCTATTAGCAATGCTGATCCATAAACTAGTAATACTAGTAAGTAAATTTTTGCTTTTCGTTTCTCTTTTTTCTTTGCTCTTCTAAAACCTTAAAAACTTTAGTCAATACTAAGGAAAAGGTAGATTGGCCAAGTGCGATAGTGCTCTCGTTTCCTACGCTTAATTGATATGATCCTTGAGCACAAAACCTCAAAGTCTCTGATAACTTTAATATTGTAGGAATTGATGTATTTCTTACACCTGCTTGTAGTTTGCTTTCCAGCAGTGTAAGCAAATACGTGAATGCAGCTTTCGGCAAACAAAAATTTTTTGAAAACATGTAAAGATATGGTTATTAAATTGCCTAAGCAATACATGAAAACCATATACATTTTGTCCTCCAACTCCAGAAGGTTTGATGCATCTCTTAACCTCCTTCTCAGTTTTGCTAACTCCGTTAAACTGGCACTTTCACTATCGTCACTTAACCACAGCTCAACACTATCCATTTATGTTTTTTTTTCAAAACTATTTATTTCAAATAAGTTACTCAAAACAATAAAAAGTAAATCAAATTGCTTACAAATGTAAACAAATACCCAAACAGCTGTCAATTCAGTTAACCGTTCACAATAGAGCAATTTATTGTCGATCAAGTTACGCAATACAAAAATAAAATATAATCGACACGATCGACTGAGGTCTATTCTACTGCCAGTCGACAATCGCAATAGGGGTGATAGGCAAGCAAATAGAGAAGATAAATGGAAGGGGTTTCCCCGCAACATGTTTGCCTGTATTGTACCGGCCGTAGACGCTTGACCGATACAGTTTAATATTTAAATTTGTCATTTGTTTTGTGTATACGGAGATAAAAGGAATAAAAATTGTTTTGGCAGCATATGTATGTTTTTTTTGGTTTTTTCAACGATTTTTCGACAGTTTATCAGCATAATACATATGTAGGTATATTTATACATGAGTTTCATTGGACTGGAAACGAACGCGAATGGAACTAATTACAATGTGATACTTTGTAACTGAAAGTTTTATATATTTTGTGATTTAAAAAAGTGTTTTTTAAATTGTTTCAAAGGACAGATTTTTAGTTCTAAAATATTTTTATTTATTATAATATTTTGTTTATTAATCCCTAAATAAGCTTCATGAAAAATCGCAATTAAAAAGAATAATGGAAACATTTTTTTTATCCACGACTATCCAAAATAATTTAAATTTAAAATCTGTTGATGAACTTTTATTCTGTAGCTGAACAGTTTTAGAGTCTCGACACCCAACAAACTCCTGCCTTTTATGACTGCAAACATTTTTTTTTTTAAATCCGTGCGTCATGCGGATGCGCCCCTCGCGCCGGTTGGGCGGGAATGAAGTATCAAACCCGTTAGGATTATTATTATTATTATAACAAATTTCAGTAAATTTGCTCTAACAGAAAAAACGAAGTTTTTGCATTGAGATACGAATAATTTTTCAATTTGCTCTGATAGGTACCGAATAATCGAAGTTTTTGCATTGTTCAAAACTTACGTTATATGGGAGGTGGGCGTGGTTATTGACCGATATGGAACATTTTCAATACCAACCTACCCTGGCCAAAAGAGCATTCTATTTACTAAATTTCATTAAGATATCTAAATTTTTACTCAAGTTATTGTAACCACAGACGGACAAACAGTCTGGGCTAAATCGATTCCCCTTTTCATTCTGATCATTTTGCAATACATAAGTCTTTATCTATCTCGACTATTTTTTGCTGTTACAAACAACCGTTATGCGAACAAAGTTAATATACCCTTGTGTACAAGTACGCTCGGGTATACAAATAATTAGCAACTATTGCCACTATTGACTTCACATCTGTCCAGTTCAGCAAAACCAAAGTTGCGGTACCCCGAAATGCGTCATCTTTGGTTTGCTGCATCGTGAGAGTTGTTACGGTTAGCGTCCTCGACATCAAATTTGTTTTTGTTTTTTTTTCATATATGTTGCGCCGAGTCATGAAAGGCAGAGGTTTGTTAAGTGTCGAGATCTAAAACTGTTCCGCTACAGAACAAATGCTCATCAGCTGATCGAATAGTAATATATATGTATGTATGTATCAATTATTGAGAGCATTGAGTATAGTTCTAGTTATGTAAACAAGTGAGTCTGAAATATCAAAAGAACCGGAGTGAGTGTTAAAATCCTGACACAAAATTATTTTTACATGGCTTCAGTTTTAGTTTTATTTCGCTAAGAAGAGATTGGCTAGAGATCACGCCTGCCAGTAACTTGACCAAAAATACAATGCTTAGCATTTCTCTACGACTAGACTCTATTCGGTCGGATTGAACTTGATAGCGCGGGTTCCAAACAACAGATACATATTCCAGTATGGGCCTCACTAACGTTGTGAACAGAGCCTTCGTGATGTAAGGGTCATTGAATTCTTTCGACCACCGTTTTACAAATGCAAAAACAACCTTGGCTTTGTTAACTGTAACATTTATGTGAAGATTAAAATTAAATTTCGGTTCCATTGTTATTCCAAGATTAACAAAGTTAAACACTTGTTCGAGGTTATGGTTACATATGTCATAAGAAGGTGGTTGAACTGCGAGAAAAGCACATTACTTTAAATTTTTTAAGGTTTAGTGGCATGTACTTTACTTCACACCTGTAAGTCATGGTATTTAAATCCGCTTGTAGTAAGGACCTTATCTCAACAGAATGATACGATCTAAAGAGCTTTACATCATCAGCATACAATAAAATAATACAATTGAATAATTTATTACAGAAGGTAAGTCATTTATAAAAATAAAAGTTTGAATAGTTGGCTTACAAACTAATATAAAATAAGAAGTTTGGAATGGTGCAGGGGGCCACATTCTTGCCACTGCGCGTAGGTTTGGTCGTACTGTGAGGTTGTCCGAGTTTTTTTTTCGTCGTCAGTAGTGGTGGTTCCTGTAGTAGCGACTCTTATGGTGACAAAACGATGGTGATAATGAACTCTGGTTTCAACCGATTTGGATTTTGAAAGACTTTGGCAATCGTTTGATGGCGGTGTATAACATCGTCCATCATAAAGTTTTGTCAATGAGGGAAAGTCTGCATCACCCGCAGCTTTTGACCTGAATTTCGTGCCTTTCAATAACTCGACCGCTATTAGCAATGCTGATCCATAAACTAGTAATACTAGTAAGTAAATTTTTGCTTTTCGTTTCTCTTTCTTCTTTGCATATGTGCTCTTCTAAAACCTTAAAAACTTTAGTCAATACTAAGGAAAAGGTAGATTGGCCAAGTGCGATAGTGCTCTCGTTTCCTACGCTTAATTGATATGATCCTTGAGCACAAAACCTCAAAGTCTCTGATAACTTTAATATTGTAGGAATTGATGTATTTCTTACACCTGCTTGTAGTTTGCTTTCCAGCAGTGTAAGCAAATACGTGAATGCAGCTTTCGGCAAACAAAAATTTTTTGAAAACATGTAAAGATATGGTTATTAAATTGCCTAAGCAATACATGAAAACCATATACATTTTGTCCTCCAACTCCAGAAGGTTTGATGCATCTCTTAACCTCCTTCTCAGGAGATTGGGTTGAAAACCAAGGAGTTTATGGATCAGTAAAGAGTGACTTACTCTGTCGAATGCCTTACTAAAATCAGTGTATATAACATCAGTGTGCATAAATTCTCTAAATCCATTTGAAACATGAGTTGTGAACTCAAGCAAGTTTGTAACGGTAGATTTACCCTTAGAGAACCCGTGTTGTTTGCTAGAAATTGTAGAGGATATGGAATACGTAAATGGTCAACAACAATAGCTTCGAATAATTTAGGAATAGCAGAAAGCTTAGCAATACCGCGATAATTTTCTATAGAGGACCTACTCCCGGTTTTATAAAGGGGTATAATGAATGATTCTTTCCTAGCTGAAGGGAAAATCCCAAGCTTAAGGGAAAGATTAAATAAATTAGTTAAGAGCTCATAAATATGTTTAGCACAGTTTATGAGAAACACGTAGGGATCGAATCGGGGCCAGCCTTAAATGATTATTTTAAGTTACTCAAATAATAATATACTTCCTCGGAAGATATCTGCGGAATAATAGCAGATGTGAGGGAAGGTTTGCGCAGAGGCGAGTTAATGGAGTAATTTGACCTGAAGAATTAGGCAAACATGTTGGAAATTGATTGGGAGTCACAAGAAACGGTATTTTGATATTTCATAGCAGACGGAAAACTAGTCACTCTGCGCTTAGAGTTAACGAAATCATAAAATGATTTAGAGTTTTTTGTTAAATTCCTTTTAACTTTGCACAAATAAGATCTGTAGCATTTTTTATTTAATTCAAAATAAGCGTGTCGGATAACTGAGTATTTAATATATTTAGTGTGAAAACCAGTTTTTTGTACAATTTAAAAGATCGCGACTTTTTATTTAAAAAAATTTTTAGTTCTTTAGTAAACCAAGTTTGTGATTGCTCCTTTTGTACGCAAACCCGTTTTGGCACAAACTTTTGAAATAAGCTAAATATAGTGTTATTAAAATGCTGGACGCAACGTTCAACATCATCTTTATACGTCGGCCATGCTAATTTTGATAATTCTCGATCTAATTTCTTGAAATTGGCTTTCGCGAAAATAAAACGAGTTTGAGCTACTTGATTTATCAACATTATTGCCAAAATCACCAATAACTTCGTAATTTACCTCTTTGGTCAAGAAGAAGTAAAAATAAAAGTTTGAATAGTTGGCTTACAAACTAATATAAAATTTTTAGTTCTAAAATATTTTTATTTATTATAATATTTTGTTTATTAATCCCTAAATAAGCTTCATGAAAAATCGCAATTAAAAAGAATAATGGAAACATTTTTTTTATCCACGACTATCCAAAATAATTTAAATTTAAAATCTGTTGATGAACTTTTATTCTGTAGCTGAACAGTTTTAGAGTCTCGACACCCAACAAACTCCTGCCTTTTATGACTGCAAACATTTTTTTTTTTAAATCCGTGCGTCATGCGGATGCGCCCCTCGCGCCGGTTGGGCGGGAATGAAGTATCAAACCCGTTAGGATTATTATTATTATTATAACAAATTTCAGTAAATTTGCTCTAACAGAAAAAACGAAGTTTTTGCATTGAGATACGAATAATTTTTCAATTTGCTCTGATAGGTACCGAATAATCGAAGTTTTTGCATTGTTCAAAACTTACGTTATATGGGAGGTGGGCGTGGTTATTGACCGATATGGAACATTTTCAATACCAACCTACCCTGGCCATTCTATTTACTAAATTTCATTAAGATATCTAAATTTTTACTCAAGTTATTGTAACCACAGACGGACAAACAGTCTGGGCTAAATCGATTCCCCTTTTCATTCTGATCATTTTGCAATACATAAGTCTTTATCTATCTCGACTATTTTTTGCTGTTACAAACAACCGTTATGCGAACAAAGTTAATATACCCTTGTGTACAAGTACGCTCGGGTATACAAATAATTAGCAACTATTGCCACTATTGACTTCACATCTGTCCAGTTCAGCAAAACCAAAGTTGCGGTACCCCGAAATGCGTCATCTTTGGTTTGCTGCATCGTGAGAGTTGTTACGGTTAGCGTCCTCGACATCAAATTTGTTTTTGTTTTTTTTTCATATATGTTGCGCCGAGTCATGAAAGGCAGAGGTTTGTTAAGTGTCGAGATCTAAAACTGTTCCGCTACAGAACAAATGCTCATCAGCTGATCGAATAGTAATATATATGTATGTATGTATCAATTATTGAGAGCATTGAGTATAGTTCTAGTTATGTAAACAAGTGAGTCTGAAATATCAAAAGAACCGGAGTGAGTGTTAAAATCCTGACACAAAATTATTTTTACATGGCTTCAGTTTTAGTTTTATTTCGCTAAGAAGAGATTGGCTAGAGATCACGCCTGCCAGTAACTTGACCAAAAATACAATGCTTAGCATTTCTCTACGACTAGACTCTATTCGGTCGGATTGAACTTGATAGCGCGGGTTCCAAACAACAGATACATATTCCAGTATGGGCCTCACTAACGTTGTGAACAGAGCCTTCGTGATGTAAGGGTCATTGAATTCTTTCGACCACCGTTTTACAAATGCAAAAACAACCTTGGCTTTGTTAACTGTAACATTTATGTGAAGATTAAAATTAAATTTCGGTTCCATTGTTATTCCAAGATTAACAAAGTTAAACACTTGTTCGAGGTTATGGTTACATATGTCATAAGAAGGTGGTTGAACTGCGAGAAAAGCACATTACTTTAAATTTTTTAAGGTTTAGTGGCATGTACTTTACTTCACACCTGTAAGTCATGGTATTTAAATCCGCTTGTAGTAAGGACCTTATCTCAACAGAATGATACGATCTAAAGAGCTTTACATCATCAGCATACAATAAAATAATACAATTGAATAATTTATTACAGAAGGTAAGTCATTTATAAAAATAAAAGTTTGAATAGTTGGCTTACAAACTAATATAAAATAAGAAGTTTGGAATGGTGCAGGGGGCCACATTCTTGCCACTGCGCGTAGGTTTGGTCGTACTGTGAGGTTGTCCGAGTTTTTTTTTTCGTCGTCAGTAGTGGTGGTTCCTGTAGTAGCGACTCTTATGGTGACAAAACGATGGTGATAATGAACTCTGGTTTCAACCGATTTGGATTTTGAAAGACTTTGGCAATCGTTTGATGGCGGTGTATAACATCGTCCATCATAAAGTTTTGTCAATGAGGGAAAGTCTGCATCACCCGCAGCTTTTGACCTGAATTTCGTGCCTTTCAATAACTCGACCGCTATTAGCAATGCTGATCCATAAACTAGTAATACTAGTAAGTAAATTTTTGCTTTTCGTTTCTCTTTCTTCTTTGCATATGTGCTCTTCTAAAACCTTAAAAACTTTAGTCAATACTAAGGAAAAGGTAGATTGGCCAAGTGCGATAGTGCTCTCGTTTCCTACGCTTAATTGATATGATCCTTGAGCACAAAACCTCAAAGTCTCTGATAACTTTAATATTGTAGGAATTGATGTATTTCTTACACCTGCTTGTAGTTTGCTTTCCAGCAGTGTAAGCAAATACGTGAATGCAGCTTTCGGCAAACAAAAATTTTTTAAAAACATGTAAAGATATGGTTATTAAATTGCCTAAGCAATACATGAAAACCATATACATTTTGTCCTCCAACTCCAGAAGGTTTGATGCATCTCTTAACCTCCTTCTCAGTTTTGCTAACTCCGTTAAACTGGCACTTTCACTATCGTCACTTAACCACAGCTCAACACTATCCATTTATGTTTTTTTTTTTCAAAACTATTTATTTCAAATAAGTTACTCAAAACAATAAAAAGTAAATCAAATTGCTTACAAATGTAAACAAATACCCAAACAGCTGTCAATTCAGTTAACCGTTCACAATAGAGCAATTTATTGTCGATCAAGTTACGCAATACAAAAATAAAATATAATCGACACGATCGACTGAGGTCTATTCTACTGCCAGTCGACAATCGCAATAGGGGTGATAGGCAAGCAAATAGAGAAGATAAATGGAAGGGGTTTCCCCGCAACATGTTTGCCTGTATTGTACCGACCGTAGACGCTTGACCGATACAGTTTAATATTTAAATTTGTCATTTGTTTTGTGTATACGGAGATAAAAGGAATAAAAATTGTTTTGGCAGCATATGTATGTTTTTTTTGGTTTTTTCAACGATTTTTCGACAGTTTATCAGCATAATACATATGTACGTATATTTATACATGAGTTTCATTGGACTGGAAACGAACGCGAATGGAACTAATTACAATGTGATACTTTGTAACTGAAAGTTTTATATATTTTGTGATTTAAAAAAAGTGTTTTTTAAATTGTTTCAAAGGACAGATTTTTAGTTCTAAAATATTTTTATTTATTATAATATTTTGTTTATTAATCCCTAAATAAGCTTCATGAAAAATCGCAATTAAAAAGAATAATGGAAACATTTTTTTTATCCACGACTATCCAAAATAATTTAAATTTAAAATCTGTTGATGAACTTTTATTCTGTAGCTGAACAGTTTTAGAGTCTCGACACCCAACAAACTCCTGCCTTTTATGACTGCAAAATTTTTTTTTTTTTAAATCCGTGCGTCATGCGGATGCGCCCCTCGCGCCGGTTGGGCGGGAATGGAGTATCAAACCCGTTAGGATTATTATTATTATTATAACAAATTTCACTCAATTTGCTCTAACAGAAAAAACGAAGTTTTTGCATTGAGATACGAATAATTTTTCAATTTGCTCTGATAGGTACCGAATAATCGAAGTTTTTGCATTGTTCAAAACTTACGTTATATGGGAGGTGGGCGTGGTTATTGACCGATATGGACCATTTTCAATACCAACCTACCCTGGCCAAAAGAGCATTCTATTTACTAAATTTCATTAAGATATCTAAATTTTTACTCAAGTTATTGTAACCACAGACGGACAAACAGTCTGGGCTAAATCGATTCCCCTTTTCATTCTGATCATTTTGCTATATATAAGTCTTTATCTATCTCGACTATTTTTTGCTGTTACAAACAACCGTTATGCGAACAAAGTTAATATACCCTTGTGTACAAGTACGCTCGGGTATACAAATAATTAGCAACTATTGCCACTATTAACTTCACATCTGTCCAGTTCAGCAAAACCAAAGTTGCGGTACCCCGAAATGCGTCCTCTTTGGTTTGCTGCATCGTGAGAGTTGTTACGGTTAGCGTCCTCGACATCAAATTTGTTTTTGTTTTTTTTCATATATGTTGCGCCGAGTCATGAAAGGCAGAGGTTTGTTAAGTGTCGAGAACTAAAACTGTTCCGCTACAGAACAAATGCTCATCAGCTGATCGAATAGTAATATATATGTATATATGTATCAATTATTGAGAGCATTGAGTATAGTTCTCTTTATGTAAACAAGTGAGTCTGAAATATCAAAAGAACCGGAGTGCGTGTTAAAATCCTGACACGAAATTATTTTTACATGGCTTCAGTTTTAGTTTTATTTCGCTAAGAAGAGATTGGCTAGAGATCACGCCTGCCAGTAACTTGACCAAAAATACAATGCCTAGCATTTCTCTACGACTAGACTCTATTCGGTCGGATTGAACTTGATAGCGCGGGTTCCAAACAACAGATACATATTCCAGTATGGGCCTCACTAACGTTGTGAACAGAGCCTTCGTGATGTAAGGGTCATTGAATTATTTTGACCACCGTTTTACAAATGCAAAAACAACCTTGGCTTTGTTAACTGTAACATTTATGTGAAGATTAAAATTAAATTTCGGTTCCATTGTTATTCCAAGATTAACAAAGTTAAACACTTGTTCGAGGTTATGGTTACGTATGTCATAAGAAGGTGGTTGAACTGCGAGAAAAGCACATTACTTTAAATTTTTTAAGGTTTAGTGGCATGTACTTTACTTCACACCTGTAAGTCATGATATTTAAATCCGCTTGTAGTAAGGACCTTATCTCAACAGAATGTGGAGAATTTCTTTATCGCTTGCATGCTGACAATATTACCTCTGTAGTCATGAATAAGTTAAGTGATAACCAAATATGCATTTTGGGTGACTTTAATCTAAGTAATGTGAGTTGGTCCGGTAGTTTTTCTAACTCGGGTCTCACTCCTTTGTATGTTATTTCAGCTCATGAATCCTATTTTATTGATAGTATTTTAAGTCTTAATTTAATACAAGTTTTGTTAACAAGTTGGATAGGTTACTCGATCTCATTTTTATTAGTGATAATTTGATCTATAATATTTCGGAATGCATTTCTCCTATTACGCCGTGTGATAAGAATCATGTGCCTCTGATTTTGAATTTTAAATTTTATGAGTTTTCTTCATCCGTGCCTGATGATAATATAGCTTTTAATTTTGCAGCCTGTGATTTTGATTTGATTAATACTTTACTATTGGAATACAAATGGATTGACCTATTGTCCTGCTCCGATGTTTCCAGATGCTATTATATTTTTAAAACTTTAATGTTTGATTTCTGTTTAACTAACGTTCCGATTATAAAGAAAAAGCCTTATAAGCTACCGTGGTATAACTTTCAGTTAAAAAAGTTAAAGAACCTCCGGAATAAATTCTTTAAAAAGTTTAAATTAACTGGAAGTCTAATTTTTTTCGCTAAATATCAGAGTTATTCCAAAGATTTCAACTGTTTAGATAAATTTCTTTACAGAAACTACATCCTACGAATGGAGGAGAATATTAAATCAAATCCCAAGTCTTTCTGGCAATTTATTAAATCTAAAAAGTCGAACTCTGCTATTCCCTCAGCAGTATTTTATGAGGAAAAGTTTGCTAACACTCCAAATGGCGTGGCCAATTTGTTCGCGGAATATTTCAGCTCAAATTTTGTTGCTGATGATGAGAATCAATTACCTTGCTTTACCTCTAACTGCAGCTCCACCTTAAGCTTTGGTTCTCTTAGCCTCTCTTCGGATGATGTTACTACTGGCATTGCTAATCTAAAACCATCTACAAAAACGGATATTGATTTATTTGTTAAAAAATTGCCCCGCTTTAATTTCACCTTTAAAAATAATTTTTAATCTGTCATTGTCGTCTGGAGTTTTCATTGATGACTGGAAATTTACTTCCATTAGCCCTATTCACAAAAGTGGTAGCAAGAATAACGTTTGTAATTATAGGCCCATATCAAAGTTATCAACTGTTTCGAAACTTTTTGAGAGTATCATTAAAGAGAAAATGTATTTTGCGTCTAAGAGTCTGATCTCGCCTAACCAGCACGGTTTTGTCCCTCACCGATCTACCGTTTCGAATCTAGCAGTATTTAGTGAATATTGCATTGCGTCTTTTTCTGCCGGCCTGCAGGTTGACTGTGTATATACAGACTTTTCAAAAGCTTTTGATAAAGTTTCACATTCTTTATTGATTTATAAGTTGGCGCATATAGGTTTTCATTTGGTTTTTTTTAAATGGATTGAATCCTATTTATTCAAAAGAATTTGCGTAGTGTCAATTGACGGCGTTTCTTCTGAGTTTTTTTTTTGCATCCTCTGGGTTTCCCCAGGGGAGTATACTAGGTCCCTTATTGTTCGTTTTGTTTATTAATGACATAAGTAGCTGCTTTAGCTGCTAAATTTTTGCTCTATGCTGACGACTTAAAAGTTTTTTCGATAATTAAAAAACGCGATGATGCGCTTCAGCTTCAAAATGACATTGACAGCTTACATCAGTGGTGTGTTAACTCTCAGCTCTCTTTAAATATAAAAAAGTGCTTTAAAGTCACGTATGCGAAAGCTCATAACATCTTGCCGACGTCTTATATGATTTCTCATTCTTTTTTACAAAGTTTGGACGAAATTAAAGATCTTGGCGTAATTTTTTCCAGTAACTTTTCTTTTAATAGGCATATTTGCCATATTATTTCGAAAGCTTACTCGGTTTTAGGGTTTGTTACCTTCATCTGGAGGCCTAGTCAAAAAAGTTACATAACTAGGATTGAACGGGTCCAAAAAGTTTTTCTTAAATATGCCTTACGTTCATTGTGTTTTGATGAGCCAATTCCATCTTATAAATCTCGTTTGCTTTTGATTGACCTTAAGTCTTTGGAATCAAGAAGGTCGGTACTCTCACTTTCTTTTGTTCGTAATATCATCAATGGTGACATTGACTGCTCTTTACTTTTGCAAGAATTAATTTCAACATCCCTCAACGTAATCTTCGTATTTCTTTACCTTTCTATGGTGTTAAATTTAAAACAGAATATTCGAAAAATGTTTTTTCTCATATTCTAAATTTAGCTATCTAGGTTTTTAAATCTTAATTATTAATTACTTTGTAAATAGTCTGTAAGAAACTTTCTGTTCATAGACTAAATAAATAAATAAATAAATAAATAAATAAATAAATAAATAAAGAGCTTTACATCATCAGCATACAATAAAATTTTTGAATAATATTACAGAAGGTAAGTCATTTATAAAAAGTAAAAAGAGAATCGGACCAAGGTGACTTCCTTGCGGGACTCCTGAAGAAACATACATAGTGTTTGAGGAACTATTTTTAAAAAGAACTCTTTGTGTTCTGTCAATGAGGTAAGAAGATATCCAACGAAGGAGATTGGGTTGAAAACCAAGGAGTTTATGGATCAGTAAAGAGCGACTTACTCTGTCAAATGCCTTACTAAAATCAGTGTATATAACATCAGTGTGCATAAATTCTCTAAATCCATTTGAAACATGAGTTGTGAACTCAAGCAAGTTTGTAACGGTAGATTTACCCTTAGAGAACCCGTGTTGTTTGCTAGAAATTGTAGAGGATATGGAATACGTAAATGGTCAACAACAATAGCTTCGAAAAATTTAGGAATAGCAGAAAGCTTAGCTATACCGCGATAATTTTCTATAGAGGACCTACTCCCGGTTTTATAAAGGGGTATAATGAATGATTCTTTCCTAGCTGAAGGGAAAATCCCAAGCTTAAGGGAAAGATTAAATAAATTAGTTAAGAGCTCATAAATATGTTTAGCACAGTTTATGAGGAAACACGTAGGGATCGAATCGGGGCCAGTCTTAAATGATTATTTTAAGTTACTCAAATAATAATATACTTCCTCGGAAGATATCTGCGGAATAATAGCAGAAGTGAGGGAAGGTTTGCGAAGAGGCGAGTTAATGGAGTAATTTGACCTGAAGAATTGGGCAAACATGTTGGAAATTGATTTAGAGTTTTTTGTTAAATTCCTTTTAACTTTGCACAAATAAGATCTGTAGCATTTTTTATTTAATTCAAAATAAGCGTGTTGCATAACTGTGTATTTAATATATTTAGTGTGAAAACCAGTTTTTTGTACAATTTAAAAGATCGCGACTTTTTATTTTAAAAAATTTTTAGTTCTTTAGTAAACCAAGTTTGTGATTGCTCCTTTTGTACGCAAACCCGTTTTGGCACAAACTTTTGAAATAAGCTAAATATAGTGTTATTAAAATGCTGGACGCAACGTTCAACATCATCTTTATACGTCGGCCATGCTAATTTTGATAATTCTCGATCTAATTTCTTGAAATTGGCTTTCGCGAAAATAAAACGAGTTTGAGCTACTTGATTTATCAACATTATTGCCAAAATCACCAATAACTTCGTAATTTACCTCTTTGGTCAAGAAGAAGTAAAAATAAAAGTTTGAATAGTTGGCTTACAAACTAATATAAAATAAGAAGTTTGGAATGGTGCAGGGGGCCACATTCTTGCCACTGCGCGTAGGTTTGGTCGTACTGTGAGGTTGTCCGAGTTTTTTTTTCGTCGTCAGTAGTGGTGGTTCCTGTAGTAGCGACTCTTATGGTGACAAAACGATGGTGGTAATGAACTCTGGTTTCAACCGATTTGGATTTTGAAAGACTTTGGCAATCGTTTGATGGCGGTGTATAACATCGTCCATCATAAAGTTTTGTCAATGAGGGAAAGTCTGCATCACCCGCAGCTTTTGACCTGAATTTCGTGCCTTTCAATAACTCGACCGCTATTAGCAATGCTGATCCATAAACTAGTAATACTAGTAATGTGTAAGCGGTGCAGTACCACTTCCAAATCATGAAGATGCTGTTCGATGGTCGTAGATGCTAATGTCAATGTATGGGAAGACGTAATTCATATCAGCGTTGTGCATCCCGAAATTCCTGAACTTGAGCATGTACAAGCTGAGTGGTCGGCACACGACTGGGCTACATTTTCGGGCATCTCTCCCGCACTTTTTTTGATACCAGTATTCATCAAGTGCACCGATACGTGCCTACGTCTTGCGAACGGTTACGGCTGCGATTTCGAGGGCGAATGCTATTATTTCTGCGACTACGGGAACGTGAGTGAGATCTCAGCTTTCCAAATAACTTACCCATTTCTAAAAGGCTGCGTGGAATTCTCTGATATCGTTGTGCTGATCCGCCTCTACTTTGTTGATACGGCTGTGAGCCATTGCATCTACAATCGAGTCAACAATTTTCGTGATCGAGGTATCTGCTCCAGCAGATACAGCGAGTACTGGTTGTGTATTCTTATATACAGACGGTTCTACGCACCGGAATGACCCGGGGTTTCTCCGGCAAAATTCTGTTGTTTCGGCGCCCTAACCCTGTTTAGGTCGGCCGAGCTAAACAATCGTATCTCCCCACTGAGCAATCACTCGCAGCGGGGTTGCTCCTCATTCTTGTGGTCAGAGCAGGCATTAAGCCCAACCCTGGTCCAAAAACTTATTTCTGCTGTGTTTGCCAGAGAACGCTAAATCCGAACTCCACTTCGGTACGGTGTAATACTTGCAACGGATGGTGCCATCTTAAGGTCTGCTTCAATCAGGGTACGCCGAATTATGTGCTCAGTCAAGTGCAATTCATTCCAAGGCCGGTACCACTTTCGAACGTGCTAGGGCCTGCACACCACAAACGAATGGTCTGAGAGTTACACCGCCCTCTGCTGCCGTACACCCTCGCCGCAGTGGTGGTGGCTTAGCGTTCGTACTGCACCACGCCGTGCAATATCGTCTAATCGATGAAGACATCTACGCAAGGGAGAGTACCCAGGAACGTAAGGAAATAGCTGTCCGGTCAGGCGACGTCGACTTTGAAACATTTAACAAATATATACCCCCTATCTACTACTGCCCGGCTGTATATCACCCTGACATTCATTCTTCAATACCATCCGAAGAAGTATGTGTCCCCGTTATTGAGCCCATTAAATTTAAAGCAATACGTATAATGGTGGGTAAGGGGTTCATTTACTTAGCTTTTTGCTACATCCCTCAAAATTCAGACTTAACGTTATATTCGAAACATATTTCATTACTTAATTTCTTAAGTGCAATGGTTACACCCCATGACTCGATGATTGTTATCGGCGACTTCAATTTGCCGAGCATATCATGGAACTTAATAGACAATCATATCATTCCGACTTCATCAAGGGATATGTATAATGTGTTCTTGGAAGATATGGCTGAACTCTGCCTTAATCAAATTAATTTAATTCCAAACAAATTTAGAGCGATCTTAGATCTTGTTTATGTTGATGATATATCTAAAGCATCCATTAATCGGTGCGACCCATTGGTTCTCCCTGAGGATTCTCACCACCCCACAATTGAGTTAAATTACGAAATTATAAATGATTTTGGAAATTACGATGATAAATCATGTAGCTCAAGCCCGCGTTTTATTTTCGCGAAGGCCAATTTCAAGAAGTTAAATTGTGAATTGTCAAAATTTGCCTGGCTGACGTATTCAGAGGACGTTGAGCTCAGTGTCCAGCATTTTAATAATACTATATACAGCTTATTTAAAAAGTTTGTGCCTAAACGTGTTTGCGGTCATGATAAACATTCGCAACCTTGATTTACAAAAGAACTTAGAAACTTAAAAAACAAAAAGTCGCGATCTTTTAAATTATATAAATTAACTGGTTTACACACTGATTATATTAAGTACTGAATTCTCCGACACAGTTACTTTGATTTGAATAAAAAATGTTACAAATCTTATTTATGCAAGATTAAACATAATTTAATAAAAAACCCTAAATCATTTTATGATTTCGTTAACTCGAAGCGCAGAGTAAATGGTTTTCCGTCCGCCATGAAACATGAAAACGTCGTGTCAAGTGACAGTCAATCCATCTCTAACACTCCAAATGGCGTGGCCAATTTGTTCGCGGAATATTTCAGCTCAAATTTTGTTGCTGATGATGAGAATCAATTACCTTGCTTTACCTCTAACTGCAGCTCCACCTTAAGCTTTGGTTCTCTTAGCCTCTCTTCGGATGATGTTACTACTGGCATTGCTAATCTAAAACCATCTACAAAAACGGATATTGATTTATTTGTTAAAAAATTGCCCCGCTTTAATTTCACCTTTAAAAATAATTTTTAATCTGTCATTGTCGTCTGGAGTTTTCATTGATGACTGGAAATTTACTTCCATTAGCCCTATTCACAAAAGTGGTAGCAAGAATAACGTTTGTAATTATAGGCCCATATCAAAGTTATCAACTGTTTCGAAACTTTTTGAGAGTATCATTAAAGAGAAAATGTATTTTGCGTCTAAGAGTCTGATCTCGCCTAACCAGCACGGTTTTGTCCCTCACCGATCTACCGTTTCGAATCTAGCAGTATTTAGTGAATATTGCATTGCGTCTTTTTCTGCCGGCCTGCAGGTTGACTGTGTATATACAGACTTTTCAAAAGCTTTTGATAAAGTTTCACATTCTTTATTGATTTATAAGTTGGCGCATATAGGTTTTCATTCGGTTTTTTTTAAATGGATTGAATCCGATTTATTCAAAAGAATTTGCGTAGTGTCAATTGACGGCGTTTCTTCTGAGTTTTTTTTTTGCATCCTCTGGGTTTCCCCAGGGGAGTATACTAGGTCCCTTATTGTTCGTTTTGTTTATTAATGACATAAGTAGCTGCTTTAGCTGCTAAATTTTTGCTCTATGCTGACGACTTAAAAGTTTTTTCGATAATTAAAAAACGCGATGATGCGCTTCAGCTTCAAAATGACATTGACAGCTTACATCAGTGGTGTGTTAACTCTCAGCTCTCTTTAAATATAAAAAAGTGCTTTAAAGTCACGTATGCGAAAGCTCATAACATCTTGCCGACGTCTTATATGATTTCTCATTCTTTTTTACAAAGTTTGGACGAAATTAAAGATCTTGGCGTAATTTTTTCCAGTAACTTTTCTTTTAATAGGCATATTTGCCATATTATTTCGAAAGCTTACTCGGTTTTAGGGTTTGTTACCTTCATCTGGAGGCCTAGTCAAAAAAGTTACATAACTAGGATTGAACGGGTCCAAAAAGTTTTTCTTAAATATGCCTTACGTTCATTGTGTTTTGATGAGCCAATTCCATCTTATAAATCTCGTTTGCTTTTGATTGACCTTAAGTCTTTGGAATCAAGAAGGTCGGTACTCTCACTTTCTTTTGTTCGTAATATCATCAATGGTGACATTGACTGCTCTTTACTTTTGCAAGAATTAATTTCAACATCCCTCAACGTAATCTTCGTATTTCTTTACCTTTCTATGGTGTTAAATTTAAAACAGAATATTCGAAAAATGTTTTTTCTCATATTCTAAATTTAGCTATCTAGGTTTTTAAATCTTAATTATTAATTACTTTGTAAATAGTCTGTAAGAAACTTTCTGTTCATAGACTAAATAAATAAATAAATAAATAAATAAATAAATAAATAAATAAAGAGCTTTACATCATCAGCATACAATAAAATTTTTGAATAATATTACAGAAGGTAAGTCATTTATAAAAAGTAAAAACAGAATCGGACCAAGGTGACTTCCTTGCGGGACTCCTGAAGAAACATACATAGTGTTTGAGGAACTATTTTTAAAAAGAACTCTTTGTGTTCTGTCAATGAGGTAAGAAGATATCCAACGAAGGAGATTGGGTTGAAAACCAAGGAGTTTATGGATCAGTAAAGAGCGACTTACTCTGTCGAATGCCTTACTAAAATCAGTGTATATAACATCAGTGTGCATAAATTCTCTAAATCCATTTGAAACATGAGTTGTGAACTCAAGCAAGTTTGTAACGGTAGATTTACCCTTAGAGAACCCGTGTTGTTTGCTAGAAATTGTAGAGGATATGGAATACGTAAATGGTCAACAACAAGAGCTTCGAAAAATTTAGGAATAGCAGAAAGCTTAGCTATACCGCGATAATTTTCTATAGAGGACCTACTCCCGGTTTTATAAAGGGGTATAATGAATGATTCTTTCCTAGCTGAAGGGAAAATCCCAAGCTTAAGGGAAAGATTAAATAAATTAGTTAAGAGCTCATAAATATGTTTAGCACAGTTTATGAGGAAACACGTAGGGATCGAATCGGGGCCAGTCTTAAATGATTATTTTAAGTTACTCAAATAATAATATACTTCCTCGGAAGATATCTGCGGAATAATAGCAGAAGTGAGGGAAGGTTTGCGAAGAGGCGAGTTAATGGAGTAATTTGACCTGAAGAATTGGGCAAACATGTTGGAAATTGATTGGGAGTCACAAGAAACGGTCTTTTGATATTTCATAGCAGACGGAAAACTAGTCACTTAGAGCTAACGAAATCATAAAATGATTTAGAGTTTTTTGTTAAATTCCTTTTAACTTTGCACAAATAAGATCTGTAGCATTTTTTATTTAATTCAAAATAAGCGTATCGGATAACTGAGTATTTAATATATTTAGTGTGAAAACCAGTTTTTTGTACAATTTAAAAGATCGCGACTTTTTATTTTTAAACATTTTTAGTTCTTTAGTAAACCAAGTTTGTGATTGCTCCTTTTGTACGCAAACCCGTTTTGGCACAAACTTTTGAAATAAGCTAAATATAGTGTTATTAAAATGCTGGACGCAACGTTCAACATCATCTTTATACGTCGGCCATGCTAATTTTGATAATTCCCGATCTAATTTCTTGAAATTGGCTTTCGCGAAAATAAAACGATTATTGCCAAAATCACCAATAACTTCGTAATTTACCTCTTTGGTCAAGAAGAAGTAAAAATAAAAGTTTGAATAGTTGGCTTACAAACTAATATAAAATAAGAAGTTTGGAATGGTGCAGGGGGCCACATTCTTGCCACTGCGCGTAGGTTTGGTCGTACTGTGAGGTTGTCCGAGTTTTTTTTTCGTCGTCAGTAGTGGTGGTTCCTGTAGTAGCGACTCTTATGGTGACAAAACGATGGTGGTAATGAACTCTGGTTTCAACCGATTTGGATTTTGAAAGACTTTGGCAATCGTTTGATGGCGGTGTATAACATCGTCCATCATAAAGTTTTGTCAATGAGGGAAAGTCTGCATCACCCGCAGCTTTTGACCTGAATTTCGTGCCTTTCAATAACTCGACCGCTATTAGCAATGCTGATCCATAAACTAGTAATACTAGTAATGTGTAAGCGGTGCAGTACCACTTCCAAATCATGAAGATGCTGTTCGATGGTCGTAGATGCTAATGTCAATGTATGGGAAGACGTAATTCATATCAGCGTTGTGCATCCCGAAATTCCTGAACTTGAGCATGTACAAGCTGAGTGGTCGGCACATGACTGGGCTACATTTTCGGGCATCTCTCCCGCACTTTTTTTGATACCAGTATTCATCAAGTGCACCGATACGTGCCTACGTCTTGCGAACGGTTACGGCTGCGATTTCGAGGGCGAATGCTATTATTTCTGCGACTACGGGAACGTGAGTGAGATCTCAGCTTTCCAAATAACTTACCCATTTCTAAAAGGCTGCGTGGAATTCTCTGATATCGTTGTGCTGATCCGCCTCTACTTTGTTGATACGGCTGTGAGCCATTGCATCTACAATCGAGTCAACAATTTTCGTGATCGAGGTATCTGCTCCAGCAGATACAGCGAGTACTGGTTGTGTATTCTTATATACAGACGGTTCTACGCACCGGAATGACCCGGGGTTTCTCCGGCAAAATTCTGTTGTTTCGGCGCCCTAACCCTGTTTAGGTCGGCCGAGCTAAACAATCGTATCTCCCCACTGAGCAATCACTCGCAGCGGGGTTGCTCCTCATTCTTGTGGTCAGAGCAGGCATTAAGCCCAACCCTGGTCCAAAAACTTATTTCTGCTGTGTTTGCCAGAGAACGCTAAATCCGAACTCCACTTCGGTACGGTGTAATACTTGCAACGGATGGTGCCATCTTAAGGTCTGCTTCAATCAGGGTACGCCGAATTATGTGCTCAGTCAAGTGCAATTCATTCCAAGGCCGGTACCACTTTCGAACGTGCTAGGGCCTGCACACCACAAACGAATGGTCTGAGAGTTACACTGCCCTCTGCTGCCGTACACCCTCGCCGCAGTGGTGGTGGCTTAGCGTTCGTACTGCACCACGCCGTGCAATATCGTCTAATCGATGAAGACATCTACGCAAGGGAGAGTACCCAGGAACGTAAGGAAATAGCTGTCCGGTCAGGCGACGTCGACTTTGAAACATTTAACAAATATATACCCCCTATCTACTACTGCCCGGCTGTATATCACCCTGACATTCATTCTTCAATACCATCCGAAGAAGTATGTGTCCCCGTTATTGAGCCCATTAAATTTAAAGCAATACGTATAATGGTGGGTAAGGGGTTCATTTACTTAGCTTTTTGCTACATCCCTCAAAATTCAGACTTAACGTTATATTCGAAACATATTTCATTACTTAATTTCTTAAGTGCAATGGTTACACCCCATGACTCGATGATTGTTATCGGCGACTTCAATTTGCCGAGCATATCATGGAACTTAATAGACAATCATATCATTCCGACTTCATCAAGGGATATGTATAATGTGTTCTTGGAAGATATGGCTGAACTCTGCCTTAATCAAATTAATTTAATTCCAAACAAATTTAGAGCGATCTTAGATCTTGTTTATGTTGATGATATATCTAAAGCATCCATTAATCGGTGCGACCCATTGGTTCTCCCTGAGGATTCTCACCACCCCACAATTGAGTTAAATTACGAAATTATAAATGATTTTGGAAATTACGATGATAAATCATGTAGCTCAAGCCCGCGTTTTATTTTCGCGAAGGCCAATTTCAAGAAGTTAAATTGTGAATTGTCAAAATTTGCCTGGCTGACGTATTCAGAGGACGTTGAGCTCAGTGTCCAGCATTTTAATAATACTATATACAGCTTATTTAAAAAGTTTGTGCCTAAACGTGTTTGCGTTCATGATAAACATTCGCAACCTTGATTTACAAAAGAACTTAGAAACTTAAAAAACAAAAAGTCGCGATCTTTTAAATTATATAAATTAACTGGTTTACACACTGATTATATTAAGTACTGAATTCTCCGACACAGTTACTTTGATTTGAATAAAAAATGTTACAAATCTTATTTATGCAAGATTAAACATAATTTAATAAAAAACCCTAAATCATTTTATGATTTCGTTAACTCGAAGCGCAGAGTAAATGGTTTTCCGTCCGCCATGAAACATGAAAACGTCGTGTCAAGTGACAGTCAATCCATCTCTAACACTCCAAATGGCGTGGCCAATTTGTTCGCGGAATATTTCAGCTCAAATTTTGTTGCTGATGATGAGAATCAATTACCTTGCTTTACCTCTAACTGCAGCTCCACCTTAAGCTTTGGTTCTCTTAGCCTCTCTTCG
This sequence comes from Philophylla caesio, assembly GCA_963971545.1. Taxonomy (NCBI): domain Eukaryota; kingdom Metazoa; phylum Arthropoda; class Insecta; order Diptera; family Tephritidae; genus Philophylla; species Philophylla caesio. The sequence goes on from OZ020606.1 coordinate 60,169,485, forward strand.
GATGATGTTACTACTGGCATTGCTAATCTAAAACCATCTACAAAAACGGATATTGATTTATTTGTTAAAAAATTGCCCCGCTTTAATTTCACCTTTAAAAATAATTTTTAATCTGTCATTGTCGTCTGGAGTTTTCATTGATGACTGGAAATTTACTTCCATTAGCCCTATTCACAAAAGTGGTAGCAAGAATAACGTTTGTAATTATAGGCCCATATCAAAGTTATCAACTGTTTCGAAACTTTTTGAGAGTATCATTAAAGAGAAAATGTATTTTGCGTCTAAGAGTCTGATCTCGCCTAACCAGCACGGTTTTGTCCCTCACCGATCTACCGTTTCGAATCTAGCAGTATTTAGTGAATATTGCATTGCGTCTTTTTCTGCCGGCCTGCAGGTTGACTGTGTATATACAGACTTTTCAAAAGCTTTTGATAAAGTTTCACATTCTTTATTGATTTATAAGTTGGCGCATATAGGTTTTCATTCGGTTTTTTTTAAATGGATTGAATCCGATTTATTCAAAAGAATTTGCGTAGTGTCAATTGACGGCGTTTCTTCTGAGTTTTTTTTTTGCATCCTCTGGGTTTCCCCAGGGGAGTATACTAGGTCCCTTATTGTTCGTTTTGTTTATTAATGACATAAGTAGCTGCTTTAGCTGCTAAATTTTTGCTCTATGCTGACGACTTAAAAGTTTTTTCGATAATTAAAAAACGCGATGATGCGCTTCAGCTTCAAAATGACATTGACAGCTTACATCAGTGGTGTGTTAACTCTCAGCTCTCTTTAAATATAAAAAAGTGCTTTAAAGTCACGTATGCGAAAGCTCATAACATCTTGCCGACGTCTTATATGATTTCTCATTCTTTTTTACAAAGTTTGGACGAAATTAAAGATCTTGGCGTAATTTTTTCCAGTAACTTTTCTTTTAATAGGCATATTTGCCATATTATTTCGAAAGCTTACTCGGTTTTAGGGTTTGTTACCTTCATCTGGAGGCCTAGTCAAAAAAGTTACATAACTAGGATTGAACGGGTCCAAAAAGTTTTTCTTAAATATGCCTTACGTTCATTGTGTTTTGATGAGCCAATTCCATCTTATAAATCTCGTTTGCTTTTGATTGACCTTAAGTCTTTGGAATCAAGAAGGTCGGTACTCTCACTTTCTTTTGTTCGTAATATCATCAATGGTGACATTGACTGCTCTTTACTTTTGCAAGAATTAATTTCAACATCCCTCAACGTAATCTTCGTATTTCTTTACCTTTCTATGGTGTTAAATTTAAAACAGAATATTCGAAAAATGTTTTTTCTCATATTCTAAATTTAGCTATCTAGGTTTTTAAATCTTAATTATTAATTACTTTGTAAATAGTCTGTAAGAAACTTTCTGTTCATAGACTAAATAAATAAATAAATAAATAAATAAATAAATAAATAAATAAAGAGCTTTACATCATCAGCATACAATAAAATTTTTGAATAATATTACAGAAGGTAAGTCATTTATAAAAAGTAAAAACAGAATCGGACCAAGGTGACTTCCTTGCGGGACTCCTGAAGAAACATACATAGTGTTTGAGGAACTATTTTTAAAAAGAACTCTTTGTGTTCTGTCAATGAGGTAAGAAGATATCCAACGAAGGAGATTGGGTTGAAAACCAAGGAGTTTATGGATCAGTAAAGAGCGACTTACTCTGTCGAATGCCTTACTAAAATCAGTGTATATAACATCAGTGTGCATAAATTCTCTAAATCCATTTGAAACATGAGTTGTGAACTCAAGCAAGTTTGTAACGGTAGATTTACCCTTAGAGAACCCGTGTTGTTTGCTAGAAATTGTAGAGGATATGGAATACGTAAATGGTCAACAACAATAGCTTCGAAAAATTTAGGAATAGCAGAAAGCTTAGCTATACCGCGATAATTTTCTATAGAGGACCTACTCCCGGTTTTATAAAGGGGTATAATGAATGATTCTTTCCTAGCTGAAGGGAAAATCCCAAGCTTAAGGGAAAGATTAAATAAATTAGTTAAGAGCTCATAAATATGTATGTTTAGCACAGTTTATGAGGAAATACGTAGGGATCGAATCGGGGCCAGTCTTAAATGATTATTTTAAGTTACTCAAATAATAATATACTTCCTCGGAAGATATCTGCGGAATAATAGCAGAAGTGAGGGAAGGTTTGCGAAGAGGCGAGTTAATGGAGTAATTTGACCTGAAGAATTGGGCAAACATGTTGGAAATTGATTGGGAGTCACAAGAAACGGTCTTTTGATATTTCATAGCAGACGGAAAACTAGTCACTTAGAGCTAACGAAATCATAAAATGATTTAGAGTTTTTTGTTAAATTCCTTTTAACTTTGCACAAATAAGATCTGTAGCATTTTTTATTTAATTCAAAATAAGCGTGTTGGATAACTGAGTATTTAATATATTTAGTGTGAAAACCAGTTTTTTGTACAATTTAAAAGATCGCGACTTTTTATTTTAAAAAATTTTTAGTTCTTTAGTAAACCAAGTTTGTGATTGCTCCTTTTGTACGCAAACCCGTTTTGGCACAAACTTTTGAAATAAGCTAAATATAGTGTTATTAAAATGCTGGACGCAACGTTCAACATCATCTTTATACGTCGGCCATGCTAATTTTGATAATTCTCGATCTAATTTCTTGAAATTGGCTTTCGCGAAAATAAAACGAGTTTGAGCTACTTGATTTATCAACATTATTGCCAAAATCACCAATAACTTCGTAATTTACCTCTTTGGTCAAGAAGAAGTAAAAATAAAAGTTTGAATAGTTGGCTTACAAACTAATATAAAATAAGAAGTTTGGAATGGTGCAGGGGGCCACATTCTTGCCACTGCGCGTAGGTTTGGTCGTACTGTGAGGTTGTCCGAGTTTTTTTTTCGTCGTCAGTAGTGGTGGTTCCTGTAGTAGCGACTCTTATGGTGACAAAACGATGGTGGTAATGAACTCTGGTTTCAACCGATTTGGATTTTGAAAGACTTTGGCAATCGTTTGATGGCGGTGTATAACATCGTCCATCATAAAGTTTTGTCAATGAGGGAAAGTCTGCATCACCCGCAGCTTTTGACCTGAATTTCGTGCCTTTCAATAACTCGACCGCTATTAGCAATGCTGATCCATAAACTAGTAATACTAGTAATGTGTAAGCGGTGCAGTACCACTTCCAAATCATGAAGATGCTGTTCGATGGTCGTAGATGCTAATGTCAATGTATGGGAAGACGTAATTCATATCAGCGTTGTGCATCCCGAAATTCCTGAACTTGAGCATGTACAAGCTGAGTGGTCGGCACACGACTGGGCTACATTTTCGGGCATCTCTCCCGCACTTTTTTTGATACCAGTATTCATCAAGTGCACCGATACGTGCCTACGTCTTGCGAACGGTTACGGCTGCGATTTCGAGGGCGAATGCTATTATTTCTGCGACTACGGGAACGTGAGTGAGATCTCAGCTTTCCAAATAACTTACCCATTTCTAAAAGGCTGCGTGGAATTCTCTGATATCGTTGTGCTGATCCGCCTCTACTTTGTTGATACGGCTGTGAGCCATTGCATTTACAATCGAGTCAACAATTTTCGTGATCGAGGTATCTGCTCCAGCAGATACAGCGAGTACTGGTTGTGTATTCTTATATACAGACGGTTCTACGCACCGGAATGACCCGGGTTTTCTCCGGCAAAATTCTGTTGTTTCGGCGCCCTAACCCTGTTTAGGTCGGCCGAGCTAATCAATCGTATCTCCCCACTGAGCAATCACTCGCAGCGGGGTTGCTCCTCATTCTTGTGGTCAGAGCAGGCATTAAGCCCAACCCTGGTCCAAAAACTTATTTCTGCTGTGTTTGCCAGAGAACGCTAAATCCGAACTCCACTTCGGTACGGTGTAATACTTGCAACGGATGGTGCCATCTTAAGGTCTGCTTCAATCAGGGTACGCCGAATTATGTGCTCAGTCAAGTGCAATTCATTCCAAGGCCGGTACCACTTTCGAACGTGCTAGGGCCTGCACACCACAAACGAATGGTCTGAGAGTTACACCGCCCTCTGCTGCCGTACACCCTCGCCGCAGTGGTGGTGGCTTAGCGTTCGTACTGCACCACGCCGTGCAATATCGTCTAATCGATGAAGACATCTACGCAAGGGAGAGTACCCAGGAACGTAAGGAAATAGCTGTCCGGTCAGGCGACGTCGACTTTGAAACATTTAACAAATATATACCCCCTATCTACTACTGCCCGGCTGTATATCACCCTGACATTCATTCTTCAATACCATCCGAAGAAGTATGTGTCCCCGTTATTGAGCCCATTAAATTTAAAGCAATACGTATAATGGTGGGTAAGGGGTTCATTTACTTAGCTTTTTGCTACATCCCTCAAAATTCAGACTTAACGTTATATTCGAAACATATTTCATTACTTAATTTCTTAAGTGCAATGGTTACACCCCATGACTCGATGATTGTTATCGGCGACTTCAATTTGCCGAGCATATCATGGAACTTAATAGACAATCATATCATTCCGACTTCATCAAGGGATATGTATAATGTGTTCTTGGAAGATATGGCTGAACTCTGCCTTAATCAAATTAATTTAATTCCAAACAAATTTAGAGCGATCTTAGATCTTGTTTATGTTGATGATATATCTAAAGCATCCATTAATCGGTGCGACCCATTGGTTCTCCCTGAGGATTCTCACCACCCTACAATTGAGTTAAATTACGAAATTATAAATGATTTTGGAAATTACGATGATAAATCATGTAGCTCAAGCCCGCGTTTTATTTTCGCGAAGGCCAATTTCAAGAAGTTAAATTGTGAATTGTCAAAATTTGCCTGGCTGACGTATTCAGAGGACGTTGAGCTCAGTGTCCAGCATTTTAATAATACTATATACAGCTTATTTAAAAAGTTTGTGCCTAAACGTGTTTGCGTTCATGATAAACATTCGCAACCTTGATTTACAAAAGAACTTAGAAACTTAAAAAACAAAAAGTCGCGATCTTTTAAATTATATAAATTAACTGGTTTACACACTGATTATATTAAGTACTGAATTCTCCGACACAGTTACTTTGATTTGAATAAAAAATGTTACAAATCTTATTTATGCAAGATTAAACATAATTTAATAAAAAACCCTAAATCATTTTATGATTTCGTTAACTCGAAGCGCAGAGTAAATGGTTTTCCGTCCGCCATGAAACATGAAAACGTCGTGTCAAGTGACAGTCAATCCATCTCGAACATGTTTGCCCAGTTCTTCAAGCCCAATTATTCTATCAACTCGCCTACAAACAAAGCTTATCCATATAAACTTTATCCGATGACCACCGCTATCATTCCTGCTATATCTCCCGAAGAAGTGTTTCATTACTTAAGTACCCTAAAGGAATCTTATAAGTCCGGCCCCGATTTGATCCCAACTTGCTTCCTTAAAAAATGTGCTGAATATCTATTTGAACCATTAACGAATTTATTTAACTTATCTCTTAAATTTGGAGTTTTCCCATTGGCTTGGAAGGAATCATTCATTATAGCCCTACACAAAATTGGAAGTAGGTCCTCTATAAAAAATTATCGGGGCATAGCAAGGCTTTCTGCTATTCCAAAATTATTCGAAGCTATTGTGGTTGACCGTTTAACATATTCCATATCTTCTGCTATTTCTAGCACGCAACATGGGTTCTCTAAAGGAAAATCGACTATTACAAACTTACTTGAGTTTACTACTCATGTATCAACCGGATTTAGAGAAATTATGCATACCGATGTTATATACACCGATTTTAATAAAGCATTCGATAAAGTAAATCACTCCTTACATGTCCATAAACTCGGATCTCCTTGGTTTTCAACCTAATCTTCTTCGTTGGATATCTTCTTATCTGCACGACAGAACACAACGAGTTCTTTAAAAAAAAACTTCTTCGAGCGTTCTTTATGTATCATCAGGGGTTCCACAAGGAAGTCACCTTCCGATTCTGTTTATACTTTTTATAAATGATATTTCTTCTTTTGTGAAATATACAAAAATTTTGTTCTTTTCGGATGTTGTAAAGCTTTTTGTGATGATGAAAGGTATTTACTAAAAGGTTGCAAGAAAGAAATCACGCTATGAATGCAACACAGAATTTATGAATTCGTCTCATAACTCGAGTTGAGCGCCGATGCTGAGTTGGAATGATGTGAATGCAGATACAGAGAAGACATTGTGGGTTGTTGTTTATCGCTAGAAGGGAAACTCAGCTTATTCGTCTCATAAACAAACCCAACTCGCACTCATCCCATCAACCAGCTGTGAATGCAAAGCGTTGGCGTTCGCTTAGTAGTGGAATATTGTGTGATCGTCACTCATTGTTATGTGAATTCATTGTTTCTCTCATTGTTTTAACACAACAGGGTGCACTCATACACCCCTATTGCGATTGTCGAGTGGTAGTAGATACACGACTATTAGTCGATTATTGATCGACAACGGTATTGCGATTGTCGCCTACTCGTTCGATTGTCGATTAGTCGCCGTCTTTCTACTGCGTATTTTTACACGACTGCTGTTTTTAGACGCTAGAGTTTGCTGTAAAAAAATAAAATGGAAAAAAGCTAAGAAAATTTGACTGGAAATTAAAAAAAAATTTAAAACATAAAAATCTGTTCGGAACAGATCAAAAACTGTGAGCAATAAAAAGCAGCTTGCGCGGTTGGTTCAGCTGATGCAAGATAACTCAGACATAGCAAAAGGAATTTGCGTAAAGACTCGAGCTAAACCAAGATGGGAAGCCATTGCAGTAGATATTAATAGCTTGGGGCCACCACTGCGTTCGTGGGAAAAGTGGTTAAAGGTAAAAAGAAATATACTTTAGAAAGGTAATGAATGAAATAATGTGCTATATTTTTATATAGGTTTTGACAGATTTAAAAAGTAAAACGAAAAAGAAAATATCAGCCAATAGATCTGAATTTCGTTCAACTGGTGGGGGCCCAAACAACCTTCATACCCTAACACCGCTAGAGGAAGCTGTCGTAAATTTTTTAAAATACGATATTTGTGTCAATCCTCCAGGTGAAGAGATCGGATGTAGCAGTGTGATAAATCAGTCTGTGGAAAGTGATGAGCAGGAAGCTTTTATAAGCAACGCAATGGAGATTGCTATGGAGGACTCTTCTGAAATGGCCGAAACCCAGGAACAACCGAGTACATGTAAGCAAACGCGTATAAGTGGTGCTTCAAAACCAAAGAGACTGGCCTTACTTGAAAATCAAGTAGAAATGCAATCAAATCATTTTAAGATGATAGAAAAAAATACTAAAGAGATAAAAGATAGCCTTAGGTATATAAAAACCTTTAGAAGATCTCATAAACTAAAACAAGAAAAACTTAATATAGAAAAAGAAAAACTTAAATTAAAACAAGAAAAACTACAACTTCTCAAAGACGAAGTAATAAATAAAGCAAAGAATAGGGTGTTGGAGCTGCAGAAAGAGAACATCTGTTCACTTATATTATAAGAAAAATTTAAGTTTTTATTTTAAGATGTAACAATGAAATAATGTGATTTTAATTTTAATTTATTTATTTTTTACTTTATGATACAAACCTGAAATACTGTGATTTTAATTTGACACGTAAATTATAAACTGAACTTAAGCTTTATTAATGAAATTATTTATTGAATTCTTAGTTATAAAACGCTACTGAATAGTACAAATAAAACGCAAGATTTAAGAGTGAAGTTGGATTTGCTGTAATATGGTGTTTCTTATTTCTACGGCTTCTTCATATATAACTCTAGTTTCAGCATCTATGCTCTCTTCAGAACCGTTATAGTTTTCAGTTTCTCGATTGTTATTGCTTTCTTCATCCGAAAATTCAACATTGTAGGAAATGCATATATTGTGTAGAGCTGCGCAGAGGTTTATTATTTGTGTGGCCTTTTTTGGCCCATAGTGTAACGAACGAGCACCTAACAAGCACCGAAATCTATTTTTAAGCACACCAATTGTGCGTTCTACAATATTTCTTGCTTGTGAATGTTTTTTGTTAAATATACTCTCTGCTGATCCCTCTTCAGAATTTTGAAATGGAGTAAGCAGATAGGGTTTTAAAGCGTACCCTGCATCACCTGAGACAATATATTTATTTTAGAATCACCCAAATGTAATTATTATTTTAGCAAACAAACCTAATAACATGTTGCGTTCACCGCTGCGGTAGTCGTCTTCTAATTGGGGTTTTAACGTTAAAAAAAATTTAATCAATAAGTAAATAACTCCGAAAAATTTTCGTTCGAAACACTTACTATCATTGTGTTTAAACTATAAAATCCTTTGCGGTTGTAGTACAAATGTTGAAGCTCCTTTTTGGGGGCAACGATTTTAACATGTGTCCCGTCAATGCAACCTACAACGCTTGGTATTCCACTTTTCGCAAAAAAGTAAATTTTTGCTTTTGGTTTCTCTTTTTTCTTTGCATATGTGCTCTTCTAAAACCTTAAAAACTTTAGTCAATACTAAGGAAAAGGTAGATTGGCCAAGTGCGATAGTGCTCTCGTTTCCTACGCTTAATTGATATGATCCTTGAGCACAAAACCTCAAAGTCGCTGATAACTTTAATATTGTAGGAATTGATGTGTTTCTTACACATGCTTGTAGTTTGCTTTCCAGCAGTGTAAGCAAATACGTGAATGCAGCTTTCGGCAAACAAAAATTTTTTAAAAACATGTTAAGATATGGTTATTAAATTGCCTAAGCAATACATAAAAACCATATACATTTTGTCCTCCAACTCCAGAAGGTTTGATGCATCTCTTAACCTCCTTCTCAGTTTTGCTAACTCCGTTAAACTGGCACTTTCGCTATCGTCACTTAACCACAGCTCAACACTATCCATCTTTTTTTTTTTTTTTTCAAAACTATTTATTTCAAATAAGTTACTCAAAACAATAAAAAGTAAATCAAATTGCTTACAAATGTAAACAAGTACCCAAACAGCTGTCAATTCAGTTAACCGTTCACAATAGAGCAATTTCTTGTCGATCAAGTTACGCAATACAAAAATAAAATATAATCGACACGATCGACTGAGGTCTATTCTACTGCCAGTCGACAATCGCAATAGGGGTGATAGGCAAGCAAATAGAGAAGATAAATGGAAGGGGTTTCCCCGCAACATGTTTGCCTGTATTGTACCGGCCGTAGACGCTTGACCGATACAGTTTAATATTTAAATTGGTCATTTGTTTTGTGTATCCGGAGATAAAAGGAATAAAAATTGTTTTGGCAGCATATGTATGTTTTTTTAGTTTTTTCAACGATTTTTCGACAGTTTATCAGCATAATACATATGTAGGTATATTTATACATTTATACAATTACAATGTGATACTTTGTAACTGAAAATTTTATATATTTTATGATTTAAAAAAAGTGTTTTTTAAATTGTTTCGAAGGACAGATTTTTAGTTCTAAAATATTTTTATTTATTATAATATTTGTTTATTAATCCCTAAATAAGCTTCATGAAAAATCGCAATTAAAAAGAATATTGGAAACATTTTTTTTATCAACGACTAGATTAACAAACAAATTTTACTATCCAAAATAATTTAAATTTAAAATCAGCTGATGAACTTTTATTCTGTAGCTGAACAGTTTTAGAGTCTCGACACCCAACAAACTCCTGCCTTTTATGACTGCAAAAATTTTTTTTTTTAAATCCGTGCGTCATGCGGATGCGCCCCTCGCGCCGGTTGGGCGGGAATGGAGTATCAAACCCGTTAGGATTATAATTATTATTATAACAAATTTCAGTCAATTTGCTCTAACAGAAAAAACGAAGATTTTGCATTGAGATACGAATAATTTTTCAATTTGCTCTGATAGGTACCGAATAATCGAAGTTTTTGCATTGTTCAAAACTTACGTTATATGGGAGGTGGGCGTGGTTATTGACCGATATGGACCATTTTCAATACCAACCTACCCTGGCCAAAAGAGCATTCTATTTACTAAATTTCATTAAGATATCTAAATTTTTACTCAAGCTATTGTAACCACAGACGGACAAACAGTCTGGGCTAAATCGATTCCCCTTTTCATTCTGATCATTTTGCTATATATAAGTCTTTATCTATCTCGACTATTTTTTGCTGTTACAAACAACCGTTATGCGAACAAAGTTAATATACCCTTGTGTACAAGTACGCTCGGGTATACAAATAATTAGCAACTATTGCCACTATTGACTTCACATCTGTCCAGTTCAGCAAAACCAAAGTTGCGGTACCCCGAAATGCGTCCTCTTTGGTTTGCTGCATCGTGAGAGTTGTTACGGTTAGCGTCGTCGACATCAAATTTGTTTTTGTTTTTTTTTCATATATGTTGCGCCGAGTCATGAAAGGCAGAGGTTTGTTAAGTGTCGAGATCTAAAACTGTTCCGCTACAGAACAAATGCTTATCAGCTGATCGAATAGTAATATATATGTATATATGTATCAATTATTGAGAGCATTGAGTATAGTTCTCTTTATGTAAACAAGTGAGTCTGAAATATCAAAAGAACCGGAGTGGGTGTTAAAATCCTGACACAAAATTATTTTTACATGGCTTCAGTTTTAGTTTTATTTCGCTAAGAAGAGATTGGCTAGAGATCACGCCTGCCAGTAACTTGACCAAAAATACAATGCCTAGCATTTCTCTACGACTAGACTCTATTCGGTCGGATTGAACTTGATAGCGCGGGTTCCAAACAACAGATACATATTCTAGTATGGGCCTCACTAACGTTGTGAACAGAGCCTTCGTGATGTAAGGGTCATTGAATTCTTTTGACCACCGTTTTACAAATGCAAAAACAACCTTGGCTTTGTCAACTGTAACATTTATGTGAAGATTAAAATTAAATTTCGGTTCCATTGTTATTCCAAGATTAACAAAGTTAAACACTTGTTCGAGGTTATGGTTACATATGTCATAAGAAGGTGGTTGAACTGCGAGAAAAGCACATTACTTTAAATATTTTAAGGTTTAGTGGCATGTACTTTACTTCACACCTGTAAGTCATGGTATTTAAATCCGCTTGTAGTAAGGACCTTATCTCAACAGAATGATACGATCTAAAGAGCTTTACATCATCTGCATACAATAAAATTTTTGAATAATTTATTACAGAAGGTAAGTCATTTATAAAAAGTAAAAACAGAATCGGACCAAGGTGACTTCCTTCCGGGACTCCTGAAGAAACATACATAGTGTTTGAGGAACTATTTTTAAAAAGAACTCTTTGTGTTCTGTCAATGAGGTAAGAAGATATCCAACGAAGGAGATTGGGTTGAAAACCAAGGAGTTTATGGATCAGTAAAGAGTGACTTACTCTGTCGAATGCCTTACTAAAATCAGTGTATATAACATCAGTGTGCATAAATTCTCTAAATCCATTTGAAACATGAGTTGTGAACTCAAGCAAGTTTGTAACGGTAGATTTACCCTTAGAGAACCCGTGTTGTTTGCTAGAAATTGTAGAGGATATGGAATACGTAAATGGTCAACAACAATAGCTTCTAATAATTTATGAATAGCAGAAATCTTAGCTATACCGCGATAATTTTCTATAGAGGACCTACTCCCGGTTTTATAAAGGGGTATAATGAATGATTCTTTCCTAGCTGAAGGGAAAATCCCAAGCTTAAGGGAAAGATTAAATAAATTAGTTAAGAGCTCATAAATATGTTAAGCACAGTTTATGAGGAAACACGTAGGGATCGAATCGGGGCCAGCCTTAAATGATTATTTTAAGTTACTCAAATAATAATATACTTCCTCGGAAGATATCTGCAGAATAACAGCAGATGTGAGGGAAGGTTTGCGCAGAGGCGAGTTAATGGAGTAATTTGACCTGAAGAATTAGGCAAACATGTTGGAAATTGATTGGGAGTCACAAGAAACGGTATTTTGATATTTCATAGCAGACGGAAAACTAGTCACTCTGCGCTTAGAGTTAACGAAATCATAAATTGATTTAGAGTTTTTTGTTAAATTCCTTTTAACTTTGCACAAATAAGCGTGTCGGATAACTGAGTATTTAATATATTTAGTGTGAAAACCAGTTTTTTGTACAATTTAAAAGATCGCGACTTTTTATTTTTAAATTTTTTTAGTTCTTTAGTAAACCAAGTTTGTGATTGCTCCTTTTGTACGCAAACCCGTTTTGGCACAAAATTTTGAAATAAGCTAAATATAGTGTTATTAAAATGCTGGACGCAACGTTCAACATCATCTTTATACGTCGGCCATGCTAATTTTGATAATTCTCGATCTAATTTCTTGAAATTGGCTTTCGCGAAAATAAAACGAGTTTGAGCTACTTGATTTATCAACATTATTGCCAAAATCACCAATAACTTCGTAATTTACCTCTTTGATCAAGAAGAAGTAAAATAAAAGCTTGAATAGTTGGCTTACAAACTAATATAAAATAAGAAGTTTGGAATGGTGCAGGGGGCCACATTCTTGCCACTGCGCGTAGGTTTGGTCGTACTGTGAGGTTGTCCGAGTTTTTTTTTCGTCGTCAGTAGTGGTGGTTCCTGTAGTAGCGACTCTTATGGTGACAAAACGATGGTGGTAATGAACTCTGGTTTCAACCGATTTGGATTTTGAAAGACTTTGGCAATCGTTTGATGGCGGTGTATAACATCGTCCATCATAAAGTTTTGTCAATGAGGGAAAGTCTGCATCACCCGCAGCTTTTGACCTGAATTTCGTGCCTTTCAATAACTCGACCGCTATTAGCAATGCTGATCCATAAACTAGTAATACTAGTAAGTAAATTTTTGCTTTTCGTTTCTCTTTTTTCTTTGCATATGTGCTCTTCTAAAACCTTAAAAACTTTAGTCAATACTAAGGAAAAGGTAGATTGGCCAAGTGCGGTAGTGCTCTCGTTTCCTACGCTTAATTGATATGATCCTTGAGCACAAAACCTCAAAGTCTCTGATAACTTTAATATTGTAGGAATTGATGTATTTCTTACACCTGCTTGTAGTTTGCTTTCCAGCAGTGTAAGCAAATACGTGAATGCAGCTTTCGGCAAACAAAAATTTTTTAAAAACATGTAAAGATATGGTTATTAAATTGCCTAAGCAATACATGAAAACCATATACATTTTGTCCTCCAACTCCAGAAGGTTTGATGCATCTCTTAACCTCCTTCTCAGTTTTGCTAACTCCGTTAAACTGGCACTTTCACTATCGTCACTTAACCACAGCTCAACACTATCCATTTATGTTTTTTTTTCAAAACTATTTATTTCAAATAAGTTACTCAAAACAATAAAAAGTAAATCAAATTGCTTACAAATGTAAACAAATACCCAAACAGCTGTCAATTCAGTTAACCGTTCACAATAGAGCAATTTCTTGTCGATCAAGTTACGCAATACAAAAATAAAATATAATCGACACGATCGACTGAGGTCTATTCTACTGCCAGTCGACAATCACAATAGGGGTGATAGGCAAGCAAATAGAGAAGATAAATGGAAGGGGTTTCCCCGCAACATGTTTGCCTGTATTGTACCGGCCGTAGACGCTTGACCGATACAGTTTAATATTTAAATTTGTCATCTGTTTTGTGTATACGGAGATAAAAGGAATAAAAATTGTTTTGGCAGCATATTTATGTTTTTTTTTTGGTTTTTTCAACGATTTTTCGACAGTTTATCAGCATAATACATACATATGTAGGTATATTTATACATGAGTTTCATTGGACTGGAAACGAACGCGAATGGAACTAATTACAATGTGATACTTTGTAACTGAAAGTTTTACATATTTTGTGATTTAAAAAAAGTGTTTTTTAAATTGTTTCAAAGGACAGATTTTTAGTTCTAAAATATTTTTATTTATTATAATATTTTGTTAAATCTATTAATCCCTAAATAAGCTTCATGAAAAATCGCAATTAAAAAGAATATTGGAAACATTTTTTTTATCCACGACTAGATTAACAAACAAATTTTACTATCCAAAATAATTTAAATTTAAAATCAGCTGATGAACTTTTATTCTGTAGCTGAACAGTTTTAGAGTCTCGACACCCAACAAACTCCTGCCTTTTATGACTGCAAAATTTTTTTTTTTTAAATCCGTGGGGGAGATTGAGATACGAATAATTTTTCAATTTGCTCTGATAGGTACCGAATAATCGAAGTTTTTGCATTGTTCAAAACATACGTTATATGGGAGGTGGGCGTGGTTATTGACCGATATGGACCATTTTCAATACCAACCTATCCTGGCCAAAAGAGCATTCTATTTACTAAATTTCATTAAGATATCTAAATTTTTACTCAAGTTATTGTAACCACAGACGGACAAACAGTCTGGGCTAAATCGATTCCCCTTTTCATTCTGATCATTTTGCTATATATAAGTCTTTATCTATCTCGATTATTTTTTGCTGTTACCAACAACCGTTATGCGAACAAAGTTAATATACCCTTGTGTACAAGTACGCTCGGGTATACAAATAATTAGCAACTATTGCCACTATTGACTTCACATCTGTCCAGTTCAGCAAAACCAAAGTTGCGGTACCCCGAAATGCGTCATCTTTAGTTTGCTGCATCGTGAGAGTTGTTACGGTTAGCGTCCTCGACATCAAATTTGTTTTTGTTTTTTTTTAAATATGTGTTGCGCCGAGTCATGAAAGGCAGAGGTTTGTTAAGTGTCGAGATCTAAAACTGTTCCGCTACAGAACAAATGCTCATCAGCTGATCGAATAGTAATATATATGTATGTATGTATCAATTATTGAGAGCATTGAGTATAGTTCTCTTTGTGTAAACAAGTGAGTCTGAAATATCAAAAGAACCGGAGTGAGTGGTAAAATCCTGACACAAAATTATTTTTACATGGCTTCAGTTTTAGTTTTATTTCCCTAAGAAGAGATTGGCTAGAGATCACGCCTGCCAGTAACTTGACCAAAAATACAATGCCTAGCATTTCTCTGCGACTAGACTCTATTCGGTCGGATTGAACTTGATAGCGCGGGTTCCAAACAACAGATACATATTCCAGTATGGGCCTCACTAACGTTGTGAGCAGAGCCTTCGTGATGTAAGGGTCATTGAATTCTTTTGACCACCGTTTTACAAATGCAAAAACAACCTTGGGTTTGTTAACTGTAACATTTATGTGAAAATTAAAATTAAATTTCGGTTACATTGTTATTCCAAGATTAACAAAGTTAAACACTTGTTCGAGGTTATGGTTACATTTGTCATAAGAAGGTGGTTGAACTGCGAGAAAAGCACATTACTTTAAATTTTTTAAGGTTTAGTGGCATGTACTTTACTTCACACCTGTAAGTCATGGTATTTAAATCCGCTTGTAGTAAGGACCTTATCTCAACAGAATGATACGATCTAAAGAGCTTTACATCATCAGCATACAATAAAATTTTTGAATAATTTATTACAGAAGGTAAGTCATTTATAAAAAGTAAAAACAGAATCGGACCAAGGTGACTTCCTTGCGGGACTCCTGAAGATACATACATAGTGTTTGAGGAACTATTTTTAAAAAGAACTCTTTGTGTTCTGTCAATGAGGTAAGAAGATATCCAACGAAGGAGATTGGGTTGAAAACCAAGGAGTTTCTGGATCAGTAAAGAGTGACTTACTCTGTCGAATGCCTTACTAAAATCAGCGATCATTTTTTATAGAGGACCTACTCCCGGTTTTAGAAAGGGGTATAATGAATGATTCTTTCCTAGCTGAAGGGAAAATCCCAAGCTTAAGAGAAAGATTAAATAAATTAGTTAAGAGCTCATAAATATGTTAAGCACAGTTTATGAGGAAACACGTAGGGATCGAATCGGGGCCAGCCTTAAATGATTATTTTAAGTTACTCAAATAATAATATACTTCCTCGGAAGATATCTGCAGAATAATAGCAGATGTGAGGGAAGGTTTGCGCAGAGGCGAGTTAATGGAGTAATTTGACCTGAAGAATTAGGCAAACATGTTGGAAATTGATTGGGAGTCACAAGAAACGGTATTTTGATATTTCATAGCAGACGGAAAACTAGTCACTCTGCGCTTTTTATTTAATTCAAAATAAGCGTGTCGGATAACTGAGTATTTAATATATTTAGTGTGAAAACCAGTTTTTTGTACAATTTAAAAGATCGCGACTTTTTATTTTAAAATTTTTTTAGTTCTTTAGTAAACCAAGTTTGTGATTGCTCCTTTTGTACGCAAACCCGTTTTGGCACAAAATTTTGAAATAAGCTAAATATAGTGTTATTAAAATGCTGGACGCAACGTTCAACATCATCTTTATACGTCGGCCATGCTAATTTTGATAATTCTCGATCTAATTTCTTGAAATTGGCTTTCGCGAAAATAAAACGAGTTTGAGCTACTTGATTTATCAACATTATTGCCAAAATCACCAATAACTTCGTAATTTACCTCTTTGGTCAAGAAGAAGTAAAAATAAAAGTTTGAATAGTTGGCTTACAAACTAATATAAAATAAGAAGTTTGGAATGGTGCAGGGGGCCACATTCTTGCCACTGCGCGTAGGTTTGGTCGTACTGTGAGGTTGTCCGAGTTTTTTTTTCGTCGTCAGTAGTGGTGGTTCCTGTAGTAGCGACTCTTATGGTGACAAAACGATGGTGGTAATGTACTCTGGTTTCAACCGATTTGGATTTTGAAAGACTTTGGCAATCGTTTGATGGCGGTGTATAACATCGTCCATCATAAAGTTTTGTCAATGAGGGAAAGTCTGCATCACCCGCAGCTTTTGACCTGAATTTCGTGCCTTTCAATAACTCGACCGCTATTAGCAATGCTGATCCATAAACTAGTAATACTAGTAAGTAAATTTTTGCTTTTCGTTTCTCTTTTTTCTTTGCATATGTGCTCTTCTAAAACCTTAAAAACTTTAGTCAATACTAAGGAAAAGGTAGATTGGCCAAGTGCGATAGTGCTCTCGTTTCCTACGCTTAATTGATATGATCCTTGAGCACAAAACCTCAAAGTCTCTGATAACTTTAATATTGTAGGAATTGATGTATTTCTTACACCTGCTTGTAGTTTGCTTTCCAGCAGTGTAAGCAAATACGTGAATGCAGCTTTCGGCAAACAAAATTTTTTTAAAAACATGTAAAGATATGGTTATTAAATTGCCTAAGCAATACATGAAAACCATATACATTTTGTCCTCCAACTCCAGAAGGTTTGATGCATCTCTTAACCTCCTTCTCAGTTTTGCTAACTCCGTTAAACTGGCACTTTCACTATCGTCACTTAACCACAGCTCAACACTATCCATTTATGTTTTTTTTTTCAAAACTATTTATTTCAAATAAGTTACTCAAACAATAAAAAGTAAATCAAATTGCTTACAAATGTAAACAAATACCCAAACAGCTGTCAATTCAGTTAACCGTTCACAATAGAGCAATTTCTTGTCGATCAAGTTACGCAATACAAAAATAAAATATAATCGACACGATCGACTGAGGTCTATTCTACTGCCAGTCGACAATCACAATAGGGGTGATAGGCAAGCAAATAGAGAAGATAAACGGAAGGGGTTTCCCCGCAACATGTTTGCCTGTATTGTACCGGCCGTAGACGCTTGACCGATACAGTTTAATATTTAAATTTGTCATCTGTTTTGTGTATACGGAGATAAAAGGAATAAAAATTGTTTTGGCAGCATATCTATGTTTTTTTTTTGGTTTTTTCAACGATTTTTCGACAGTTTATCAGCATAATACATATGTAGGTATATTTATACATGAGTTTCATTGGACTGGAAACGAACGCGAATGGAACTAATTACAATGTGATACTTTGTAACTGAAAGTTTTATATATTTTGTGATTTAAAAAAAGTGTTTTTTAAATTGTTTCAAAGGACAGATTTTTAGTTCTAAAATATTTTTATTTATTATAATATTTTGTTAAATCTATTAATCCCTAAATAAGCTTCATGAAAAATCGCAATTAAAAAGAATATTGGAAACATTTTTTTTATCCACGACTAGATTAAAAAACAAATTTTACTATCCAAAATAATTTAAATTTAAAATCAGCTGATGAACTTTTATTCTGTAGCTGAACAGTTTTAGAGTCTCGACACCCAACAAACTCCTGCCTTTTATGACTGCAAAAATTTTTTTTTTTAAATCCGTGCGGGAGATTGAGATACGAATAATTTTTCAATTTGCTCTGATAGGTACCGAATAATCGAAGTTTTTGCATTGTTCAAAACATACGTTATATGGGAGGTGGGCGTGGTTATTGACCGATATGGACCATTTTCAATACCAACCTATCCTGGCCAAAAGAGCATTCTATTTACTAAATTTCATTAAGATATCTAAATTTTTACTCAAGTTATTGTAACCACAGACGGACAAACAGTCTGGGCTAAATCGATTCCCCTTTTCATTCTGATCATTTTGCTATATATAAGTCTTTATCTATCTCGATTATTTTTTGCTGTTACCAACAACCGTTATGCGAACAAAGTTAATATACCCTTGTGTACAAGTACGCTCGGGTATACAAATAATTAGCAACTATTGCCACTATTGACTTCACATCTGTCCAGTTCAGCAAAACCAAAGTTGCGGTACCCCGAAATGCGTCATCTTTAGTTTGCTGCATCGTGAGAGTTGTTACGGTTAGCGTCCTCGACATCAAATTTGTTTTTGTTTTTTTTTAAATATGTGTTGCGCCGAGTCATGAAAGGCAGAGGTTTGTTAAGTGTCGAGATCTAAAACTGTTCCGCTACAGAACAAATGCTCATCAGCTGATCGAATAGTAATATATATGTATGTATGTATCAATTATTGAGAGCATTGAGTATAGTTCTCTTTGTGTAAACAAGTGAGTCTGAAATATCAAAAGAACCGGAGTGAGTGGTAAAATCCTGACACAAAATTATTTTTACATGGCTTCAGTTTTAGTTTTATTTCCCTAAGAAGAGATTGGCTAGAGATCACGCCTGCCAGTAACTTGACCAAAAATACAATGCCTAGCATTTCTCTGCGACTAGACTCTATTCGGTCGGATTGAACTTGAAAGCGCGGGTTCCAAACAACAGATACATATTCCAGTATGGGCCTCACTAACGTTGTGAGCAGAGCCTTCGTGATGTAAGGGTCATTGAATTCTTTTGACCACCGTTTTACAAATGCAAAAACAACCTTGGGTTTGTTAACTGTAACATTTATGTGAAAATTAAAATTAAATTTCGGTTACATTGTTATTCCAAGATTAACAAAGTTAAACACTTGTTCGAGGTTATGGTTACATATGTCATAAGAAGGTGGTTGAACTGCGAGAAAAGCACATTACTTTAAATTTTTTAAGGTTTAGTGGCATGTACTTTACTTCACACCTGTAAGTCATGGTATTTAAATCCGCTTGTAGTAAGGACCTTATCTCAACAGAATGATACGATCTAAAGAGCTTTACATCATCAGCATACAATAAAATTTTTGAATAATTTATTACAGAAGGTAAGTCATTTATAAAAAGTAAAAACAGAATCGGACCAAGGTGACTTCCTTGCGGGACTCCTGAAGATACATACATAGTGTTTGAGGAACTATTTTTAAAAAGAACTCTTTGTGTTCTGTCAATGAGGTAAGAAGATATCCAACGAAGGAGATTGGGTTGAAAACCAAGGAGTTTATGGATCAGTAAATAGTGACTTACTCTGTCGAATGCCTTACTAAAATCAGCGATCATTTTTTATAGAGGACCTACTCCCGGTTTTAGAAAGGGGTATAATGAATGATTCTTTCCTAGCTGAAGGGAAAATCCCAAGCTTAAGGGAAAGATTAAATAAATTAGTTAAGAGCTCATAAATATGTTAAGCACAGTTTATGAGGAAACACGTAGGGATCGAATCGGGGCCAGCCTTAAATGATTATTTTAAGTTACTCAAATAATAATATACTTCCTCGGAAGATATCTGCAGAATAATAGCAGATGTGAGGGAAGGTTTGCGCAGAGGCGAGTTAATGGAGTAATTTGACCTGAAGAATTAGGCAAACATGTTGGAAATTGATTGGGAGTCACAAGAAACGGTATTTTGATATTTCATAGCAGACGGAAAACTAGTCACTCTGCGCTTAGAGTTAACGAAATCATAAAATGATTTAGAGTTTTTTGTTAAATTCCTTTTAACTTTGCACAAATAAGATCTGTAGCATTTTTTATTTAATTCAAAATAAGCGTGTCGGATAACTGAGTATTTAATATATTTAGTGTGAAAACCAGTTTTTTGTACAATTTAAAAGATCGCGACTTTTTATTTTAAAATTTTTTTAGTTCTTTAGTAAACCAAGTTTGTGATTGCTCCTTTTGTACGCAAACCCGTTTTGGCACAAAATTTTGAAATAAGCTAAATATAGTGTTATTAAAATGCTGGACGCAACGTTCAACATCATCTTTATACGTCGGCCATGCTAATTTTGATAATTCTCGATCTAATTTCTTGAAATTGGCTTTCGCGAAAATAAAACGAGTTTGAGCTACTTGATTTATCAACATTATTGCCAAAATCACCAATAACTTCGTAATTTACCTCTTTGGTCAAGAATAAGTAAAAATAAAAGTTTGAATAGTTGGCTTACAAACTAATATAAAATAAGAAGTTTGGAATGGTGCAGGGGGCCACATTCTTGCCACTGCGCGTAGGTTTGGTCGTACTGTGAGGTTGTCCGAGTTTTTTTTTCGTCGTCAGTAGTGGTGGTTCCTGTAGTAGCGACTCTTATGGTGACAAAACGATGGTGGTAATGTACTCTGGTTTCAACTGATTTGGATTTTGAAAGACTTTGGCAATCGTTTGATGGCGGTGTATAACATCGTCCATCATAAAGTTTTGTCAATGAGGGAAAGTCTGCATCACCCGCAGCTTTTGACCTGAATTTCGTGCCTTTCAATAACTCGACCGCTGTTAGCAATGCTGATCCATAAACTAGTAATACTAGTAAGTAAATTTTTGCTTTTCGTTTCTCTTTTTTCTTTGCATATGTGCTCTTCTAAAACCTTAAAAACTTTAGTCAATACTAAGGAAAAGGTAGATTGGCCAAGTGCGATAGTGCTCTCGTTTCCTACGCTTAATTGATATGATCCTTGAGCACAAAACCTCAAAGTCTCTGATAACTTTAATATTGTAGGAATTGATGTATTTCTTACACCTGCTTGTAGTTTGCTTTCCAGCAGTGTAAGCAAATACGTGAATGCAGCTTTCGGCAAACAAAATTTTTTTAAAAACATGTAAAGATATGGTTATTAAATTGCCTAAGCAATACATGAAAACCATATACATTTTGTCCTCCAACTCCAGAAGGTTTGATGCATCTCTTAACCTCCTTCTCAGTTTTGCTAACTCCGTTAAACTGGCACTTTCACTATCGTCACTTAACCACAGCTCAACACTATCCATTTATGTTTTTTTTTTCAAAACTATTTATTTCAAATAAGTTACTCAAACAATAAAAAGTAAATCAAATTGCTTACAAATGTAAACAAATACCCAAACAGCTGTCAATTCAGTTAACCGTTCACAATAGAGCAATTTCTTGTCGATCAAGTTACGCAATACAAAAATAAAATATAATCGACACGATCGACTGAGGTCTATTCTACTGCCAGTCGACAATCACAATAGGGGTGATAGGCAAGCAAATAGAGAAGATAAATGGAAGGGGTTTCCCCGCAACATGTTTGCCTGTATTGTACCGGCCGTAGACGCTGGACCGATACAGTTTAATATTTAAATTTGTCATCTGTTTTGTGTATACGGAGATAAAAGGAATAAAAATTGTTTTGGCAGCATATGTATGTTTTTTTTTTGGTTTTTTCAACGATTTTTCGACAGTTTATCAGCATAATACATATGTAGGTATATTTATACATGAGTTTCATTGGACTGGAAACGAACGCGAATGGAACTAATTACAATGTGATACTTTGTAACTGAAAGTTTTATATATTTTGTGATTTAAAAAAAGTGTTTTTTAAATTGTTTCAAAGGACAGATTTTTAGTTCTAAAATATTTTTATTTATTATAATATTTTGTTAAATCTATTAATCCCTAAATAAGCTTCATGAAAAATCGCAATTAAAAAGAATATTGGAAACATTTTTTTTATCCACGACTAGATTAACAAACAAATTTTACTATCCAAAATAATTTAAATTTAAAATCAGCTGATGAACTTTTATTCTGTAGCTGAACAGTTTTAGAGTCTCGACACCCAACAAACTCCTGCCTTTTATGACTGCAAAAATTTTTTTTTTTAAATCCGTGCGGGAGATTGAGATACGAATAATTTTTCAATTTGCTCTGATAGGTACCGAATAATCGAAGTTTTTGCATTGTTCAAAACATACGTTATATGGGAGGTGGGCGTGGTTATTGACCGATATGGACCATTTTCAATACCAACCTATCCTGGCCAAAAGAGCATTCTATTTACTAAATTTCATTAAGATATCTAAATTTTTACTCAAGTTATTGTAACCACAGACGGACAAACAGTCTGGGCTAAATCGATTCCCCTTTTCATTCTGATCATTTTGCTATATATAAGTCTTTATCTATCTCGATTATTTTTTGCTGTTACCAACAACCGTTATGCGAATAAAGTTAATATACCCTTGTGTACAAGTACGCTCGGGTATACAAATAATTAGCAACTATTGCCACTATTGACTTCACATCTGTCCAGTTCAGCAAAACCAAAGTTGCGGTACCCCGAAATGCGTCATCTTTAGTTTGCTGCATCGTGAGAGTTGTTACGGTTAGCGTCCTCGACATCAAATTTGTTTTTGTTTTTTTTTAAATATGTGTTGCGCCGAGTCATGAAAGGCAGAGGTTTGTTAAGTGTCGAGATCTAAAACTGTTCCGCTACAGAACAAATGCTCATCAGCTGATCGAATAGTAATATATATGTATGTATGTATCAATTATTGAGAGCATTGAGTATAGTTCTCTTTGTGTAAACAAGTGAGTCTGAAATATCAAAAGAACCGGAGTGAGTGGTAAAATCCTGACACAAAATTATTTTTACATGGCTTCAGTTTTAGTTTTATTTCCCTAAGAAGAGATTGGCTAGAGACAACGCCTGCCAGTAACTTGACCAAAAATACAATGCCTAGCATTTCTCTGCGACTAGACTCTATTCGGTCGGATTGAACTTGATAGCGCGGGTTCCAAACAACAGATACATATTCCAGTATGGGCCTCACTAACGTTGTGAGCAGAGCCTTCGTGATGTAAGGGTCATTGAATTCTTTTGACCACCGTTTTACAAATGCAAAAACAACCTTGGGTTTGTTAACTGTAACATTTATGTGAAAATTAAAATTAAATTTCGGTTACATTGTTATTCCAAGATTAACAAAGTTAAACACTTGTTCGAGGTTATGGTTACATATGTCATAAGAAGGTGGTTGAACTGCGAGAAAAGCACATTACTTTAAATTTTTTAAGGTTTAGTGGCATGTACTTTACTTCACACCTGTAAGTCATGGTATTTAAATCCGCTTGTAGTAAGGACCTTATCTCAACAGAATGATACGATCTAAAGAGCTTTACATCATCAGCATACAATAAAATTTTTGAATAATTTATTACAGAAGGTAAGTCATTTATAAAAAGTAAAAACAGAATCGGACCAAGGTGACTTCCTTGCGGGACTCCTGAAGATACATACATAGTGTTTGAGGAACTATTTTTAAAAAGAACTCTTTGTGTTCTGTCAATGAGGTAAGAAGATATCCAACGAAGGAGATTGGGTTGAAAACCAAGGAGTTTATGGATCAGTAAATAGTGACTTACTCTGTCGAATGCCTTACTAAAATCAGCGATCTTTTTTTATAGAGGACCTACTCCCGGTTTTATAAAGGGGTATAATGAATGATTCTTTCCTAGCTGAAGGGAAAATCCCAAGCTTAAGGGAAAGATTAAATAAATTAGTTAAGAGCTCATAAATATGTTAAGCACAGTTTATGAGGAAACACGTAGGGATCGAATCGGGGCCAGCCTTAAATGATTATTTTAAGTTACTCAAATAATAATATACTTCCTCGGAAGATATCTGCAGAATAATAGCAGATGTGAGGGAAGGTTTGCGCAGAGGCGAGTTAATGGAGTAATTTGACCTGAAGAATTAGGCAAACATGTTGGAAATTGATTGGGAGTCACAAGAAACGGTATTTTGATATTTCATAGCAGACGGAAAACTAATCACTCTGCGCTTAGAGTTAACGAAATCATAAAATGATTTAGAGTTTTTTGTTAAATTTCTTTTAACTTTGCACAAATAAGATCTGTAGCATTTTTTATTTAATTCAAAATAAGCGTGTCGGATAACTGAGTATTTAATATATTTAGTGTGAAAACCAGTTTTTTGTACAATTTAAAAGATCGCGACTTTTTATTTTTAAATTTTTTTAGTTCTTTAGTAAACCAAGTTTGTGATTGCTCCTTTTGTACGCAAACCCGTTTTGGCACAAAATTTTGAAATAAGCTAAATATAGTGTTATTAAAATGCTGGACGCAACGTTCAACATCATCTTTATACGTCGGCCATGCTAATTTTGATAATTCTCTATCTAATTTCTTGAAATTGGCTTTCGCGAAAATAAAACGAGTTTGAGCTACTTGATTTATCAACATTATTGCCAAAATCACCAATAACTTCGTAATTTACCTCTTTGGTCAAGAAGAAGTAAAAATAAAAGTTTGAATAGTTGGCTTACAAACTAATATAAAATAAGAAGTTTGGAATGGTGCAGGGGGCCACATTCTTGCCACTGCGCGTAGGTTTGGTCGTACTGTGAGGTTGTCCGAGTTTTTCTTTCGTCGTCAGTAGTGGTGGTTCCTGTAGTAGCGACTCTTATAGTGACAAAACGATGGTGGTAATGAACTCTGGTTTCAACCGATTTGGATTTTGAAAGACTTTGGCAATCGTTTGATGGCGGTGTATAACATCGTCCATCATAAAGTTTTGTCAATAAGGGAAAGTCTGCATCACCCGCAGCTTTTGACCTGAATTTCGTGCCTTTCAATAACTCGACCGCTATTAGCAATGCTGATCCATAAACTAGTAATACTAGTAAGTAAATTTTTGCTTTTCGTTTCTCTTTTTTCTTTGCATATGTGCTCTTCTAAAACCTTAAAAACTTTAGTCAATACTAAGGAAAAGGTAGATTGGCCAAGTGCGATAGTGCTCTCGTTTCCTACGCTTAATTGATATGATCATTGAGCACAAAACCTCAAAGTCTCTGATAACTTTAATATTGTAGGAATTGATGTATTTCTTACACCTGCTTGTAGTTTGCTTTCCAGCAGTGTAAGCAAATACGTGAATGCAGCTTTCGGCAAACAAAAATTTTTTAAAAACAGGGTTATTAAATTGCCTAAGCAATACATGAAAACCATATACATTTTGTCCTCCAACTCCAGAAGGTTTGATGCATCTCTTAACCTCCTTCTCAGTTTTGCTAACTCCGTTAAACTGGCACTTTCACTATCGTCACTTAACCACAGCTCAACACTATCCATTTATGTTTTTTTTTCAAAACTATTTATTTCAAATAAGTTACTCAAAACAATAAAAAGTAAATCAAATTGCTTACAAATGTAAACAAATACCCAAACAGCTGTCAATTCAGTTAACCGTTCAGTAAAATAGAGCAATTTCTTGTCGATCAAGTTACGCAATACAAAAATAAAATATAATCGACACGATCGACTGAGGTCTATTCTACTGCCAGTCGACAATCACAATAGGGGTGATAGGCAAGCAAATAGAGAAGATAAATGGAAGGGGTTTCCCCGCAACATGTTTGCCTGTATTGTACCGGCCGTAGACGCTTGACCGATACAGTTTAATATTTAAATTTGTCATCTGTTTTGTGTATACGGAGATAAAAGGAATAAAAATTGTTTTGGCAGCATATGTATGTTTTTTTTTTGGTTTTTTCAACGATTTTTCGACAGTTTATCAGCATAATACATATGTAGGTATATTTATACATGAGTTTCATTGGACTGGAAACGAACGCGAATGGAACTAATTACAATGTGATACTTTGTAACTGAAAGTTTTATATATTTTGTGATTTAAAAAAAGTGTTTTTTAAATTGTTTCAAAGGACAGATTTTTAGTTCTAAAATATTTTTATTTATTATAATATTTTGTTAAATCTATTAATCCCTAAATAAGCTTCATGAAAAATCGCAATTAAAAAGAATATTGGAAACATTTTTTTTATCCACGACTAGATTAACAAACAAATTTTACTATCCAAAATAATTTAAATTTAAAATCAGCTGATGAACTTTTATTCTGTAGCTGAACAGTTTTAGAGTCTCGACACCCAACAAACTCCTGCCTTTTATGACTGCAAAAATTTTTTTTTTTAAATCCGTGCGGGAGATTGAGATACGAATAATTTTTCAATTTGCTCTGATAGGTACCGAATAATCGAAGTTTTTGCATTGTTCAAAACATACGTTATATGGGAGGTGGGCGTGGTTATTGACCGATATGGACCATTTTCAATACCAACCTATCCTGGCCAAAAGAGCATTCTATTTACTAAATTTCATTAAGATATCTAAATTTTTACTCAAGTTATTGTAACCACAGACGGACAAACAGTCTGGGCTAAATCGATTCCCCTTTTCATTCTGATCATTTTGCTATATATAAGTCTTTATCTATCTCGATTATTTTTTGCTGTTACCAACAACCGTTATGCGAACAAAGTTAATATACCCTTGTGTACAAGTACGCTCGGGTATACAAATAATTAGCAACTATTGCCACTATTGACTTCACATCTGTCCAGTTCAGCAAAACCAAAGTTGCGGTACCCCGAAATGCGTCATCTTTAGTTTGCTGCATCGTGAGAGTTGTTACGGTTAGCGTCCTCGACATCAAATTTGTTTTTGTTTTTTTTTAAATATGTGTTGCGCCGAGTCATGAAAGGCAGAGGTTTGTTAAGTGTCGAGATCTAAAACTGTTCCGCTACAGAACAAATGCTCATCAGCTGATCGAATAGTAATATATATGTATGTATGTATCAATTATTGAGAGCATTGAGTATAGTTCTCTTTGTGTAAACAAGTGAGTCTGAAATATCAAAAGAACCGGAGTGAGTGGTAAAATCCTGACACAAAATTATTTTTACATGGCTTCAGTTTTAGTTTTATTTCCCTAAGAAGAGATTGGCTAGAGACAACGCCTGCCAGTAACTTGACCAAAAATACAATGCCTAGCATTTCTCTGCGACTAGACTCTATTCGGTCGGATTGAACTTGATAGCGCGGGTTCCAAACAACAGATACATATTCCAGTATGGGCCTCACTAACGTTGTGAGCAGAGCCTTCGTGATGTAAGGGTCATTGAATTCTTTTGACCACCGTTTTACAAATGCAAAAACAACCTTGGGTTTGTTAACTGTAACATTTATGTGAAAATTAAAATTAAATTTCGGTTACATTGTTATTCCAAGATTAACAAAGTTAAACACTTGTTCGAGGTTATGGTTACATATGTCATAAGAAGGTGGTTGAACTGCGAGAAAAGCACATTACTTTAAATTTTTTAAGGTTTAGTGGCATGTACTTTACTTCACACCTGTAAGTCATGGTATTTAAATCCGCTTGTAGTAAGGACCTTATCTCAACAGAATGATACGATCTAAAGAGCTTTACATCATCAGCATACAATAAAATTTTTGAATAATTTATTACAGAAGGTAAGTCATTTATAAAAAGTAAAAACAGAATCGGACCAAGGTGACTTCCTTGCGGGACTCCTGAAGATACATACATAGTGTTTGAGGAACTATTTTTAAAAAGAACTCTTTGTGTTCTGTCAATGAGGTAAGAAGATATCCAACGAAGGAGATTGGGTTGAAAACCAAGGAGTTTATGGATCAGTAAATAGTGACTTACTCTGTCGAATGCCTTACTAAAATCAGCGATCTTTTTTTATAGAGGACCTACTCCCGGTTTTATAAAGGGGTATAATGAATGATTCTTTCCTAGCTGAAGGGAAAATCCCAAGCTTAAGGGAAAGATTAAATAAATTAGTTAAGAGCTCATAAATATGTTAAGCACAGTTTATGAGGAAACACGTAGGGATCGAATCGGGGCCAGCCTTAAATGATTATTTTAAGTTACTCAAATAATAATATACTTCCTCGGAAGATATCTGCAGAATAATAGCAGATGTGAGGGAAGGTTTGCGCAGAGGCGAGTTAATGGAGTAATTTGACCTGAAGAATTAGGCAAACATGTTGGAAATTGATTGGGAGTCACAAGAAACGGTATTTTGATATTTCATAGCAGACGGAAAACTAATCACTCTGCGCTTAGAGTTAACGAAATCATAAAATGATTTAGAGTTTTTTGTTAAATTTCTTTTAACTTTGCACAAATAAGATCTGTAGCATTTTTTATTTAATTCAAAATAAGCGTGTCGGATAACTGAGTATTTAATATATTTAGTGTGAAAACCAGTTTTTTGTACAATTTAAAAGATCGCGACTTTTTATTTTTAAATTTTTTTAGTTCTTTAGTAAACCAAGTTTGTGATTGCTCCTTTTGTACGCAAACCCGTTTTGGCACAAAATTTTGAAATAAGCTAAATATAGTGTTATTAAAATGCTGGACGCAACGTTCAACATCATCTTTATACGTCGGCCATGCTAATTTTGATAATTCTCTATCTAATTTCTTGAAATTGGCTTTCGCGAAAATAAAACGAGTTTGAGCTACTTGATTTATCAACATTATTGCCAAAATCACCAATAACTTCGTAATTTACCTCTTTGGTCAAGAAGAAGTAAAAATAAAAGTTTGAATAGTTGGCTTACAAACTAATATAAAATAAGAAGTTTGGAATGGTGCAGGGGGCCACATTCTTGCCACTGCGCGTAGGTTTGGTCGTACTGTGAGGTTGTCCGAGTTTTTCTTTCGTCGTCAGTAGTGGTGGTTCCTGTAGTAGCGACTCTTATAGTGACAAAACGATGGTGGTAATGAACTCTGGTTTCAACCGATTTGGATTTTGAAAGACTTTGGCAATCGTTTGATGGCGGTGTATAACATCGTCCATCATAAAGTTTTGTCAATAAGGGAAAGTCTGCATCACCCGCAGCTTTTGACCTGAATTTCGTGCCTTTCAATAACTCGACCGCTATTAGCAATGCTGATCCATAAACTAGTAATACTAGTAAGTAAATTTTTGCTTTTCGTTTCTCTTTTTTCTTTGCATATGTGCTCTTCTAAAACCTTAAAAACTTTAGTCAATACTAAGGAAAAGGTAGATTGGCCAAGTGCGATAGTGCTCTCGTTTCCTACGCTTAATTGATATGATCATTGAGCACAAAACCTCAAAGTCTCTGATAACTTTAATATTGTAGGAATTGATGTATTTCTTACACCTGCTTGTAGTTTGCTTTCCAGCAGTGTAAGCAAATACGTGAATGCAGCTTTCGGCAAACAAAAATTTTTTAAAAACAGGGTTATTAAATTGCCTAAGCAATACATGAAAACCATATACATTTTGTCCTCCAACTCCAGAAGGTTTGATGCATCTCTTAACCTCCTTCTCAGTTTTGCTAACTCCGTTAAACTGGCACTTTCACTATCGTCACTTAACCACAGCTCAACACTATCCATTTATGTTTTTTTTTCAAAACTATTTATTTCAAATAAGTTACTCAAAACAATAAAAAGTAAATCAAATTGCTTACAAATGTAAACAAATACCCAAACAGCTGTCAATTCAGTTAACCGTTCAGTAAAATAGAGCAATTTCTTGTCGATCAAGTTACGCAATACAAAAATAAAATATAATCGACACGATCGACTGAGGTCTATTCTACTGCCAGTCGACAATCACAATAGGGGTGATAGGCAAGCAAATAGAGAAGATAAATGGAAGGGGTTTCCCCGCAACATGTTTGCCTGTATTGTACCGGCCGTAGACGCTTGACCGATACAGTTTAATATTTAAATTTGTCATCTGTTTTGTGTATACGGAGATAAAAGGAATAAAAATTGTTTTGGCAGCATATGTATGTTTTTTTTTTGGTTTTTTCAACGATTTTTCGACAGTTTATCAGCATAATACATATGTAGGTATATTTATACATGAGTTTCATTGGACTGGAAACGAACGCGAATGGAACTAATTACAATGTGATACTTTGTAACTGAAAGTTTTATATATTTTGTGATTTAAAAAAAGTGTTTTTTAAATTGTTTCAAAGGACAGATTTTTAGTTCTAAAATATTTTTATTTATTATAATATTTTGTTAAATCTATTAATCCCTAAATAAGCTTCATGAAAAATCGCAATTAAAAAGAATATTGGAAACATTTTTTTTATCCACGACTAGATTAACAAACAAATTTTACTATCCAAAATAATTTAAATTTAAAATCAGCTGATGAACTTTTATTCTGTAGCTGAACAGTTTTAGAGTCTCGACACCCAACAAACTCCTGCCTTTTATGACTGCAAAAATTTTTTTTTTTAAATCCGTGCGGGAGATTGAGATACGAATAATTTTTCAATTTGCTCTGATAGGTACCGAATAATCGAAGTTTTTGCATTGTTCAAAACATACGTTATATGGGAGGTGGGCGTGGTTATTGACCGATATGGACCATTTTCAATACCAACCTATCCTGGCCAAAAGAGCATTCTATTTACTAAATTTCATTAAGATATCTAAATTTTTACTCAAGTTATTGTAACCACAGACGGACAAACAGTCTGGGCTAAATCGATTCCCCTTTTCATTCTGATCATTTTGCTATATATAAGTCTTTATCTATCTCGATTATTTTTTGCTGTTACCAACAACCGTTATGCGAACAAAGTTAATATACCCTTGTGTACAAGTACGCTCGGGTATACAAATAATTAGCAACTATTGCCACTATTGACTTCACATCTGTCCAGTTCAGCAAAACCAAAGTTGCGGTACCCCGAAATGCGTCATCTTTAGTTTGCTGCATCGTGAGAGTTGTTACGGTTAGCGTCCTCGACATCAAATTTGTTTTTGTTTTTTTTTAAATATGTGTTGCGCCGAGTCATGAAAGGCAGAGGTTTGTTAAGTGTCGAGATCTAAAACTGTTCCGCTACAGAACAAATGCTCATCAGCTGATCGAATAGTAATATATATGTATGTATGTATCAATTATTGAGAGCATTGAGTATAGTTCTCTTTATGTAAACAAGTGAGTCTGAAATATCAAAAGAACCGGAGTGAGTGGTAAAATCCTGACACAAAATTATTTTTACATGGCTTCAGTTTTAGTTTTATTTCCCTAAGAAGAGATTGGCTAGAGATCACGCCTGCCAGTAACTTGACCAAAAATACAATGCCTAGCATTTCTCTGCGACTAGACTCTATTCGGTCGGATTGAACTTGATAGCGCGGGTTCCAAACAACAGATACATATTCCAGTATGGGCCTCACTAACGTTGTGAGCAGAGCCTTCGTGATGTAAGGGTCATTGAATTCTTTTGACCACCGTTTTACAAATGCAAAAACAACCTTGGGTTTGTTAACTGTAACATTTATGTGAAAATTAAAATTAAATTTCGGTTACATTGTTATTCCAAGATTAACAAAGTTAAACACTTGTTCGAGGTTATGGTTACATATGTCATAAGAAGGTGGTTGAACTGCGAGAAAAGCACATTACTTTAAATTTTTTAAGGTTTAGTGGCATGTACTTTACTTCACACCTGTAAGTCATGGTATTTAAATCCGCTTGTAGTAAGGACCTTATCTCAACAGAATGATACGATCTAAAGAGCTTTACATCATCAGCATACAATAAAATTTTTGAATAATTTATTACAGAAGGTAAGTCATTTATAAAAAGTAAAAACAGCATCGGACCAAGGTGACTTCCTTGCGGGACTCCTGAAGATACATACATAGTATTTGAGGAACTATTTTTAAAAAGAACTCTTTGTGTTCTGTCAATGAGGTAAGAAGATATCCAACGAAGGAGATTGGGTTGAAAACCAAGGAGTTTATGGATCAGTAAATAGTGACTTACTCTGTCGAATGCCTTACTAAAATCAGCGATAATTTTTTATAGAGGACCTACTCCCGGTTTTATAAAGGGGTATAATGAATGATTCTTTCCTAGCTGAAGAGAACATCCCAAGCTTAAGGGAAAGATTAAATAAATTAGTTAAGAGCTCATAAATATGTTAAGCACAGTTTATGAGGAAACACGTAGGGATCGAATCGGGGCCAGCCTTAAATGATTATTTTAAGTTACTCAAATAATAATATACTTCCTCGGAAGATATCTGCAGAATAATAGCAGATGTGAGGGAAGGTTTGCGCAGAGGCGAGTTAATGGAGTAATTTGACCTGAAGAATTAGGCAAACATGTTGGAAATTGATTGGGAGTCACAAGAAACGGTATTTTGATATTTCATAGCAGACGTAAAACTAGTCACTCTGCGCTTAGAGTTAACGAAATCATAAAATGATTTAGAGTTTTTTGTTAAATTCCTTTTAACTTTGCACAAATAAGATCTGTAGCATTTTTTATTTAATTCAAAATAAGCGTGTCGGATAACTGAGTATTTAATATATTTAGTGTGAAAACCAGTTTTTTGTACAATTTAAAAGATCGCGACTTTTTATTTTTAAATTTTTTTAGTTCTTTAGTAAACCAAGTTTGTGATTGCTCCTTTTGTACGCAAACCCGTTTTGGCACAAAATTTTGAAATAAGCTAAATAGTATAGTGTTATTAAAATGCTGGACGCAACGTTCAACATCATCTTTATACGTCGGCCATGCTAATTTTGATAATTCTCTATCTAATTTCTTGAAATTGGCTTTCGCGAAAATAAAACGAGTTTGAGCTACTTGATTTATCAACATTATTGCCAAAATCACCAATAACTTCGTAATTTACCTCTTTGGTCAAGAAGAAGTAAAAATAAAAGTTTGAATAGTTGGCTTACAAACTAATATAAAATAAGAAGTTTGGAATGGTGCAGGGGGCCACATTCTTGCCACTGCGCGTAGGTTTGGTCGTACTGTGAGGTTGTCCGAGTTTTTTTTTCGTCGTCAGTAGTGGTGGTTCCTGTAGTAGCGACTCTTATGGTGACAAAACGATGGTGGTAATGAACTCTGGTTTCAACCGATTTGGATTTTGAAAGACTTTGGCAATCGTTTGATGGCGGTGTATAACATCGTCCATCATAAAGTTTTGTCAATAAGGGAAAGTCTGCATCACCCGCAGCTTTTGACCTGAATTTCGTGCCTTTCAATAACTCGACCGCTATTAGCAATGCTGATCCATAAACTAGTAATACTAGTAAGTAAATTTTTGCTTTTCGTTTCTCTGTTTTCTTTGCTCTTCTAAAACCTTAAAAACTTTAGTCAATACTAAGGAAAAGGCAGATTGGCCAAGTGCGATAGTGCTCTCGTTTCCTACGCTTAATTGATATGATCCTTGAGCACAAAACCTCAAAGTCTCTGATAACTTTAATATTGTAGGAATTGATGTATTTCTTACACCTGCTTGTAGTTTGCTTTCCAGCGGTGTAAGCAAATATGTACGTGAATGCAGCTTTCGGCAAACAAAAATTTTTTAAAAACATGTAAAGATATGGTTATTAAATTGCCTAAGCAATACATGAAAACCATATACATTTTGTCCTCCAACTCCAGAAGGTTTGATGCATCTCTTAACCTCCTTCTCAGTTTTGCTAACTCCGTTAAACTGGCACTTTCACTATCGTCACTTAACCACAGCTCAACACTATCCATTTATGTTTTTTTTTCAAAACTATTTATTTCAAATAAGTTACTCAAACAATAAAAAGTAAATCAAATTGCTTACAAATGTAAACAAATACCCAAACAGCTGTCAATTCAGTTAACCGTTCACAATAGAGCAATTTCTTGTCGATCAAGTTACGCAATACAAAAATAAAATATAATCGACACGATCGACTGAGGTCTATTCTACTGCCAGTCGACAATCACAATAGGGGTGATAGGCAAGCAAATAGAGAAGATAAATGGAAGGGGTTTCCCCGCAACATGTTTGCCTGTATTGTACCGGCCGTAGACGCTTGACCGATACAGTTTAATATTTAAAGTTATCATCTGTTTTGTGTATACGGAGATAAAAGGAATAAAAATTGTTTTGGCAGCATATGTATGTTTTTTTTTTGGTTTTTTCAACGATTTTTCGACAGTTTATTAGCATAATACATATGTAGGTATATTTATACATGAGTTTCATTGGACTGGAAACGAACGCGAATGGAACTAATTACAATGTGATACTTTGTAACTGAAAGTTTTATATATTTTGTGATTTAAAAAAAGAGTTTTTTAAATTGTTTCAAAGGACAGATTTTTAGTTCTAAAATATTTTTATTTATTATAATATTTTGTTAAATCTATTAATCCCTAAATAAGCTTCATGAAAAATCGCAATTAAAAAGAGTATTGGAAACATTTTTTTTATCCACGACTAGATTAAAAAACAAATTTTACTATCCAAAATAATTTAAATTTAAAATCAGCTGATGAACTTTTATTCTGTAGCTGGACAGTTTTAGAGTCTCGACACCCAACAAACTCCTGCC
Organism: Philophylla caesio; assembly: GCA_963971545.1. Lineage (NCBI taxonomy): Eukaryota > Metazoa > Arthropoda > Insecta > Diptera > Tephritidae > Philophylla > Philophylla caesio. Next base: position 60,204,227 of record OZ020606.1, read on the forward strand.
TTTATGACTGCAAACATTTTTTTTTTTAAATCCGTGCGGGAGATTGAGATACGAATAATTTTTCAATTTGCTCTGATAGGTACCGAATAATCGAAGTTTTTGCATTGTTCAAAACATACGTTATATGGGAGGTGGGCGTGGTTATTGACCGATATGGACCATTTTCAATACCAACCTATCCTGGCCAAAAGAGCATTCTATTTACTAAATTTCATTAAGATATCTAAATTTTTACTCAAGTTATTGTAACCACAGACGGACAAACAGTCTGGGCTAAATCGATTCCCCTTTTCATTCTGATCATTTTGCTATATATAAGTCTTTATCTATCTCGATTATTTTTTGCTGTTACCAACAACCGTTATGCGAACAAAGTTAATATACCCTAGTGTACAAGTACGCTCGGGTATACAAATAATTAGCAACTATTGCCACTATTGACTTCACATCTGTCCAGTTCAGCAAAACCAAAGTTGCGGTACCCCGAAATGCGTCATCTTTAGTTTGCTGCATCGTGAGAGTTGTTACGGTTAGCGTCCTCGACATCAAATTTGTTTTTGTTTTTTTTTAAATATGTGTTGCGCCGAGTCATGAAAGGCAGAGGTTTGTTAAGTGTCGAGATCTAAAACTGTTCCGCTACAGAACAAATGCTCATCAGCTGATCGAATAGTAAAATATATGTATGTATGTATCAATTATTGAGAGCATTGAGTATAGTTCTCTTTATGTAAACAAGTGAGTCTGAAATATCAAAAGAACCGGAGTGAGTGGTAAAATCCTGACACAAAATTATTTTTACATGGCTTCAGTTTTAGTTTTATTTCCCTAAAAAGAGATTGGCTAGAGATCACGCCTGCCAATAACTTGACCAAAAATACAATGCCTAGCATTTCTCTGCGACTAGACTCTATTCGGTCGGATTGAACTTGATAGCGCGGGTTCCAAACAACAGATACATATTCCAGTATGGGCCTCACTAACGTTGTGAGCAGAGCCTTCGTGATGTAAGGGTCATTGAATTCTTTTGACCACCGTTTTACAAATGCAAAAACAACCTTGGGTTTGTTAACTGTAACATTTATGTGAAAATTAAAATTAAATTTCGGTTACATTGTTATTCCAAGATTAACAAAGTTAAACACTTGTTCGAGGTTATGGTTACATATGTCATAAGAAGGTGGTTGAACTGCGAGAAAAGCACATTACTTTAAATTTTTTAAGGTTTAGTGGCATGTACTTTACTTCACACCTGTAAGTCATGGTATTTAAATCCGCTTGTAGTAAGGACCTTATCTCAACAGAATGATACGATCTAAAGAGCTTTACATCATCAGCATACAATAAAATTTTTGAATAATTTATTACAGAAGGTAAGTCATTTATAAAAAGTAAAAACAGAATCGGACCAAGGTGACTTCCTTGCGGGACTCCTGAAGATACATACATAGTGTTTGAGGAACTATTTTTAAAAAGAACTCTTTGTGTTCTGTCAATGAGGTAAGAAGAATGCCTTACTAAAATCAGCGATAATTTTTTATAGAGGACCTACTCCCGGTTTTATAAAGGGGTATAATGAATGATTCTTTCCTAGCTGAAGGGAAAATCCCAAGCTTAAGGGAAAGATTAAATAAATTAGTTAAGAGCTCATAAATATGTTAAGCACAGTTTATGAGGAAACACGTAGGGATCGAATCGGGGCCAGCCTTAAATGATTATTTTAAGTTACTCAAATAATAATATACTTCCTCGGAAGATATCTGCGGAATAATAGCAGATGTGAGGGAAGGTTTGCGCAGAGGCGAGTTAATGGAGTAATTTGACCTGAAGAATTAGGCAAACATGTTGGAAATTGATTGGGAGTCACAAGAAACGGTATTTTGATATTTCATAGCAGACGGAAAACTAGTCACTCTGCGCTTAGAGTTAACGAAATCATAAAATGATTTAGAGTTTTTTGTTAAATTCCTTTTAACTTTGCACAAATAAGATCTGTAGCATTTTTTATTTAATTCAAAATAAGCGTGTCGGATAACTGAGTATTTAATATATTTAGTGTGAAAACCAGTTTTTTGTACAATTTAAAAGATCGCGACTTTTTATTTTTAAAATTTTTTAGTTCTTTAGTAAACCAAGTTTGTGATTGCTCCTTTTGTACGCAAACCCGTTTTGGCACAAAATTTTGAAATAAGCTAAATATAGTGTTATTAAAATGCTGGACGCAACGTTCAACCTCATCTTTATACGTCGGCCATGCTAATTTTGATAATTCTCGATTTAATTTCTTGAAATTGGCTTTCGCGAAAATAAAACGAGTTTGAGCTACTTGATTTATCAACATTATTGCCAAAATCACCAATAACTTCGTAATTTACCTCTTTGGTCAAGAAGAAGTAAAAATAAAAGTTTGAATAGTTGGCTTACAAACTAATATAAAATAAGAAGTTTGGAATGGTGCAGGGGGCCACATTCTTGCCACTGCGCGTAGGTTTGGTCGTACTGTGAGGTTGTCCGAGTTTTTTTTTCGTCGTCAGTAGTGGTGGTTCCTATAGTAGCGACTCTTATGGTGACAAAACGATGGTGGTAATGAACTCTGGTTTCAACCGATTTGGATTTTGAAAGACTTTGGCAATCGTTTGATGGCGGTGTATAACATCGTCCATCATAAAGTTTTGTCAATAAGGGAAAGTCTGCATCACCCGCAGCTTTTGACCTGAATTTCGTGCCTTTCAATAACTCGACCGCTATTAGCAATGCTGATCCATAAACTAGTAATACTAGTAAGTAAATTTTTGCTTTTCGTTTCTCTTTTTTCTTTGCATATGTGCTCTTCTAAAACCTTAAAAACTTTAGTCAATACTAAGGAAAAGGTAGATTGGCCAAGTGCGATAGTGCTCTCGTTTCCTACGCTTAATTGATATGATCCTTGAGCACAAAACCTCAAAGTCTCTGATAACTTTAATATTGTAGGAATTGATGTATTTCTTACACCTGCTTGTAGTTTGCTTTCCAGCAGTGTAAGCAAATACGTGAATGCAGCTTTCGGCAAACAAAATTTTTTTAAAAACATGTAAAGATATGGTTATTAAATTGCCTAAGCAATACATGAAAACCATATACATTTTGACCTCCGACTCCAGAAGGTTTGATGCATCTCTTAACCTCCTTCTCAGTTTTGCTAACTCCGTTAAACTGGCACTTTCACTATCGTCACTTAACCACAGCTCAACACTATCCATTTATGTTTTTTTTTTCAAAACTATTTATTTCAAATAAGTTACTCAAACAATAAAAAGTAAATCAAATTGCTTACAAATGTAAACAAATACCCAAACAGCTGTCAATTCAGTTAACCGTTCACAATAGAGCAATTTCTTGTCGATCAAGTTACGCAATACAAAAATAAAATATAATCGACACGATCGACTGAGGTCTATTCTACTGCCAGTCGACAATCACAATAGGGGTGATAGGCAAGCAAATAGAGAAGATAAATGGAAGGGGTTTTCCCGCAACATGTTTGCCTGTATTGTACCGGCCGTAGACGCTTGACCGATACAGTTTAATATTTAAATTTGTCATTTGTTTTGTGTATACGGAGATAAAAGGAATAAAAATTGTTTTGGCAGCATATGTATGTTTTTTTTTTTGGTTTTTTCAACGATTTTTCGACAGTTTATCAGCATAATACATATGTAGGTATATTTATACATGAGTTTCATTGGACTGGAAACGAACGCGAATGGAACTAATTACAATGTGATACTTTGTAACTGAAAGTTTTATATATTTTGTGATTTAAAAAAAGTGTTTTTTAAATTGTTTCAAAGGACAGATTTTTAGTTCTAAAATATTTTTATTTATTATAATATTTTGTTAAATCTATTAATCCCTAAATAAGCTTCATGAAAAATCGCAATTAAAAAGAATATTGGAAACATTTTTTTTATCCACGACTAGATTAACAAACAAATTTTACTATCCAAAATAATTTAAATTTAAAATCAGCTGATGAACTTTTATTCTGTAGCTGAACAGTTTTAGAGTCTCGACACCCAACAAACTCCTGCCTTTTATGACTGCAAAAATTTTTTTTTTTAAATCCGTGCGGGAGATTGAGATACGAATAATTTTTCAATTTGCTCTGATAGGTACCGAATAATCGAAGTTTTTGCATTGTTCAAAACATACGTTATATGGGAGGTGGGCGTGGTTATTGACCGATATGGACCATTTTCAATACCAACCTATCCTGGCCAAAAGAGCATTCTATTTACTAAATTTCATTAAGATATCTAAATTTTTACTCAAGTTATTGTAACCACAGACGGACAAACAGTCTGGGCTAAATCGATTCCCCTTTTCATTCTGATCATTTTGCTATATATAAGTCTTTATCTATCTCGATTATTTTTTGCTGTTACCAACAACCGTTATGCGAACAAAGTTAATATACCCTTGTGTACAAGTACGCTCGGGTATACAAATAATTAGCAACTATTGCCACTATTGACTTCACATCTGTCCAGTTCAGCAAAACCAAAGTTGCGGTACCCCGAAATGCGTCATCTTTAGTTTGCTGCATCGTGAGAGTTGTTACGGTTAGCGTCCTCGACATCAAATTTGTTTTTGTTTTTTTTTTAAATATGTGTTGCGCCGAGTCATGAAAGGCAGAGGCTTGTTAAGTGTCGAGATCTAAAACTGTTCCGCTACAGAACAAATGCTCATCAGCTGATCGAATAGTAATATATATGTATGTATGTATCAATTATTGAGAGCATTGAGTATAGTTCTCTTTATGTAAACAAGTGAGTCTGAAATATCAAAAGAACCGGAGTGAGTGGTAAAATCCTGACACAAAATTATTTTTACATGGCTTCAGTTTTAGTTTTATTTCCCTAAGAAGAGATTGGCTAGAGATCACGCCTGCCAGTAACTTGACCAAAAATACAATGCCTAGCATTTCTCTGCGACTAGACTCTATTCGGTCGGATTGAACTTGATAGCGCGGGTTACAAACAACAGATACATATTCCAGTATGGGCCTCACTAACGTTGTGAGCAGAGCCTTCGTGATGTAAGGGTCATTGAATTCTTTTGACCACCGTTTTACAAATGCAAAAACAACCTTGGGTTTGTTAACTGTAACATTTATGTGAAAATTAAAATTAAATTTCGGTTACATTGTTATTCCAAGATTAACAAAGTTAAACACTTGTTCGAGGTTATGGTTACATATGTCATAAGAAGGTGGTTGAACTGCGAGAAAAGCACATTACTTTAAATTTTTTAAGGTTTAGTGGCATGTACTTTACTTCACACCTGTAAGTCATGGTATTTAAATCCGCTTGTAGTAAGGACCTTATCTCAACAGTATGATACGATCTAAAGAGCTTTAGATCATCAGCATACAATAAAATTTTTGAATAATTTATTACAGAAGGTAAGTCATTTATAAAAAGTAAAAACAGCATCGGACCAAGGTGACTTCCTTGCGGGACTCCTGAAGATACATACATAGTATTTGAGGAACTATTTTTAAAAAGAACTCTTTGTGTTCTGTCAATGAGGTAAGAAGATATCCAACGAAGGAGATTGGGTTGAAAACCAAGGAGTTTATGGATCAGTAAATAGTGACTTACTCTGTCGAATGCCTTACTAAAATCAGTGTATATAACATCAGTGTGCATAAATTCTCTAAATCCATTTGAAACATGAGTTGTGAACTCAAGCAAGTTTGTAACGGTAGATTTACCCTTAGAGAACCCGTGTTGTTTGCTAGAAATTGTAGAGGATATGGAATACGTAAATGGTCAACAACAATAGCTTCGAATAATTTAGGAATAGCAGAAAGCTTAGCTATACCGCGATAATTTCCTATAGAGGATCTACTCCCGGTTTTATAAAGGGGTATAATGAATGATTCTTTCCTAGCTGAAGGGAAAATCCCAAGCTTAAGGGAAAGATTAAATAAATTAGTTAAGAGCTCATAAATATGTTTAGCACAGTTTATGAGGAAACACGTAGGGATCGAATCGGGGCCAGCCTTAAATGATTATTTTAAGTTACTCAAATAATAATATACTTCCTCGGAAGATATCTGCGGAATAATAGCAGAAGTGAGGGAAGGTTTGCGCAGAGGCGAGTTAATGGAGTAATTTGACCTGAAGAATTGGGCAAACATGTTGGAAATTGATTGGGAGTCACAAGAAACGGTATTTTGATATTTCATAGCAGACGGAAAACTAGTCACTCTGCGCTTAGAGTTAACGAAATCATAAAATGATTTAGAGTTTTTTGTTAAATTCCTTTTAACTTTGCACAAATAAGATCTGTAGCATTTTTTATTTAATTCAAAATAAGCGTGTCGGATAACTGAGTATTTAATATATTTAGTGTGAAAACCAGTTCAAAACATACGTTATATGGGAGGTGGGCGTGGTTATTGACCGATATGGACCATTTTCAATACCAACCTACCCTGGCCAAAAGAGCATTCTATTTACTAAATTTCATTAAGATATCTAAATTTTTACTCAAGTTATTGTAACCACAGACGGACAAACAGTCTGGGCTAAATCGATTCCCCTTTTCATTCTGATCATTTTGGTATATATAAGTCTTTATCTATCTCGATTATTTTTTGCTGTTACAAACAACCGTTAAGCGAACAAAGTTAATATACCCTTGTGTACAAGTACGCTCGGGTATACAAATAATTAGCAACTATTGCCACTATTGACTTCACATCTGTCCAGTTCAGCAAAACCAAAGTTGCGGTACCCCGAACTGCGTCATCTTTGGTTTGCTGCATCGTGAGAGTTGTTACGGTTAGCGTCCTCGACATCAAATTTGTTTTTGTTTTTTTTTCATATATGTTGCGCCGAGTCATGAAAGGCAGAGGTTTGTTAAGTGTCGAGATCTAAAACTGTTCCGCTACAGAACAAATGCTCATCAGCTGATCGAATAGTAATATATATGTATGTATGTATCAATTATTGAGAGCATTGAGTATAGTTCTCTTTATGTAAACAAGTGAGTCTGAAATATCAAAAGAACCGGAGTGAGTGTTAAAATCCTGACACAAAATTACTTTTACATGGCTTCAGTTTTAGTTTTATTTCGCTAAGAAGAGATTGGCTAGAGATCACGCCTGCCAGTAACTTCACCAAAAATACAATGCCTAGCATTTCTCTGCGACTAGACTCTATTCGGTCGGATTGAACTTGATAGCGCGGGTTCCAAACAACAGATACATATTCCAGTATGGGCCTCACTAACGTTGTGAACAGAGCCTTCGTGATGTAAGGGTCATTGAATTCTTTTGACCACCGTTTTACAAATGCAAAAACAACCTTGGCTTTGTTAACTGTAACATTTATGTGAAGATTAAAATTAAATTTCGGTTCCATTGTTATTCCAAGATTAACAAAGTTAAACACTTGTTCAAGGTTATGGTTACATATGTCATAAGAAGGTGGTTGAACTGCGAGAAAAGCACATTACTTTAAATTTTTTAAGGTTTAGTGGCATGTACTTTACTTCACACCTGTAAGTCATGGTATTTAAATCCGCTTGTAGTAAGGACCTTATCTCAACAGAATGATACGATCTAAAGAGCTTTACATCATCAGCAAACAATAAAATTTTTGAATAATTTATTACAGAAGGTAAGTCATTTATAAAAAGTAAAAACAGAATCGGACCAAGGTGACTTCCTTGCGGGACTCCTGAAGAAACATACATAGTGTTTGAGGAACTATTTTTAAAAAGAACTCTTTGTGTTCTGTCAATGAGGTAAGAAGATATCCAACGAAGGAGGTTGGGTTGAAAACCAAGGAGTTTATGGATCAGTAAATAGTGACTTACTCTGTCGAATGCCTTACTAAAATCAGCGATAATTTTTTATAGAGGACCTACTCCCGGTTTTATAAAGGGGTATAATGAATGATTCTTTCCTAGCTGAAGAGAAAATCCCAAGCTTAAGGGAAAGATTAAATAAATTAGTTAAGAGCTCATAAATATGTTAGGCACAGTTTATGAGGAAACACGTAGGGATCGAATCGGGGCCAGCCTCAAATGATTATTTTAAGTTACTCAAATAATAATATACTTCCTCGGAAGATATCTGCAGAATAATAGCAGATGTGAGGGAAGGTTTGCGCAGAGGCGAGTTAATGGAGTAATTTGACCTGAAGAATTAGGCAAACATGTTGGAAATTGATTGGGAGTCACAAGAAACGGTATTTTGATATTTCATAGCAGACGGAAAACTAGTCACTCTGCGCTTAGAGTTAACGAAATCATAAAATGATTTAGAGTTTTTTGTTAAATTCCTTTTAACTTTGCACAAATAAGATCTGTAGCATTTTTTATTTAATTCAAAATAAGCGTGTCGGATAACTGAGTATTTAATATATTTAGTGTGAAAACCAGTTTTTTGTACAATTTAAAAGATCGCGACTTTTTATTTTTAAATTTTTTTAGTTCTTTAGTAAACCAAGTTTGTGATTGCTCCTTTTGTACGCAAACCCGTTTTGGCACAAAATTTTGAAATAAGCTAAATATAGTGTTATTAAAATGCTGGACGCAACGTTCAACATCATCCTTATACGTCGGCCATGCTAATTTTGATAATTCTCGATCTAATTTCTTGAAATTGACTTTCGCGAAAATAAAACGAGTTTGAGCTACTTGATTTATCAACATTATTGCCAAAATCACCAATAACTTCGTAATTTACCTCTTTGGTCAAGAAGAAGTAAAAATAAAAGTTTGAATAGTTGGCTTACAAACTAATATAAAATAAGAAGTTTGGAATGGTGCAGGGGGCCACATTCTTGCCACTGCGCGTAGGTTTGGTCGTACTGTGAGGTTGTCCGAGTTTTTTTTTCGTCGTCAGTAGTGGTGGTTCCTGTAGTAGCGACTCTTATGGTGACAAAACGATGGTGGTAATGAACTCTGGTTTCAACCGATTTGGATTTTGAAAGACTTTGGCAATCGTTTGATGGCGGTGTATAACATCGTCCATCATAAAATTTTGTCAATAAGGGAAAGTCTGCATCACCCGCAGCTTTTGACCTGAATTTCGTGCCTTTCAATAACTCGACCGCTATTAGCAATGCTGATCCATAAACTAGTAATACTAGTAAGTAAATTTTTGCTTTTCGTTTCTCTTTTTTCTTTGCATATGTGCTCTTCTAAAACCTTAAAAACTTTAGTCAATACTAAGGAAAAGGCAGATTGGCCAAGTGCGATAGTGCTCTCGTTTCCTACGCTTAATTGATATGATCCTTGAGCACAAAACCTCAAAGTCTCTGATAACTTTAATATTGTAGGAATTGATGTATTTCTTACACCTGCTTGTAGTTTGCTTTCCAGCAGTGTAAGCAAATACGTGAATGCAGCTTTCGGCAAACAAAAATTTTTTAAAAACATGTAAAGATATGGTTATTAAATTGCCTAAGCAATACATGAAAACCATATACATTTTGTCCTCCAACTCCAGAAGGTTTGATGCATCTCTTAACCTCCTTCTCAGTTTTGCTAACTCCGTTAAACTGGCACTTTCCCTATCGTCACTTAACCACAGCTCAACACTATCCATTTATGTTTTTTTTTCAAAACTATTTATTTCAAATAAGTTACTCAAACAATAAAAAGTAAATCAAATTGATTACAAATGTAAACAAATACCCAAACAGCTGTCAATTCAGTTAACCGTTCACAATAGAGCAATTTCTTGTCGATCAAGTTACGCAATACAAAAATAAAATATAATCGACACGATCGACGATAGGCAAGCAAATAGAGAAGATAAATGGAAGGGGTTTCCCCGCAACATGTTTGCCTGTATTGTACCGGCCGTAGACGCTTAACCGATACAGTTTAATATTTAAATTTGTCATCTGTTTTGTGTATACGGAGATAAAAGGAATAAAAATTGTTTTGGCAGCATATGTATGTTTTTTTTTTGGTTTTTTCAACGATTTTTCGACAGTTTATCAGCATAATACATATGTAGGTATATTTATACATGAGTTTCATTGGACTGGAAACGAACGCGAATGGAACTAATTACAATGTGATACTTTGTAACTGAAAGTTTTATATATTTTGTGATTTAAAAAAAGTGTTTTTTAAATTGTTTCAAAGGACAGATTTTTAGTTCTAAAATATTTTTATTTATTATAATATTTTGTTAAATCTATTAATCCCTAAATAAGCTTCATGAAAAATCACAATTAAAAAGAATATTGGAAACATTTTTTTTATCCACGACTAGATTAACAAACAAATTTTACTATCCAAAATAATTTAAATTTAAAATCAGCTGATGAACTTTTATTCTGTAGCTGGACAGTTTTAGAGTCTCGACACCCAACAAACTCCTGCCTTTATGACTGCAAAAATTTTTTTTTTTAAATCCGTCCGGGAGATTGAGATACGAATAATTTTTCAATTTGCTCTGATAGGTACCGAATAATCGAAGTTTTTGCATTGTTCAAAACATACGTTATATGGGAGGTGGGCGTGGTTATTGACCGATATGAACCATTTTCAATACCAACCTATCCTGGCCAAAAGAGCATTCTATTTACTAAATTTCATTAAGATATCTAAATTTTTACTCAAGTTATTGTAACCACAGACGGACAAACAGTCTGGGCTAAATCGATTCCCCTTTTCATTCTGATCATTTTGCTATATATAAGTCTTTATCTATCTCGATTATTTTTTGCTGTTACCAACAACCGTTATGCGAACAAAGTTAATATACCCTTGTGTACAAGTACGCTCGGGTATACAAATAATTAGCAACTATTGCCACTATTGACTTCACATCTGTCCAGTTCAGCAAAACCAAAGTTGCGGTACCCCGAAATGCGTCATCTTTAGTTTGCTGCATCGTGAGAGTTGTTACGGTTAGCGTCCTCGACATCAAATTTGTTTTTGTTTTTTTTTAAATATGTGTTGCGCCGAGTCGTGAAAGGCAGAGGTTTGTTAAGTGTCGAGATCTAAAACTGTTCCGCTACAGAACAAATGCTCATCAGCTGATCGAATAGTAATATATATGTATGTATGTATCAATTATTGAGAGCATTGAGTATAGTTCTCTTTATGTAAACAAGTGAGTCTGAAATATCAAAAGAACCGGAGTGAGTGGTAAAATCCTGACATAAAATTATTTTTACATGGCTTCAGTTTTAGTTTTATTTCCCTAAGAAGAGATTGGCTAGAGATCACGCCTGCCAGTAACTTGACCAAAAATACAATGCCTAGCATTTCTCTGCGACTAGACTCTATTCGGTCGGATTGAACTTGATAGCGCGGGTTCCAAACAACAGATACATACTCCAGTATGGGCCTCACTAACGTTGTGAGCAGAGCCTTCGTGATGTAAGGGTCATTGAATTCTTTTGACCACCGTTTTACAAATGCAAAAACAACCTTGGGTTTGTTAACTGTAACATTTATGTGAAAATTAAAATTAAATTTCGGTTACATTGTTATTCCAAGATTAACAAAGTTAAACACTTGTTCGAGGTTATGGTTACATATGTCATAAGAAGGTGGTTGAACTGCTAGAAAAGCACATTACTTTAAATTTTTTAAGGTTTAGTGGCATGTACTTTACTTCACACCTGTAAGTCATGGTATTTAAATCCGCTTGTAGTAAGGACCTTATCTCAACAGAATGATACGATCTAAAGAGCTTTACATCATCAGCATACAATAAAATTTTTGAATAATTTATTACAGAAGGTAAGTCATTTATAAAAAGTAAAAACAGAATCGGACCAAGGTGACTTCCTTGCGGGACTCCTGAAGATACATACATAGTGTTTGAGGAACTATTTTTAAAAAGAACTCTTTGTGTTCTGTCAATGAGGTAAGAAGAATGCCTTACTAAAATCAGCGATAATTTTTTATAGAGGACCTACTCCCGGTTTTATAAAGGGGTATAATGAATGATTCTTTCCTAGCTGAAGGGAAAATCCCAAGCTTAAGGGAAAGATTAAATAAATTAGTTAAGAGCTCATAAATATGTTAAGCACAGTTTATGAGGAAACACGTAGGGATCGAATCGGGGCCAGCCTTAAATGATTATTTTAAGTTACTCAAATAATAATATACTTCCTCGGAAGATATCTGCGGAATAATAGCAGATGTGAGGGAAGGTTTGCGCAGAGGCGAGTTAATGGAGTAATATGACCTGAAGAATTAGGCAAGCATGTTGGAAATTGATTGGGAGTCACAAGAAACGGTATTTTGATATTTCATAGCAGACGGAAAACTAGTCACTCTGCGCTTAGAGTTAACGAAATCATAAAATGATTTAGAGTTTTTTGTTAAATTCCTTTTAACTTTGCACAAATAAGATCTGTAGCATTTTTTATTTAATTCAAAATAAGCGTGTCGGATAACTGAGTATTTAATATATTTAGTGTGAAAACCAGTTTTTTGTACAATTTAAAAGATCGCGACTTTTTATTTTTAAAATTTTTTGTTCTTTAGTAAACCAAGTTTGTGATTGCTCCTTTTGTACGCAAACCCGTTTTGGCACAAAATTTTGAAATAAGCTAAATATAGTGTTATTAAAATGCTGGACGCAACGTTCAACCTCATCTTTATACGTCGGCCATGCTAATTTTGATAATTCTCGATCTAATTTCTTGAAATTGGCTTTCGCGAAAATAAAACGAGTTTGAGCTACTTGATTTATCAACATTATTGCCAAAATCACCAATAACTTCGTAATTTACCTCTTTGGTCAAGAAGAAGTAAAAATAAAAGTTTGAATAGTTGGCTTACAAACTAATATAAAATAAGAAGTTTGGAATGGTGCAGGGGGCCACATTCTTGCCACTGCGCGTAGGTTTGGTCGTACTGTGAGGTTGTCCGAGTTTTTTTTTCGTCGTCAGTAGTGGTGGTTCCTATAGTAGCGACTCTTATGGTGACAAAACGATGGTGGTAATGAACTCTGGTTTCAACCGATTTGGATTTTGAAAGACTTTGGCAATCGTTTGATGGCGGTGTATAACATCGTCCATCATAAAGTTTTGTCAATAAGGGAAAGTCTGCATCACCCGCAGCTTTTGACCTGAATTTCGTGCCTTTCAATAACTCGACCGCTATTAGCAATGCTGATCCATAAACTAGTAATACTAGTAAGTAAATTTTTGCTTTTCGTTTCTCTTTTTTCTTTGCTCTTCTAAAACCTTAAAAACTTTAGTCAATACTAAGGAAAAGGTAGATTGGCCAAGTGCGATAGTGCTCTCGTTTCCTACGCTTAATTGATATGATCCTTGAGCACAAAACCTCAAAGTCTCTGATAACTTTAATATTGTAGGAATTGATGTATTTCTTACACCTGCTAGTAGTTTGCTTTCCAGCAGTGTAAGCAAATACGTGAATGCAGCTTTCGGCAAACAAAATTTTTTTAAAAACATGTAAAGATATGGTTATTAAATTGCCTAAGCAATACATGAAAACCATATACATTTTGTCCTCCAACTCCAGAAGGTTTGATGCATCTCTTAACCTCCTTCTCAGTTTTGCTAACTCCGTTAAACTGGCACTTTCACTATCGTCACTTAACCACAGCTCAACACTATCCATTTATGTTTTTTTTTTTTCAAAACTATTTATTTCAAATAAGTTACTCAAACAATAAAAAGTAAATCAAATTGCTTACAAATGTAAACAAATACCCAAACAGCTGTCAATTCAGTTAACCGTTCACAATAGAGCAATTTCTTGTCGATCAAGTTACGCAATACAAAAATAAAATATAATCGACACGATCGACTGAGGTCTATTCTACTGCCAGTCGACAATCACAATAGGGGTGATAGGCAAGCAAATAGAGAAGATAAATGGAAGGGGTTTCCCCGCAACATGTTTGCCTGTATTGTACCGGCCGTAGACGCTTGACCGATACAGTTTAATATTTAAATTTGTCATTTGTTTTGTGTATACGGAGATAAAAGGAATAAAAATTGTTTTGGCAGCATTCGTATGTTTTTTTTTTGGTTTTTTCAACGATTTTTCGACAGTTTATCAGCATAATACATATGTAGGTATATTTATACATGAGTTTCATTGGACTGGAAACGAACGCGAATGGAACTAATTACAATGTGATACTTTGTAACTGAAAGTTTTATATATTTTGTGATTTAAAAAAAGTGTTTTTTAAATTGTTTCAAAGGACAGATTTTTAGTTCTAAAATATTTTTATTTATTATAATATTTTGTTAAATCTATTAATCCCTAAATAAGCTTCATGAAAAATCGCAATTAAAAAGAATATTGGAAACATTTTTTTTATCCACGACTAGATTAACAAACAAATTTTACTATCCAAAATAATTTAAATTTAAAATCAGCTGATGAACTTTTATTCTGTAGCTGAACAGTTTTAGAGTCTCGACACCCAACAAACTCCTGCCTTTTATGACTGCAAAAATTTTTTTTTTTAAATCCGTGCGGGAGATTGAGATACGAATAATTTTTCAATTTGCTCTGATAGGTACCGAATAATCGAAGTTTTTGCATTGTTCAAAACATACGTTATATGGGAGGTGGGCGTGGTTATTGACCGATATGGACCATTTTCAATACCAACCTATCCTGGCCAAAAGAGCATTCTATTTACTAAATTTCATTAAGATATCTAAATTTTTACTCAAGTTATTGTAACCACAGACGGACAAACAGTCTGGGCTAAATCGATTCCCCTTTTCATTCTGATCATTTTGCTATATATAAGTCTTTATCTATCTCGATTATTTTTTGCTGTTACCAACAACCGTTATGCGAACAAAGTTAATATACCCTTGTGTACAAGTACGCTCGGGTATACAAATAATTAGCAACTATTGCCACTATTGACTTCACATCTGTCCAGTTCAGCAAAACCAAAGTTGCGGTACCCCGAAATGCGTCATCTTTAGTTTGCTGCATCGTGAGAGTTGTTACGGTTAGCGTCCTCGACATCAAATTTGTTTTTGTTTTTTTTTTAAATATGTGTTGCGCCGAGTCATGAAAGGCAGAGGTTTGTTAAGTGTCGAGATCTAAAACTGTTCCGCTACAGAACAAATGCTCATCAGCTGATCGAATAGTAATATATATGTATGTATGTATCAATTATTGAGAGCATTGAGTATAGTTCTCTTTATGTAAACAAGTGAGTCTGAAATATCAAAAGAACCGGAGTGAGTGGTAAAATACTGACACAAAATTATTTTTACATGGCTTCAGTTTTAGTTTTATTTCCCTAAGAAGAGATTGGCTAGAGATCACGCCTGCCAGTAACTTGACCAAAAATACAATGCCTAGCATTTCTCTGCGACTAGACTCTATTCGGTCGGATTGAACTTGATAGCGCGGGTTCCAAACAACAGATACATATTCCAGTATGGGCCTCACTAACGTTGTGAGCAGAGCCTTCGTGATGTAAGGGTCATTGAATTCTTTTGACCACCGTTTTACAAATGCAAAAACAACCTTGGGTTTGTTAACTGTAACATTTATGTGAAAATTAAAATTAAATTTCGGTTACATTGTTATTCCAAGATTAACAAAGTTAAACACTTGTTCGAGGTTATGGTTACATATGTCATAAGAAGGTGGTTGAACTGCGAGAAAAGCACATTACTTTAAATTTTTTAAGGTTTAGTGGCATGTACTTTACTTCACACCTGTAAGTCATGGTATTTAAATCCGCTTGTAGTAAGGACCTTATCTCAACAGAATGATACGATCTAAAGAGCTTTACATCATCAGCATACAATAAAATTTTTGAATAATTTATTACAGAAGGTAAGTCATTTATAAAAAGTAAAAACAGAATCGGACCAAGGTGACTTCCTTGCGGGACTCCTGAAGATACATACATAGTGTTTGAGGAACTATTTTTAAAAAGAACTCTTTGTGTTCTGTCAATGAGGTAAGAAGATATCCAACGAAGGAGATTGGGTTGAAAACCAAGGAGTTTATGGATCAGTAAATAGTGACTTACTCTGTCGAATGCCTTACTAAAATCAGTGTATATAACATCAGTGTGCATAAATTCTCTAAATCCATTTGAAACATGAGTTGTGAACTCAAGCAAGTTTGTAACGGTAGATTTACCCTTAGAGAACCCGTGTTGTTTGCTAGAAATTGTAGAGGATATGGAATACGTAAATGGTCAACAACAATAGCTTCGAATAATTTAGGAATAGCAGAAAGCTTAGCTATACCGCGATAATTTCCTATAGAGGATCTACTCCCGGTTTTATAAAGGGGTATAATGAATGATTCTTTCCTAGCTGAAGGGAAAATCCCAAGCTTAAGGGAAAGATTAAATAAATTAGTTAAGAGCTCATAAATATGTTTAGCACAGTTTATGAGGAAACACGTAGGGATCGAATCGGGGCCAGCCTTAAATTATTATTTTAGGTTACTCAAATAATAATATACTTCCTCGGAAGATATCTGCGGAATAATAGCAGAAGTGAGGGAAGGTTTGCGCAGAGGCGAGTTAATGGAGTAATTTGACCTGAAGAATTGGGCAAACATGTTGGAAATTGATTGGGAGTCACAAGAAACGGTATTTTGATATTTCATAGCAGACGGAAAACTAGTCACTCTGCGCTTAGAGTTAACGAAATCATAAAATGATTTAGAGTTTTTTGTTAAATTCCTTTTAACTTTGCACAAATAAGATCTGTAGCATTTTTTATTTAATTCAAAATAAGCGTGTCGGATAACTGAGTATTTAATATATTTAGTGTGAAAACCAGTTCAAAACATACGTTATATGGGAGGTGGGCGTGGTTATTGACCGATATGGACCATTTTCAATACCAACCTACCCTGGCCAAAAGAGCATTCTATTTACTAAATTTCATTAAGATATCTAAATTTTTACTCAAGTTATTGTAACCACAGACGGACAAACAGTCTGGGCTAAATCGATTCCCCTTTTCATTCTGATCATTTTGGTATATATAAGTCTTTATCTATCTCGATTATTTTTTGCTGTTACAAACAACCGTTATGCGAACAAAGTTAATATACCCTTGTGTACAAGTACGCTCGGGTATACAAATAATTAGCAACTATTGCCACTATTGACTTCACATCTGTCCAGTTCAGCAAAACCAAAGTTGCGGTACCCCGAAATGCGTCATCTTTGGTTTGCTGCATCGTGAGAGTTGTTACGGTTAGCGTCCTCGACATCAAATTTGTTTTTGTTTTTTTTTCATATATGTTGCGCCGAGTCATGAAAGGCAGAGGTTTGTTAAGTGTCGAGATCTAAAACTGTTCCGCTACAGAACAAATGCTCATCAGCTGATCGAATAGTAATATATATGTATGTATGTATCAATTATTGAGAGCATTGAGTATAGTTCTCTTTATGTAAACAAGTGAGTCTGAAATATCAAAAGAACCGGAGTGAGTGTTAAAATCCTGACACAAAATTACTTTTACATGGCTTCAGTTTTAGTTTTATTTCGCTAAGAAGAGATTGGCTAGAGATCACGCCTGCCAGTAACTTCACCAAAAATACAATGCCTAGCATTTCTCTGCGACTAGACTCTATTCGGTCGGATTGAACTTGATAGCGCGGGTTCCAAACAACAGATACATATTCCAGTATGGGCCTCACTAACGTTGTGAACAGAGCCTTGGTGATGTAAGGGTCATTGAATTCTTTTGACCACCGTTTTACAAATGCAAAAACAACCTTGGCTTTGTTAACTGTAACATTTATGTGAAGATTAAAATTAAATTTCGGTTCCATTGTTATTCCAAGATTAACAAAGTTAAACACTTGTTCAAGGTTATGGTTACATATGTCATAAGAAGGTGGTTGAACTGCGAGAAAAGCACATTACTTTAAATTTTTTAAGGTTTAGTGGCATGTACTTTACTTCACACCTGTAAGTCATGGTATTTAAATCCGCTTGTAGTAAGGACCTTATCTCAACAGAATGATACGATCTAAAGAGCTTTACATCATCAGCAAACAATAAAATTTTTGAATAATTTATTACAGAAGGTAAGTCATTTATAAAAAGTAAAAACAGAATCGGACCAAGGTGACTTCCTTGCGGGACTCCTGAAGAAACATACATAGTGTTTGAGGAACTATTTTTAAAAAGAACTCTTTGTGTTCTGTCAATGAGGTAAGAAGATATCCAACGAAGGAGATTGGGTTGAAAACCAAGGAGTTTATGGATCAGTAAATAGTGACTTACTCTGTCGAATGCCTTACTAAAATCTGCGATAATTTTTTATAGAGGACCTACTCCCGGTTTTATAAAGGGGTATAATGAATGATTCTTTCCTAGCTGAAGAGAAAATCCCAAGCTTAAGGGAAAGATTAAATAAATTAGTTAAGAGCTCATAAATATGTTAAGCACAGTTTATGAGGAAACACGTAGGGATCGAATCGGGGCCAGCCTTAAATGATTATTTTAAGTTACTCAAATAATAATATACTTCCTGATTTAGAGTTTTTTGTTAAATTCCTTTTAACTTTGCACAAATAAGATCTGTAGCATTTTTTATTTAATTCAAAATAAGCGTGTCGGATAACTGAGTATTTAATATATTTAGTGTGAAAACCAGTTTTTTGTACAATTTAAAAGATCGCGACTTTTTATTTTTAAAATTTTTTAGTTCTTTAGTAAACCAAGTTTGTGATTGCTCCTTTTGTACGCAAACCCGTTTTGGCACAAAATTTTGAAATAAGCTAAATATAGTGTTATTAAAATGCTGGACGCAACGTTCAACATCATCTTTATACGTCGGCCATGCTAATTTTGATAATTCTCGATCTAATTTCTTGAAATTGGCTTTCGCGAAAATAAAACGAGTTTGAGCTACTTGATTTATCAACATTATTGCCAAAATCACCAATAACTTCGTAATTTACCTCTTTGGTCAAGAAGAAGTAAAAATAAAAGTTTGAATAGTTGGCTTACAAACTAATATAAAATAAGAAGTTTGGAATGGTGCAGGGGGCCACATTCTTGCCACTGCGCGTAGGTTTGGTCGTACTGTGAGGTTGTCCGAGTTTTTTTTTCGTCGTCAGTAGTGGTGGTTCCTGTAGTAGCGACTCTTATGGTGACAAAACGATGGTGGTAATGAACTCTGGTTTCAACCGATTTGGATTTTGAAAGACTTTGGCAATCGTTTGATGGCGGTGTATAACATCGTCCATCATAAAATTTTGTCAATAAGGGAAAGTCTGCATCACCCGCAGCTTTTGACCTGAATTTCGTGCCTTTCAATAACTCGACCGCTATTGGCAATGCTGATCCATAAACTAGTAATACTAGTAAGTAAATTTTTGCTTTTCGTTTCTCTTTTTTCTTTGCTCTTCTAAAACCTTAAAAACTTTAGTCAATACTAAGGAAAAGGCAGATTGGCCAAGTGCGATAGTGCTCTCGTTTCCTACGCTTAATTGATATGATCCTTGAGCACAAAACCTCAAAGTCTCTGATAACTTTAATATTGTAGGAATTGATGTATTTCTTACACCTGCTTGTAGTTTGCTTTCCAGCAGTGTAAGCAAATACGTGAATGCAGCTTTCGGCAAACAAAATTTTTTTAAAAACATGTAAAGATATGGTTATTAAATTGCCTAAGCAATACATGAAAACCATATACATTTTGTCCTCCAACTCCAGAAGGTTTGATGCATCTCTTAACCTCCTTCTCAGTTTTGCTAACTCCGTTAAACTGGCACTTTCACTATCGTCACTTAACCTCAGCTCAACACTATCCATTTATGTTTTTTTTTTTAAAACTATTTATTTCAAATAAGTTACTCAAACAATAAAAAGTAAATCAAATTGCTTACAAATGTAAACAAATACCCAAACAGCTGTCAATTCAGTTAACCGTTCACAATAGAGCAATTTCTTGTCGATCAAGTTACGCAATACAAAAATAAAATATAATCGACACGATCGACTGAGGTCTATTCTACTGCCAGTCGACAATCACAATAGGGGTGATAGGCAAGCAAATAGAGAAGATAAATGGAAGGGGTTTCCCCGCAACATGTTTGCCTGTATTGTACCGGCCGTAGACGCTTGACCGATACAGTTTAATATTTAAATTTGTCATCTGTTTTGTGTATACGGAGATAAAAGGAATAAAAGTTGTTTTGGCAGCATATGTATGTTTTTTTTTTGGTTTTTTCAACGATTTTTCGACAGTTTATCAGCATAATACATATGTAGGTATATTTATACATGAGTTTCATTGGACTGCAAACGAACGCGAATGGAACTAATTACAATGTGATACTTTGTAACTGAAAGTTTTATATATTTTGTGATTTAAAAAAAGTGTTTTTTAAATTGTTTCAAAGGACAGATTTTTAGTTCTAAAATATTTTTATTTATTATAATATTTTGTTAAATCTATTAATCCCTAAATAAGCTTCATGAAAAATCACAATTAAAAAGAATATTGGAAACATTTTTTTTATCCACGACTAGATTAACAAACAAATTTTACTATCCAAAATAATTTAAATTTAAAATCAGCTGATGAACTTTTATTCTGTAGCTGGACAGTTTAAGAGTCTCGACACCCAACAAACTCCTGCCTTTATGACTGAAAAAATTTTTTTTTTTAAATCCGTCCGGGAGATTGAGATACGAATAATTTTTCAATTTGCTCTGATAGGTACCGAATAATCGAAGTTTTTGCATTGTTCAAAACATACGTTATATGGGAGGTGGGCGTGGTTATTGACCATTTTCAATACCAACCTATCCTGGCCAAAAGAGCATTCTATTTACTAAATTTCATTAAGATATCTAAATTTTTACTCAAGTTATTGTAACCACAGACGGACAAACAGTCTGGGCTAAATCGATTCCCCTTTTCATTCTGATCATTTTGCTATATATAAGTCTTTATCTATCTCGATTATTTTTTGCTGTTACCAACAACCGTTATGCGAACAAAGTTAATATACCCTTGTGTACAAGTACGCTCGGGTATACAAATAATTAGCAACTATTGCCACTATTGACTTCACATCTGTCCAGTTCAGCAAAACCAAAGTTGCGGTACCCCGAAATGCGTCATCTTTAGTTTGCTGCATCGTGAGAGTTGTTACGGTTAGCGTCCTCGACATCAAATTTGTTTTTTTTTTTTTTTAAATATGTGTTGCGCCGAGTCATGAAAGGCAGAGGTTTGTTAAGTGTCGAGATCTAAAACTGTTCCGCTACAGAACAAATGCTCATCAGCTGATCGAATAGTAATATATATGTATGTATGTATCAATTATTGAGAGCATTGAGTATAGTTCTCTTTATGTAAACAAGTGAGTCTGAAATATCAAAAGAACCGGAGTGAGTGGTAAAATCCTGACACAAAATTATTTTTACATGGCTTCAGTTTTAGTTTTATTTCCCTAAGAAGAGATTGGCTAGAGATCACGCCTGCCAGTAACTTGACCAAAAATACAATGCCTAGCATTTCTCTGCGACTAGACTCTATTCGGTCGGATTGAACTTGATAGCGCGGGTTCCAAACAACAGATACATATTCCAGTATGGGCCTCACTAACGTTGTGAGCAGAGCCTTCGTGATGTAAGGGTCATTGAATTCTTTTGACCACCGTTTTACAAATGCAAAAACAACCTTGGGTTTGTTAACTGTAACATTTATGTGAAAATTAAAATTAAATTTCGGTTACATTGTTATTCCAAGATTAACAAAGTTAAACACTTGTTCGAGGTTATGGTTACATATGTCATAAGAAGGTGGTTGAACTGCGAGAAAAGCACATTACTTTAAATTTTTTAAGGTTTAGTGGCATGTACTTTACTTCACACCTGTAAGTCATGGTATTTAAATCCGCTTGTAGTAAGGACCTTATCTCAACAGAATGATACGATCTAAAGAGCTTTACATCATCAGCATACAATAAAATTTTTGAATAATTTATTACAGAAGGTAAGTCATTTATAAAAAGTAAAAACAGAATCGGACCAAGGTGACTTCCTTGCGGGACTCCTGAAGATACATACATAGTGTTTGAGGAACTATTTTTAAAAAGAACTCTTTGTGTTCTGTCAATGAGGTAAGAAGATATCCAACGAAGGAGATTGGGTTGAAAACCAAGGAGTTTATGGATCAGTAAATAGTGACTTACTCTGTTGAATGCCTTACTAAAATCAGTGTATATAACATCAGTGTGCATAAATTCTCTAAATCCATTTGAAACATGAGTTGTGAACTCAAGCAAGTTTGTAACGGTAGATTTACCCTTAGAGAACCCGTGTTGTTTGCTAGAAATTGTAGAGGATATGGAATACGTAAATGGTCAACAACAATAGCTTCGAATAATTTAGGAATAGCAGAAAGCTTAGCTATACCGCGATAATTTCCTATAGAGGATCTACTCCCGGTTTTATAAAGGGGTATAATGAATGATTCTTTCCTAGCTGAAGGGAAAATCCCAAGCTTAAGGGAAAGATTAAATAAATTAGTTAAGAGCTCATAAATATGTTTAGCACAGTTTATGAGGAAACACGTAGGGATCGAATCGGGGCCAGCCTTAAATGATTATTTTAAGTTACTCAAATAATAATATACTTCCTCGGAAGATATCTGCGGAATAATAGCAGAAGTGAGGGAAGGTTTGCGCAGAGGCGAGTTAATGGAGTAATTTGACCTGAAGAATTGGGCAAACATGTTGGAAATTGATTGGGAGTCACAAGAAACGGTATTTTGATATTTCATAGCAGACGGAAAACTAGTCACTCTGCGCTTAGAGTTAACGAAATCATAAAATGATTTAGAGTTTTTTGTTAAATTCCTTTTAACTTTGCACAAATAAGATCTGTAGCATTTTTTATTTAATTCAAAATAAGCGTGTCGGATAACTGAGTATTTAATATATTTAGTGTGAAAACCAGTTTTTTGTACAATTTAAAAGATCGCGACTTTTTATTTTTAAAAATTTTTAGTTCTTTAGTAAACCAAGTTTGTGATTGCTCCTTTTGTACGCAAACCCGTTTTGGCACAAAATTTTGAAATAAGCTAAATATAGTGTTATTAAAATGCTGGACGCAACGTTCAACATCATCTTTATACGTCGGCCATGCTAATTTTGATAATTCTCGATCTAATTTCTTGAAATTGGCTTTCGCGAAAATAAAACGAGTTTGAGCTACTTGATTTATCAACATTATTGCCAAAATCACCAATAACTTCGTAATTTACCTCTTTGGTCAAGAAGAAGTAAAAATAAAAGTTTGAATAGTTGGCTTACAAACTAATATAAAATAAGAAGTTTGGAATGGTGCAGGGGGCCACATTCTTGCCACTGCGCGTAGGTTTGGTCGTACTGTGAGGTTGTCCGAGTTTTTTTTTCGTCGTCAGTAGTGGTGGTTCCTGTAGTAGCGACTCTTATGGTGACAAAACGATGGTGGTAATGAACTCTGGTTTCAACCGATTTGGATTTTGAAAGACTTTGGCAATCGTTTGATGGCGGTGTATAACATCGTCCATCATAAAATTTTGTCAATAAGGGAAAGTCTGCATCACCCGCAGCTTTTGACCTGAATTTCGTGCCTTTCAATAACTCGACCGCTATTGGCAATGCTGATCCATAAACTAGTAATACTAGTAAGTAAATTTTTGCTTTTCGTTTCTCTTTTTTCTTTGCTCTTCTAAAACCTTAAAAACTTTAGTCAATACTAAGGAAAAGGCAGATTGGCCAAGTGCGATAGTGCTCTCGTTTCCTACGCTTAATTGATATGATCCTTGAGCACAAAACCTCAAAGTCTCTGATAACTTTAATATTGTAGGAATTGATGTATTTCTTACACCTGCTTGTAGTTTGCTTTCCAGCAGTGTAAGCAAATACGTGAATGCAGCTTTCGGCAAACAAAAATTTTTTAAAAACATGTAAAGATATGGTTATTAAATTGCCTAAGCAATACATGAAAACCATATACATTTTGTCCTCCAACTCCAGAAGGTTTGATGCATCTCTTAACCTCCTTCTCAGTTTTGCTAACTCCGTTAAACTGGCACTTTCACTATCGTCACTTAACCACAGCTCAACACTATCCATTTATGTTTTTTTTTTCAAAACTATTTATTTCAAATAAGTTACTCAAACAATAAAAAGTAAATCAAATTGCTTACAAATGTAAACAAATACCCAAACAGCTGTCAATTCAGTTAACCGTTCACAATAGAGCAATTTCTTGTCGATCAAGTTACGCAATACAAAAATAAAATATAATCGACACGATCGACTGAGGTCTATTCTACTGCCAGTCGACAATCACAATAGGGGTGATAGGCAAGCAAATAGAGAAGATAAATGGAAGGGGTTTCCCCGCAACATGTTTGCCTGTATTGTACCGGCCGTAGACGCTTGACCGATACAGTTTAATATTTAAATTTGTCATCTGTTTTGTGTATACGGAGATAAAAGGAATAAAAGTTGTTTTGGCAGCATATGTATGTTTTTTTTTTGGTTTTTTCAACGATTTTTCGACAGTTTATCAGCATAATACATATGTAGGTATATTTATACATGAGTTTCATTGGACTGGAAACGAACGCGAATGGAACTAATTACAATGTGATACTTTGTAACTGAAAGTTTTATATATTTTGTGATTTAAAAAAAGTGTTTTTTAAATTGTTTCAAAGGACAGATTTTTAGTTCTAAAATATTTTTATTTATTATAATATTTTGTTAAATCTATTAATCCCTAAATAAGCTTCATGAAAAATCACAATTAAAAAGAATATTGGAAACATTTTTTTTATCCACGACTAGATTAACAAACAAATTTTACTATCCAAAATAATTTAAATTTAAAATCAGCTGATGAACTTTTATTCTGTAGCTGGACAGTTTAAGAGTCTCGACACCCAACAAACTCCTGCCTTTATGACTGCAAAAATTTTTTTTTTTAAATCCGTCCGGGAGATTGAGATACGAATAATTTTTCAATTTGCTCTGATAGGTACCGAATAATCGAAGTTTTTGCATTGTTCAAAACATACGTTATATGGGAGGTGGGCGTGGTTATTGACCATTTTCAATACCAACCTATCCTGGCCAAAAGAGCATTCTATTTACTAAATTTCATTAAGATATCTAAATTTTTACTCAAGTTATTGTAACCACAGACGGACAAACAGTCTGGGCTAAATCGATTCCCCTTTTCATTCTGATCATTTTGCTATATATAAGTCTTTATCTATCTCGATTATTTTTTGCTGTTACAAACAACCGTTATGC
Organism: Philophylla caesio; assembly: GCA_963971545.1. Classification (NCBI taxonomy): domain Eukaryota; kingdom Metazoa; phylum Arthropoda; class Insecta; order Diptera; family Tephritidae; genus Philophylla; species Philophylla caesio. Next base: position 60,229,521 of record OZ020606.1, read on the forward strand.
GAACAAAGTTAATATACCCTTGTGTACAAGTACGCTCGGGTATACAAATAATTAGCAACTATTGCCACTATTGACTTCACATCTGTCCAGTTCAGCAAAACCAAAGTTGCGGTACCCCGAAATGCGTCATCTTTAGTTTGCTGCATCGTGAGAGTTGTTACGGTTAGCGTCCTCGACATCAAATTTGTTTTTGTTTTTTTTTAAATATGTGTTGCGCCGAGTCATGAAAGGCAGAGGTTTGTTAAGTGTCGAGATCTAAAACTGTTCCGCTACAGAACAAATGCTCATCAGCTGATCGAATAGTAATATATATGTATGTATGTATCAATTATTGAGAGCATTGAGTATAGTTCTCTTTATGTAAACAAGTGAGTCTGAAATATCAAAAGAACCGGAGTGAGTGGTAAAATCCTGACACAAAATTATTTTTACATGGCTTCAGTTTTAGTTTTATTTCCCTAAGAAGAGATTGGCTAGAGATCACGCCTGCCAGTAACTTGACCAAAAATACAATGCCTAGCATTTCTCTGCGACTAGACTCTATTCGGTCGGATTGAACTTGATAGCGCGGGTTCCAAACAACAGATACATACTCCAGTATGGGCCTCACTAACGTTGTGAGCAGAGCCTTCGTGATGTAAGGGTCATTGAATTCTTTTGACCACCGTTTTACAAATGCAAAAACAACCTTGGGTTTGTTAACTGTAACATTTATGTGAAAATTAAAATTAAATTTCGGTTACATTGTTATTCCAAGATTAACAAAGTTAAACACTTGTTCGAGGTTATCGTTACATATGTCATAAGAAGGTGGTTGAACTGCGAGAAAAGCACATTACTTTAAATTTTTTAAGGTTTAGTGGCATGTACTTTACTTCACACCTGTAAGTCATGGTATTTAAATCCGCTTGTAGTAAGGACCTTATCTCAACAGATCTAAAGAGCTTTACATCATCAGCAAACAAGAAAATTTTTGAATAATTTATTACAGAAGGTAAGTCATTTATAAAAAGTAAAAACAGAATCGGACCAAGGTGACTTCCTTGCGGGACTCCTGAAGAAACATACATAGTGTTTGAGGAACTATTTTTAAAAAGAACTCTTTGTGTTCTGTCAATGAGGTAAGAAGATATCCAACGAAGGAGATTGGGTTGAAAACCAAGGAGTTTATGGATCAGTAAATAGTGACTTACTCTGTCGAATGCCTTACTAAAATCAGCGATAATTTTTTATAGAGGACCTACTCCCGGTTTTATAAAGGGGTATAATGAATGATTCTTTCCTAGCTGAAGAGAAAATCCCAAGCTTAAGGGAAAGATTAAATAAATTAGTTAAGAGCTCATAAATATGTTAAGCACAGTTTATGAGGAAACACGTAGGGATCGAATCGGGGCCAGCCTTAAATGATTATTTTAAGTTACTCAAATAATAATATACTTCCTGATTTAGAGTTTTTTGTTAAATTCCTTTTAACTTTGCACAAATAAGATCTGTAGCATTTTTTATTTAATTCAAAATAAGCGTGTCGGATAACTGAGTATTTAATATATTTAGTGTGAAAACCAGTTTTTTGTACAATTTAAAAGATCGCGACTTTTTATTTTTAAAAATTTTTAGTTCTTTAGTAAACCAAGTTTGTGATTGCTCCTTTTGTACGCAAACCCGTTTTGGCACAAAATTTTGAAATAAGCTAAATATAGTGTTATTAAAATGCTGGACGCAACGTTCAACATCATCTTTATACGTCGGCCATGCTAATTTTGATAATTCTCGATCTAATTTCTTGAAATTGGCTTTCGCGAAAATAAAACGAGTTTGAGCTACTTGATTTATCAACATTATTGCCAAAATCACCAATAACTTCGTAATTTACCTCTTTGGTCAAGAAGAAGTAAAAATAAAAGTTTGAATAGTTGGCTTACAAACTAATATAAAATAAGAAGTTTGGAATGGTGCAGGGGGCCACATTCTTGCCACTGCGCGTAGGTTTGGTCGTACTGTGAGGTTGTCCGAGTTTTTTTTTCGTCGTCAGTAGTGGTGGTTCCTGTAGTAGCGACTCTTATGGTGACAAAACGATGGTGGTAATGAACTCTGGTTTCAACCGATTTGGATTTTGAAAGACTTTGGCAATCGTTTGATGGCGGTGTATAACATCGTCCATCATAAAATTTTGTCAATAAGGGAAAGTCTGCATCACCCGCAGCTTTTGACCTGAATTTCGTGCCTTTCAATAACTCGACCGCTATTGGCAATGCTGATCCATAAACTAGTAATACTAGTAAGTAAATTTTTGCTTTTCGTTTCTCTTTTTTCTTTGCTCTTCTAAAACCTTAAAAACTTTAGTCAATACTAAGGAAAAGGCAGATTGGCCAAGTGCGATAGTGCTCTCGTTTCCTACGCTTAATTGATATGATCCTTGAGCACAAAACCTCAAAGTCTCTGATAACTTTAATATTGTAGGAATTGATGTATTTCTTACACCTGCTTGTAGTTTGCTTTCCAGCAGTGTAAGCAAATACGTGAATGCAGCTTTCGGCAAACAAAAATTTTTTAAAAACATGTAAAGATATGGTTATTAAATTGCCTAAGCAATACATGAAAACCATATACATTTTGTCCTCCAACTCCAGAAGGTTTGATGCATCTCTTAACCTCCTTCTCAGTTTTGCTAACTCCGTTAAACTGGCACTTTCACTATCGTCACTTAACCACAGCTCAACACTATCCATTTATGTTTTTTTTTTCAAAACTATTTATTTCAAATAAGTTACTCAAACAATAAAAAGTAAATCAAATTGCTTACAAATGTAAACAAATACCCAAACAGCTGTCAATTCAGTTAACCGTTCACAATAGAGCAATTTCTTGTCGATCAAGTTACGCAATACAAAAATAAAATATAATCGACACGATCGACTGAGGTCTATTCTACTGCCAGTCGACAATCACAATAGGGGTGATAGGCAAGCAAATAGAGAAGATAAATGGAAGGGGTTTCCCCGCAACATGTTTGCCTGTATTGTACCGGCCGTAGACGCTTGACCGATACAGTTTAATATTTAAATTTGTCATCTGTTTTGTGTATACGGAGATAAAAGGAATAAAAGTTGTTTTGGCAGCATATGTATGTTTTTTTTTTGGTTTTTTCAACGATTTTTCGACAGTTTATCAGCATAATACATATGTAGGTATATTTATACATGAGTTTCATTGGACTGGAAACGAACGCGAATGGAACTAATTACAATGTGATACTTTGTAACTGAAAGTTTTATATATTTTGTGATTTAAAAAAAGTGTTTTTTAAATTGTTTCAAAGGACAGATTTTTAGTTCTAAAATATTTTTATTTATTATAATATTTTGTTAAATCTATTAATCCCTAAATAAGCTTCATGAAAAATCACAATTAAAAAGAATATTGGAAACATTTTTTTTATCCACGACTAGATTAACAAACAAATTTTACTATCCAAAATAATTTAAATTTAAAATCAGCTGATGAACTTTTATTCTGTAGCTGGACAGTTTAAGAGTCTCGACACCCAACAAACTCCTGCCTTTATGACTGCAAAAATTTTTTTTTTTAAATCCGTCCGGGAGATTGAGATACGAATAATTTTTCAATTTGCTCTGATAGGTACCGAATAATCGAAGTTTTTGCATTGTTCAAAACATACGTTATATGGGAGGTGGGCGTGGTTATTGACCATTTTCAATACCAACCTATCCTGGCCAAAAGAGCATTCTATTTACTAAATTTCATTAAGATATCTAAATTTTTACTCAAGTTATTGTAACCACAGACGGACAAACAGTCTGGGCTAAATCGATTCCCCTTTTCATTCTGATCATTTTGCTATATATAAGTCTTTATCTATCTCGATTATTTTTTGCTGTTACCAACAACCGTTATGCGAACAAAGTTAATATACCCTTGTGTACAAGTACGCTCGGGTATACAAATAATTAGCAACTATTGCCACTATTGACTTCACATCTGTCCAGTTCAGCAAAACCAAAGTTGCGGTACCCCGAAATGCGTCATCTTTAGTTTGCTGCATCGTGAGAGTTGTTACGGTTAGCGTCCTCGACATCAAATTTGTTTTTGTTTTTTTTTAAATATGTGTTGCGCCGAGTCATGAAAGGCAGAGGTTTGTTAAGTGTCGAGATCTAAAACTGTTCCGCTACAGAACAAATGCTCATCAGCTGATCGAATAGTAATATATATGTATGTATGTATCAATTATTGAGAGCATTGAGTATAGTTCTCTTTATGTAAACAAGTGAGTCTGAAATATCAAAAGAACCGGAGTGAGTGGTAAAATCCTGACACAAAATTATTTTTACATGGCTTCAGTTTTAGTTTTATTTCCCTAAGAAGAGATTGGCTAGAGATCACGCCTGCCAGTAACTTGACCAAAAATACAATGCCTAGCATTTCTCTGCGACTAGACTCTATTCGGTCGGATTGAACTTGATAGCGCGGGTTCCAAACAACAGATACATACTCCAGTATGGGCCTCACTAACGTTGTGAGCAGAGCCTTCGTGATGTAAGGGTCATTGAATTCTTTTGACCACCGTTTTACAAATGCAAAAACAACCTTGGGTTTGTTAACTGTAACATTTATGTGAAAATTAAAATTAAATTTCGGTTACATTGTTATTCCAAGATTAACAAAGTTAAACACTTGTTCGAGGTTATGGTTACATATGTCATAAGAAGGTGGTTGAACTGCGAGAAAAGCACATTACTTTAAATTTTTTAAGGTTTAGTGGCATGTACTTTACTTCACACCTGTAAGTCATGGTATTTAAATCCGCTTGTAGTAAGGACCTTATCTCAACAGAATGATACGATCTAAAGAGCTTTACATCATCAGCATACAATAAAATTTTTGAATAATTTATTACAGAAGGTAAGTCATTTATAAAAAGTAAAAACAGAATCGGACCAAGGTGACTTCCTTGCGGGACTCCTGAAGATACATACATAGTGTTTGAGGAACTATTTTTAAAAAGAACTCTTTGTGTTCTGTCAATGAGGTAAGAATAATGCCTTACTAAAATCAGCGATAATTTTTTATAGAGGACCTACTCCCGGTTTTATAAAGGGGTATAATGAATGATTCTTTCCTAGCTGAAGGGAAAATCCCAAGCTTAAGGGAAAGATTAAATAAATTAGTTAAGAGCTCATAAATATGTTAAGCACAGTTTATGAGGAAACACGTAGGGATCGAATCGGGGCCAGCCTTAAATGATTATTTTAAGTTACTCAAATAATAATATACTTCCTCGGAAGATATCTGCGGAATAATAGCAGATGTGAGGGAAGGTTTGCGCAGAGGCGAGTTAATGGAGTAATTTGACCTGAAGAATTAGGCAAGCATGTTGGAAATTGATTGGGAGTCACAAGAAACGGTATTTTGATATTTCATAGCAGACGGAAAACTAGTCACTCTGCGCTTAGAGTTAACGAAATCATAAAATGATTTAGAGTTTTTTGTTAAATTCCTTTTAACTTTGCACAAATAAGATCTGTAGCATTTTTTATTTAATTCAAAATAAGCGTGTCGGATAACTGAGTATTTAATATATTTAGTGTGAAAACCAGTTTTTTGTACAATTTAAAAGATCGCGACTTTTTATTTTAAAAATTTTTTAGTTCTTTAGTAAACCAAGTTTGTGATTGCTCCTTTTGTACGCAAACCCGTTTTGGCACAAAATTTTGAAATAAGCTAAATATAGTGTTATTAAAATGCTGGACGCAACGTTCAACCTCATCTTTATACGTCGGCCATGCTAATTTTGATAATTCTCTATCTAATTTCTTGAAATTGGCTTTCGCGAAAATAAAACGAGTTTGAGCTACTTGATTTATCAACATTATTGCCAAAATCACCAATAACTTCGTAATTTACCTCTTTGGTCAAGAAGAAGTAAAAATAAAAGTTTGAATAGTTGGCTTACAAACTAATATAAAATAAGAAGTTTGGAATGGTGCAGGGGGCCACATTCTTGCCACTGCGCGTGGGTTTGGTCGTACTGTGAGGTTGTCCGAGTTTTTTTTTCGTCGTCAGTAGTGGTGGTTCCTATAGTAGCGACTCTTATGGTGACAAAACGATGGTGGTAATGAACTCTGGTTTCAACCGATTTGGATTTTGAAAGACTTTGGCAATCGTTTGATGGCGGTGTATAACATCGTCCATCATAAAGTTTTGTCAATAAGGGAAAGTCTGCATCACCCGCAGCTTTTGACCTGAATTTCGTGCCTTTCAATAACTCGACCGCTATTAGCAATGCTGATCCATAAACTAGTAATACTAGTAAGTAAATTTTTGCTTTTCGTTTCTCTTTTTTCTTTGCTCTTCTAAAACCTTAAAAACTTTAGTCAATACTAAGGAAAAGGTAGATTGGCCAAGTGCGATAGTGCTCTCGTTTCCTACGCTTAATTGATATGATCCTTGAGCACAAAACCTCAAAGTCTCTGATAACTTTAATATTGTAGGAATTGATGTATTTCTTACACCTGCTTGTAGTTTGCTTTCCAGCAGTGTAAGCAAATACGTGAATGCAGCTTTCGGCAAACAAAAATTTTTTAAAAACATGTAAAGATATGGTTATTAAATTGCCTAAGCAATACATGAAAACCATATACATTTTGTCCTCCAACTCCAGAAGGTTTGATGCATCTCTTAACCTCCTTCTCAGTTTTGCTAACTCCGTTAAACTGCCACTTTCACTATCGTCACTTAACCACAGCTCAACACTATCCATTTATGTTTTTTTTTTCAAAACTATTTATTTCAAATAAGTTACTCAAACAATAAAAAGTAAATCAAATTGCTTACAAATGTAAACAAATACCCAAACAGCTGTCAATTCAGTTAACCGTTCACAATAGAGCAATTTCTTGTCGATCAAGTTACGCAATACAAAAATAAAATATAATCGACACGATCGACTGAGGTCTATTCTACTGCCAGTCGACAATCACAATAGGGGTGATAGGCAAGCAAATAGAGAAGATAAATGGAAGGGGTTTCCCCGCAACATGTTTGCCTGTATTGTACCGGCCGTAGACGCTTGACCGATACAGTTTAATATTTAAATTTGTCATTTGTTTTGTGTATACGGAGATAAAAGGAATAAAAATTGTTTTGGCAGCATATGTATGTTTTTTTTTTGGTTTTTTCAACGATTTTTCGACAGTTTATCAGCATAATACATATGTAGGTATATTTATACATGAGTTTCATTGGACTGGAAACGAACGCGAATGGAACTAATTACAATGTGATACTTTGTAACTGAAAGTTTTATATATTTTGTGATTTAAAAAAAGTGTTTTTTAAATTGTTTCAAAGGACAGATTTTTAGTTCTAAAATATTTTTATTTATTATAATATTTTGTTAAATCTATTAATCCCTAAATAAGCTTCATGAAAAATCGCAATTAAAAAGAATATTGGAAACATTTTTTTTATCCACGACTAGATTAACAAACAAATTTTACTATCCAAAATAATTTAAATTTAAAATCAGCTGATGAACTTTTATTCTGTAGCTGAACAGTTTTAGAGTCTCGACACCCAACAAACTCCTGCCTTTTATGACTGCAAAATTTTTTTTTTTTAAATCCGTGCGGGAGATTGAGATACGAATAATTTTTCAATTTGCTCTGATAGGTACCGAATAATCGAAGTTTTTGCATTGTTCAAAACATACGTTATATGGGAGGTGGGCGTGGTTATTGACCATTTTCAATACCAACCTATCCTGGCCAAAAGAGCATTCTATTTACTAAATTTCATTAAGATATCTAAATTTTTACTCAAGTTATTGTAACCACAGACGGACAAACAGTCTGGGCTAAATCGATTCCCCTTTTCATTCTGATCATTTTGCTATATATAAGTCTTTATCTATCTCGATTATTTTTTGCTGTTACCAACAACCGTTATGCGAACAAAGTTAATATACCCTTGTGTACAAGTACGCTCGGGTATACAAATAATTAGCAACTATTGCCACTATTGACTTCACATCTGTCCAGTTCAGCAAAACCAAAGTTGCGGTACCCCGAAATGCGTCATCTTTAGTTTGCTGCATCGTGAGAGTTGTTACGGTTAGCGTCCTCGACATCAAATTTGTTTTTGTTTTTTTTTAAATATGTGTTGCGCCGAGTCATGAAAGGCAGAGGTTTGTTAAGTGTCGAGATCTAAAACTGTTCCGCTACAGAACAAATGCTCATCAGCTGATCGAATAGTAATATATATGTATGTATGTATCAATTATTGAGAGCATTGAGTATAGTTCTCTTTATGTAAACAAGTGAGTCTGAAATATCAAAAGAACCGGAGTGAGTGGTAAAATCCTGACACAAAATTATTTTTACATGGCTTCAGTTTTAGTTTTATTTCCCTAAGAAGAGATTGGCTAGAGATCACGCCTGCCAGTAACTTGACCAAAAATACAATGCCTAGCATTTCTCTGCGACTAGACTCTATTCGGTCGGATTGAACTTGATAGCGCGGGTTCCAAACAACAGATACATATTCCAGTATGGGCCTCACTAACGTTGTGAGCAGAGCCTTCGTGATGTAAGGGTCATTGAATTCTTTTGACCACCGTTTTACAAATGCAAAAACAACCTTGGGTTTGTTAACTGTAACATTTATGTGAAAATTAAAATTAAATTTCGGTTACATTGTTATTCCAAGATTAACAAAGTTAAACACTTGTTCGAGGTTATGGTTACATATGTCATAAGAAGGTGGTTGAACTGCGAGAAAAGCACATTACTTTAAATTTTTTAAGGTTTAGTGGCATGTACTTTACTTCACACCTGTAAGTCATGGTATTTAAATCCGCTTGTAGTAAGGACCTTATCTCAACAGAATGATACGATCTAAAGAGCTTTACATCATCAGCATACAATAAAATTTTTGAATAATTTATTACAGAAGGTAAGTCATTTATAAAAAGTAAAAACAGAATCGGACCAAGGTGACTTCCTTGCGGGACTCCTGAAGATACATACATAGTGTTTGAGGAACTATTTTTAAAAAGAACTCTTTGTGTTCTGTCAATGAGGTAAGAAGATATCCAACGAAGGAGATTGGGTTGAAAACCAACGAGTTTATGGATCAGTAAATAGTGACTTACTCTGTCGAATGCCTTTCTAAAATCAGTGTATATAACATCAGTGTGCATAAATTCTCTAAATCCATTTGAAACATGAGTTGTGAACTCAAGCAAGTTTGTAACGGTAGATTTACCCTTAGAGAACCCGTGTTGTTTGCTAGAAATTGTAGAGGATATGGAATACGTAAATGGTCAACAACAATAGCTTCGAATAATTTAGGAATAGCAGAAAGCTTAGCTATACCGCGATAATTTCCTATAGAGGATCTACTCCCGGTTTTATAAAGGGGTATAATGAATGATTCTTTCCTAGCTGAAGGGAAAATCCCAAGCTTAAGGGAAAGATTAAATAAATTAGTTAAGAGCTCATAAATATGTTTAGCACAGTTTATGAGGAAACACGTAGGGATCGAATCGGGGCCAGCCTTAAATGATTATTTTAAGTTACTCAAATAATAATATACTTCCTCGGAAGATATCTGCGGAATAATAGTGAGGCAAGGTTTGCGCAGAGGCGAGTTAATGGAGTAATTTGACCTGAAGAATTGGGCAAACATGTTGGAAATTGATTGGGAGTCACAAGAAACGGTATTTTGATATTTCATAGCAGACGGAAAACTAGTCACTCTGCGCTTAGAGTTAACGAAATCATAAAATGATTTAGAGTTTTTTGTTAAATTCCTTTTAACTTTGCACAAATAAGATCTGTAGCATTTTTTATTTAATTCAAAATAAGCGTGTCGGATAACTGAGTATTTAATATATTTAGTGTGAAAACCAGTTCAAAACATACGTTATATGGGAGGTGGGCGTGGTTATTGACCGATATGGACCATTTTCAATACCAACCTACCCTGGCCAAAAGAGCATTCTATTTACTATATTTCATTAAGATATCTAAATTTTTACTCAAGTTATTGTAACCACAGACGGACAAACAGTCTGTGCTAAATCGATTCCCCTTTTCATTCTGATCATTTTGGTATATATAACTCTTTATCTATCTCGATTATTTTTTGCTGTTACAAACAACCGTTATGCGAACAAAGTTAATATACCCTTGTGTACAAGTACGCTCGGGTATACAAATAATTAGCAACTATTGCCACTATTGACTTCACATCTGTCCAGTTCAGCAAAACCAAAGTTGCGGTACCCCGAAATGCGTCATCTTTGGTTTGCTGCATCGTGAGAGTTGTTACGGTTAGCGTCCTCGACATCAAATTTGTTTTTGTTTTTTTTTCATATATGTTGCGCCGAGTCATGAAAGGCAGAGGTTTGTTAAGTGTCGAGATCTAAAACTGTTCCGCTACAGAACAAATGCTCATCAGCTGATCGAATAGTAATATATATGTATGTATGTATCAATTATTGAGAGCATTGAGTATATGTAGTTCTCTTTATGTAAACAAGTGAGTCTGAAATATCAAAAGAACCGGAGTGAGTGTTAAAATCCTGACACAAAATTACTTTTACATGGCTTCAGTTTTAGTTTTATTTCGCTAAGAAGAGATTGGCTAGAGATCACGCCTGCCAGTAACTTCACCAAAAATACAATGCCTAGCATTTCTCTGCGACTAGACTCTATTCGGTCGGATTGAACTTGATAGCGCGGGTTCCAAACAACAGATACATATTCCAGTATGGGCCTCACTAAAGTTGTGAACAGAGCCTTGGTGATGTAAGGGTCATTGAATTCTTTTGACCACCGTTTTACAAATGCAAAAACAACCTTGGCTTTGTTAACTGTAACATTTATGTGAAGATTAAAATTAAATTTCGGTTCCATTGTTATTCCAAGATTAACAAAGTTAAACACTTGTTCAAGGTTATGGTTACATATGTCATAAGAAGGTGGTTGAACTGCGAGAAAAGCACATTACTTTAAATTTTTTAAGGTTTAGTGGCATGTACTTTACTTCACACCTGTAAGTCATGGTATTTAAATCCGCTTGTAGTAAGGACCTTATCTCAACAGAATGATACGATCTAAAGAGCTTTACATCATCAGCAAACAATAAAATTTTTGAATAATTTATTACAGAAGGTAAGTCATTTATAAAAAGTAAAAACAGAATCGGACCAAGGTGACTTCCTTGCGGGACTCCTGAAGAAACATACATAGTGTTTGAGGAACTATTTTTAAAAAGAACTCTTTGTGTTCTGTCAATGAGGTAAGAAGATATCCAACGAAGGAGATTGGGTTGAAAACAAAGGAGTTTATGGATCAGTAAAGAGTGACTTACTCTATCGAATGCCTTACTAAAATCAGTGTATATAACATCAGTGTGCATAAATTCTCTAAATCCATTTGAAACATGAGTTGTGAACTCAAGCAAGTTTGTAACGGTAGATTTACCCTTAGAGAACCCGTGTTGTTTGCTAGAAATTGTAGAGGATATGGAATACGTAAATGGTCAACAACAATAGCTTCGAATAATTTAGGAATAGCAGAAAGCTTAGCTATACCGCGATAATTTTCTATAGAGGACCTACTCCCGGTTTTATAAAGGGGTATAATGAATGATTCTTTCCTAGCTGAAGGGAATATCCCAAGCTTAAGGGAAAGATTAAATAAATTAGTTAAGAGCTCATAAATATGTTTAGCACAGTTTATGAGGAAACACGTAGGGATCGAATCGGGGCCAGCTTTAAATGATTATTTTAAGTTACTCAAATAATAATATACTTCCTCGGAAGATATCTGCGGAATAATAGCAGATGTGAGGGAAGGTTTGCGCAGAGGCGAGTTAATGGAGTAATTTGACCTGAAGAATTGGGCAAACATGTTGGAAATTGATTGGGAGTCACAAGAAACGGTATTTTGATATTTCATAGCAGACGGAAAACAAGTCACTCTGCGCTTAGAGTTAACGAAATCATAAAATGATTTAGAGTTTTTTGTTAAATTCCTTTTAACTTTGCACAAATAAGATCTGTAGCATTTTTTATTTAATTCAAAATAAGCGTATCGGATAACTGAGTATTTAATATATTTAGTGTGAAAACCAGTTTTTTGTACAATTTAAAAGATCGCGACTTTTTATTTTTAAACATTTTTAGTTCTTTAGTAAACCAAGTTTGTGATTGCTCCTTTTGTACGCAAACCCGTTTTGGCACAAACTTTTGAAATAAGCTAAATATAGTGTTATTAAAATGCTGGACGCAACGTTCAACATCATCTTTATACGTCGGCCATGCTAATTTTGATAATTCTCGATCTAATTTCTTGAAATTGGCTTTCGCGAAAATAAAACGAGTTCGAGCTACTTGATTTATCAACATTATTGCCAAAATCACCAATAACTTCGTAATTTACCTCTTTGGTCAAGAAGAAGTAAAAATAAAAGTTTGAATAGTTGGCTTACATACTAATATAAAATAAGAAGTTTGGAATGGTGCAGGGGGCCACATTCTTGCCACTGCGCGTAGGTTTGGTCGTACTGTGAGGTTGTCCGAGTTTTTTTTCGTCGTCAGTAGTGGTGGTTCCTGTAGTAGCGACTCTTATGGTGACAAAACGATGGTGGTAATGAACTCTGGTTTCAACCGATTTGGATTTTGAAAGACTTTGGCAATCGTTTGATGGCGGTGTATAACATCGTCCATCATAAAGTTTTGTCAATGAGGGAAAGTCTGCATCACTCGCAGCTTTTGACCTGAATTTCGTGCCTTTAAATAACTCGACCGCTATTAGCAATGCTGATCCATAAACTAGTAATACTAGTAATGTGTAAGCGGTGCAGTACCACTTCCAAATAATGAAGATGCTGTTCGATGGTCGTAGATGCTAATGTCAATGTATGGGAAGACGTAATTCATATCAGCGTTGTGCAGCCCGAAATTCCTGAACTTGAGCATGTACAAGCTGAATGGTCGGCACACGACTGGGCTACATTTTCGGGCATCTCTCCCGCACCTTTTTTGATACCAGTATTCATCAGGTGCACCGATACGTGCCTACGTCTTGCGAACGGTTACGGCTGCGATTTCGAGGGCGAATGCTATTATTTCTGCGACTACGGGAACGTGAGTGAGATCTCAGCTTTCCAAATAACTTACCCATTTCTAAAAAGCTGCGTGGAATTCTCTGATATCGTTGTGCTGATCCGCCTCTACTTTGTTGATACGGCTGTGAGCCATTGCATCTACAACCGAGTCAGCAATTTTCGTGATCGAGGTATCTACTCCAGCAGATACAGCGAGTACTGGTTGTGTATTCCCATATACAGACGGTTCTACGCACCGGAATGACCCGGGTTTTCTCCGGCAAAGTTCTGTTGTTTCGGCGCCCTAACCCTGTTTAGGTCGGCCGAGCTAAACAATCGTATCTCCCCACTGAGCAATCACTCGCAGCGGGGTAGCTCTTCATTCTTGTGGTCAGAGCAGGCATTAAGCCCAACCCTGGTCCAGAAACTTATTTCTGCTGTGTTTGCCAGAGAACGCTAAATCCGAACTCCACTTCGGTACGGTGTAATACTTGCAACGGATGGTGCCATTATGTGCTCAGTCAAGTGCAATTCATTCCAAGGCCGGTACCACTTTCGAACGTGCTAGGGCCTGCACACCACAAACGATTGGTCTGAGAGTTACACCGCCCCCTGCTGCCGTACACCCTCGCCGCAGTGGTGGTGGCTTAGCGTTCGTACTGCACCACGCCGTGCAATATCGTCTAATTGATGAAGACATCTACGCAAGGGAGAGTACCCAGGAACGTAAGGAAATAGCTGTCAGGCGACGTCGACTTTGAAACATTTAACAAATATATACCCCCTATCTACTACTGCCCGGCTGTATATCACCCTGACATTCATTCTTCAATACCATCCGAAGAAGTATGTGTCCCCGTTATTGAGCCCATTAAATTTAAAGCAATACGTATAATGGTGGGTAAGGGGTTCATTTACTTAGCTCTTTGCTACATCCCTCAAAATTCAGACTTAACGTTATATTCGAAACATATTTCATTACTTAATTTCTTAAGTGCAATGGTTACACCCCATGACTCGATGATTGTTATCGGCGACTTCAATTTGCCGAGCATATCATGGAACTTAATAGACAATCATATCATTCAAGGGATATGTATAATGTGTTCTTGGAAGATATGGCTGAACTCTGCCTTAATCAAATTAATTTAATTTCAAACAAATTTAGAGCGATCTTAGATCTTGTTTATGTTGATGATATATCTAAAGCATCCATTACTCGGTGTGACCCATTGGTTCTCCCTGAGGATTCTCACCACCCTACAATTGAGTTAAATTACGAAATTATAAATGATTTTGGAAATTACGATGATAAATCATGTATCTCAAGCCCGCGTTTTATTTTCGCGAAGGCCAATTTCAAGAAGTTAAATTGTGAATTGTCAAAATTAGCCTGGCCGACGTATTCAGAGGACGTTGAGCTCAGTGTCCAGCATTTTAATAATACTATATACAGCTTATTTAAAAAGTTTGTGCCTAAACGTGTTTGCGTTCATGATAAACATTCGCAACCTTGATTTACAAAAGAACTTAGAAACTTAAAAAACAAAAAGTCGCGATCTTTTAAATTATATAAATTAACTGGTTTACACACTGATTATATTAAGTACTGAATTCTCCGACACAGTTACTTTGATTTGAATAAAAAATGTTACAAATCTTATTTATGCAAGATTAAAAATAATTTAATAAAAAACCCTAAATCATTTTATGATTTCGTTAACTCGAAGCGCAGAGCAAATGGTTTTCCGTCCGCCATGAAACATGAAAACGTCGTGTCAAGTGACAGTCAATCCATCTCGAACATGTTTGCCCAGTTCTTCAGGCCCAATTATTCTATCAACTCGCCTACAAACAAAGATTATCCATATAAACTTTATCCGATGACCACCGCTATCATTCCTGCTATATCTCCCGAAGAAGTGTTTCATTACTTAAGTACCCTAAAGGAATCTTATAAGTCCGGCCCCGATTTGATCCCAACTTGCTTCCTTAAAAAATGTGCTGAATATCTATTTGAACCATTAACGAATTTATTTAACTTATCTCTTAAATTTGGATTTTTCCCATTGGCTTGGAAGGAATCATTCATTATAGCCCTACACAAAATTGGAAGTAGGTCCTCTATAAAAAATTATCGGGGCATAGCAAGGCTTTCTGCTATTCCAAAATTATTCGAAGCTATTGTGGTTGATCGTTTAACATATTCCATATCTTCTGCTATTTCTAGCACGCAACATGGGTTCTCTAAAGGAAAATCGACTATTACAAACTTACTTGAGTTTACTACTCATGTATCAACCGGATTTAGAGAAATTATGCATACCGATATTATATACACCGATTTTAATAAAGCATTCGATAAAGTAAATCACTCCTTACATGTCCATAAACTCGGATCTCCTTGGTTTTCAACCTAATCTTCTTCGTTGGATATCTTCTTATCTGCACGACAGAACACAACGAGTTCTTTTAAAAAAAACTTCTTCGAGCGTTCTTTATGTATCATCCGGGGTTCCACAAGGAAGTCATCTTCCGATTCTGTTTATACTTTTTATAAATGATATTTCTTCTTTTGTGAAATATACAAAAATTTTGTTCTTTTCGGATGATGTAAAGCTTTTTGCGATGATGAAAGGTATTTACTAAAAGGTTGGAAGAAAGAAATCACGCTATGAATGCAACACAGAATTTATGAATTCATCTCATAACTCGAGTTGAGCGCCGATGCTGAGTTGGAATTATGTGAATGTAGATACAGAGAAGTCATTGTGGGTTGTTGTTTATCGCTAGAAGGGAAACTCAGCTTATTCGTCTCATAAACAAACCCAACTCGCACTCATCCCATCAACCAGCTGTGAATGCAAAGCGTTGGCGTTCGCTTAGTAGTGGAATATTGTGTGATCGTCACTCATTGTTATGTGAATTCATTGTTTCTCTCATTGTTTTAACACAACAGGGTGCACTCATACACCCCTATTGCGATTGTCGAGTGGTAGTAGATACACGACTATTAGTCGATTATTGATCGACAACGGTATTGCGATTGTCGCCTACTCGTTCGATTGTCTATTAGTCGCCGTCTTTCTACTGCGTATTTTTACACGACTGCTGTTTTTAGACGCTAGAGTTTGCTGTAAAAAAATAAAATGGAAAAAAGCTAAGAAAATTTGACTGGAAATTAAAAAAAAAATTTAAAACATAAAAATCTGTTCGGAACAGATCAAAAACTGTGAGCAACAAAAAGCAGCTTGCGCGGTTGGTTCAGCTGATGCAAGATAACTCAGACATAGCAAAAGGAATTTGCGTAAAGACTCGAGCTAAACCAAGATGGGAAGCCATTGCAGTAGATATTAATAGCTTGGGACCACCACTGCGTTCGTGGGAAAAGTGGTTAAAGGTAAAACGAAATATATTTTAGAAAGGTAATGAATGAAATAATGTGCTATATTTTTATATTGGTTTGGACAGATTTTAAAAGTAAAACGAAAAAGAAAATATCAGCCAATAGATCTGAATTTCGTTCAACTGGTGGGGGCCCAAACAACCTTCATACCCTAACACCGCTAGAGGAAGCTGTCGTAAATTTTTCAAAATACGATATTTGTGTCAATCCTCCAGGTGAAGAGATCGGATGTAGCAGTGTGATAAATCAGTCTGTGGAAAGTGATGAGCAGGAAGCTTTTATAAGCAACGCAATGGAGATTGCTATGGAGGACTCTTCTGAAATGGCCGAAACCCAGGAACAACCGAGTACATGTAAGCAAACGCGTATAAGTGGTGCTTCAAAACCAAAGAGACTGGCCTTACTTGAAAATCAAGTAGAAGTGCAATCAAATCATTTTAAGATGATAGAAAAAAATACTAAAGAGATAAAAGATAGCCTTAGGTATATAAAAACCTTTAGAAGATCTCATAAACTAAAGCAAGAAAAACTTAATATACAAAAAGAAAAACTTAAATTAAAACAAGAAAAACTACAACTTCTCAAAGACGAAGTAATAAATAAAGCAAAGAATAGGGTGGATAAACTTAAAATAAAAGTTCAGCTGTTGGAGCTGCAGAAAGAGAACATCTGTTCACTTATATTATAAGAAAAATTTAAGTTTTTATTTTAAGATGTAACAATGAAATAATGTGATTTTAATTTTAATTTATTTATTTTTTACTTTATGATACAAACCTGAAATACTGTGATTTTAATTTGACACGTAAATTATAAACTGAACTTAAGCTTTATTAATGAAATTATTTATTGAATTCTTAGTTATAAAACGCTACTGAATAGTACAAATAAAACGCAAGATTTAAGAGTGAAGTTGGATTTGCTCTAATATGGTGTTTCTTATTTCTACGGCTTCTTCATATATAACTCTGGTTTCAGCATCTACGCTCTCTTCAGAACCGTTATAGTTTTCAGTTTCTCGATTGTTATTGCTTTCTTCATCCGAAAATTTAACATTGTAGGAAATGCATATATTGTGTAGAGCTGCGCAGACGTTTATTATTTGTGTGGCCTTTTTTGGCCCATAGTGTAACGAACGAGCACCTAACAAGCACCGAAATCTATTTTTAAGCACACCAATTGTGCGTTCAACAATATTTCTTGCTTGTGAATGTTTTTTGTTAAATATACTCTCTGCTGATCCCTCTTCAGAATTTTGAAATGGAGTAAGCAGATAGGGTTTTAAAGCGTACCCTGCATCACCTGAGACAATATATTTATTTTAGAATCACCCAAATGTAATTATTATTTTAGCAAACAAACCTAATAACATGTTGCGTTCACCGCTGCGGTAGTCGTCTTCTAATTGGGGTTTTAATGCAGACATGTTAAAAACTGCAGCATCATGTGATGCCCCAGGATATTTTGCGTTGATATAGCGAATTCTCATTGCATTATCACAAACCTGAAACGAACGTTAAAAAAAATTTAATCAATAAGTAAATAACTCCGAAAAATTTTCGTTCGAAACACTTACTATCATTGTGTTTAAACTATAAAATCCTTTGCGGTTGTAGTACAAATGTTGAAGCTCCTTTTTGGGGGCAACGATTTTAACATGTGTCCCGTCAATGCAACCTACAACGCTTGGTATTCCACTTTTCGCAAAAAAGTAAATTTTTGCTTTTGGTTTCTCTTTTTTCTTTGCATATGTGCTCTTCTAAAACCTTAAAAACTTTAGTCAATACTAAGGAAAAGGTAGATTGGCCAAGTGCGATAGTGCTCTCGTTTCCTACGCTTAATTGATATGATCCTTGAGCACAAAACCTCAAAGTCTCTGATAACTTTAATATTGTAGGAATTGATGTATTTCTTACACCTGCTTGTAGTTTGCTTTCCAGCAGTGTAAGCAAATACGTGAATGCAGCTTTCGGCAAACAAAATTTTTTTAAAAACATGTTAAGATATGGTTATTAAATTGCCTAAGCAATACATGAAAACCATATACATTTTGTCCTCCAACTCCAGAAGGTTTGATGCATCTCTTAACCTCCTTCTCAGTTTTGCTAACTCCGTTAAACTGGCACTTTCGCTATCGCCACTTAACCACAGCTCAACACTATCCATTTTTTTTTTTTTTTTCAAAACTATTTATTTCAAATAAGTTACTCAAAACAATAAAAAGTAAATCAAATTGCTTACAAATGTAAACAAATACCCAAACAGCTGTCAATTCAGTTAACCGTTCACAATAGAGCAATTTCTTGTCGATCAAGTTACGCAATACAAAAATAAAATATAATCGACACGATCGACTGAGGTCTATTCTACTGCCAGTCGACAATCGCAATAGGGGTGATAGGCAAGCAAATAGAGAAGATAAATGGAAGGGGTTTCCCCGCAACATGTTTGCCTGTATTGTACCGGCCGTAGTAGCTTGACCGATACAGTTTAATATTTAAATTGGTCATTTGTTTTGTGTATACGGAGATAAAAGGAATAAAAATTGTTTTGGCAGCATATGTATGTTTTTTTAGTTTTTTCAACGATTTTTCGACAGTTTATCAGCATAATACATATGTAGGTATATTGGACTGGAAACGAACGCGAATGGAACTAATTACAATGTGATACTTTGTAACTGAAAGTTTTATATATTTTGTGATTTAAAAAAAGTGTTTTTTAAATTGTTTCAAAGGACAGATTTTTAGTTCTAAAATATTTTTATTTATTATAATATTTTGTTAAATCTATTAATCCCTAAATAAGCTTCATGAAAAATCGCAATTAAAAAGAATATTGGAAACATTTTTTTTATCCACGACTAGATTAACAAACAAATTTTACTATCCAAAATAATTTAAATTTAAAATCAGCTGATGAACTTTTATTCTGTAGCTGAACAGTTTTAGAGTCTCGACAGCCAACAAACTCCTGCCTTTTATGACTGCAAAAATTTTTTTTTTAAATCCGTGCGTCAGCGGATGCGCCCCTCGCGCCGGTTGGGCGGGAATGGAGTATCAAACCCGTTTGGATTATTATTATTATTATAACAAATTTCACTCAATTTGCTCTAACAGAAAAAACGAAGTTTTTGCATTGAGATACGAATAATTTTTCAATTTGCTCTGATAGGTACCGAATAATCGAAGTTTTTGCATTGTTCAAAACTTACGTTATATGGGAGGTGGGCGTGGTTATTGACCGATATGGACCATTTTCAATACCAACCTACCCTGGCCAAAAGAGCATTCTATTTACTAAATTTCATTAAGATATCTAAATTTTTACTCAAGTTATTGTAACCACAGACGGACAAACAGTCTGGGCTAAATCGATTCCCCTTTTCATTCTGATCATTTTGGTATATATAAGTCTTTATCTATCTCGATTATTTTTTGCTGTTACAAACAACCGTTATGCGAACAAAGTTAATATACCCTTGTGTACAAGTACGCTCGGGTATACAAATAATTAGCAACTATTGCCACTATTGACTTCACATCTGTCCAGTTCAGCAAAACCAAAGTTGCGGTACCCCAAAAAGCGTCATCTTTAGTTTGCTGCATCGTGAGAGTTGTTACGGTTAGCGTCCTCGACATCAAATTTGTTTTTGTTTTTTTTTCATATATGTTGCGCCGAGTCATGAAAGGCAGAGGTTTGTTAAGTGTCGAGATCTAAAACTGTTCCGCTACAGAACAAATGCTCATCAGCTGATCGAATAGTAATATATATGTATGTATGTATCAATTATTGAGAGCATTGAGTATAGTTCTCTTTATGTAAACAAGTGAGTCTGAAATATCAAAAGAACCGGAGTGAGTGTTAAAATCCTGACACAAAATTATTTTTACATGGCTTCAGTTTTAGTTTTATTTCGCTAAGAAGAGATTGGCTAGAGATCACGCCTGCCAGTAACTTGACCAAAAATACAATGCCTAGCATTTCTCTACGACTAGACTCTATTCGGTCGGATTGAACTTGATAGCGCGGGTTCCAAACAACAGATACATATTCCAGTATGGGCCTCACTAACATTGTGAACAGAGCCTTCGTGATGTAAGGGCCATTGAATTCTTTTGACCACCGTTTTACAAATGCAAAAACAACCTTGGCTTTGTTAACTGTAATATTTATGTGAAGATTAAAATTAAATTTCGGTTCCATTGTTATTCCAAGATTAACAAAGTTAAACACTTGTTCGAGGTTATGGTTACATATGTCATAAGAAGGTGGTTGAACTGCGAGAAAAGCACATTACTTTAAATTTTTTAAGGTTTAGTGGTATGTACTTTACTTCACACCTGTAAGTCATGGTATTTAAATCAGCTTGTAGTAAGGACCTTATCTCAACAGAATGATACGATCTAAACAGCTGTACATCATCAGCATACAATAAAATTTTGAATAATTTATTACAGAAGGTAAGTCATTTATAAAAAGTAAAAACAGAATCGGACCAAGGTGACTTCCTTGCGGGACGCCTGAAGAAAGATATATAGTGTTTGAGGAACTATTTTTAAAAATAACTCTTTGTGTTCTGTCAATGAGGTAAGAAGATATTCAACGAAGGAGATTGGGTTGAAAACCAAGGAGTTTATGGATCAGTAAAGAGTGACTTACTCTGTCGAATGCCTTACTAAAATCAGTGTATATAACATCAGTGTGCATAAATTCTCTAAATCCATTTGAAACATGAGTTGTGAACTCAAGCAAGTTTGTAACGGTAGATTTACCCTTAAAGAACCCGTGTTGTTTGCTTGAAATTGTAGAGGATATGGAATACGTAAATAGTCAACAACAATAGCTTCGAATAATTTAGGAATAGCAGAAAGCTTAGCTATACCGCGATAATTTTCTATAGAGGACCTACTCCCGGTTTAATAAAGTGGTATAATGAATGATTCTTTCCTAGCTGAAGGGAAAATCCCAAGCTTAAGGGAAAGGTTAAATAAATTAGTTAAGAGCTCATAAATATGTTTAGCACAGTTTATGAGGAAACACGTAGGGATCGAATCGGGGCCAGCCTTAAATGATTATTTTAAGTTACTCAAATAATAATATACTTCCTCGGAAGATATCTGCGGAATAATAGCAGATGTGAGGGAAGGTTTGCGCAGAGGCGAGTTAATGGAGTAATTTGACCTGAAGAATTGGGCAAACATGTTGGAAATTGATTGGGAGTCACAAGAAACGGTATTTTGATATTTCATAGCAGACGGAAAACTAGTCACTCTGCGCTTAGAGTTAACGAAATCATAAAATGATTTAGAGTTTTTTGTTAAATTCCTTTTAACTTTGCACAAATAAGATCTGTAGCATTTTTTATTTAATTCAAAATAAGCGTGTCGGATAACTGAGTATTTAATATATTTAGTGTGAAAACCAGTTTTTTGTACAATTTAAAAGATCGCGACTTTTTATTTTTAAAAATTTTTAGTTCTTTAGTAAACCAAGTTTGTGATTGCTCCTTTTGTACGCAAACCCGTTTTGGCACAAACTTTTGAAATAAGCTAAATATAGTGTTACTAAAATGCTGGACGCAACGTTCAACATCATCTTTATACGTCGGCCATGCTAATTTTGATAATTCTCGATCTAATTTCTTGAAATTGGCTTTCGCGAAAATAAAACGAGTTTGAGCGACTTGATTTATCAACATTGTTGCCAAAATCACCAATAACTTCGTAATTTACCTCTTTGGTCAAGAAGAAGTAAAAATAAAAGTTTGAATAGTTGGCTTACATACTAATATAAAATAAGAAGTTTGCAATGGTGCAGGGGCCACATTCTTGCCACTGCGCGTAGGTTTGGTCGTACTGTGAGGTTGTCCGAGTTTTTTTTCGTCGTCAGTAGTGGTGGTTCCTGTAGTAGCGACTCTTATGGTGACAAAACGATGGTGGTAATGAACTCTGGTTTCAACCGATTTGGATTTTGAAAGACTTTGGCAATCGTTTGATGGCGGTGTATAACATCGTCCATCATAAAGTTTTGTCAATGAGGGAAAGTCTGCATCACCCGCAGCTTTTGACCTGAATTTCGTGCCTTTAAATAACTCGACCGCTATTAGCAATGCTGATCCATAAACTAGTAATACTAGTAATGTGTAAGCGGTGCAGTACCACTTCCAAATCATGAAGATGCTGTTCGATGGTCGTAGATGCTAATGTCAATGTATGGGAAGACGTAATTCATATCAGCGTTGTGCAGCCCGAAATTCCTGAACTTGAGCATGTACAAGCTGAATGGTCGGCACACGACTGGGCTACATTTTCGGGCATCTCTCCCGCACCTTTTTTGATACCAGTATTCATCAGGTGCACCGATACGTGCCTACGTCTTGCGAACGGTTACGGCTGCGATTTCGAGGGCGAATGCTATTATTTCTGCGACTACGGGAACGTGAGTGAGATCTCAGCTTTCCAAATAACTTACCCATTTCTAAAAAGCTGCGTGGAATTCTCTGATATCGTTGTGCTGATCCGCCTCTACTTTGTTGATACGGCTGTGAGCCATTGCATCTACAACCGAGTCAGCAATTTTCGTGATCGAGGTATCTACTCCAGCAGATACAGCGAGTACTGGTTGTGTATTCCCATATACAGACGGTTCTACGCACCGGAATGACCCGGGTTTTCTCCGGCAAAGTTCTGTTGTTTCGGCGCCCTAACCCTGTTTAGGTCGGCCGAGCTAGACAATCGTATCTCCCCACTGAGCAATCACTCGCAGCGGTTGCTCCTCATTCTTGTGGTCAGAGCAGGCATTAAGCCCAACCCTGGTCCAGAAACTTATTTCTGCTGTTTTTGCCAGAGAACGCTAAATCCGAACTCCACTTTGGTACGGTGTAATACTTGCAACGGATGGTGCCATTATGTGCTCAGTCAAGTGCAATTCATTCCAAGGCCGGTACCACTTTCGAACGTGCTAGGGCCTGCACACCACAAACGATTGGTCTGAGAGTTACACCGCCCCCTGCTGCCGTACACCCTCGCCGCAGTGGTGGTGGCTTAGCGTTCGTACTGCACCACGCCGTGCAATATCGTCTAATCGATGAAGACATCTACGCAAGGGAGAGTACCCAGGAACGTAAGGAAATAGCTGTCCTAATCTTCTTCGTTGGATATCTTCTTATCTGCACGACAGAACACAACGAGTTCTTTAAAAAAAAACTTCTTCGAGCGTTCTTTATGTATCATCAGGGGTTCCACAAGGAAGTCACCTTCCGATTCTGTTTATACTTTTTATAAATGATATTTCTTCTTTTGTGAAATATACAAAAATTTTGTTCTTTTCGGATGTTGTAAAGCTTTTTGTGATGATGAAAGGTATTTACTAAAAGGTTGCAAGAAAGAAATCACGCTATGAATGCAACACAGAATTTATGAATTTATCTCATAACTCGAGTTGAGCGCCGATGCTCAGTTGGAATTATGTGAATGCAGATACAGAGAAGTCATTGTGGGTTGTTGTTTATCGCTAGAAGGGAAACTCAGCTTATTCGTCTCATAAACAAACCCAACTCGCACTCATCCCATCAACCAGCTGTGAATGCAAAGCGTTGGCGTTCGCTTAGTAGTGGAATATTGTGTGATCGTCACTCATTGTTATGTGAATTCATTGTTTCTCTCATTGTTTTAACACAACAGGGTGCACTCATACACCCCTATTGCGATTGTCGAGTGGTAGTAGATACACGACTATTAGTCGATTATTGATCGACAACGGTATTGCGATTGTCGCCTACTCGTTCGATTGTCTATTAGTCGCCGTCTTTCTACTGCGTATTTTTACACGACTGCTGTTTTTAGACGCTAGAGTTTGCTGTAAAAAAATAAAATGGAAAAAAGCTAAGAAAATTTGACTGGAAATTAAAAAAAAAATTTAAAACATAAAAATCTGTTCGGAACAGATCAAAAACTGTGAGCAACAAAAAGCAGCTTGCGCGGTTGGTTCAGCTGATGCAAGATAACTCAGACATAGCAAAAGGAATTTGCGTAAAGACTCGAGCTAAACCAAGATGGGAAGCCATTGCAGTAGATATTAATAGCTTGGGACCACCACTGCGTTCGTGGGAAAAGTGGTTAAAGGTAAAACGAAATATATTTTAGAAAGGTAATGAATGAAATAATGTGCTATATTTTTATATTGGTTTGGACAGATTTTAAAAGTAAAACGAAAAAGAAAATATCAGCCAATAGATCTGAATTTCGTTCAACTGGTGGGGGCCCAAACAACCTTCATACCCTAACACCGCTAGAGGAAGCTGTCGTAAATTTTTCAAAATACGATATTTGTGTCAATCCTCCAGGTGAAGAGATCGGATGTAGCAGTGTGATAAATCAGTCTGTGGAAAGTGATGAGCAGGAAGCTTTTATAAGCAACGCAATGGAGATTGCTATGGAGGACTCTTCTGAAATGGCCGAAACCCAGGAACAACCGAGTACGTGTAAGCAAACGCGTATAAGTGGTGCTTCAAAACCAAAGAGACTGGCCTTACTTGAAAATCAAGTAGAAGTACAATCAAATCATTTTAAGATGATAGAAAAAAATACTAAAGAGATAAAAGATAGCCTTAGGTATATAAAAACCTTTAGAAGATCTCATAAACTAAAACAAGAAAAACTTAATATAGAAAAAGAAAAACTTAAATTAAAACAAGGAAAACTACAACTTCTCAAAGACGAAGTACTAAATAAAGCAAAGAATAGGGTGGATAAACTTAAAATAAAAGTTCAGCTGTTGGAGCTGCAGAAAGAGAACATCTGTTCACTTATATTATAAGATAAATTTAAGTTTTTATTTTAAGATGTAACAATGAAATAATGTGATTTTAATTTTAATTTATTTATTTTTTTACTTTATGATACAAACCTGAAATACTGTGATTTTAATTTGACACGTAAATTATAAACTGAACTTAAGCTTTATTAATGAAATTATTTATTGAATTCTTAGTTATAAAACGCTACTGAATAGTACAAATAAAACGCAAGATTTAAGAGTGAAGTTGGATTTGCTCTAATATGGTGTTTCTTATTTCTACGGCTTCTTCATATATAACTCTGGTTTCAGCATCTACGCTCTCTTCAGAACCGTTATAGTTTTCAGTTTCTCGATTGTTATTGCTTTCTTCATCCGAAAATTTAACATTGTAGGAAATGCATATATTGTGTAGAGCTGCGCAGACGTTTATTATTTGTGTGGCCTTTTTTGGCCCATAGTGTAACGAACGAGCACCTAACAAGCACCGAAATCTATTTTTAAGCACACCAATTGTGCGTTCAACAATATTTCTTGCTTGTGAATGTTTTTTGTTAAATATACTCTCTGCTGATCCCTCTTCAGAATTTTGAAATGGAGTAAGCAGATAGGGTTTTAAAGCGTACCCTGCATCACCTGAGACAATATATTTATTTTAGAATCACCCAAATGTAATTATTATTTTAGCAAACAAACCTAATAACATGTTGCGTTCACCGCTGCGGTAGTCGTCTTCTAATTGGGGTTTTAATGCAGACATGTTAAAAACTGCAGCATCATGTGATGCCCCAGAATATTTTGCGTTGTTATAGCGAATTCTCATTGCATTACCACAAACCTGTAACGAACGGTAAAAAAAATTTAATCAATAAGTAAATAACTCCGAAAAATTTTCGTTCGAAACACTTACTATCATTGTGTTTAAACTATAAAATCCTTTGCGGTTGTAGTACAAATGTTGAAGCTCCTTTTTGGGGGCAACGATTTTAACATGTGTCCCGTCAATGCAACCTACAACGCTTGGTATTCCACTTTTCGCAAAAAAGTAAATTTTTGCTTTTGGTTTCTCTTTTTTCTTTGCATATGTGCTCTTCTAAAACCTTAAAAACTTTAGTCAATACTAAGGAAAAGGTAGATTGGCCAAGTGCGATAGTGCTCTCGTTTCCTACGCTTAATTGATATGATCCTTGAGCACAAAACCTCAAAGTCGCTGATAACTTTAATATTGTAGGAATTGATGTGTTTCTTACACCTGCTTGTAGTTTGCTTTCCAGCAGTGTAAGCAAATACGTGAATGCAGCTTTCGGCAAACAAAATTTTTTTAAAAACATGTTAAGATATGGTTATTAAATTGCCTAAGCAATACATGAAAACCATATACATTTTGTCCTCCAACTCCAGAAGGTTTGATGCATCTCTTAACCTCCTTCTCAGTTTTGCTAACTCCGTTAAACTGGCACTTTCGCTATCGCCACTTAACCACAGCTCAACACTATCCATTTTTTTTTTTTTTTTCAAAACTATTTATTTCAAATAAGTTACTCAAAACAATAAAAAGTAAATCAAATTGCTTACAAATGTAAACAAATACCCAAACAGCTGTCAATTCAGTTAACCGTTCACAATAGAGCAATTTCTTGTCGATCAAGTTACGCAATACAAAAATAAAATATAATCGACACGATCGACTGAGGTCTATTCTACTGCCAGTCGACAATCGCAATAGGGGTGATAGGCAAGCAAATAGAGAAGATAAATGGAAGGGGTTTCCCCGCAACATGTTTGCCTGTATTGTACCGGCCGTAGACGCTTGACCGATACAGTTTAATATTTAAATTTGTCATTTGTTTTGTGTATACGGAGATAAAAGGAATAAAAATTGTTTTGGCAGCATATGTATGTTTTTTTAGTTTTTTCAACGATTTTTCGACAGTTTATCAGCATAATACATATGTAGGTATATTTATACATGAGTTTTATTGGACTGGAAACGAACGCGAATGGAACTAATTACAATGTGATACTTTGTAACTGAAAGTTTTATATATTTTGTGATTTAAAAAAAGTGTTTTTTAAATTGTTTCAAAGGACAGATTTTTAGTTCTAAAATATTTTTATTTATTATAATATTTTGTTAAATCTATTAATCCCTAAATAAGCTTCATGAAAAATCGCAATTAAAAAGAATATTGGAAACATTTTTTTATCCACGACTAGATTAACAAACAAATTTTACTATCCAAAATAATTTAAATTTAAAATCAGCTGATGAACTTTTATTCTGTAGCTGAACAGTTTTAGAGTCTCGACAGCCAACAAACTCCTGCCTTTTATGACTGCAAACAATTTTTTTTTTAAATCCGTGCGTCATGCGGATGCACCCCTCGCGCCGGTTGGGCGGGAATGGAGTATCAAACCCGTTAGGATTATTATTATTATTATAACAAATTTCAGTCAATTTGCTCTAACAGAAAAAACGAAGTTTTTGCATTGAGATACGAATAATTTTTCAATTTGCTCTGATAGGTACCGAATAATCGAAGTTTTTGCATTGTTCAAAACTTACGTTATATGGGAGGTGGGCGTGGTTATTGACCGATATGGACCATTTTCAATACCAACCTACCCTGGCCAAAAGAGCATTCTATTTACTAAATTTCATTAAGATATCTAAATTTTTACTCAAGTTATTGTAACCACAGACGGACAAACAGTCTGGGCTAAATCGATTCCCCTTTTCATTCTGATCATTTTGCTATATAAGTATAAGTCTTTATCTATCTCGATTATTTTTTGCTGTTACAAACAACCGTTATGCGAACAAAGTTAATATACCCTTGTGTACAAGTACGCTCGGGTATACAAATAATTAGCAACTATTGCCACTATTGACTTCACATCTGTCCAGTTCAGCAAAACCAAAGTTGCGGTACCCCAAAAAGCGTCATCTTTAGTTTGCTGCATCGTGAGAGTTGTTACGGTTAGCGTCCTCGACATCAAATTTGTTTTTTTTTTTTTTTCATATATGTTGCGCCGAGTCATGAAAGGCAGAGGTTTGTTAAGTGTCGAGATCTAAAACTGTTCCGCTACAGAACAAATGCTCATCAGCTGATCGAATAGTAATATATATGTATGTATGTATCAATTATTGAGAGCATTGAGTATAGTTCTCTTTATGTAAACAAGTGAGTCTGAAATATCAAAAGAACCGGAGTGAGTGTTAAAATCCTGACACAAAATTATTTTTACATGGCTTCAGTTTTAGTTTTATTTCGCTAAGAAGAGATTGGCTAGAGATCACGCCTGCCAGTAACTTGACCAAAAATACATTGCCTAGCATTTCTCTACGACTAGACTCTATTCGGTCGGATTGAACTTGATAGCGCGGGTTCCAAACAACAGATACATATTCCAGTATGGGCCTCACTAACGTTGTGAACAGAGCCTTCGTGATGTAAGGGTCATTGAATTCTTTTGACCACCGTTTTACAAATGCAAAAACAACCTTGGCTTTGTTAACTGTAACATTTATGTGAAGATTAAAATTAAATTTCGGTTCCATTGTTATTCCAAGATTAACAAAGTTAAACACTTGTTCGAGGTTATGGTTACATATGTCATAAGAAGGTGGTTGAACTGCGAGAAAAGCACATTACTTTAAATTTTTTAAGGTTTAGTGGTATGTACTTTACTTCACACCTGTAAGTCATGGTATTTAAATCAGCTTGTAGTAAGGACCTTATCTCAACAGAATGATACGATCTAAACAGCTGTACATCATCAGCATACAATAAATTTGAATAATTTATTACAGAAGGTAAGTCATTTATAAAAAGTAAAAACAGAATCGGACCAAGGTGACTTCCTTGCGGGACGCCTGAAGAAAGATACATAGTGTTTGAGGAACTATTTTTAAAAAGAACTCTTTGTGTTCTGTCAATGAGGTAAGAAGATATCCAACGAAGGAGATTGGGTTGAAAACCAAGGAGTTTATGGATCAGTAAAGAGTGACTTACTCTGTCGAATGCCTTACTAAAATCAGTGTATATAACATCAGTGTGCATAAATTCTCTAAATCCATTTGAAACATGAGTTGTGAACTCAAGCAAGTTTGTAACGGTAGATTTACCCTTAAAGAACCCGTGTTGTTTGCTTGAAATTGTAGAGGATATGGAATACGTAAATGGTCAACAACAATAGCTTCGAATAATTTAGGAATAGCAGAAAGCTTAGCTATACCGCGATAATTTTCTATAGAGGACCTACTCCCGGTTTTATAAAGTGGTATAATGAATGATTCTTTCCTAGCTGAAGGGAAAATCCCACGCTTAAGGGAAAGATTAAATAAATTAGTTAAGAGCTCATAAATATGTTTAGCACAGTTTATGAGGAAACACGTAGGGATCGAAGTTACTCAAATAATAATATACTTCCTCGGAAGATATCTGCGGAATTATAGCAGATGTGAGGGAAGGTTTGCGCAGAGGCGAGTTAATGGAGTAATTTGACCTGAAGAATTGGGCAAACATGTTGGAAATTGATTGGGAGTCACAAGAAACGGTATTTTGATATTTCATAGCAGACGGAAAACTAGTCACTCTGCGCTTAGAGTTAACGAAATCATAAAATGATTTAGAGTTTTTTGTTAAATTCCTTTTAACTTTGCACAAATAAGATCTGTAGCATTTTTTATTTAATTCAAAATAAGCGTGTCGGATAACTGAGTATTTAATATATTTAGTGTGAAACCCAGTTTTTTGTACAATTTAAAAGATCGCGACTTTTTATTTTTAAAAATTTTTAGTTCTTTAGTAAACCAAGTTTGTGATTGCTCCTTTTGTACGGAAACCCGTTTTGGCACAAACTTTTGAAATAAGCTAAATATAGTGTTATTAAAATGATGGACGCAACGTTCAACATCATCTTTATACGTCGGCCATGCTAATTTTGATAATTCTCGATCTAATTTCTTGAAATTGGCTTTCGCGAAAATAAAACGAGTTTGAGCTACTTGATTTATCAACATTATTGCCAAAATCACCAATAACTTCGTAATTTACCTCTTTGGTCAAGAAGAAGTAAAAATAAAAGTTTGAATAGTTGGCTTACAAACTAATATAAAATAAGAAGTTTGCAATGGTGCAGGGCCACAATCTTGCCACTGCGCGTAGGTTTGGTC
The DNA here is from genome assembly GCA_963971545.1 of Philophylla caesio. Taxonomy (NCBI): domain Eukaryota; kingdom Metazoa; phylum Arthropoda; class Insecta; order Diptera; family Tephritidae; genus Philophylla; species Philophylla caesio. The sequence continues at coordinate 60,260,039 of OZ020606.1, forward strand.
GTACTGTGAGGTTGTCCGAGTTTTTTTTCGTCGTCAGTAGTGGTGGTTTCTGTAGTAGCGACTCTTATGGTGACAAAACGATGGTGGTAATGAACTCTGGTTTCAACCGATTTGGATTTTGAAAGACTTTGGCAATCGTTTGATGGCGGTGTATAACATCGTCCATCATAAAGTTTTGTCAATGAGGGAAAGTCTGCATCACCCGCAGCTTTTGACCTGAATTTCGTGCCTTTAAATAACTCGACCGCTATTAGCAATGCTGATCCATAAACTAGTAATACTAGTAATGTGTAAGCGGTGCAGTACCACTTCCAAATAATGAAGATGCTGTTCGATGGTCGTAGATGCTAATGTCAATGTATGGGAAGACGTAATTCATATCAGCGTTGTGCAGCCCGAAATTCCTGAACTTGAGCATGTACAAGCTGAATGGTCGGCACACGACTGGGCTACATTTTCGGGCATCTCTCCCGCACCTTTTTTGATACCAGTATTCATCAGGTGCACCGATACGTGCCTACGTCTTGCGAACGGTTACGGCTGCGATTTCGAGGGCGAATGCTATTATTTCTGCGACTACGGGAACGTGAGTGAGATCTCAGCTTTCCAAATAACTTACCCATTTCTAAAAAGCTGCGTGGAATTCTCTGATATCGTTGTGCTGATCCGCCTCTACTTTGTTGATACGGCTGTGAGCCATTGCATCTACAACCGAGTCAGCAATTTTCGTGATCGAGGTATCTACTCCAGCAGATACAGCGAGTACTGGTTGTGTATTCCCATATACAGACGGTTCTACGCACCGGAATGACCCGGGTTTTCTCCGGCAAAGTTCTGTTGTTTCGGCGCCCTAACCCTGTTTAGGTCGGCCGAGCTAAACAATCGTATCTCCCCACTGAGCAATCACTCGCAGCGGGGTAGCTCTTCATTCTTGTGGTCAGAGCAGGCATTAAGCCCAACCCTGGTCCAGAAACTTATTTCTGCTGTGTTTGCCAGAGAACGCTAAATCCGAACTCCACTTCGGTACGGTGTAATACTTGCAACGGATGGTGCCATTATGTGCTCAGTCAAGTGCAATTCATTCCAAGGCCGGTACCACTTTCGAACGTGCTAGGGCCTGCACACCACAAACGATTGGTCTGAGAGTTACACCGCCCCCTGCTGCCGTACACCCTCGCCGCAGTAGTGGTGGCTTAGCGTTCGTACTGCACCACGCCGTGCAATATCGTCTAATCGATGAAGACATCTACGCAAGGGAGAGTACCCAGGAACGTAAGGAAATAGCTGTCCGGTCAGGCGACGTCGACTTTGAAATATTTAACAAATATATACACCCTATCTACTACTGCCCGGCTGTATATCACCCTGACATTCATTGAGCCCATTGAATTTAAAGCAATACGTATAATGGTGGGTAAGGGGTTCATTTACTTAGCTCTTTGCTACATCCCTCCAAATTCAGACTTAACGTTATATTCGAAACATATTTCATTACTTAATTTCTTAAGTGCAATGGTTACACCCCTTGACTCGATGATTGTTATCGACGACTTCAATTTGCCGAGCATATCATGGAACTTAATATACAATCATATCATTCCGACTTCATCAAGGGATATGTATAATGTGTTCTTGGAAGATATGGCTGAACTCTGCCTTAATCAAATTAATTTAATTTCAAACAAATTTAGAGCGATTTTAGATCTTGTTTATGTTGATGATATATCTAAAGCATCCATTACTCGGTGTGACCCATTGGTTCTCCCTGAGGATTCTCACCACCCTACAATTGAGTTAAATTACGAAATTATAAATGATTTTGGAAATTACGATGATAAATCATGTATCTCAAGCCCGCGTTTTATTTTCGCGAAGGCCAATTTCAAGAAGTTAAATTGCGAATTGTCAAAATTAGCCTGGCCGACGTATTCAGAGGACGTTGAGCTCAGTGTCCAGCATTTTAATAATACTATATACAGCTTATTTAAAAAGTTTGTGCCTAAACGTGTTTGCGTTCATGATAAACATTCGCAACCTTGATTTACAAAAGAACTTAGAAACTTAAAAAACAAAAAGTCGCGATCTTTTAAATTATATAAATTAACTGGTTTACACACTGATTATATTAAGTACTGAATTCTCCGACACAGTTACTTTGATTTGAATAAAAAATGTTACAAACCTTATTTATGCAAGATTAAAAATAATTTAATAAAAAACCCTAAATCATTTTATGATTTCGTTAACTCGAAGCGCAGAGTAAATGGTTTTCCGTCCGCCATGAAACATGAAAACGTCGTGTCAAGTGACAGTCAATCCATCTCGAACATGTTTGCCCAGTTCTTCAGGCCCAATTATTCTATCAACTCGCCTACAAACAAAGATTATCCATATAAACTTTATCCGATGACCACCGCTATCATTCCTGCTATATCTCCCGAAGAAGTGTTTCATTACTTAAGTACCCTAAAGGAATCTTATAAGTCCGGCCCCGATTTGATCCCAACTTGCTTCCTTAAAAAATGTGCTGAATATCTATTTGAACCATTAACGAATTTATTTAACTTATCTCTTAAATTTGGAGTTTTCCCATTGGCTTGGAAGGAATCATTCATTATAGCCCTACACAAAATTGGAAGTAGGTCCTCTATAAAAAATTATCGGGGCATAGCAAGGCTTTCTGCTATTCCAAAATTATTCGAAGCTATTGTGGTTGATCGTTTAACATATTCCATATCTTCTGCTATTTCTAGCACGCAACATGGGTTCTCTAAAGGAAAATCGACTATTACAAACTTACTTGAGTTTACTACTCATGTATCACCGGATTTAGAGAAATTATGCATACCGATGTTATATACACCGATTTCAATAAAGCATTCGATAAAATAAATCACTCCTTACATGTCCATAAACTCGGATCTCCTTGGTTTTCAACCTAATCTTCTTCGTTGGATATCTTCTTATCTGCACGACAGAACACAACGAGTTCTTTTAAAAAAAACTTCTTCGAGCGTTCTTTATGTATCCAGGGGTTCCACAAGGAAGTCACCTTCCGATTCTGTTTATACTTTTTATAAATGATATTTCTTCTTTTGTGAAATATACAAAAATTTTGTTCTTTTCGGATGATGTAAAGCTTTTTGCGATGATGAAAGGTATTTACTAAAAGGTTGCAAGAAAGAAATCACGCTATGAATGCAACACAGAATTTATGAATTCATCTCATAACTCGAGTTGAGCGCCGATGCTGAGTTGGAATTATGTGAATGCAGATACAGAGAAGTCATTGTGGGTTGTTGTTTATCGCTAGAAGGGAAACTCAGCTTATTCGTCTCATAAACAAACCCAACTCGCACTCATCCCATCAACCAGCTGTGAATGCAAAGCGTTGGCGTTCGCTTAGTAGTGGAATATTGTGTGATCGTCACTCATTGTTATGTGAATTCATTGTTTCTCTCATTGTTTTAACACAACAGGGTGCACTCATACACCCCTATTGCGATTGTCGAGTGGTAGTAGATACACGACTATTAGTCGATTATTGATCGACAACGGTATTGCGATTGTCGCCTACTCGTTCGATTGTCGATTAGTCGCCGTCTTTCTACTCCACTTTTACACGACTGCTGTTTTTAGACGCTAGAGTTTGCTGTAAAAAAATAAAATGGAAAAAAGCTAAGAAAATTTGACTGGAAATTAAAAAAAAAATTTAAAACATAAAAATCTGTTCGGAACAGATCAAAAACTGTGAGCAATAAAAAGCAGCTTGCGCGGTTGGTTCAGCTGATGCAAGATAACTCAGACATAGCAAAAGGAATTTGCGTAAAGACTCGAGCTAAACCAAGATGGGAAGCCATTGCAGTAGATATTAATAGCTTGGGGCAACTACTGCGTTCGTGGGAAAAGTGGTTAAAGGTAAAACGAAATATATTTTAGAAAGGTAATGAATGAAATAATGTGCTATATTTTTGAATTGGTTTGGACAGATTTAAAAAGTAAAACGAAAAAGAAAATATCAGCCAATAGATCTGAATTTCGTTCAACTGGTGGGGGCCCAAACAACCTTCATACCCTAACACCGCTAGAGGAAGCTGTCGTAAATTATTCAAAATACGATATTTGTGTCAATCCTCCAGGTGAAGAGATCGGATGTAGCAGTGTGATAAATCAGTCTGTGGAAAGTGATGAGCAGGAAGCTTTTATAAGCAACGCAATGGAGATTGCTATGGAGGACTCTTCTGAAATGGCCGAAACCCAGGAACAACTGAGTACATGTAAGCAAACGCGTATAAGTGGTGCTTCAAAACCAAAGAGACTGGCCTTACTTGAAAATCAAGTAGAAGTGCAATCAAATCATTTTAAGATGATAGAAAAAAATACTAAAGAGATAAAAGATAGCCTTAGGTATATAAAAACCTTTAGAAGATCTCATAAACTAAAGCAAGAAAAACTTAATATAGAAAAAGAAAAACTTAAATTAAAACAAGAAAAACTACAATTTCTCAAAGACGAAGTAATAAATAAAGCTAAGAATAGGGTGGATAAACTTAAAATAAAAGTTCAGCTGTTGGAGCTGCAGAAAGAGAACATCTGTTCACTTATATTATAAGAAAAATTTAAGTTTTTATTTTAAGATGTAACAATGAAATAATGTGATTTTAATTTTAATTTATTTATTTTTTACTTTATGATACAAACCTGAAATACTGTGATTTTAATTTGACACGTAAATTATAAACTGAACTTAAGCTTTATTAATGAAATTATTTATTGAATTCTTAGTTATAAAACGCTACTGAATAGTACAAATAAAACGCAAGATTTAAGAGTGAAGTTGGATTTGCTGTAATATGGTGTTTCTTATTTCTACGGCTTCTTCATATATAACTCTAGTTTCAGCATCTACGCTCTCTTCAGAACCGTTATATTTTTCAGTTTCTCGATTGTTATTGCTTTCTTCATCCGAAAATTCAACATTGTAGGAAATGCATATATTGTGTAGAGCTGCGCAGACGTTTATTATTTGTGTGGCCTTTTTTGGCCCATAGTGTAACGAACGAGCACCTAACAAGCACCGAAATCTATTTTTAAGCACACCAATTGTGCGTTCAACAATATTTCTTGCTTGTGAATGTTTTTTGTTAAATATACTCTCTGCTGATCCCTCTTCAGAATTTTGAAATGGAGTAAGCAGATAGGGTTTTAAAGCGTACCCTGCATCACCTGAGACAATATATTTATTTTAGAATCACCCAAATGTAATTATTATTTTAGCAAACAAACCTAATAACATGTTGCGTTCACCGCTGCGGTAGTCGTCTTCTAATTGGGGTTTTAATGCAGACATGTTAAAAACTGCAGCATCATGTGATGCCCCAGGATATTTTGCGTTGATATAGCGAATTCTCATTGCATTATCACAAACCTGAAACGAACGTTAAAAAAAATTTAATCAATAAGTAAATAACTCCGAAAAATTTTCGTTCGAAACACTTACTATCATTGTGTTTAAACTATAAAATCCTTTGCGGTTGTAGTACAAATGTTGAAGCTCCTTTTTGGGGGCAACGATTTTAACATGTGTCCCGTCAATGCAACCTACAACGCTTGGTATTCCACTTTTCGCAAAAAAGTAAATTTTTGCTTTTGGTTTCTCTTTTTTCTTTGCATATGTGCTCTTCTAAAACCTTAAAAACTTTAGTCAATACTAAGGAAAAGGTAGATTGGCCAAGTGCGATAGTGCTCTCGTTTCCTACGCTTAATTGATATGATCCTTGAGCACAAAACCTCAAAGTCTCTGATAACTTTAATATTGTAGGAATTGATGTATTTCTTACACCTGCTTGTAGTTTGCTTTCCAGCAGTGTAAGCAAATACGTGAATGCAGCTTTCGGCAAACAAAAATTTTTTAAAAACATGTTAAGATATGGTTATTAAATTGCCTAAGCAATACATGAAAACCATATACATTTTGTCCTCCAACTCCAGAAGGTTTGATGCATCTCTTAACCTCCTTCTCAGTTTTGCTAACTCCGTTAAACTGGCACTTTCGCTATCGTCACTTAACCACAGCTCAACACTATCAATTTTTTTTTTTTTCAAAACTATTTATTTCAAATAAGTTACTCAAAACCATAAAAAGTAAATCAAATTGCTTACAAATGTAAACAAATACCCAAACAGCTGTCAATTCAGTTAACCGTTCACAATAGAGCAATTTCTTGTCGATCAAGTTACGCAATACAAAAATAAAATATAATCGACACGATCGACTGAGGTCTATTCTACTGCCAGTCGACAATCGCAATAGGGGTGATAGGCAAGCAAATAGAGAAGATAAATGGAAGGGGTTTCCCCGCAACATGTTTGCCTGTATTGTACCGGACGTAGACGCTTGACCGATACAGTTTAATATTTAAATTTGTCATTTGTTTTGTGTATACGGAGATAAAAGGAATAAAAATTGTTTTGGCAGCATACATATGTATGTTTTTTTTTGGTTTTTTCAACGATTTTTCGACAGTTTATCAGCATAATACATATGTAGGTATATTTATACATGAGTTTCATTGGACTGGAAACGATCGCGAGTGGAACTAATTACAATGTGATACTTTGTAACTGAAAGTTTTATATATTTTGTGATAGAAAAAAGGGTTTTTTAAATTGTTTCAAAGGACAGATTTTTATTTATTATAATATTTTGTTAAATCTATTAATCCCTAAATAAGCTTCATGAAAAATCGCAATTAAAAAGAATATTGGAAACATTTTTTTTATCCACGACTAGATTAACAAACAAATTTTACTATCCAAAATAATTTAAATTTAAAATCAGCTGATGAACTTTTATTCTGTAGCTGAACAGTTTTAGAGTCTCGACAGCCAACAAACTCCTGCCTTTTATGACTGCAAAAATTTTTTTTTTTAAATCCGTGCGTCATGCGGATGCGCCCCTCGCGCCGGTTGGGCGGGAATGGAGTATCAAACCCGTTAGGATTATTATTATTATTATAACAAATTTCACTCAATTTGCTCTAACAGAAAAAACGAAGTTTTTGCATTGAGATACGAATAATTTTTCAATTTGCTCTGATAGGTACCGAATAATCGAAGTTTTTGCATTGTTCAAAACTTACGTTATATGGGAGGTGGGCGTGGTTATTGACCGATATGGACCATTTTCAATACCAACCTACCCTGGCCAAAAGAGCATTCTATTTACCACAGACGGACAAACAGTCTGGGCTAAATCGATTCCCCTTTTCATTCTGATCATTTTGCTATATATAAGTCTATCTATCTGGATTATTTTTTGCTGTTACAAACAACCGTTATGCGAACAAAGTTAATATACCCTTGTGTACAAGTACGCTCGGGTATACAAATAATTAGCAACTATTGCCACTATTGACTTCACATTTGTCCAGTTCAGCAAAACCAAAGTTGCGCTACCCCGAAAAGCGTCATCTTTAGTTTGCTGCATCGTGAGAGTTGTTACGGTTAGCGTCCTCGACATCAAATTTGTTTTTGTTTTTTTTTTCATATATGTTGCGCCGAGTCATGAAAGGCAGAGGTTTGTTAAGCGTCGAGATCTAAAACTGTTCCGCTACAGAACAAATGCTCATCAGCTGATCGAATAGTAATATATATGTATGTATGTATCAATTATTGAGAGCATTGAGTATAGTTCTCTTTATGTAAACAAGTGAGTCTGAAATATCAAAAGAACCGCAGTGAGTGTTAAAATCCTGACACAAAATTATTTTTATATGGCTTCAGTTTTAGTTTTATTTCGCTAAGAAGAGATTGGCTAGAGATCACGCCTGCCAGTAACTTGACCAAAAATACAATGCCTAGCATTTCTCTGCGACTAGACTCTATTCGGTCGGATTGAACTTGATAGCGCGGGTTCCAAACAACAGATACATATTCCAGTATGGGCCTCACTAACGTTGTGAACATCGTCCATCATAAAGTTTTGTCAATGAGGGAAAGTCTGCATCACCCGCAGCTTTTGACCTGAATTTCGTGCCTTTCAATAACTCGACCGCTATTAGCAATGCTGATCCATAAACTAGTAATACTAGTAATGTGTAAGCGGTGCAGTACCACTTCCAAATCATGAAGATGCTGTTCGATGGTCGTAGATGCTAATGTCAATGTATGGGAAGACGTAATTCATATCAGCGTTGTGCAGCCCGAAATTCCTGAACTTGAGCATGTACAAGCTGAGTGGTCGGCACACGACTGGGCTACATTTTCGGGCATCTCTCCCGCACTTTTTTTGATACCAGTATTCATCAAGTGCACCGATACGTGCCTACGTCTTGCAAACGGTTACGGCTGCGATTTCGAGGGCGAATGCTATTATTTCTGCGACTACGGGAACGTGAGTGAGATCTCAGCTTTCCAAATAACTTACCCATTTCTAAAAAGCTGCGTGGAATTCTCTGATATCGTTGTGCTGATCCGCCTCTACTTTGTTGATACGGCTGTGAGCCATTGCATCTACAATCGAGTCAACAATTTTCGTGATCGAGGTATATGCTCCAGCAGATACAGCGAGTACTGGTTGTGTATTCCCATATACAGACGGTTCTACGCTCCGGAATGACCTGGGTTTTCTCCGGCAAAATTCTGTTGTTTCGGCGCCCTAACCCTGTTTAGGTCGGCCGAGCTAAACAATCGTATCTCCCCACTGAGCAATCACGCGCAGCGGGGTTGCTCCTCATTCTTGTGGTCAGAGCAGGCATTAAGCCCAACCCTGGTCCAAAAACTTATTTCTGCTGTGTTTGCCAGAGAACGCTAAATCCGAACTCCACTTCGGTACGGTGTAATACTTGCAACGGATGGTGCCATTATGTGCTCAGTCAAGTGCAATTCATTCCAAGGCCGGTACCACTTTCGAACGTGCTAGGGCCTGCACACCACAAACGATTGGTCTGAGAGTTACACCGCCCTCTGCTGCCGTACACCCTCGCCGCAGTGGTGGTGGCTTAGCGTTCGTACTGCACCCCGCCGTGCAATATCGTCTAATCGATGAAGACATCTACGCAAGGGAGAGTACCCAGGAACGTAAGGAAATAGCTGTCCGGTCAGGCGACGTCGACTTTGAAACATTTAACAAATATATACCCCCTATCTACCTACTGCCCGGCTGTATATCACCCTGACATTCATTCTTCAATACCATCCGAAGAAGTATGTGTCCCCGTTATTGAGCCCATTAAATTTAAAGCAATACGTATAATGGTGGGTAAGGGGTTCATTTACTTAGCTCTTTGCTACATCCCTCAAAATTCAGACTTAACGTTATATTCGAAACATATTTCATTACTTAATTTCTTAAGTGCAATGGTTACACCCCATGACTCGATGATTGTTATCGGCGACTTCAATTTGCCGAGCATATCATGGAACTTAATAGACAATCATATCATTCCGACTTCATCAAGGGATATGTATAATGTGTTCTTGGAAGATATGGCTGAACTCTGCCTTAATCAAATTAATTTAATTCCAAACAAATTTAGAGCGATCTTAGATCTTGTTTATGTTGATGATATATCTAAAGCATCCATTAATCGGTGCGACCCATTGGTTCGCCCTGAGGATTCTCACCACCCTACAATTGAGTTAAATTACGAAATTATAAATGATTTTGGAAATTACGATGATAAATCATGTAGCTCAAGCCCGCGTTTTATTTTCGCGAAGGCCAATTTACTAAAAAACCCTAAATCATTTTATGATTTCGTTAACTCGAAGCGCAGAGTAAATGGTTTTCCGTCCGCCATGAAACATGAAAACGTCGTGTCAAGTGACAGTCAATCCATCTCGAACATGTTTGCCCAGTTCTTCAAGCCCAATTATTCTATCAACTCGCCTACAAACAAAGCTTATCCATATAAACTTTATCCGATGACCACCGCTATCATTCCTGCTATATCTCCCGAAGAAGTGTTTCATTACTTAAGTACCCTAAAGGAATCTTATAAGTCCGGCCCCGATTTGATCCCAACTTGCTTCCTTAAAAAATGTGCTGAATATCTATTTGAACCATTAACGAATTTATTTAACTTATCTCTTAAATTTGGAGTTTTCCCATTGGCTTGGAAGGAATCATTCATTATAGCCCTACACAAAATTGGAAGTAGGTCCTCTATAAAAAATTATCGGGGCATAGCAAGGCTTTCTGCTATTCCAAAATTATTCGAAGCTATTGTGGTTGATCGTTTAACATATTCCATATCTTCTGCTATTTCTAGCACGCAACATGGGTTCTCTAAAGGAAAATCGACTATTACAAACTTACTTGAGTTTACTACTCATGTATCACCGGATTTAGAGAAATTATGCATACCGATGTTATATACACCGATTTCAATAAAGCATTCGATAAAATAAATCACTCCTTACATGTCCATAAACTCGGATCTCCTTGGTTTTCAACCTAATCTTCTTCGTTGGATATCTTCTTATCTGCACGACAGAACACAACGAGTTCTTTTAAAAAAAACTTCTTCGAGCGTTCTTTATGTATCATCAGGGGTTCCACAAGGAAGTCACCTTCCGATTCTGTTTATACTTTTTATAAATGATATTTCTTCTTTTGTGAAATATACAAAAATTTTGTTCTTTTCGGATGATGTAAAGCTTTTTATGATGATGAAAGGTATTTACTAAAAGGTTGCAAGAAAGAAATCACGCTATGAATGCAACACAGAATTTATGAATTTATCTCATAACTCGAGTTGAGCGCCGATGCTGAGTTGGAATTATGTGAATGCAGATACAGAGAAGTCATTGTGGGTTGTTGTTTATCGCTAGAAGGGAAACTCAGCTTATTCGTCTCATAAACAAACCCAACTCGCACTCATCCCATCAACCAGCTGTGAATGCAAAGCGTTGGCGTTCGCTTAGTAGTGGAATATTGTGTGATCGTCACTCATTGTTATGTGAATTCATTGTTTCTCTCATTGTTTTAACACAACAGGGTGCACTCATATACCCCTATTGCGATTGTCGAGTGGTAGTAGATACACGACTATTAGTCGATTATTGATCGACAACGGTATTGCGATTGTCGCCTACTCGTTCGATTGTCGATTAGTCGCCGTCTTTCTACTGCGTATTTTTACACGACTGCTGTTTTTAGACGCTAGAGTTTGCTGTAAAAAAATAAAATGGAAAAAAGCTAAGAAAATTTGACTGGAAATTAAAAAAAACTTTAAAACATAAAAATCTGTTCGGAACAGATCAAAAACTGTGAGCAATAAAAAGCAGCTTGCGCGGTTGGTTCAGCTGATGCAAGATAACTCAGACATAGCAAAAGGAATTTGCGTAAAGACTCGAGCTAAACCAAGATGGGAAGCCATTGTAGTAGATATTAATAGCTTGGGGCCACCACTGCGTTCGTGGGAAAAGTGGTTAAAGGTAAAAAGAAATATATTTTAGAAAGGTAATGAATGAAATAATGTGCTATATTTTTATATAGGTTTTGACAGATTTAAAAAGTAAAACGAAAAAGAAAATATCAGCCAATAGATCTGAATTTCGTTCAACTGGTGGCGGCCCAAACAACCTTCATACCCTAACACCGCTAGAGGAAGCTGTCGTAAATTTTTTAAAATACGATATTTGTGTCAATCCTCCAGGTGAAGAGATCGGATGTAGCAGTGTGATAAATCAGTCTGTGGAAAGTGATGAGCAGGAAGCTTTTATAAGCAACGCAATGGAGATTGCTATGGAGGACTCTTCTGAAATGGCCGAAATCCAGGAACAACCGAGTACATGTAAGCAAACGCGTATAAGTGGTGCTTCAAAACCAAAGAGACTGGCCTTACTTGAAAATCAAGTAGAAGTGCAATCAAATCATTTTAAGATGATAGAAAAAAATACTAAAGAGATAAAAGATAGCCTTAGGTATATAAAAACCTTTAGAAGATCTCATAAACTAAAACAAGAAAAACTTAATATAGAAAAAGAAAAACTTAAATTAAAACAAGGAAAACTACAACTTCTCAAAGACGAAGTACTAAATAAAGCAAAGAATAGGGTGGATAAACTTAAAATAAAAGTTCAGCTGTTGGAGCTGCAGAAAGAGAACATCTGTTCACTTATATTATAAGATAAATTTAAGTTTTTATTTTAAGATGTAACAATGAAATAATGTGATTTTAATTTTAATTTATTTATTTTTTTACTTTATGATACAAACCTGAAATACTGTGATTTTAATTTGACACGTAAATTATAAACTGAACTTAAGCTTTATTAATGAAATTATTTATTGAATTCTTAGTTATAAAACGCTACTGAATAGTACAAATAAAACGCAAGATTTAAGAGTGAAGTTGGATTTGCTGTAATATGGTGTTTCTTATTTCTACGGCTTCTTCATATATAACTCTAGTTTCAGCATCTACGCTCTCTTCAGAACCGTTATAGTTTTCAGTTTTTCGATTGTTATTGCTTTCTTCATCCGAAAATTTAACATTGTAGGAAATGCATATATTGTGTAGAGCTGCGCAGACGTTTATTATTTGTGTGGCCTTTTTTGGCCCATAGTGTAACGACCGAGCACCTAACAAGCACCGAAATATATTTTTAAGCACACCAATTGTGCGTTCCACAATATTTCTTGCTTGTGAATGTTTTTTGTTAAATATACTCTCTGCTGATCCCTCTTCAGAATTTTGAAATGGAGTAAGCAGATAGGGTTTTAAAGCGTACCCTGCATCACCTGAGACAATATATTTATTTTAGAATCACCCAAATGTAATTATTATTTTAGCAAACAAACCTAATAACATGTTGCGTTCACCGCTGCGGTAGTCGTCTTCTAATTGGGGTTTTAATGCAGACATGTTAAAAACTGCAGCATCAGCATCAGGATATTTTGCGTTGATATAGCGAATTCTCATTGCATTATCACAAACCTGTAACGAACGTTAAAAAAAATTTAATCAATAAGTAAATAACTCCGAAAAATTTTCGTTCGAAACACTTACTATCATTGTGTTTAAACTATAAAATCCTTTGCGGTTGTAGTACAAATGTTGAAGCTACTTTTTGGGGGCAACGATTTTAACATGTGTCCCGTCAATGCAACCTACAACGCTTGGTATTCCACTTTTCGCAAAAAAGTAAATTTTTTTTTTGTTGTTATTGTTAATTTAGGCTATTCGATCTAATTTCTTATGTGCAAGAAAAAACCATTTCTCCACTTTTTACCCGACGTTTCGCTAACTACCTTAGCATCTTCAGGGGTGATTTCTTTATTCAACTAAATAAACATAAAAACAAACAAACAAAAACAAAAGAGTTAAATAAATATATATATATGTGTGTGTAAACAATACAAGTAAACGACATTTAGTCACTTACATGTAGTTTAGGACATTTGACACAGATCTTAAATAGTTGAACACAGCAAAAATTAAAAATTAAATTAAATCAAATAGAATTATTAAACACATTGAACATTAAAAACATTAAACATTAAAAACATTAAACATTTCTTGTATATACTTAAAAAACTAAAACATTGATACCATCTGGTGTGGTACTTTCGTCATACTAATTCTTATGTTATTATATTTTAGAGACAAAGCATATAAGCAGCCGCGATATCGTCTGTATCCTCCTTCTTGTTTATTGTTTTCTCCCTTTTTTGTAATATTCGTAAACTTTCGATCGTGTATCTCGTCTTTTCCCTCCTCTCCTTGTCCAATATTTGTGCATTCTCTATATCAGCTGTGTGCCCACTGGTTAGCATTCTCTATATCAGCTGTGTGCCCACTGGTTAGTATACATATGTTGTGCTAAAGCTGTGTTGTTTTTCTTTTTCTTAATGTCGGCTTCGTGCTCTGCTAGACGAACTCCTAGCGCTCGCTTAGTTGTCCCTATGTAAACTTTGTTGCAGTTTTCGTTTGATTTCCCTTTACATGTTTTTTCGTATACCACGTTGTTTTGTTGGTGGATATTTATTGGCGTTTTTGTTTGTGTGAAAATAGAGGATAGAGTGCAGTTTGCTTTGTATGCTAGTCTTGTGTTGGTGTGTTTGTTGAGATCCAGCTTTTGGTGAAATTTTGGGATGTTTGTTACACTGTGATATCGTATTGTATCGTTTGATGCTGTCATTGTTTGTGCTTGGACTTGTTTTTGTATTAAATTTGCTGTTTTCTGTTCTATTAAACTGTGTATTAGGTGTTGCGGGTAGTTATTGCTCGACAGTATTTTTTTTATTTTCTTTGTATTCTCGTCCTTGAATTGTTGGTTACTTATAGTTAGTATTTTATTGATCAGATTATTTGCTGTGTTGATTTTTTACTTAAGTGGTTGTGAAGACATATAATTGATTAGGCGCCCAGATGAGGTGGGTTTTGCATACCAGTCAAGTAGAATGTTGCCATTGTCTCTATGGATCATAACGTCAAGAAAAGGTATGCGGGCGTTTGTCTCTGCTTCCATAGTGAATTGTAGATTAGGGTGGTAGTCATTGAGTGTGTTGAGAATTATGTTAGCGTCATTTTTATTTATAATAGCGAAAATGTCGTCTGCGTACTTTACTATGAATTTTATGTCAATGTTAAATTTTTCTTTTAGGGCCACAATTGTATTGTCCAATAAGTCATCCATTACTAGGTCAGCAATTGTTGGTGAGAGTGGGTTGCCCATAGGCATTCCAAAAGTCTGGGCATAATAACCTCCGTTACAAGTAAAATAGTTATTGTCTTTCAAGCAGAAGTTTAAAATATTTAAAAATTTGTTTTTAGGTATTTTTGTGCATGGTTGAATTTTATCCCACTTGGTCATAACCATTTTAATCGCTAGGTGTGTCGGTATGTTTGTGAATAATGAAATCACGTCAAACGAAATCAGCAGGTCTTCCTCGTGTAATTTTATGTCTTCAATTCTTTTTTTAAATTCAAACGCATTTTTAATGTTATATTTTTCCGAAATGATGTTATTCAGAAATTTGCCCATGTATTTAGATAGGCCATAGCACGGTACATTGACCGATGAGGAAATTGGTCTTAATGGTAAATTTGGTTTGTGTATTTTTGGTAAACCGTAGAGTCTGGGTGCCGTCGCTGCAGCGGAAGTTAGCTGTTATTTTTCTCGGAAATCTATCATTTTGCTCTTATACAATTCTTGTACTATGATGTTGTTTTTCTTTTGTAGTGTAATTGTTGGGTCGCTCCTCACGATTTTATACGTGTTTTTGTCATCCAGAAGTTTCTCGAGTTTGTTCGTGTAGTCCGCTTTGTACAAAACCACAGTTTTGTTTCCTTTGTCCGCGTTCGTAACTATAATTTCATCTTTATGTTGTTTAAGAAAAGTTTTAGTTCTATTAAAAGTCTCTAATATAAATTTCTCTGCCGCATTGTGTTTTATGTTTCTCCTGAATTGATTTATTCTGTTGCTTAATTTACATCTCGTCATTTCCTTATCCTTGTTGTTTTCCATAAGTTGGATCAATTGCTCCATTTCTGCTATAATTTGGACCGGTTTGAAACTAGTTCTTGTTGTGGGTAATGCAAATTTTTTTACCCATTGACAATAACCATTTGCTTTCTTCGGGAAAAACTATTTTTGTATTGTTAACGAACCAGTTGTCGTTGAATTGTATTCCTAGCTTACGTAGTTGTTGTAGTTTTAGCTTTTCTAATTTTTCCGTCTGTAATAATTCGCGTTCTTCCTTTATTTTCTGGCTTATGCAATTCTGCTTGCATGTAAACAAGTTTAGCTCTGACTCACTTATGCTGTGTTTAAGTTGTTGTTGTGCGTGAAATATGTAATCTTTTGTTGTTTTTATGTTTATGTTTGTTTGTGTGATTTCCAGGTTTAGCATTTTTCTTAAGAACATATGTTTTGCAGTTTCTGTTTTTGTCTTTACTTGGTTAGACGTCGTATTTACTTTAACGTTTTTTAGAGTGTGGGAGAGAAAATTCGGTATGAGTTCAAAGCGTCTACATCCTAATAGAAACTTTAATTGTGCTGTCTGTTTTGCTAGTTTGACTTTTTGTTTACTGTAGTGTTTAAGGGTGATGCATGTGTGTTCACCGTATTTATATTTCATGTGTTCATAGAAGTTCTTCATATTTGTTTGTTGCTTGTTGTTGGTGAGAATAAAGTTAAAATCTCGGCAGGCCTTCCGATATTGAAATTTTGATTTTTGAGCTTATTGATCGAGTTCTTTAATGTATTTGTTGTTATTGTTAATTTAGGCTATTCGATCTAATTTCTTATGTGCAAGAAAAAACCATTTCTCCACTTTTTACCCGACGTTTCGCTAACTACCTTAGCATCTTCAGGGTGATTTCTTTATTCAACTAAATAAACATAAAAACAAACAAACAAAAACAAAAGAGTTAAATAAATATATATATATGTGTGTGTAAACAATACAAGTAAAAGACATTTAGTCACTTACATGTAGTTTAGGACATTTGACACAGATCTTAAATAGTTGAACACAGCAAAAATTAAAAATTAAATTAAACCAAATAGAATTATTAAACACATTGAATGCCTTAAGGGCATTAAGAAAGTTGAGAAGCCCTTCCTTGTTAACTCAATCCACGGGACTGATAACATCGAACATAAATGCACTATACATTTCTTCGACAAAAATGCTCAATTCTATATTCTGACTTATCTCCAGACATTTGACGGTATCGTAGGGTTTGACTTTCTTAAAGAAATAGGCGCAGATCTTGACATGAAGAACGGGATTATTCACTATAATGGGAAAAAAGAAACTCTTAGGCATTTCCCTTGTCGAGACGTGAACGCTATCCTGTCTACTAATAATCGCGAAAATCGAATATCAAAGTTAATAAAGGAGCATTCAGGAGTGTTTGCCGTACCAAATGAGTCATTGCCCTATAATACAAATATTGTAGGAACAATAAGAACCGTTGATGACAATCCGGTCTATTCCAAAAGCTACCCATATCCAATGGCTTCAGCCGACTTCGTAAATCGAGAAATTTCCGTTCTGCTCCGCAACGGCATAATTAGACCTTCAAGGTCACCGTATAATAATCCAATATGGGTTGTAGGAAAGAAGGGACTTACTGAATCTGGAGAAAAAAGCATGCGCCTGGTTATTGGTTTCAGGAAGCTTAATGAAAAAACGATAAGCGATAGATATCCCATTCCTGAAACTTCGGTCATCTTGGCTAATCTGGGGAAATCATCGTTTTTTACCACTCTTGATCTTAAATCTGGGTTCCACCAGATAAGACTAGCAGAACGGGACAGGGAAAAAACAGCATTCTCCGTTAATAACGGGAAATATGAATTTTGCCGACTTCCGTTCGGCCTTAAGAATGCGCCTAGCATCTTTCAGTGGGCCATCGATGACGTTCTTCGAGACGAAATTGGCAAGTGTTGCCATGTTTACGTTGACGACGTCATTATCTTCTCTGGGGATGAAGATCAACACGTTAAGGATATTAAACGTATTCTCGAAAAACTTTACGAAGCAAACATGAGAGTGTCACTTGAAAAAACCAAGTTTATAAGAGGTGAAGTAGAATTCCTCGGATTCATTGTCTCTAGGGATGGAAAAAAAACCTGCCCAGACAAGGTGCAAGACATTGTCAAATATGAAACTCCAAGAACACTTCGTGCCTTGCGGTCCTTCCTCGGACTCTCGGGGTACTATAGACGGTTCGTGAAGGACTATGCGTCAATTGTTAAGCCATTAACGAAATACCTTCGCGGCGAAAATGGACATGTTAGCGCCAATCGTTCTAAAAACGTTCATATTCAGCTAGAACAAGAGGCAATACGAGCATTTGGTAAAATCAAGGAAATTTTGGCTTCAGAGGACGTCCTCTTACTATACCCTGATTTTGAAAAACCTTTCGACTTAACGACCGATGCATCCTCCTCTTCTGTCACAGGGCGGTCGACCTGTCACCATGATTTCCCGGACCTTGTCATCCACTGAAGAACATTTGGCTACGAACGAGCGCGAGCTCTTAGCAATAGT
Organism: Philophylla caesio; assembly: GCA_963971545.1. Taxonomy (NCBI): domain Eukaryota; kingdom Metazoa; phylum Arthropoda; class Insecta; order Diptera; family Tephritidae; genus Philophylla; species Philophylla caesio. The sequence continues at coordinate 60,278,055 of OZ020606.1, forward strand.
CTGGTCTCTCCAGAAATTGAGAAATTATCTTTATGGTGTTAAACAGCTTAACATCTACACAGACCATCAACCCCTTACGTTCGCCATATCGGACAAAAACCCAAACGCGAAACTTAAGCGATGGAGAGCATTTGTGGAGGAATTTTCCCCTAAATTTTTCTACAAGCCAGGGAAAGATAATGTCGTAGCGGATGCGTTGTCACGACAGCGTATTAATGGTTTGGAAAATTCAGGCTCCTCTACGGATGCTACGGCACACAGTGAGGTATCACTCACTAAAAATATTCCCACAATACAGAATCCTATTAATTGCTTTAAGAGTCAAATAATTCTTGAAGAAGGTAGCTCCCCATCGAAGACTTCAAAAATAATTTTTAGAACGCAGATGAGGCACCACATCATCTTTAATGACAGAAGTGAACTAACGAAAATCATAGGGGACTGTGTTAATCCTAATGTTGTAAACGGACTATTATGTGACCTACCAACACTTGCAGGAATTCAAGACGAAGTAATAACGAAATTCCCAGGCGTAAAAATCCGGCATACAACGAGGCAAGTGATAGACATAACCAACGAAGACGATCAGAAAGAGATACTGGAAACCGAACATAATCGGGCCCATCGTTCTTTAAAGGAAAACCTGCAACAGATTCTAAAGGAGTATTATTTCCCCAGAATGCGACCGAAATTGAAGGAATTGGTAATTAACTGTAAAATCTGCCGGGAGGCCAAATACCAACGCCACCCCCCAAATCCGACGGTAGGCCAAACCCCTATACCACAGTATCCTGGAGAAATTCTCCACCTCGACATTTATTCAACAGATAAGAAACATTTCCTGACGTGTGTTGACAAGTTCTCAAAATTCGCGATAGTTTCACCCATTGCTTCCAGGTCAATAATTGACATAAAACAACCTATTATACAAATTCTAAATTTTTTTAAAAATACAAAAACCATAGTTTGCGATAATGAAAAGTCTTTCAATTCCCAAACAATAAAGTCACTGTTGAGAGATCATTTCTCGGTGACCATGTTTACAACTCCTCCGCACCATAGTACCACTAATGGGCAGGTCGAAAGGTTTCATAGCACATTAACAGAGATTGCAAGGTGCACCAAACTTTCTCAAGGACTGAACGAGACGGTGGATTTGATATTGCTTGCTACATCCAAATATAATAGGTCGGTTCATTCCGTTACGGGGCAAAGGCCTATAGATGTAGTTCATTCTATTCCTCAGCAATTACGCGAAGACATCGTGAACAAAATTGTCAGGGCACAAGCACTTGAGTTAGATCGATTGAATAAATATAGGAAGTTGAAAACATATCAACCCGGAGACAAAGTATTTATTAAAACCAATAAAAGAATTGGCAATAAATTAACAAAATTGTATGTTGAGAATATTATTGAGCAGGACTTGGGAACTACGGTCATGATAAATGGTAGACGGGTTCACAAGGCAAACTTGAGGTAAAGCAAGTTTTTTTAATTTTTTTTTCTCACATACTCGTTTTTGACGATTATTTTCTGGATCCAGGCGAAATTATTTAACTACACCAACTCACACTACATGATGATTTCAACCGGGACAGTTGCTATTCACGATCAATACGGTATTTTGCTACATAAAACTAACTTGACGAATTATGAAGCCACAGCGGCAGATACAGAAGGGCTGCTTGAACAGTTCCCACATTCTCCTGCAAGGAAATTGCTCCAAGCATATGCTGGTCACATCCTCGTTTTATTAGAGACTCTGAAGACCCATCACCGGCATTCGCGTGGTATCAACATCATAGATACTGCACTGAAATACATCGCAGGGACACCCGACTTCGACGATTTTAATGAGGTCGCAACCAAAGAACGCGAACTGATTGAGGCTAATGAACGACAGATTACAATTAACACTCAGCTTCAGGCAAGGATAAATAATCTGACACGAGCAATGAATGACCTACTTAAAGTTACAAAAGAAACAATTGTGGATACAGGGCATTTATTTGGGTTGGCTACGGCGAGAAACAGGGCAGTACTTGCAGACCTCACAAACATTGTTCATTCAGTAACACTAGGAAAGCATAACATAATTGATCCCGTCATTTTGGATAGTGAAGATGCTAAAATTTTGCTATTTGCCGAACACTTTGCCAATATTACTATAAGCGATATTTTAACTGCCTCTAAGCTAAGAATATTGCAGGATAGTGATAATATTTATTTTGTAATTAAATATCCTAAAATCAGCAGAATTTGTAAAAAAGTTAGGCTTTTACCTGTAATTCATAGTAAGAAGATAATTAACTTAGAAACAGATATAGCAGCACACTGCGCGCCCGACTACCAACCTCTCACAAACTGCAAAAATGCTACAACCCTTACATTTTGCCAGCCACTTGCTTCAGCCTCATGTGTGGAACAGCTATTGAATCAGAATTCAGCGCATTGCAAAACAACCTCAGCAGAACACATCACCCCTATTGAGGAAATTGCCGACGGACTAATAGTGGTAAATGACCAGTGGGTTGAGATCACAGAGGGAACACGATCAGGCGTTACTATAAAGGGCACCTTTCTCGTTATGTTTGAAGGTACTGTCACCATAAACGGAACTAATTATGTCAACTGGAAAAAAGTTGTTAAATCCCATCCCGAAGCCCCTCCTTCAACAATAGTAAAGTTTACGGAACATATAAAAACTCTATCATTGCCGTATCTGGAGGAGGTCCATGTGAAGAACTTAAAGCACATTGCATCACTACAACAAGAAATGGCAACCAGACATTTGATTTCGATTAGTTCACTGGGGCTAGTGGCTACCATCATCATAGTTATGATAATAGCTTACTTTTGGTCCAGGAGGCAGCGAAAGCTAGCCATCATTGAAGTGATTAGAAACACCGACACTGCAACTCCACCCGATGTGTAAGAGGCACCCGAGGACGGTCGCTTTTAAAAGGGGGAGTAGTTAACACACCATAGCCACAACAACAGCTCAAATAAGCTGCTGCAGCAACCATCAAGTAGCAGCAAACATAGACACAACAATAGCCAGGTGTTAGCTACTGCGACACACAAAAACAATAGTAACAACAATCATAACTTTGTATGCAGCTCGTATGCTGTTAACAAACATACAAAAGTAGCGCTCTGAACCGTGGGAATTGCCAAGTCAGCAATCGAGCTTACGGGTGTAGCCATCTGGAGCTGAAGCTCGGAAGCGCACAACTGGAGTGTGGGAATCGACGAGTCAGCGGAAAATCCGACAAACCAATTGTTATTCCAAGATTAACAAAGTTAAACACTTGTTCGAGGTTATGGTTACATATGTCATAAGAAGGTGGTTGAACTGCGAGAAAAGCACATTACTATAACTTTTTTAAGGTTTAGTGGCATGTACTTTACTTCACACCTGTAAGTCATGGTATTTAAATCCGCTTGTAAAGAGCTTTACATCATCAGCATACAATAAAATTTTTGAATAATTTATTACAGAAGGTAAGTCATTTATAAAAAGTAAAAACAGAATCGGTCCAAGGTGACTTCCTTGCGGGACTCCTGAAGATACATACATAGTGTTTGAGGAACTATTTTTAAAAAGAACTCTTTGTGTTCTGTCAATGAGGTAAGAAGATATCCAACGAAGGAGATTGGGTTGAAAACCAAGGAGTTTATGGATCAGTAAAGAGTGACTTACTCTGTCGAATGCCTTACTAAAATCAGTGTATATAACATCAGTGTGCATAAATTCTCTAAATCCATTTGAAACATGAGTTGTGAACTCAAGCAAGTTTGTAACGGTAGATTTACCCTTAGAGAACCCGTGTTGTTTGCTAGAAATTGTAGAGGATATGGAATACGTAAATGGTCAACAACAATAGCTTCGAATAATTTAGGAATAGCAGATAGCTTAGCTATACCGCGATAATTTTCTATAGAGGACCTACTCCCGGTCTTATAAAGGGGTATAATGAATGATTCTTTCCTAGCTGAAGGGAAAATCCCAAGCTTAAGGGAAAGATTAAATAAATTAGTTAAGAGCTCATAAATATGTTTAGGACAGTTTATGAGGAAACACGTCGGGATCGAATCAGGGCCAGCCTTAAATGATTATTTTAAGTTACTCAAATAATAATATACTTCCTCGGAAGATATCTGCGGAATAATAGCAGATGTGAGGGAAGGTTTGCGCAGAGGCGAGTTAATGGAGTAATTTGACCTGAAGAATTGGGCAAACATGTTGGAAATTGATTGGGAGTCACAAGAAACGGTATTTTGATATTTCATAGCAGACGGAAAACTAGTCACTCTGCGCTTAGAGTTAACGAAATTATAAAATGATTTAGAGTTTTTTGTTAAATTTCTTTTAACTTTGCACAAATAAGATCTGTAACATTTTTTATTTAATTCAAAATAAGCGTGTCGGATAACTGAGTATTTAATATCTTTAGTGTGAAAACCAGTTTTTTGTACAATTTAAAAGATCGCGACTTTTTATTTTTAAAATTTTTTAGTTCTTTAGTAAACCAAGTTTGTGATTGCTCCTTTTGTACGCAAACCCGTTTTGGCACAAACTTTTGAAATAAGCTAAATATAGTGTTATTAAAATGCTGGACGCAACGTTCAACATCATCTTTATACGTCGGCCATGCTAATTTTGATAATTCTCGATCTAATTTCTTGAAATTGGCTTTCGCGAAAATAAAACGAGTTTGAGCTACTTGATTTATCAACATTATTGCCAAAATCACCAATAACTTCGTAATTTACCTCTTTGGTCAAGAAGAAGTAAAAATAAAAGTTTGAATAGTTGGCTTACAAACTAATATAAAATAAGAAGTTTGGAATGGTGCAGGGGGCCACATTCTTGCCGCTGCGCGTAGGTTTGGTCGTACTGTGAGGTTGTCCTAGTTTTTTTTCGTCGTCAGTAGTGGTGGTTCCTGTAGTAGCGACTCTTATGGTGACAAAACGATGGTGGTAATGAACTCTGGTTTCAACCGATTTGGATTTTGAAAGACTTTGGCAATCGTTTGATGGCGGTGTATAACATCGTCCATCATAAAGTTTTGTCAATGAGGGAAAGTCTGCATCACCCGCAGCTTTTGACCTTAATTTCGTGCCTTTAAATAACTCGACCGCTGATCCATAAACTAGTAATACTAGTAATGTGTAAGCGGTGCAGTACCACTTCCAAATCATGAATATGCTGTTCGATGGTCGTAGATGCTAATGCCAATGTATGGGAAGACGTAATTCATATCAGCGTTGTGCAGCCCGAAATTCCTGAACTTGAGCATGTACAAGCTGAGTGGTCAGCACACGACTGGACTACATTTTCGGGCATCTCTCCCGCACCTTTTTTGATACCAGTATTCATCAGGTGCACCGATACGTGCCTACGTCTTGCGAACGGTTACGGCTGCGATTTCGAGGGCGAATGCTATTATTTCTGCGACTACGGGAACGTGAGTGAGATCTCAGCTTTCCAAATAACTTACCCATTTCTAAAAAGCTGCGTGGAATTCTCTGATTTCGTTGTGCTGATCCGCCTCTACTTTGTTGATACGGCTGTGAGCCATTGCATCTACAATCGAGTCAGCAATTTTCGTGATCGAGGTATCTGCTCCAGCAGGTACAGCGAGTACTGGTTGTGTATTCCCATATACAGACGGTTCTACGCACCGGAATGACCCGGGTTTTCTCCGGCAAAGTTCTGTTGTTTCGGCGCCCTAACCCTGTTTAGGTCTGCCGAGCTAAACAATCGTATCTCCCCACTGAGCAATCACTCGCAGCGGGGTTGCTCCACATTCTTGTGGTCAGAGCAGGCATTAAGCCCAACCCTGGTCCAGAAACTTATTTCTGCTGTGTTTGCCAGAGAACGCTAAATCCGAACTCCACTTCGGTACGGTGTAATACTTGCAACGGATGGTGCCATTATGTGCTCAGTCAAGTGCAATTCATTCCAAGGCCGGTACCACTTTCGAACGTGCTAGGGCCTGCACACCACAAACGATTGGTCTGAGAGTTACACCGCCCCCTGCTGCCGTACACCCTCGCCGCAGTGGTGGTGGCTTAGCGTTCGTACTGCACCACGCCGTGCAATATCGTCTAATCGATTAAGACATCTACGCAAGGGAGAGTACCCAGGAACGTAAGGAAATAGCTGTCCGGTCAGGCGACGTCGACTTTGAAATATTTAACAAATATATACCCCTTATCTACTACTGCCCGGCTGTATATCACCCTGACATTCATTCTTCAATACCATCCGAAGAAGTATATGTCCCCGTTATTGAGCCCATTGAATTTAAAGCAATACGTATAATGGTGGGTAAGGGGTTCATTTACTTAGCTCTTTGCTACATCCCTCCAAATTCAGACTTAACGTTATATTCGAAACATATTTCATTACTTAATTTCTTAAGTGCAATGGTTACACCCTATGACTCGATGATTGTTATCGGCGACTTCAATTTGCCGAGCATATCATGGAACTTAATAGACAATCATATCATTCCGACTTCATCAAGGGGTATGTATAATGTGTTCTTGGAAGATATGGCTGAACTCTGCCTTAATCAAATAAATTTAATTCCAAACAAATTTAGAGCGATCTTAGATCTTGTTTATGTTGATGATATATCTAAAGCATCCATTAATCGGTGTGACCCATTGGTTCTCCCTGAGGATTCTCACCACCCTACAATTGAGTTAAATTACGAAATTATAAATGATTTTGGAAATTACGATGATAAATCATGTATCTCAAGCCCGCGTTTTATTTTCGCGAAGGCCAATTTCAAGAAGTTAAATTGTGAATTGTCAAAATTAGCCTGGCCGACGTATTCAGAGGACGTTGAGCTCAGTGTCCAGCATTTTAATAATACTATATACAGCTTATTTAAAAAGTTTGTGCCTAAACGTGTTTGCGTTCATGATAAACATTCGCAACCTTGATTTACAAAAGAACTTAGAAACTTAAAAAACAAAAAGTCGCGATCTTTTAAATTATATAAATTAACTGGTTTACACACTGATTATATTAAGTACTGAATTCTCCGACACAGTTACTTTGAGTGGAATAAAAAATGTTACAAATCTTATTTATGCAAGATTAAAAATAATTTAATAAAAAACCCTAAATCATTTTATGATTTCGTTAACTCGAAGCCCAGAGTAAATGGTTTTCCGTCCGCCATGAAACATGAAAACGTCGTGTCAAGTGACAGTCAATCCATCTCGAACATGTTTGCCCAGTTCTTCAGGCCAAATTATTCTATCAACTCGCCTACAAACAAAGATTATCCATATAAACTTTATCCGATGACCACCGCTATCATTCCTGCTATATCTTCCGAAGAAGTGTTTCATTACTTAAGTACCCTAAAGGAATCTTATAAGTCCGGCCCCGATTTGATCCCAACTTGCTTCCTTAAAAAATGTGCTGAATATCTATTTCAACCATTCACGAATTTATTTAACTTATCTCTTAAATTTGGAGTTTTCCCATTGGCTTGGAAGGAATCATTCATTATAGCCCTACACAAAATTGGAAGTAGGTCCTCTATAAAAAATTACCGGGGCATAGCAAGGCTTTCTGCTATTCCAAAATTATTCGAAGCTATTGTTGTTGACTGTTTATCATATTCCATATCTTCTGCTATTTCTAGCACGCAACATGGGTTCTCTAAAGGAAAATCGACTATTACAAACTTACTTGAGTTTACTACTCATGCATCAACCGGATTTAGAGAAATTATGCATACCGATATTATGTACACCGATTTTAATAAAGCATTCGATAAAGTAAATCACTCCTTACATGTCCATAAACTCGATCTCCTTGGTTTTCAACCTAATCTTATTCGTTGGATATCTTCTTATCTGCACGACAGAACACAATGAGTCCTTTTTAAAAATACTTCTTCGAACGTTATTCATGTATCATCAGGGGTTCCACGAGGAAGTCACCTTGGTCCGATTCTGTTCTTAGTTTTTATAAACGATATTTCTTCTGTTGTGAAATATTCAAAAATTTTGTTGTATGCGGATGACGTAAAGCTTTTTAGATCATTTAACACTGTTGATGAAAGATATTTACTACAAGCGGACTTAAATACCATGTCTAATTGGTGTGAAGTAAATGGTATGCCACTAAACCTTAAAAAATGTAAAGTAATGTGCTTTTCTCGCAGGGCGGTTCAACCAGCTTCTTATGACATATGTAACCATAACCTCGAACAAGTATTTAACTATGTTGACCTAGGTATCACAATGGACCAAAAACTTAACTTCAATCTTCATATCAATGCTACAATCAACTAAGCTAAGGGTGTTTGTGCGTTTGAAAAACGATGGTTAAAAGAATTCAGTGAATTCAGGAGATTCCATCGTCTCATATGCCGACGACTGTGCTATATTGTTTGCCGGCAATGGAATTGATGACCTGTACCCGAAGATGAACAGCTACCTTCCTGGACTTGCCAACTTCTTCTGTGACCGCAACTTGCCATTATAACCTGCTATATCCACGGCGACCCGTTTAATGAAGTTACAGACATCGTAAAACGCCGGACTCCGGTCAGTGACCGGCTGCCTCCTGATGTCACCTGAAGAGCACCTTCACCATGAAGCTGGCAAAGGTGCATAACTGTATGCTCTCACCTGCTCGGCATGCGGTACTGGTCGTGCGATCTTTGGCAAACGCTTCGCCCAGAGCCCTTTCGCGCGGCTTCTTTCAGGGTACTACTGAAATCTCTTTTGCTATCGTAGTATAGTTTAGATGGTTTTTGTTGCCCAGTGATTATTGCGACAAAAAAGGTTTGAAACATCGCGCTGTTCATTGTCGTGAACCAGGATTCGATGTTGTTGTGGCACATTGGTGGTACTGGCAGACGGGCGTATACCACCCCAACTGTGTTAGCGAATGGCGGTGCCGGATTACTACTTCCACACTCTGATTTTGATTAATCAATGTCTGTACATGTTTTTACTTAAAGCCAAAGACAAAAATGTATATTGGAAGTTTAGTGTAAGAACAAATATGTCAATTACGCGTGAGGACCTTTTGCAAAACGTTTATAAGTTCGTTATTTATTTATTTAATTATATTTCATTATTTACTTATTATTTATTTATTATTCTGGCCTCTTTCATATTATTATCATACAAGGCGGCCCGGTGTGCATCTTCCGCAACGAAATAAAAACAGTTACTTTTTACGTCAAAGCAAAATATTTCTTATATCCGTATATAGTAACAATTTATATATTGATAATAAAGATTCTTAGCTGCTTATAATATCACTTCTTTAAATACAATATTTGATGTGAAAATATGGTATATTATAATATGTTCTGACTGCGCCGTTAACTCGTGTTTATGAGCAATTTTGGAGTTTAACGTCAAACACTTCTCATAAACTTGGAGTTTACCATACAAATATTTTTTGTCTAACTCGCTTTAAACATCACTTTTATTTGGTGTTTATGGACATGCAAAACTTATTTGCCCCAATATTAGGCCGCACTGTTAACGAATTTTGGCATCATTGTTTAAAAGTTTTGCTGCACTGTTAACTGGTTTGATAGCTCATAATTTCAAATACGAGGACTGTTTGATAAGTCCTAATTGACCTTTTGATTTTCTTCTTGACTTGTAACAAAAATTAAAAATAAGTAAATTTCGTGTGCTGATTAATCATAATTTTCTGCGCAAAAAACCATCACCAAAATCAAGGAACGGCGTAAAAATACTATAGCTATTGTGCAATGGGGTACAGAGGTGCTTCTGGGTATGCGGTTACAGTTGCACGGCTGTACTGAATTCCTACTCTAACGTCCACGTTCGTGCACCCTGGGTAACGTGAGCAACCCATGTGCGAGGTACGGTAACCAACCCGTGTGGAGCCATGGGTCACGGCTAATAGAGAGGGAGCTTTAGTGGAGCCACTCCGACTTATTCGGTTTAAGGGTCCACTGAAGTCCGCAGCGTCTGTTCACCAGGAGGTGCGGCTGCAAGCGGACGTCTGTCTTGGAGCAAGCGGCTCGCTATATAAACAAACTTAAATTTTTCACCCCCAGCAATCGGTTGTGCGCAGGGCCTGGAACCCGCCACGTAAAAAACAACTTCCAATGAAAAGGAAAATAAAGCCTCGGCTAAGACCCCCCTTTTTTGATGACGACCACGGCCAACGTATTAAGGACAACGATTTTAGGGCATGCACTTGGAATGTCCGGACCCTTAATTGGGAAGGTGCTTCTGCCCGGCTGGTTGATGTCTTCAGCAGAGCCAAGGCTGACATCCCCGCCATTCGCCATGCGATGGACCATGCGATGGACGGAACAAGGGAACAAATCGAAAGGCCCTTGCGACATCTACTACAGCTGCCATGTAAAGGAGCGCAAATTTGGTGTCGGATTTCTGGTGGGAGAGAGACTGCGCCGTAAAGTACTGTCGTTCACTCCGGTGGGCGAACGTCTCGCCGCAATCCGCATCAAGGGGAGATTCTTCAACATCTCCCTGATTTGCGCCCACGCCCCGATGGAAGAGAAGGACGATGGGAGCAAAGATCGCTTCTACGATCTCCTTGGCCACGTATGGACCTTGCGGCCACCACGATATAAAAATCGTGCTTAGCGATTTCAATGCCAAGGTGGGCAAGGAGGGCATCTTTGGTTCTACAGTCGGAAAATTTAGTCTCCACAACGAAACGTCCGATAACGGAATGAGACTGATCGACTTCGCCGGGACCCGAAACATGGTAGTCTGTAGCACCAGGTTCCAGCATAAAGAGATTCATCAAGCTACACTGTCTCCAGATGGTAAGACACGAAACCAAATCGACCACGTTGTGATAGACGGAAGGCATGCTTCCAGTGTGCTAAATGTGCGCACGATCCGAGGAGCCAACATCGACTCGTATCATCTTCTTGTGGCTGCTAAGATCCGCACGCGCCTCTGTGCAGCAAAAAGCGCACGCAAATGGACACAAGGAAAGCTCGACGTCGGAAAGCTGCAATCGCAACAGACAGCTACCCACTTCGCCACTCGACTTGCACTCCTGCTCTCTGAGAGCAACAATCAACAGAACGATATTTCCGAGCAGTGAAAGCATATTTCTCGCTGTCTACATACCGCCGCTGAAGAATCCATCGGATTTCAGCGAGTCCGAAAGAACAACTGGTATGACGAGGAATGTCGCGCCGTTACGGAACGTAAAGACGCTACCTACAGGGCCACACTGCGAGCGGGCGCAACGCGAGCTGTGCGGGAGCGTTATCGTGAGTTGAAGAAGGAAGCAAGACGCATTTTTCGTGAGAAAAAGAGAGAGGCCGAAATGCGTGCTAACAGAAGGTTTCAAGACCGGGGCGAATTCCTGTAAGAATGACAACGGCGACCTGGTGACTGATGTCCACAACATACTTGAATTATGGAGGGAGCACTTTTTCACACTGCTTAATGGAAGCAGCTGCAACAACTTTGGAGAAGACGTTGAACCTGAATCCCCAATCAATGATGATGGACGTGATGCACCCGACTATGACGAAATTCGGAAAGCGATAGCACGGCTGAAGAACAACAAAGCCCCTGGAGGCGACGGGTTACCAGCTGAGTTATTTAAGTACGGCGGAGAGGATCTGGTTAAGTGCATGCACGAGCTCATCTCTAGAATATGGTCGGAAGAACGCATGCCTACTGATTGGAACTTAAGTGTGCTCTGCCCAATCTACAAAAAGGGTGAGCCTGCAGTATGTGCCAATTATCGCGGGATTAGCCTTCTTAACATCGCGTATAAAATTCTGTCAAGTGTATTGTGTGAAAGACTAAAGTCCACCGTCAACGAACTGATTGGACCTTATTAGTGTGGCTTTAGACCTGGTAAATCCACCACCGACCAGATATTCACAATACGCCAGATCTTGGAAAAGACCCGAAAAAGAAGAATCGACACACACCATCTTTTTGTCGACTTCAAAGCCGCCTTCGACAGCATGAAAAGAAGTTTCCTATAAGCCGCAATGTTTGAATTTGGGATCCCGGCAAAACTTATACGGCTATGTAAAATGACGTTTAGCAACACCACCAGCTACGTCAGAATTGGGAAGAACCTCTCCGAGCCGTTTGATACTAAACGAGGTTTCAGACAGGGTGACTTTCTGTCGTGTGCTTTCTTTAACCTGATGCTGGAGAAGATAATTCGAGCCGCAGAACTAAATCGGTCAGGTACCATCTTTTATAAGAGTGTGCAATTGCTGCCGTACGCCGATGACATTGACATCATCGGCCTTAACAACCGCGCAGTTAGTTCTGCCTTCTCCAAACTGGATAGAGAAGCGAAGCGAATGGGTCTGGAGGTGAACGAGGGCAAGACGAAGTATCTCCTGTCATCAAATAGACAGTCGGCCCGTTCACGACTGGGATCACACATCACTGTTGACAGTTATAACTTTGAAAAAGTAGAGGCCTTCGTTTACTTAGGAACCAGCATTAACACCAATAACAGCGTCAGCCTTGAAATCCAACGCAGAATCTCTCTTGCCAACAAGTGCTACTTCGGACTGAGTAGGCAATTGCACAGTAAAGTCCTCTCTCGACGGACAAAAACCATACTCTATAAGTCTCTCATCATGCCCGTCCTATTGTATGGCGCAGAAGCATGGACGATGACAACATCGGATGAGAGGGCTCTTGGAGTGTTCGAGAGAAAGATTCTTCGAAAGATTTATGGACCTTTGCGTCTTTGCGACGGCGAATACCGCGTTCGATGGAACGATGAGCTGTACGAGCTGTACAATGACGTAGATATAGTGCAGCGGATTAAGAATCAGCGGCTCCGCTGGCTAGGTCACGTCGTTCGAAAGGATGAAATAGCTCCAGCCCAGAAGGTTTTTGACGCGGTACCCGCGGGTGGTAGCAGAGGAAAAGGAAGACCTTCTCTGCGTTGGAAAGACCAAGTAGAAAAAGACTTGGCTATACTTGGGATTTCCATTTGGGACGGCTGGCGTTCTTTGTTGACCTCGGCCAAATTCGCTTAGGCGGTCAATGCGCCAATTAAGTAAGTAAGTAATTGTGCTTAAGAAATGGGGTTCAGGTCGTTCAAAAGAGGTCGTTACACCAGAAATTGTCTAAAAATACATGGAAGAATGTTGAGTGATCGCAGAACGAGAGTACGCGATGTGGCTGAGCCTAAGGAATCTCATCTGAGTGGATAACATGAAATTTTACACGAATATTCTGATATGACAAAGCTATCCTTATGATGGGTGCCGCGATTGCTCGCACTCAAACATAAGCGTAAACGTGTGACCTCTTCAAAGGATTGGCAAAAAGCTATGAAACACAAACTGCTCGCCATATGACATATTCTTCAGATTTAACCCCTTACGACTATTTCCTTTTTCCAAATCTGAAAAAATGGTTGGGTGGTAAGAGATTTTTTCGTATTTGAAACAAACGCTTGTTTTGCGAAAGAATAAAATAATTGGAAAACGCTGGACTAAGAGTAAAGAGTTAAAAAGATATTATTTTGAGAAATACCATATAATGATATTTTTCCGAAAAAAATATAATTTATTCAAAAAGTCACTGATTTATCTAAGCGCGCTCGTACAATATTTGTAAACAAATGGAATCAAATTAAAGAAATGAATTCTTCGCATAATGATGCAACACCACCATCGTCTTTGACCGTGCTGTTGCCTTCACCTTCACCATTGACTGAGCCTTCCATACCATAGCCGTTGTCATCAGAATTTGCGCCGTTTTACAATGCTCGGGCTGCAACACAAACAATATTGCTGTTGCTGGTGTTCGCATCAAATATGCTTGTTGCTTGTATCTCCGATACAAATCACTTATTGCACTATTAATTAGATGCTTTTAAGCAAGCATTATTAAATTGTATGCACGTATTTTTCTAACATTTGTAAATATATGTAAGTTTAAATGTATTTTCATAAACATTTTTGAATATACACAGAACTACATATATTTTTATTCAGAAGTAAATAAAAAAATGTCAAATAAACTCAAAGTTTCTTAAACACTTCAATGATAACGGTTGACAGTTGTTCATAAACTCAATACCACAAACTCGAGTTTACTACGCAGTCAGAACATAGTATTAGTTTGTTATATTTCGTTTGAGAGTCCCTTGGACTGAAAAAATAATATCTTCGAAGCATCTGTCCCTAGAAGTAGCCAATTATAATTGTCTTCTCATTAAACACATCTGCAGTTCGGAGTCGGCACAAAACTATAGGTCCCTTCATTTTGTTGTAGAACATAAAGACACACACGTCGAGCGTTCCTGTAGGCATAAATATTGCGCTTAACAGTTAAAGTATCCGAGAAATATGTGCCTAACTTGTGAGCAATGGCATCGAAGCAGAAAAATTAGTGGAATTCTGATTTATTCGATATTTTACTAATGTTTGATGGGAGCTTGAAAATGTAACCAGTGATAATACTCTGGATACTTGCGACTTGTTTGCGAAATTTTTTTTCAAAATGATGATACTATTGGTACACCTACATCTGCATTTCCTTCTACCTGTTTTCCGACTATTACATCCCTCCCTCTTTGTTTCTAAACAGAATGTTTTGCCGGCCATTTTATCATAAAAGCCTAGTTTAAAATCGGACTCCGAAGGTTATTCCACTCTTCTTTAAAAAAGCGTTTACTGTATTATCTTATCGAATTTCGCTTCTCTTCCAAGATTTTTTAAATATAGGAGTTTTCCTAAATCAATGGAAGTTGTGTTCGATTGCGCCAGTTCATAAATCAGTTAAGCAATGCACATTTGCAACTGCCAACATGGATTTATTCCCAAGAGATCTGCCTGTACTCGCAAATAATATAATGATATATTTTAATAATCAAGCGCAGGCGTTATCTATACTGACTTCTCCAAATCTTACGAATATCACAATACGAATGCTTAAGAGTTTAGGTGTTAGAGGTAAACTCTTAGTTTACTTGGCAAGCTTTTAAACGCAAAGAAAGTTGCTTTTAAAAATCGGATCAACAACATCCAGAGTTTTTGTCAGCGCTTGGTATGTTATACCACTGGGTATACCACATTGTGTTTACTATTTAACAACGACTAACCAAATTGCTTTGAGTATACTGCTTTATGTTCGCAGATGACGTCAAACTTTCACGTTAAATTTCGGACTGATGTCGTCAACAGATAAGTTTGAAAAATTTTGCTGAATGGTTGCTCTTTAAACAGTTTGTATCTTAATAAAAATAAATGATGTGCAGTAACGTTTACGAGGAAATGAACTAAGAATATCCCCTTTAACTACATATATAATAGAAGGTATGGAGTTGGTCCTTACTACAAGCGGATTTAAATAGCATGACTTACAGGTGTGAAGTAAATAACACGAAACTAAACCATAAAAAATGTAAAGTAATGTGCTTTTCTCGAAGGGCAGTTCAACCACCTTCTTATGACATATGTCTGTAACCATAACCTCGAACAAGTGTTTAACTTTGTTGATCTTGGAATTACAATGGACCCGAAATTTAATTTCAATCTTCACATAAATGTTACAGTTAACAAAGCCAAGGGTGTTTTTGCATTTGTAAAACGGTGGTCAAAAGAATTCAATGACCCTTACATCACGAAGGCTCTGTTCACAACGTTAGTGAGGCCCATACTGTAATATGGATCTGTTGTTTGGAACCCGCGCTATCAAGTTCATTCCGACCGAATAGAGTCAATTCAAAAACAATTTCTGCATTTTGCTTTAAGAAATTTTCGTTGGGATTCTCAGTACAACCTGCCGACATATATAAGTCGTTTAAAACTCATTAATCTTCCTACACTTGCTAGTCGCAGAGAATTGTATTTTTGGTCAAGTTACTGACAGGCTTGATCTCTAGCCCATCTCTTGGCGAAATAAAACTAAACGTTCCCTCCAGAATTTCAAGACATTTCCGGCCTCTCTTTCTGAAGCCATGTAAAAGTAATTTTGAGTTAAATGAGCCACTCTGTAGTTTGTGTCAGGATTTAACACTCACTCCGGTTCTTTTGATATTTCAGACTCACTTTTTTACATAAAGAAAACTATACTTAATGCTCTCAATAATTAATACATACATACATATATATTACTATTCGATCAGCTGATGAGTATTTGTTCTGTAGCTGAACAGTTTTAGATTTCGACACTTAACAAACCTCTGCCTTTCATGACTCGGAGCAACATATATGAGAAAAAACAAAAAAAAATTTCTTTATATATCCGAGCGTCATGCGGTTGCGCCATTCGCGTTATTCGGGCGGGTATGGAGGGATACAGCCGTTGGGATTATTATTTTAAATGCACCCTACCAATTACTCCAAAAATGAACAATTGTTAGATGTATTAAATTATGTAACAAGTATTCTGTCGCAATATATTTAAGTGTAAGTATAAATGAGATTTAAGTTAAACCTGTTTGCAAGTTTTTATTAATATCCTGAGCAAGTCCATAATAGCTTGTTTCTGTAGACTGGGATTGAAATAATTAAATATCCTGCTAACACCAGCACAACAAAACTCTGCGCAAATAGAAAAGCAGACACTTCCTGCTCTTTTCGATTGCAGGCAGTTTCATCAGTATATATGTGGGAGAAAAACATAACCATCGATCATTATCTGCTAATCAATATATTCAAAAACCCGCTATTGAAATTCCCCAAATATTGCAACAAATGATTCTCGAAATACAAAAATATAATTTCTTTATAAATATAAAAAAGGTACCCAACTATACATTGCTCAGACTTTATCCAGGGCACTAAAATACTGTCATCCTCAAAACTGCTTTGAGATTTACAAAATCGACACAGAATTCAAGCAATTAAATAACCTCTGTGATATCCAAAATAAACCAATTAGTACCAAAACAACAAATGTAAAGAAACTACGGCCGAAGACAACGTCATGCTGAATTTAATAAAAAGATAAAAGGTGGTTGGAACGAAGATAAGTCAAAAACAAACGACGGCATCAAACAAGATAGGAAAATATGGGACGAACCAGTCACAAACCACGATATGGTTTTTAGAGATAATCGGCTGATAGTGCCACAACAAATAAAACGCGAAATGCTGGACAAACTATAATAATAATTCCCGAGATGCCTCATAATCCATTCAAGATCATTTCATGACAGATAACGGAAGCAACTTCATCAGCTCAGCGTTCAAGAAATTTGCAGACAAATATATAACATTAACTCTAAGAGGATGTCATAATATATAATCGTCTAGTAACCCCGAACACGGAACTAATTAAGAAACAACACGATAAAACCAGAAGAACAATTTAACAGCGCGTTGAATCAGATTTTGGTGGGAAAAAGATCTAATAAAATTAACCAGCTTAAATTTATGCAATTGAATTAATTTAATTAAATAAGTTAATTAAAAAACAATAAGAAGTTTTATTACAGTTACTAAATTTTATATATCGCCTCGCCTTTACAACTAATTTTTTAGTACATGTTATTTTTAGGTGTTTTCTATGAAATAAAAATTATTAAAATCGGCTTAAAAGTGACAGAGTTAGAGTTGACCAAAGCTTAATTTTGTGGCATATTTGTATTACTTTTAGACATTTATCTTCCTTTTCGTAATTTTTAAACCAAATATGAAATAACCGCCAGCTTTTACACATAAGATCAACAGCTTGTTTAATGAACGGCTCGCTGATTTCCGGATCATAACCACATGAAAAATTATAAGAGATTTAGTGAAGAGATTTAGTGATCGTAGTGAAATCCATATTTACTTTTTTATAGAACTTCTAGATTCGAAAATTTGAACCAAAGTGTATCACCTTTTACAAAACTTTTTTCTGCTTTGTTTGTATTATTAATATATTAATAACTTTACTTAGCATACTTGTATCAACGCCATGGTTATTTTTTTCGGGAAGTATAATTAAATTATAAGTCATAGTAGGTAATAAGTAAATAAAAACAAGTCAATACATTACTATTCGAAATTTAAGCAACTATTAAATTTCTGCATTTATTTGCAATCAAAACCAAAGTAACAAATTATTGTAACAGTAACTCGTTGGTTTTTACAAACGATATATCTTACTGTTTTCTGTTGATTTAACTACATACTTCCACAAGTATTACAGTGTTATGTTCTTATTACGGAGCAGCATTCAATCGGTGCAGACTACGACTTCTGATAGACGCCACTGAAAAACTACATATCTTTCGTTTATTTAAATAACATCCGTTTGTGTCTTCAAAAAAGATTGTTCAAGATAATTGTTCCAGCTGTGTCAAAACGGTACATTGGAAAATGGTTTGAGAATTAACAACCAAATTAAAAATCTCTTTTACAAAAAAATATATATTTATATATTTAATATTTACAAAAGTAATGTTGAATTTCGGAAAATCTTTTTCAAATTTTACTTTTAGGAAAATGGAAAATTGTTCAGTTTACCTCCATGCCTAAATGGTGTGCGGAAGTCATTTTTGGTATTTCTGAAAGACGGTAAGCAAGTTGTTATAAGAAATCTTTGTAAACAGGAAAATAGGACTTAGGCCACATCGTTGGAAAAAGTTGGTTATTCTCGCACAATGCTGTTTTAAAAAAAAAAATATTTTTAATTAGCTTTTAAATAAAGGGTAGACAACGAAAACAACATGGACAAACGTGGACCAACAATTTAGGTCGAAAAAAATTGAATTTTTAGAGAGAAACCTAAAGTTTTGCTAAAAACGAAAACTTTTAGTGCAAAAACATGCGAAAACGTTGCCAAACATGGACAAACCATAGAGAAACAATTTTTATACAAAGACTGAATTAACCGCAGCCAAACGTAAAAATTTGGTGAACAAATAAAGCTTTTTAGTGGACAAACATGGTTAACCGATTAGGTTAGGTTAGGTTGGAATGGCTGGGAAGAGAAACCCTCCCTTGCACTTAGGCCCAGCGTGGCCCATCGTACTGCCATATACGAATTCACTTTCTCAATTCCCCTCCGACTCGGACTCAAACCATTTTGTTGACTTCATACATTTTGACAGTGCTTTTGGGTTAATTAGCGCAATCTCCGCGAGGCTTTGTAGAGTTGGTCTGCCAAGCGTGCGAGGTCTTCTTCTACTTAGAGCTAGACATGGGCAAAGTAGGTGTTCCACATTCTCTTCTTCTTCGTCACAACTGCGACAGTGCTCAGGAGAATTTACTTCGAATCTTTTCGCATGTATTCCGATTAGACAGTGACCTGTAAGGGTTCCTGTTATATAAGAGACTTAATTTCTTTTTAGTCCCAGAAGGATTGATGGGCGGCTTTTATCGTAGGACGGCCACGTGAGCTTGGAGATTTCGCAGTGTGGGAGAGTACTCCAGCGTTCATTTGCAACCTTTGAGGTGATGTGCTTAACTTGTAGTTTAAAGGTGGCAAGTGGTATACCTATCCTGTTCCTCCTCGAAGGGATCAGGGTGGTCGGACCTTTCCTTGCCAGTTCATCCGCTTTTCAGTTGCCCTCAATATCGCGGTGTCCAGGCATCCAAATGAGTTGAATTCTATAATGCTGATCCATCTCGTTTTGAGATCTGCGACATTCAGTGAGAGACTTTGTATTGTCTATAAAGTATTATATAATATAATAGGCTATGCCAAATATGAAAAAAATATTTCATTTCCACCCACGGGACTAAAATATGAGGACACAAGGAATTTTCTACTTCACTTATGAATTATGAATTGGAGACGAATCGTGTGACGAAGGGGATAAAATCGACATTTTTTATTATATTAGCTTTAGTTTTTATTGTGTTATTTGTTTAGAAATTACCTTATTTAAAAATATTTATATAAGCTATTAAGAAGCACTTCTTTAAGAAAAGGTGCAAAATATTAAAGAAAATATTTTTTTCTGGATTTAGAATAAAAAAGACTTTTTAAATAAAAGTTCTAAAACTTCATGAATAACTTTCTATGTTACTAAGGTTTATCTGTATAACCTTTATCACGCTACTACCTTCTCTACAATTGTCTTGTTTGCTTCCTCAATACTGAGTAGCTCGCACTCCGCATATAGCCTTGTTAGGGCTGCACCTCTTTCTGGTCCGGATGAGGTGTATCCGCTCAGATCATCTTTTGACTTCTCCTCGACTTCCATCTCATGGTCAATTGGTGTTTCCTCGGCTTCTACAAAATTTGCCAGATTCACTAGGGCTTCGGTGTCGGTTTTGTAAACCTTAAGGGTAATCTTCCCGAACCCATAATTTATCCAGTACTCGCATTTGGCCAGGAATTCTAGGCTTACATTATTTAGCAGAAGAACCACCTGCATGGTCGCCCGATCTGTCGGTTAGTGTTTACCACTCTCCAGCGCTGTATAAGTAAGTTTGGGTTGAATAGTTGCACTATCTCCAAGATCTTCATTGGGTCCGAGGGTGTAACTGGCACCCAGGCTGTTGCTCTGGGACGTGAAGGTAATTCCCTTGCTTCTACCACCGTTAGGCGGGCTCCGGGGTAAACCTGGCCAACATTGTCGATGGCCACTTTATACATTTCCACCGATCTATTATCGTCACAGGCGACTAGCTTCACGTTCCCCTGGAACCATCCAGCATCAGCACACGATGGCGGCGGTCCAGGGTTCTCTTTCACCACTGCGAGTGCATCTTTGGCTAGGGCGGCATTAAACCATTTCTATCTGTGTCTGGGTATCCTACTTTCTTCGTTATTGCTATCGATGACGCCTAAAACGAAGGATCGAGTCCATGCGCCCTGCGTTTTGGCCCTTTTCGGTGCTAACGGTTGCAGTTCCTCTACGGATCGTTGTCGCTCGGTAGCCGCTGACTTGCCGTATAGATTAACATCGAAGTCTGGAATAACCAACCTAGCCCACTCGATATCCTCTTGAATCTTCACGAAGTTCTCCTTCCATACCTGCTCCTCCCTGATCGGTGAGGTGGCTTGACGACGGAGAATCCGTGAGGCTTTTCGTCTATCTTGGTGGGTGGCCTTCGACGGGTTTGGACGAATTAATTCATTGGCCCTATTGCTCGTCAACCGGCCTTGTCTGGGCCTCTCCACAGTCATCCCGCCAGACGCTGGTCGCTTAGTGACGTTTGGGCGGAGTGCCATTAGCCTTCGGTTTTCTCGCATAAGGGGTACCTTTGTCCTTGGATGGATGGGTGCACTCGCACAAAATGTCGGCTTGCGCTGAGGACTTTGTGTTTTTAAGCCCGGTGGTGCCGTAGCTTTTTGCGCTGCAGAGATTGGGGCACCTATCGGCCTTTGCTTGGTAGCGCCACTCTCTCGTGTTGGTGTTGATGTGCTTTTGTTTTTGAATTTGTCCATAATATTGAGCCCACGAGTGGCGGAGAAAGGGGAAAGTCCACCCGGGCAGAGATCTGCTGTACTAGGTAAGGCTAGTTAGTTCCGAAGATTGCCCGGTATCCGGAGCACTCCGTTAGAGACTGGGCTTTGTAAGGGCCCCCAGCCAGGCTGATCCTCGGCACGGGTCGTTTGACACCTTGATTACGCCCTGTAGATAGATAAAATAGGAGTGCTAAGTTGGGTAGTGGAGTAGGTCCGAGCAGGAATTGTTGATGAAGGGGTATTGTAGGGGTCGCCGCTCGAATAAGCCGCCAAAGCGATACCAGGTGTCACCGCGGGGAGGCCCCTAGTACAAGGGGGGTACCATCCACAGAGTGCCTGAGCACCTACGAGTCGAACTCCCCCATCGAAGACACCCGGAAATCGTTTAATATTTAAATTTTTTCATAAGAAATTGTTTGGGCAAACCTTACAGAAAAAATGAAACTCTAAAAAAGTGTAATTTAAATCCTTTTGATTTTTCATAAAATTGATTTTTAAATTATAGAAAATAGGCAAACGAAAGTATTTGGTAAAGAAACATGGACAAAAGTTGGTCAAACTTTTTACCGCGAAAAAGGTATTTTCATAAAAACTTTTTGTTTATAATGATTAAAAAAATGGCGTTGCATTTAACTCTGATTTTTTCTGAAATAAATTATTTTGAATTATTTTTAAACATAGGGATGCAAAAACAAAAAATGAAAAATAACTTTTGTTCTAAATAACTTTTAAACAAAAATAAATTTTTTGTGAAGAAACGAATACTGATTCATATACAATTTCATACTATTTTTTTTTAATAAATTCAATTTTTATAAATGTTTTAATAATTGACAAATTTATAACAAAAATGTATATACGCAAGGAAAATAAAAAACATTTATATGCAATAATGGGCACGCCTTAAATGCATTCTAAAACAAAGTAAATAACTTAAAAACAGAATTTGCAAATAAAACACAAACAACAACCACACAAACAAGTTAAATAGCGGCAGATCAGTTGCTCTTGTTTGTAGTTGGTTTGTTTAAGGAAGATGGAATAAACACAACAGTCCACGCGGCTAGCGTAGCACAGCATGTAGCGAATTGGCTCTGCAAATCCGAGCTCCTGGGAGAAGTGGTTATGAAGAATAAATTTAATTAATTTAATAAAAAGAAGTCTGATGAGGAAATGTGGTGATTTCCGAAATAGTACTATAAATTCTAAAATTTAAAAACTGTTGTTGTTTTTCGAAATAAAATCGTCTATAAACTGGCCTCGAGCTCAATAAATTTGTCAATTTTTAATTAATTTTCAAACAAAGAGCGGAAAATCCGTTTCCAACCGAAAACTCTTGGTGGACAAACATGGATAAGCGTCTTTTCTCGGAAAAAGTGTAATTTTAAACATTTTGTTATGCACATATATTCATAAAAAACATTTTATATAACTTTTAAATAAAAAGTGAGCAATCGAAATTGTTTGGAGGACAAAAGAAGAGTTTTGATGTACAAATTACAATTAAAACATGGAAGAATTGTATGAGAGCCATATGTAATCTTTATTCAATTTTATTGATTTTGAATGCTATCATAGCCCCAATAAGATTTTATATTTGTACGAAATTTCAAGTATTTAGCAGAGAAAATGAAGGCCAAAAATGGCCAAATATGCAATATCTACACTATCGGTTGTATGGCAGCTATATAGTTCTCATAATAACTATTATTTGTGCTGCTTAAATGGAGGCGTTTTCGTGCTAAATGAAATGTCTGAACAATTGGTTGTATGGGTGCTATATGTTATATAACTTTGATCCATATGATTTTCACTGCTTCTGTAAAGCTTAAAATAGCGGACCTTGCAAAATTTCAAGCTGCTTAAATGAAGGAGTTATGGAGCAAAATATAATATCTGAAAAAACGGCTCCTCTATACGTTCTGGCCGATTGTGACAAATGTTTAATAAATTATAAAAAGGCACCTGACTGCCAAGTTTTATTCAAATATATCAAAAATTGAGGGACTAGTTTGCGTTCAAACTGACGGACAGACAGACGGACGTGGCTAAATCGACTCAGCTCATCATCCTGGTCCTTTCGGTATGCTTTTTGATGGGTCTAACTCTTATCATTCTAGTACTTACAATCATCGGACCAAAGTTAATATACCAGTTCCATGAAAGGTAAAAAAAACAAGAAAGCGAAACGTCAAAATTACTTTGAACATGTGAATAAACGGAGGACTGAAGCAACATCACTAGAGGAATCTCACAAGTTAAAAATGACGGATATCGTGTCGCTTTTTAAATTTGCTTAACCTCCGGTCAGTTGCACGGAATGCAGTTTTATCTTTATCTGGATATTCCTCTCTTAATATATGTTGGCTCTCTCCTTTAGTATTGGCCCAGTTAACGTACATTCGGTTTGCGTTTGTAAGTTTTTTGTCGACTCCGAACGGCAAATGTATTTTATGAGAAGCTATTTCATTGCAGAAATACCCTCGGAGGTTTGCCATTGTCTGCCGAGGGGTGACCGCTATTAGAAAAAAACTTTTCTATGATTTAGATTTTACTTGCTCTGGCTGAGGTTCGAACCTCGACCCAGCAGCATATCGAGTGATAGCACGCACCGCTACCTACTCGACCACAGCGGCCACTGATAGCAAGTGGTGACACACTAAAACCTAGGTATAACAGTTTCCCTTGAGCACCTTTATCAACGTTTTCCAAGGTTTTGACCTTATTTCCCAATGATAAAGTATTTTAGAGCATTTGTTTATTTATTAATTAAAATTATATTATATATGTCGGCTACTAAGCCATTTAGCGTCACAAGCGAATTCATATTTCGTTTAGCAGGTTGTGTTTTTTTAGGGCGCCGTTTAGTAGTTTTATTATGTGTTCATCGCTGCGGTCTAGAGTTACGGTTAAGTAATGGCTACAACTGGAGATGGGATGTGTTCAATACGTTATGTTACATAGCCTGTATTCCCGTTGAGCTAGCGAAAATTTTGTTACACCTACTCTCATTCTGGATATTGTTATACATTGTTTACGTGAGCGCTTCCTATGATAGTTTTGACGAACACATCTAACGTTTTGGGTCCTTAAAAAACAGTTAGCCGATTTCTACGATCTGTCTCTGAATGATCTAAGATATGACCTGTGGAAATTTGTCATGGCAGTGATCAGGCAAGGAGTCCCTGTTACAAGTGGCATACTAAAAGCTTGTTTAGCAGCTTTGTCTGCTAGCTCATTGCCTGTTATTCTCATGTGTCCTCGTCTTATGCCAACTTAATTTCGTTCTGTTTATTAGTTATCCCTACTGCAAATCTGTGGGTTTCACTGTCCCTGTCCATTATGGATTTTAGCATACTCAAGCTGTCCGAGAAAATTACTGCCCGTTTGTTGATTTCAGTTGCGTGATGAACGGCAAACTTAATTGATTTTAAGTCGGCGTTACAAATACCAACGCTTGGTGGCAGAAGAGCATGATTGACTTGATGATAAGTTCTATCCATCCTTTGTTCAATAACGGCATAAGACGGTGATTTATCGAGTAAGGAGCCATCAGTATAGTAGAAGATATTATTTGAACAGGTTAATTTGTATGCTAAGAACAATTTGGGATATCGATGAATAAATTTATATCTGATCCCCGCGTATCAGGTGGTTTTGGTGGTATTGGAATAAAGTGTCCAATAGATACTTGGATATAGCCGCAACGCTGCGGGTGCTTCTGTAGCTTTTTCCTGTAGAGCTTCCTTTAGTTATGGAGTCCCGAGAAATCATTGCTTGCTTTATTGAAGGACTTTGGAGTAGCAATCGGAAGTCATCGTAGCGAGCTTCGACTCTTGTATCTACTAGTAAGCCAGTCGCAGTTCTAAAACAATGATGTAAAGCAGTATTTATTTTATTTATGTGAGCTTCATAGGTGTATCCATTGCACAGATGCATTGTTGAACTACTCATTCAGGCAGTGACCGGGATATGTCAAGTGCTGTCTCGAAGTGGGGCTCTTTTTTCCCAGAACATATTACTTTGAGTAGGTTTTGCACTTTACTGAGTTTTGATGTGATTGTTTTAACGTCTTCATTCCATAAAAGGTTCTGGTGAAGGTCATGCCTAAAATTTTCATTTTCGCTTTAAGATTTACGTTTATGTTTCGAAAAGTAATGGACGATACGTTACAGTTTCTCTTTCTGCATATATAAATGGCTTCAGTTTTAGCAGCTGGTATTACTGCCCCTGTTTTTACAGACCACTCGTAAATATTTTGTCAATTACGTTAAAGCCATGAGACACTTCTTGTTGAGTGGAGGAAAACAAAGCGAAAATGTTGCCTGCATAGATACCGATGAAATCAATTCCTTGTATCTCTTTTAATGTTTTGGACAAAATGTTCGTGTATGCATTAAAGAGAAATACCGATAGTGGAGACTCCATTGTCTAATTTGTAATTCTGCGATAAGATTCCATCTATTTTCATGGAGATTCTTCTGAGAGAGAGGAAGGACATAATGAATTTTAAGAAGTTTTTCGGCCTCCAAGCGTGTCGGTCTTTTATTACTACCGTTGATATTACCCTATCAAATACTTTTTCAAGATCTTTCGAAAGAATTATGCAGAAGTTTTCTTTAATTTTCATTTCTAATAGTTGACAAAGTGTGTGTACTATCGCATGCTTTCCACAGCTTTCTCGTCACTATTTTGTTCAGAACTTCTAAAAGCACAGGTAATAATGAGATAGGTCTGTACCCTTCGGCTGGATTCTGGTTCTTACCTAGCTTTAGTAACGGCATAAGTACTCTAGTCGTGTGGGTTAACAATCGTTTTTAAAATATTGCTCTAAAGTTGACACAATATCATTTTAAGGAGGTTTGATGATTTGTTTACATTGTATTTTATCCTTCCCAGGTGATGTTGCTTTAGTGTTTTTAGGTGCTAGGTGTAGTTTCGCGAGTGTTACTGCGCCTTCAAAACAAGACCGCCTGGTCTTTCCAACGCGGAGGAGGCCTCCCTTTTCCTATGTACCACCGGCGGGTACCGCGTCGAATATTTCCAGAGCTGGAGCGCTTTCATCCATTCGAACGACATGAAGCCAGCGAAGCTGCTGGATCAAAATTCGCTGCACTATCAGCGTTCCATCTTCTACGGTATTCGCCATCGCAAAGGCGTAAACCCCCATAAATCTTTCGGAGAATCTTCCTCTCGAACACTCCTAGAGCCTTTTCATCAGATATCTTTCATCGTCCATGATTCTGCGCCATACAATAGGACGGGCATAAAATATGGTGAGTGTCGATTCTTCTTTCTTGGGTCTTTTCCAAGATCTGTGGTCGATAGTAGATTTACCAGGTCTAAAGCCACACTGATAACGTCCAACCAGTTCATTGACGGTGGGCTTTAGTCTCTTACACAATACGCTCGACAGAACCTTATATGCGATGTTACCGAGGCTGATACCGCGATAGTTGGTACAAAATACAGTATCACCCTTCTTGTGGGCAAATAACATTAGATTCCAATCAGTAGGCATGCATTCGTCCGACCATAGTCTGCAGATAAGCTGGTGCATGCGCTTTACCAACTCTTCTCCACCGCAGCCCATCAGCTGTGCGCGGCTTGTTGTTCTTTAGCCGTGCTATTGCTATACGGATTTCGTCGCAGTCGGGTAACGGAACATGAATTCCGTCGTCATTGATTGGAGTTTCGGGATCATCATCTTCTCCAAGGTGGTCTCTGCCACTACCACTAAGTAGTGTGGAGAAGTGCTCCCTCCATAAACTAAGTATATTCTGAACGTCAGTCACCAGGTCGCCGTTGTCGTTCTTACAGGAATTCGCCCATGTATAACACACAGACACATATGTATGTATTCAAAAATAAACTTATTACGTACAATATTTACTTTAAAAACTAAAACGTATTATAAAATGGAAGCATATATTTACAACATATTCATTGAATAGTACACATTTATTGCTTAATATTTCTGCTGTCGGAATAGACGAGATTCCAAGCAACATCGCATCTTCCCCGCTCTATGCTCTAGAGGCGGTTTATGTATCATGCTGTTTGATTAGCAACACACTATACAATCTGTCGGAATGGACGAGATTCCGAGCGGCATTCCATCTTCGGTTTATTTCGCAGCTATAATAGGCTTTTTGATTAGTAATATCTTATTTAAGCTGATGGAATGGACGAGATTCCAAGCAACTTGCGTGTTTAAACAGGTCGGTTGGAAAGGACTAGTTTTCAAGCCAACCTTTTATTGGATTTCTTTGATATAGGTGATCTGTATGATTTAGTTCCAGAATTACTCTGGTGGAACGGATGGAAAGGACTTGTTTCCATGCCGATCATTTTTATCTAATAGGTAATGTCCTGCAGTGATCAGCTAGTAGCCTCTTGAAGGTAGTAATGTTATAACAATTTCTTATTAAACTTGGTAGCTCAATAAAACATTTCAATCCTTTGTAAAAAATATTTATCTTATCAACTTCTGTTTTGTATAGTGGTAGCCTGAAACTATTATTTTCCCTGAGTAAGTATGAATGCGTTTCATTTATGGGTTCGAAGACTATCACTTAAATAATCCGGCAGGCTACCCTGTTTTATACTAAACACGAATTTCATGGCGTGAAAGAATATTTGCTGTTTCACGCTCAGCCAATTCAAAGCTTCAATGGTCTCCTGGATAGGTGTATCGTAAAGCTTATTTAATATAAATCGCATAGCTCTATTTTGAATTTTTTGGAGTTAATCAATTTGTGTGTCGCTAGCTATAAAGAAGATCGTTGGACAATATACAAAGTGCGGCTCAATTATATATATAATATAATTATGGCGCGTACACTATATAGCTCAGTGTTTGGCCGAGCTTCTCCTACCATTTGTGGTGTGCGTCTTTATATTATACCACAAATGGAGGGACCTACAATTTTGTGCCGACTCCGAACGGCAGATACATTTAATGAGAAGCTTTTTCATGGCAGAAATACCCTCGGAGGTTTGCCATTGCCTGCCGAGGGGTGACCGCTATTACAGATCTGTATATTAGAGTTTTATATCTTTTTCCTAAGTACTTACACAATCTTTTCATAAGACCAATTTTTTTCTCAATTTTGTTAACTGTGTATTCAATGTGATCCGCAAATTTTAACTTATTATCTATATATATACCTAGATACTTCATGACCTTTACTTCTTCGATTATGTCATCCTTAGTTTTAAGCTGTAGCGTACTGAGTTAACATTAGAACCATGAACTTTGTCTTTTTCACATTGAGTTTAAGTTTATTTACACATCGCCATTTATACAACCAGTCAAGATCTTCTTGCATCTGTGCCTTTGCATTGGGTAGGTCGCTGATCGTAAGGAGAGTATCGTCAGCGAACAATTTTAACTTGCAATGTTTTAGTACCGTGTTTATGTCATTAATATAAACGTTAAATAAAATTGGGGCCAAAACTGACCCTTGCGGAAGGCCAATATCGACAGCTACTTTTTTTTTACATAGATGAACCAATAATAGTTTGTTGCTTGCGATCTGATAGGAAGCTTCGAAACCATTCAAGTTCATTGTTCCTTACACCAATATATTCCAGTTTTTTTTAACATTATTTCTCTATCAATCGTCTCAAACGCTCTTGAGGTCAATAAACACCGCTAAAACATTCATCTTGGAATTAAGATCTTCTTTCCAATGCGATAATACAAAATTTAGCGCAGTTTCGCATGAGTGTTTAGCTCTGAATGCTGATTGCTCTTTTATAACAATTTTATTGGTCTCAATATAGTTTACTAATTGCTTTTTCACAACCGTTTCTAATATATTTTCCAAACTAGGTAGGGTGTTTATTGGCCTGAGTTCATCAGCTGTTATTGAGTTTTTAACCTTCTTTATTGGAACTATGGTCGAAATTTTCCATTTTATTGGAACTGTTGCTGATCGAAGACTTTTATTTACTAACAGAGCGTAAAAATTACCCATATATTCTACTGAGTCTTTAATTACTCAGATAACATATTTTTTTTACCTATTTTTCTCTTAAATTTCCTAACAATAGGGATAATGTCATATGCACAAATTTCATCAAATTTAAACGTACTTTCATAACATTCCTGCCTTGTATAATTATAGTAAACGTTTTCAATATTTATATTTAAGTCGAGGACACTATCCACAAAGAAATTATTTAACTTGTCAGCAAGTTCATTACTATTTCTGAAAACTTTGTCATCGATGCGAACTTCTTTGATGAGTTTTTTATTATCTGTATTATTCACTACGGTTTTGAGATACTTCCACATTAAACGACTATCGCTTCTGTTTGTTTCAATCTTGTGTTGTTATTTTTTTAATTTAATCATTTTCTTGTAATTGTTCTTTACTTGAATATATTCTACCCAATCACCTGTCATAATACCCTTTTGGTACAATTTTAACTTTTTTTATTTGTTTCTGCTACTTAATCCTAATTTTATTGCTAGTTTGCGTTTGAAAAGTTAACTTATTCATGATAGACATCAGGCAACGGTCAATGTGATCAAGGATTCCATCAGTACTCAAACTATTAAGATCAGTGATGTTATATTGTCTTAGGTAATGTATAAGGTTTTCGGCGCTGTACCCATTCCAAGAAGTTATTTCTAAGAACTTCGTAATTGGACATTTTGTGGTTGTATTACATCGGAAAATAATAGTCTCATGATCTGATATTCTATGTTTCCCAGCTTTTTCGCATGAAACTTCCCTAGTATTTGAGTATAATAAATCAATTTGTGTTGCGGATTGTTCAGTAACAAGTCTATTCACATTTACTAGCTGTTCCATCGCCTGTTGAGCGAATATCTCATTGAGTCCCTTACTATATGTCGATACCATGTTCATATTTATATTGAAATCTCCAATAACAATGGTGTTGACCAAGTTTTCGCATATTTCCGATAACAGCGCTTGAACTGGGTGAGTGGTAAACCACCCCTACTCTCCACTTAGTATCACAGTTTTTTAGCTGAATAATTATACACCAGACGTTTTTATCTGTTCTATTAATTTATTTCTTCTGTAGTGCATGTTTCGGAGCATAGAACTATGTCCGGATCTACGGTCTCAACAAGCCTTTCCAATTCCACTTTATTAGCTATTATACCGTTAATATTGAGATAAGCGCACTTTAAACAAAAATGACTATCTAAATACTTTTGAATTTAGTTGCTAACAACCTACCCTCTGTTTTGCAACCTTCAGTTTTCGGACGTAAACGGGACATTCACGACTAAATGCGTTATGCTCCATATCTAGGTTTAGCCCTAAGTCTTTATTTGCATCGCAACAATTACCACAGGTTTGTTAAGAACTATTCTCAGTGCAACTTTCTGACTTATGTTCTCCCATGCATTTGCTACATCTTAACTTTTTTGGGCAATTATTTGAAATATGGTTAAACCCCAGACATTTGTAGCATCTCTTAACTGTTTGTCCATCATACACTGGACAATGCTCCCATCCAATATTTAGTTTCTTTGAGTCTAATACCTGCGGAAGAATTTAGGCTCAACTTCAATTATCGCACTACCTGTTTCTTTTTCCCGTTTGGACTTGAAAACTTTGACACATTTTAGATTGGCTGCACTCAAGAAGCTATTTTGCATTTTAATTTTATGTACTAACTCGTCTTCATTGTACTTAGCGTTCATTTAAAATACCAATATTTTGGGGGTAAACATTTTTGGCTCAAAAATATCATATACATTTTTATTAAGGTTGCTTTCTAACGTCGATATAATTTTATCTTTTTCTGTGCCACTATTTATTATTACCACCCCATTTAGTTTGTTTGACACATCTATAAAATTTGATATTAGAAGCATCTATCTTGTTAAGGTCAACCTTAGTTTTTTCCGCAGCTTGCTTGTTCTTAGGCTTAACAATAACACAGTGTGACACTCAAAAATACCTGGGAAGTGATGTTATTTTTCTTGTAGGTCTTATCGAGTAGAACGAGAATCCAATTTTGGAATTTGTCAAACACCCCCAAAATCTCGACTTAACCTTAAAAACCGATTTTTCTTTATTTACTTGTTTTTGCACAACAAACTTTTCATTAGATTCAAAGAGTACGTTTAATACCGAGTTCAACGAATGTTTCTTTTAAAAAATCGGCCAAAAAGTGACTGAGTTATTTTACTTTTTATAAGAACGAAATTTTTGAGTTTTTACTCAATTTTAAAGTCTTTATAAATTTCCGTTATACTGAAGTGCACGTGTTGTTTATCTTTTGTTGTGTTTGCTGTTAAATTGGATAAAAATCGTGGTAAAGTAAAACTAAAATGTGCGACAAGCGTAATAAGTTTTGCTGCATTTGTGACGGATACAAGTCATTGGTAAGAGATTTTCATTGTGAAATAACACAGCTTTTACACCTAAGGGTGACAGTACATACTTTTACACGATCCATCAATGAAAAGTCGCCATTCATCTGCATTATAATTATAATTTAAAGCCGAAAATAATTTGGGTACATTTACACAATGTACTAGATCACAGTCATTGCCATCAGTTTTAAAACTTTCTCTAAGTATCAAAGTGCGGTCGCTTTTTCTACCCGATGTTATTTGAAAATATATTTTCACTAAATTCCACTGCTTTAGTCGTGAACCGAGGACTTCAGATTCTCGTTTTGATAAATGCAAATCACGCACGAGATCGGTGTACAGTTTAAGTACTATATTTTAGAGCGGTTTAACTTATTCCTTACCTCGGGTGGGGGGTAATAAGTAAACATGCACTGCTTTATTCTGAAAACTACTTTTAATTTTTGTTCTCTACTCCTTACCACTGGTGGGGGGAAGTAAAGAATAAATAAAAGGGAAGGATTAAGAAATAGACAATGTTTCTAAATTGAGAATCTTTTGAATTCTGGTTTATTCTAGTATTTACAGCTCTTTATATGCAAATTCTTAAGACTATTTTCCTTAACTAATTATGTATGTATGTATGTATGTATGTGTATTGCATGTATGTTTAGCTGATAAAAGACCAACCTAAACAATGTACAAATGCAATGTATTTATATTCTACAAACGTGGATTGTTTGTATGTATGTATATGTGCATGGGTATTGCATTGCGTTGAAGGCATACGCACTTAACATATTTCGTCTAGCGATTATGTTTATTGATTTCTTTTACTCACAATGCTTTACGCCTATGAATTTTTGTATGTATGTGTTTATCTTAGAATAAACAACGATATTAAAAGAATAATTTATTGGCTGCTGATGTACATGCATTTCAATGCTTATTGAACTATTTTAATTCTACATGTTCAAAGATATTTGAACATTCTGCCGAGGTCGAAAAATATCAATGTCTTACATTATGTGCATATGTATTTATTCCTATGTAAATTCAATTAACTTTAAGTGGACTGTATTTTTTATAATTTGTATCTTCATTTTTGACCATTCTGCCAACGGTTTGGAATATTGATAGTTATTCTTTCTTTCGATTTACGTTTATTGCGTAAATACAATATTGCTAAACCCACAATGATAAATATCACTAATATTAAAGACAAATAACCGCTATGATTTTTAAAATTAAGCGTACTTAAGTTTAGTACGATATTGTTAATTCTATCAATAGCTTGGCGAAGTTGTTTCAACTCAATGCTGTTGTTGATGGTGCTGATGTGCAATGGATCTATTTGGTCTTCGCTAATCCCTCTAATATTGGTCACTATTGGATCCTGTGCTGGATTGATATTGCTTTGTGTTTTAAATGATTGTATGCCAGATAATGTGATGCCTACGTATCTTGCAGTGCAGCCAGCCTTGATGGAAAATATGCCTTGTGATGGAATGTCTAATAATTCAGTTTTGCCATTTTGGCAATCCACGTGGATTGTTGATTCTTTGAAGACCTTGAAGATCCACTTATTTTCTTCGGACAATTCGGCCCAAAAAGGAGTTTTCTTGGACTCCTCATACTGACAATCAGCATGACTACTTTTAGTAAGTGCAGAGAGTTCGATCGAAGATTGATCTAACGCAGGTTGCCATGGTGAATTTTTTTTGCAGATGAGATGATTATTGAGACCTGCACATCTGTTCAGTTGTGGTTGTGAAATCAAAAAATAGGAGTTAAGTCCGAAGTTGTAGACTAAAAATTCACCTCTTAGTTTAGCCTTTACGTTTCTTCCATTATGTTCATGCGGGATAACTCTTAATTTAAATATTTCCAATTAATCGCTCAGTATTAGTGGTAACTCAGCCTTGATTACCAGTTTGCTGTCAATGATTAATCCGTGTGCTTCCATTAAGTTGTATGCATCACGTAATTGGCTATTCGATTTCTGGCCAGGTATTTGAAGTTTTCGCTGTAAGCTTGTCTTTAATCAACATTAATTCCTTAAGTAGTTGAGTTGGAGTTAAAAGTGCAGGGTTAATCCTTCCATGATTCAAATCTATTAATAATTCAATAATAGATTTTTGCATTTTTTCACATTCGCTCATTAAGATTGTTATTTGCGTTACCAACATTTGAAACTGGATTGCCATTTTGTCTCTATTGATATCTTTAATAATTTCGGAATGATATCTGTTAATTTGTTTTTCAATTTTGAAGAACTGTGCGTTCACTTCTTTTTTATTAATTATATTTGCTGTAGAATTGATAAGTGAGACTTGAGCTTTTAATCTATTCTTTATTTGATATTGATTGTTGAGTAGCGTCTTGAAGTTATCTTCTATCGATTCATGATCCTCAGCATCCATTAAACCCAACAGCATGCTATAAATAGAGCCAACCCACTCTAATGGTGCTCTTTTTTGTTTTTTATTATCGATAATCAACTTGTGACTATGAATTATATCTTCGTAGCGCCTGCTCAATGATAGCGATATGACATTGCATGCTTCTTCAAACTGCGATAACAGATGGCATTGATTTTTTATTTTTTGTAGACAATTTGATATCATGTTCGTTTGCTCGAAGTATGCATGAAGATCATAATATATGAGTACATCCCAGGAAGATGTTATAACGTCCATTTTCCCAAGTGAATCCAGATAAATCGTGGTGTTTTCAGGGAGTTTGCTCACTTCTGCGTTGCTGCCTTTTGATTTATTAAGCACCATTGCTTTGCTATTGAGCGACATACAAAGCAGCAACATTAGTATAAACCCAAATATACTTGATGATCGATTCTGCCTTTCGGTGGTGAAGCTAGTTTTAATCTCTTCATTTTGTGGATTATTGTCTATCGATTTAACAAGAGGACATAGTTTATGAATTGGTCGCTTCAGTATATTATGTTGAAGCTTTAATGTCACTACTCGGACTCTGCCGTCACTTTCTGGATGAGCTTCTAAAACTTTAGCAAGAAGCCATTTTGCGGGTTGAGAGTTTTAATCTTTAATTATAACTACATCTCCCACCTTTATGTTGTCTACGGGTGTTTTCCACTTAGTCCTTTGCTGAAGTGTATGCAGATACTCATTTTTCCAGCGATTCCAAAAGTCTTTTTGAATTTTCTGAACCAACTTCCTTTTGTTTAAGGTGGAAGTGCTGACATCTGTTTCGAGAGATGGAATTGACATTAATGGTCTTATAATTAGAAAATGACCTGGTGTTAATGCATCAACTCCATTGTCGTCATTTAGGGCATATAATGGACGCGAGTTCAAAGATGCCTCTATTTGTGCTAAAACTGTTGACATCTCTTCAAAAGTTAGTTTCGTGTCTCCAATGGCCCTCTTTAAATGGTATTTCATGCCTTTCACTCCTGCTTCCCATATTCCACCAAAATGTGGGCCTGCCGGGGGAATAAAATGCCAAGTTATTTTCTCGTTCGCCAATATTGGTGGTATCTCTGAATTTTGCTTTATTGCGGATTTAAATTCTTTATCGATCCATTTATTTGCTCCCACAAAATTTGTTCCGTTACCGAGTAAATATGAGAGCATATTCCTCTCCTGCCGAAAAATCTTCTTAATCCGGCTCGAAGGACCAAATGTACAGTTTAAGTACTATATTTTAGAGCGGTTTAACTTATTCCTTACCTCGGGTGGGGGGTAATAAGTAAACATACACTGCCTTATTCTGAAAACTACTTTTAATTTTTGTTCTCTACTCCTTACCACTGGTGGGGGGAAGTAAAGAATAAATAAAAGGGAAGGATTAAGAAATAGACAATGTTTCTAAATTGAGAATCTTTTGAATTCTGGTTTATTCTAGTATTTACAGCTCTTTATATACAAATTCTTAAGACTATTTTCCTTAACTAATTATGTATGTATGTACATATGTGTATTGCATGCATGTTTAGCTGATAAAAGACCAACCTAAACAATGTACAAATGCAATGTATTTACAAATATTCTACAAACGTGGATTGTTTGTATGTACATATGTGTATGTGCATGGGTATTGCATTGCGTTGAAGGCATACGCACTTAACATATTTCATCTAGCGATTATGTTTATTGATTTCTTTTACTCACAATGCATTACGCCTATGAATTTTTGTATGTATGTGTTTATCTTAGAATAAACAACGATATTAAAAGAATAATTTATTGGCTGCTGATGTCCATGCATTTCAATGCTTATTGAACTATTTTAATTCTACATGTTCAAAGATATTTGAACAATCGGCGACATCAGAATTTGAAACCAAATGCCTTTCCGTTAATTTTGATTTACAAGGAAGGAATTTTTCCTCTACTAAATATGTTTCACCAGCATCAATTGACTCACTTTTTGTAGGCACTTCGGCATTTAAGTATTTTGGTTTTGTAACCGTAACAACATTCGCATACTTTACGTTTTTCCGCGAATTAAAATTGTGACCTGACACATTTGTTTTGCAAAAATAGCAATCGTCTTGTTTAGGATATGCCAAGTTATAGGCACAGAAAAGGGCAAAGTAATTGATTGTTGAACTTAAATTTTTTTTAATGTTGTGCAATATTCACAAATAAATTCTGGCTCGTTCCATCGACTCGCACTATTAAACTTTTCGAAAGTCTTGTTATATATTTTTACAACACCAATATTATTTTTAATAGGTATAATGTTAGTAAACATCCATATGCATAAGGCAAGATTTCTTCCTGCAAGGATACTACAAATGTACCCATGTATGTACACATACAGCTCAATTCGGTAGTTAATTAGCTAAGATATGGGCTAAGAAGTGCGCAAAAGCACGAAAAATCTGTTTTTTAAGGTTAAGTCGAGTTTTTGGGGGTGTTTGACAAATTCCAAAATTTGATTCTCGTTCTACTCGATAAGACCTACTAGGAAAATAACATCACTTCCCAGGTATTTCGACTTCATTCTTATTTGTAACACTGTGTAATAGGAGGTACACCTTTTAGTGTGCTAGCGTACAATACACCCATACCACTTTGACTATTTTCTCTGTTTATGTTAGTAGCCTTTTTTACTTCACTTAGAATTTCTTTCTTTTGCTTGCATAACTCATTAGTAGAGTTGTCTACTCTGGTCATTTGCTCTTTATTTATTTTGCGAAAAATTTCTACTCTCTTTTTTATTTCTAGTTTCTCTTGAGTGGTTTTTTTGATGTTTTCTATCATCATTTTAATTTATTTGTTGTGTTCCTTAAACAATTTCTCCATGTCCACTTTTTGCTCTCTAATGTTCACTTTATTTGTTTGTGCGATGCTCATCAATTCTTTAAGAGCATCGTCCACATTGGATACGTACGTCATGCAGTCGTCACACATAAAACGCACAAACGCACTGCCATCCAACACTTTCAGGTTGTAATCATCAATACCAGCACAAGCTATTGATTTGTGGTACACTTACACCTTCACACCTTATTCCCGATTTTCCTCTTATGCCTTTTCGACATCTCCCGCACTCTATCATTTTACTTAGCGATCGACCGCTATGTTTTAGCTAAGTAAGTAACAACAAATTTATTTTTGTTTATATTTATAAGATTATGTTTATATTTAGAAACGTATGTAAGTATTAGCGCTTAGATTTTTAGCTTTCACTTATGCGGTATTAATTTTCGTTTATTTATGTATTTAACTATACTCACTCGCATTGGTAAGATAATTTTGAATACTTTCAATTGATGGCCTTTTATAGAGCGTTCAAAAACACGTCCGTTCGCGGTAAAATCCAACCTGAATTTCCATATGAAATTCTTTCTTAAATAACGTTTAAGCAAAGAGTGCCAAACGGAAATTTTTCTTTCAAATAACCATAAATAAAAAAACGGACAAACTGTGGTCAACAGGAAACGTTTTTGATTGGAAAATGTATAATATTTAAGATATTTATTTTTTAATTTAAAAAAGGTGGGCAAACAAAATTTTTTGTTGGCCAAACATGGACAAACGACTTGTTAATTAAAAAAAAAAAATATTGTTTTTTAACCCATTTTCGGCCGCTACATGAAATCACAGTATGTTTTTAATTTCCTTTCGAAGGAGTGGTTTTATGATCATAATCAAGAATAATTAACAAAAAAAAATTTTTTTTGATCAACCGTTTTCTTGATATGAACTGGTCGAAAAATCGACCGCTGGCCAAAAACCGTCAAGTATGAAAAAATTTATTGTTTTTGTTTTATTTTCTTTAAGAAAAATTTAATGATTTTAGTTCAAATTATTTGCTTTTAATTAAAAGATATGTATTTTTTTTATATAGTATATGTATACTGTACAGACGTAAATTTAAAAATTTTGATGATATTCATCAAAACATTTAGTATGTAAATAAACGTTACACTTTTTGCAAGTAAAAATAGTA
Source organism: Philophylla caesio (assembly GCA_963971545.1). Classification (NCBI taxonomy): domain Eukaryota; kingdom Metazoa; phylum Arthropoda; class Insecta; order Diptera; family Tephritidae; genus Philophylla; species Philophylla caesio. Next base: position 60,316,216 of record OZ020606.1, read on the forward strand.
TGTTTCTTGTATAACTTACAGCGTCGAAATTTATTTTCAAGACTTCTCATGACGGCGTGTACCTTTTCGTTGATACAAGAGAGGTTCGATGGATGTCCAGAGTCCTCATCTTCATCTCCATTCTCGTAATCTTCCTTATTGTCGTAAGTCAACAATTGGTTTGTGACTTCAGAACGAAAATCAATTTGTGAAAGTGGTTTTGTCTTTGAAATTTTGCTAACATACAATGCAACTTCCATGCATTGACCATTGCGTTACCAAGAGCATTAGTCCATATTGGCCACCACCATTTTTTTCCTCGTATACATATCCGATAGTTGGCCACAGCATTGTCATGAAGATCCACTCCACCCATACCGTGATTATATTCTTGTATCACTTTGGGCTGTGGAATGGTGATAGTTTTCTTTTGCTTCCGACAATATCTTTTAGCATAGACCATTGGTTCAGCTGTGGAGTTATTAGTAATAACATTGACGACAGCGTTATCGTTCCACCGTACAGTCAATATTTCTTGTTGACCATCGAGTAGCTGGTCAAATGCCCCGCGTTTCTCTTTTTTTAAATTCCTCAAGGGCGATTTTGCCATCCTATTTTCACGTATAGTACCGGTTACAAAAAATCGACGCTCATTCAATAGGCACATAAGATGATAGGATAAAAAAAAATTGTCAAAGAAAATAATATGGCAGTCCGGGTCAGTTACGTTAGCAAGTAAATCTAAAACAGTTTGTGCTCCTAGACCGATATTCTTATCGTGAGGGGTTGCTGCACCCCCATATAGTATACTAGAAAATAAATATCCACTTTCTGAACATAAACACCACGACTTAAATCCAAAACGAATCGGTTTTCCTTTGATAAACATTTTGCATGAGTGTCGACCAAAGTATGGAATCATCTGTTCGTCTACGGAAAGAATATGGCTAAAAACTTCGAACTGCATACATTTTTTATTGAGAGCATCAATAACCGGGCGAACCTTGGCAAAACGATCCACTGTATTTAAATCGGTGTTATCAGCGAGATGTAAGAACCGTTTTATTATTTTAAACCGATTACGACTCAACGCTTGTTTTACAATTGGAATTCCCATGTCGGGCCGAACAGACCAATAATGGTCAATATGAGGCAATGTTACCCCGAAATGTACAAAATACCAATGAACCTACGTATTTCTACTGGCGTGGCGTTAATGGCAGCATTGTGTTGATTCGCATATTCGTTTGTGAAATGCGTTATCTCTGCAATTATTAATTTATCAAAATACAACGAGAAAATATCATACGGAGATTTAGAGCCTGCAAAAAAGTTAAGTATGAATAAATACTCGTATACGTATATAAGTATATATATGAATTTATGGATATATAGAAATGGCAATTTAAACTAAATAATAGAAATAGTTAATCAATTGCTTACCAATTTCAGAAAAAATGTCTTCCATTTTGAAAGCTTCGATGTTAATTGGCGTTCGGCTGTATTCGAAATTTCTGGGTTTTCGCCATACGGGGACAGCAGAATCAGATTTCATCTTAAATCCGCCAGTTATCATAACATTTCCATGTGCATTAGATGTTGATGGATTTTCAGTTTCACTGAGTTCATTACCTACATCCTGAATGTTTTCTCCTTCTAATGAGTATTGTAGTTCAACATGACCAGCGATTTCATTTAAAAAATCATCATTGTTGTCATTCAGATTAATCCGGTCATCGTCCAGATCTTCTTCATCTGTCATAAACTCCACATAAGGCGGTGGAATGTATACGACCGACGTCGACATCTGTTGCATTCAATACAGCTTGATCCTCCTCGTCATCTGAAGATGGCTCATTTAAAATGGCCATGATTTCACTAATTTTTATTGCTTTACGAATCGGCATTATCTTCACCAATTGATTTTATGACACTTACTACGCAAGTTCGAAATCTTTCTTTTTGCAATAACAAAAGTAAACAGAATCAATTCGGGGAACCCCCTTGTTGCCGCCGCCACTGTCTTAGCTAAATATGAACACATTAGTTTTATCTCTTATATCTAGAATTGCCTTTCTCTCAAATTAAATACTCACTGTACTCACAATACATATTTGTACATATGTAACATACATACGTAAATACATATGAATATCATTATTTCTTTCCAATAACGGTGGTATCTGGTGATCACCTACCGCTTAAAAAGACATTGTAAACTAGAATTAAGGGCTTTTTGTTTGGTCAAGCAGTGAGAAAACACATTGTTTTAAAGCTACGTTTTAATGCGAAATATACTTGAATTTAAAGGTTATTAAACAGCGCGAATAAAGTTGCTCTTAAAAATTGTTTCTGTTTGACTTAAACTGCAAGCCACACCCCTTTTTAAATTTTACGTTACGATAGTTAGAGGGAGACAAATATATAAGACGAAAAGGTTAGATGCGGACAGGTGATGCCAGACTTAAAATATTTGATGTTTTGGAGATATATGTATACTTGCCTTTTATTTAATAATAACAAAAATCATGCTTGAAAAAATTTTGTCCTACTTGACGATTTCTGGCCAGTGGTCGATTTTTCGACAACCAAAGAGTATGTAGTTTTAAAAGTTAAAAAACTTGTAATATTAAATTAAAATTAAAATTTTTAAATTAAACAAACACTTTAAAAAATAAATTTTTTTATGATTCTACCAAATTTTTCATTTAATGTTTTAACTGAAAAAAAACTATCCTTTAAGTTTTAATAAAATTCAGAATTTAACTTTTCTGAAAACAAATCATGAAAATAGCACTTAGCTTCAGAAATATGGACCTTCAAAGTTGATGGTCGAAAAATCGACCAGCGGCCGAATATGGGTTAACTAAATTAAAAAAAGGGCGGATTTATCTCGAAAGAGGCTTGAAAATTTAGTGCGTTTAATAATTTTGATTCTTATCCAACAAAATTCTCTTTTAAATTATTTTTAAAGAAACGAAAATTTTTGGGGACAACAGAAATATTTTTGGTGGACAAACGAAAACTCTTGGTGGACAAACATGGGCAAACATTTCACACAAGATTTAGCTCTATAATAATTTTTGACATTTAGGTTATATCATACATACTTTTTTATAAATAACTTTTAAGTAAAGGCTGGATAAAGATAATATTTGGTGAATTAACATAGTCAATCGGTTTAGCTTTTTTTTCTAAAAGATGTGTAAATATTATCTATTTTTTAATATCATTGGTTAAACAAAAATTCCGTAAACTCATTACTTAAAAAATTGATATCCTACTTTTCCACTTGTTATTTGGAAAATTCAGCAGCTTATGTCACTTCTTTCCGTCAAATGCAAGTACCTAGTACATTCGTAATGTTTTTCTTTATATGTAAATTTTCCCGTTAACTGCTTCAGTTTTTTTTTTGTGTTGAGTGTTTTATAAAGAAATTATTTCTTCTTTTGACGCTAAGGGTATATACATACATACTTACATAATATTCGCAAACGCACTGCCATCCAACACTTTCAGGTTGTAATCATCAATACCAGCACAAGCTATTGATTTGTGGTACACTTACACCTTCACACCTTATTCCCGATTTTCCTCTAATGCCTTTTCGACATCTCCCGCACTCTATCATTTTACTTCGCGATCGACCGCTATGTTTTAGCTAAGTAAGTAACAACAAATTTATTTTTGTTTATATTTATAAGATTATGTTTATATTTAGAAACGTATGTAAGTATTAGCGCTTAGATTTTTAGCTTTCACTTATGCGGTATTAATTTTCGTTTATTTATGTATTTAACTATACTCACTCGCATTGGTAAGATAATTTTGAATACTTTCAATTGATGGCCTTTTATAGAGCGTTCAAAAACACGTCCGTTCGCGGTAAAATCCAACCTGAATTTCCATATGAAATTCTTTCTTAAATAACGTTTAAGCAAAGAGTGCCAAACGGAAATTTTTCTTTCAAATAACCTTAAATCAAAAAGCGGACAAACTGTGGTCAACAGGAAACGTTTTTGATTGGAAAATGTATAATATTTAAGATATTTATTTTTTAATTTAAAAAAGGTGGGCAAACGAAATTTTTTGTTGGCCAAACATGGACAAACGGCTTGTTAATTAAAAAAAAAAAAATATTAAAACAATGCTTAAATGGAGCTTTACGGCCGGTTATTTTAAATTAAACAAACGTTTATCTTTTTCTCCTACGCGTTTCGACGCATATTCGCGTCTTCCTCAGGGAGTCTATTTATTACAAATATAATAAACATTAACAAACTACAATAATAACAAACAACAAGCAATTTTTTTGCACTTACATTAATTAGAACAATTACATATCACAACATAATATAGTATTTAAAAAATTGTTTGTATTTGAACACTGCTTCATCGTCAAGTCGGTCGAACTTTCTGTGCGATAACAGAAGCGTATGTACAATTTATATTGTCTACGTCTTCTTTAAAATTCATTGCTTTTTCTATGTGTTGTTGTATGCGTAGCCCTTCCAGCGTCATCCTTCTTTTCATCCTGTTCTCCATGTCTAGTATGTATGTATTATCAAAATCAGCTGTGTGTTTATTTTTGGTCAAGTGTTGTGCTAATGCTGTGGTGTTTTTATTGTTTTTGGCGTCTGACTTGTGTTCGTTGATTCTCGTTCCTAAAGCTCTCTTCGTTGTGCCGATGTATATTTGGTTACAATTTTCACCTTCCTTGCCTTTGCATTTTATTTTGTAAACAACATTGTGTAGTTGTTCCTTCTCTACTTTGTCTTTTGTTTTTGAATAAATCCATTGGATCGTGTGGTGCGGTTTATGTGCATAACATATGTTGTTGTTGTTAGTTATTTTGTGTAATGATCTACTGTCTGTTAGTTTTGGTATGTACGTGACGCCTGTGTATTTTTTTGTTATGTTTTCGTTTGCTTTTATAGTGTTATTTTTGCACTTAATTTTATTTGTTGCTGTTGCTAATAATATTTCTATTGTTTTGCTAGGGTATCCATTTTTGGTCAGTATGCTTTTTATTTTATCATTGTTCGTCTTTATGAACTCCTGATCACTGAGGGAGTAAACTTTGTTTATGAAATTAATGCAGGTATTCTTTTTTTGGGTCCATGGATGGTTGGAAAGAAAATTGATCATCCTTGATGATGCTATGGTTTTAGTGTACCAATTTGTTTTGATTATATTTCCGTATCTTTGAATATGCATGTCCAGGTAAGCTAGTTTTCCGTCCTCCTCTTGTTCTAGAGTAAATTTTATTTTTGTGTGCTGTGCATTGAATGTTTTTAAAATTTCTTCCACGTCCGTAATCTTAACTATCGCGAATATGTCATCTACATATTTAGTTATGTATTTCAGTTGTATGTCTTTAGATTTTAGTTCAGTGATGCTGTCGTCAATAATCTTATCTAAGACAATGTCTGCAATAGTTGGCGATAGAGGATTGCCCATTGGCATACCATAAACTTGTTGGTAATGTGTTTTATCATAGGTAAAATAGTTGTTGTCTCTCAGACAAAATTCTAATATTATTAAGAACTGCTTTTTTGAAATTTGTGTATGTTCCTGTAAACTCAACCACTGTTTCATGATGATGCTAATTGCAAAATGTATAGGTATATTTGTAAACAGGGACACGACGTCCAAGGATATGAGAACTTCATCACTGTCAATTTTGATGTTCCTTAAATTTTCTTTCAATTTTAAAGAGTTTCTTACGTTATATTTATCGGAAACAATGTTTTTTAGTGTTTGTCCTATGAATTTTGAAAGCTTACTACATGGTATATTTGTCGAACATGAAATTGGACGTAGTGGTGTGTTAGTTTTGTGGATTTTCGGTAATCCATAAAGACGTGGTGCTGTAGCTGCATTGCATGTCAAATAATGTTTCTGTTTAAGGTCAATGTTTTTGTTTTTGTACAAATTAGTCACAATATTGTTGTTCTTCCTGATCAATTGTTGGGTTGGATCGATTCTGATGGTCTTGTATGTGAGCTTATCGCTCAAGAGGTCTTTCATTTTTTCTTTATATTCTGATTTGTACATCATCACAGTCTTGTTTCCCTTATCTGTATTCGTAATTATTATGGAGTCGTCGTGCGTTTTGATGAATTGTTTTGTCTTTTCAAAGATATGGAGTATAAATTTTTCCATCTCGCTATTTTTCAATTTGTTGTTGAATGTGTTAACGTGTGTTGCGAGTCTACATCTTACCATATCTTTCTCTCCCTGTGGTCCTCCATCATCTGTATGCTTTGTTCTATATCAGCTATTGTATTTATAGGTGAAAATGTTTTTCTGGATACCGGTAAAGCGAATTTATTCCCTAGGGATAGTAACCACTGGCACTCTAAAGGGACGGTGATGTTGGTTTTGTTAGCGAACCAATCTTCATTGTATCTCAGATTGAATTTTTCAAAGCTTCTCCTAATTGATTTTGTAGTTTAGCAACCAGGTTCTTTTTTGCTTCATTTCTAGAGTGATTAAGATATTGTGTTTGTCTCTCTACTGTAGTGTTGTATTCTTTTTCTTCTAGGATTTCTCGTAATTTTTTCCGAATTTGTCTTATTGTGTCGCTTACGATTTTAATTTTTATGTTTGTCTCTTTAATCTCTAAACTTAAAACTTTGGTTAAAAAATTCCTCTCAATTTTTTCCATTTCTTTCTTCGTTTTGTTGAGTTGAAAACACTGTGCGATTTTATTTGTTTTTCCTTTCAGATGTGGTGGTAACATTCCAAAGTCCTTACATTGTAGTAAATATTTCAGTCTTTGTTGTTGTTTAGCAAGTTTTTTGTGATTTTTGCCATATTCTTTTATGATGTAACTGGTTTTCATGCCGTATTTACATCTAATATGTTGAAAAAAGTGCTTCATTTTGTTGTTGTTTTGTTATTTTTGTATTGTTGTTTCGGTTAGCTCTCCGATCAATTTGATAATAATATTTTCATGGGCCAAGTTTTAAGTTTAAAACAATGCTTAAATGGAGCTTTACGGCCGGTTATTTTAAATTAAACAAACGTTTAACTTTTTCTCCTACGCGTTTCGACGCATATTCGCGTCTTCCTCAGGGAGTCTATTTATTACAATTGATCGGAGAGCTAACCGAAACAACAATACCAAAAATAACAAAACCAACAACAAAATGAAGCACTTTTTTCAACATATTAGATGTAAATACGGCATGGAAACCAGTTACATCATAAAAGAATATGGCAAAAATCACAAAAAACTTGCTAAACAACAACAAAGACTGAAATATTTACTACAATGTAAGGACTTTGGAATGTTACCACCACATCTGAAAGGAAAAACAAATAAAATCGCACAGTGTTTTCAACTCAACAAAACGAAGAAAGAAATGGAAAAAATTGAGAGGAATTTTTTAACCAAAGTTTTAAGTTTAGAGATTAAAGAGACAAACATAAAAATTAAAATCGTAAGCGACACAATAAGACAAATTCGGAAAAAATTACGAGAAATCCTAGAAGAAAACGAATACAACACTACAGTAGAGAGACAAACACAATATCTTAATCACTCTAGAAATGAAGCAAAAAAGAACCTGGATGCTAAACTACAAAATTCAATTAGGAGAAGCTTTGAAAAATTCAATCTGAGGATACAATGAAGATTGGATCGCT